>JBBDGP010000758.1:277500-877500 GCA_037952835.1 Lithobates septentrionalis | reverse complement strand
AAAATTAAAGACCCAGAAGGTAGATACCTGATACTCATGGGTTATATAATGGATACAGCAATCACGGTGATTTCCCACTACGCTCCTAACAAACAACCTACACCATTCCTCTCACATATATTACAAGTGATTAATACACACAAAATAGGAACAGTGATAATGTGTGGGGATTCGAACCAGGTCCTCCTCCCATTTCTAGATAAATCACCTTTTACACCATCCAAAATAACCTCTAGATTACCTTTTTCTCAACTTCTTTCCAAATACAATCTGGTAGATTCGTGGAGAGAAAGTAACCCAATGAAAAAGAAATTCACTTATTTCTCGCACCCTCATCAAACCTTCACCAGAATAGATCATATTTTTCTAACAATAGGAATGATACCAGAAATTATTGCATCAGATATAATTCCGATTCCGTGGTCTGACCATAATGCAGTATACACTACTATAGCCTCAGCCATACCAAAAGCGCATGACCCAACGTGGTACTTACCGGACATAATGCTCAAACACCCACTACATCAGATGGCCATTGAACAAGCTTTAAAGGAATACATATCAATTAATAATACAACAGACATTTCCCCAATAACACTGTGGGAAGCTCATAAGCCTGTCTTGCGTGGTACAATACAAAGACAAATGGCACTATTTAAACGGGAATCTAGCAAAAAAACTAGAACTTAATTTTAATGCAGCCTACATATCATTCCAAGATAATCCATCTCAGAGTACAAAATCTCATCTGGAAAAATCTAGATTGGAATACGATCTATTTCTCACTGATTCAGTTGATAAATCCCTCAAACGCTCCAAACACAATTTCTACATGAATACAAACAAACCAGGTACATATTTGGCTCGGGCATTAAATTCAACTAACAAATCTTTCAAACCAATATGTTTGAAATTATCAAAAAATGTTTACACTTGTAATCCAGTTAAAATAGTCCATAAATTTCACTCACATCTCGCAACTTTATACAAGACAAACAATGAATTTAATCCTACAGAGGCTAAATCCTTCTTGTCAAAAATAACCTTACCTGAGTTGTCTCAGAATCAAAAAAGCAGTTTGGATGAGCCTATAACTATAGATGAAGTTGCTAACGCCATAAAAGACCTAAAACTTAACAAAAGACCAGGCCCAGACGGCTACTCGGCTTTATACTATAAAACATTCTCAGAAATACTCTCTCCCATTCTCACTGAAACTTTTAACAAACTTCTAGAAGGACATTCTTTTCGGCAAGAAACACTAATGGCAATTGTTTGTATGATCCCAAAACCCCTTTCTGATGATACTTCCTGTGTGAATTATCAGCCTATCTCTCTGTTAAACCTTGATATTAAATTATTAGCAAAAATAATAGCAAAACGCCTCAATAGCATTATAGGAAAATTAATACATAGAGATCAAGTAGGCTTCATGCCAAATAGACAGGCAGGCGATAATATACGCAGGGCAGTGTTATTGGCACATATTGCTAAAAAACGGAAAATCCCTTTATGTTTTCTATCTCTTGATATTAAGTGGGCATTTGACACAGTATCCTGGCAATATATGCAATATTCATTACAAAAATGGGGTTTTGGACCCCACTTTTTAACATGGATCAAAGCATTATATAATAAACCCAAAGCCTATATAAAATATGCTGGATACAAATCTGATGCCTTTAATGTCGAAAGAGGTACCCGACAGGGTTGCCCATTATCTCCCTTATTATTTGCCCTTATACTCGAACCCATGGCCCAATACATCAGAACAAACCAAACTATAACTGGCATTGAAGTAGGAGGTATTACACACAAATTATGTATATTTGCAGACGATATATTACTTTTTCTATCATCACCACAGGTCTCTGGTCCTAACTTAATACCAGCTCTTGATGGATTTGCAGCCCTATCCAGCCTTATGATTAATCCTAAGAAATGCCTAGTGCTTAATATTTCGCTCACAAACATGGAATTGATCCCGGCTAGGGCTGCACTCCCATTCACATGGGCAGAAAAATCAATCCCATATCTTGGAATTCAATTAACAGCATCTCATTCTGACTTATTCTCAACCAATTATCCTCCTGTATTAAGACAGATCACAAATCTAATAAAACAATGGTCGCAACTTCCTTTATCCTGGATAGGGAAGATTAATGCAATCAAAATGGCTATTCTACCCAAATTGCTTTATCTATTCAGAGTCCTCCCTATTCCAATTCCTTCCTATTTTTTGAGAATAGGACAAAAAAGAGCAACTTCGTTTATATGGGGCTCTTCTAAACCACGTATACCTATACACACACTACATCTTCCCAAAAATAAAGGAGGCCTGGGATACCCTAATTTTACTAACTACTACAGAGCAGCACATTTGGCCAGTTTGTCCAAATACCATGCAAAACAGGAAATCCCATTATGGGTATTTATAGAGGCTTCAGAAAATGACCCTCTATTAATATCAAACTTGTTATGGCTTGATCCTAAAGACCGCTTTAAAATTCATAATCCCATAACTAAACACTTCTTATCTCTCTGGGATAAACTAAAAACCAAATATCAGTTACAATCTCCACACAATCCTCTCCGTTTTTTAGAAAAAAACGGCCTTTTATCCGGCATGGATCTACCCAAATTCTTTTAAAGCTTGGACAACATCAGGCATTCAGACACTAAATGACTTCATAGCATCTAAATCATTCCTTTCATTCCCATCGCTTAGAGAAAAATATGATCTACCAAACTCTGAGATATTTAGATATCTCCAAATCAAAAATTTCTATACACCATTCCTAAAGGGGGATACACCATTATCCCAATTATCCATTTTTGAATCAATCTGTACAAAAGATCCATTTGCTAAAGGTACAATTTCATCACTTTATAATCAATTATATGGAGTAGTAAATCTTAATAGACCCTCTTACGTTCAGAGGTGGGAGGAGGACCTGGGACGAACTTTAGAAGACACGGATTGGTCTAACATATGGCTCACATCTAAGTCATCTTCACCCAACATCTTAGCACTGGAGACAAATTATAAAGTCCTAACTCGCTGGTACCTTGTACCTGCTAGAGTGGCAAAATATTCACCTAATACCTCAGCTCTTTGTTTTCGAGGATGCCCAGAAATAGGCACACATTTACACATATGGTGGACGTGCCCAGTAATCCAAACCTTCTGGAAGGAAGTCTTCGTGATTGCATCTAAAATATTTAAAAAAATAATACAACCAGATCCATATATAACTTTACTTAATCTAAAACCGGAATGGTTAACACTCTCTGAATTCAAACTTATGATCCAACTAATAACGGCTGCAAAACAAACCAAGGCATGGAAATCTCCTACATTGGTACTAGCAGAAACAATTCACAGAATGAATAATACAATGTCCCATGCTAAGATGGTAGCCATCGATCAAAATCAAATTCCAAAATTTGAAAAACTTTGGCATCCTTGGATAAAACAACAGTTCCTGTCAAATTTCAATGACTCTGTCCTGTTGCCATGGTAACAGATTAAATGACTTTCAGAGACACCCATTCTAAGGCTTCAAAGAGAACTAAAAAGAATAATAAACTGACGAGCGGGACAACCTTGTGGACCATACCTCTGCCTTTCTACCCTTTTTCTTCTTTCTCTTTCCTTTTCTCCACCTTACGATTAAAGCTCATTATCAGAATTTATTTGACCTATATACACTCTACCTGTAAACAATATGTATAGTAGGTATAAATCATTTAAATACCTACAAAAGTAACTAAGGAAATGATATATATCTTTAATTTAGGTTTACGTGAACCCAAGGTTTAATATTTGAAATTTCATGATATTTACCTATATAAACCCTACTGTAAAACAATGAGCTTACTTTATAGATCCTTGTAAACTTACTTTATGTATCTTTATAATATTGTATACTCAATAAACTTCTTTTGACAAGAAATTTTGAGCCCTGTATATACTGTATATATTTATTGTATAATTATTGCACTCGTTGTCACTTTAGAGTGTTTAGTTGAGTGCTTCACTAATATTTTATTAATTTTGAATACTCAGAAAGAAATACCCAATAATTTACAAGAGAGGTGGTCAGCCTGTTTGATATGATGGGGGTCTCAGATGTGGCCCCTTACATCACCATGAGCCACACATCCTTTTCAGTGCATATGATTGAGACTGTGGAAATACTGCATCCAATGGCCAAAGACTACATGCATGGGAGATGATCAGAGACTGCAAACACGGAACAAGTAATGGTCAGAGACTACAGCAGTGGTTCTCAACCCCTGTCCTCGGGACTCAGTAACAGGCCAGGTTTGCAAGATACTGTAACTGAAATACATCACAGGTGATATCATTTGCTGCTCAGTGATTGCAGTATTCTAGTCTGCATCTCCCCAAGGTAATATTTCAAATCTGGCCTGTTAGTGGGTCCTGAGGATAGGAGTTGAGAACCACTGGACTACAGGCATGCAACAGGAGATGGTCAGAGTCTACAGGCATGCAACAGGAGCTTATCAGAGAGTACAGGCATACAATAGTAGATGGTCTGAGATTGCAGACATACCACAGGAGATGATCAGAGACTACAGGCATGCAACAAGAGATGATCAAAGACTACAGGCATGCAACAGGAGATGATCAGAGACTACAGGCATACAATAGTAGATGTTCTGTGATTGCAGACATACTGCCGGTGATGGTCAAAGACGGCAAGCATACTACTGGAGATAGTTAGAGATTCCAGACATACAAAAGGAGATGGACAGAGACTGCAGATATACAACAGAAGATGGGTAGAGATTGCAGATATACAGTACTACAATACCACAGTGAGGACATCCTACAGGACACAAGCAAAGACTAATGACATATTATAAGAGATTGCTAGAAATAATTCCCATCACAATCAATTAACACATGTATGTTGCGTTCTCTACTGCCCCCTTGAAACATAACTAAACTGTTTGGGATGCTCCAAAGGGCTCCAGGTCTTCCCTATCCCAGCAATGCCTCTGTCTATTGATCATACTGACATGCAGTTCTCGCTTAATGTTCACCTCTACCTTATGATCATATAATAAATAAAGAGGTTTACTAATTCCAATCTGTGAACATGTTTTATTTTATCACTTTTTTATGAAGAAAAAATATAATAGCAACAAACATGTTTTTTCCCCTTCACTTTTTTATTCACATCTCACTTCTTTGTCAAAGTATGAGAGAGCAACATTTATTAGAAGGAAGGATTTGTCAAAAATGAAAAAGAACAAATCTAATGAGAAGGATATCCGGATAGTTATCACCTTCTGCAATCAGCAGATAGCATTAGGAAAATATTGAAGAAGCATTGGGATTTCTACCAACAGATAATAAGTTAAACGCTAACACCTGTTACAGCATGCTACATGTTACACCCATATTTAGGTACCATATGGTGCCAATCTTAGGGTGGCTAGACTTCCTCCTCCACTGTATCTATGAAAAAGGAACATAGGCCCCCTTGGAGAGCAGTAAGGAATGAGCAAAACTAAGAATTTTTAATTTCCTTGAAAACGCAGGAGATTGTGGTGAAATGCTTTGGAGTCAATGAGGTAGGCAAAATTAACCAATTGCTGACCACCTCCTGTAGCTTTAATGCTACAGGGTGGTTCGGCTGCGCAGGATCATGTAAATATACATGATTTCTATTTGCAGGTAGGGGGCATAAGTGAGCGCTCTACTCCCCTGGCTGTGCTTTCATTTGCTACAGCACAAGCTGATCAGCGGGTCCCGGCCAATGAGCTCTCTACAGACAGCAGAGATGTGCCATTTTTTTTCTCCCTGCTTAGCAGGGAGTAAAAACTGCCACAATGCTTATTGAAAACAACACAGTACACACAGTAAACATTGTTAGGCACACAGTTAATCTATAGATCGCCTCTAGATGTTAACCCCTTCCCAGCCAGTGTCATTAGTACAGTGACAATATATATTATTAATACTGATCACTGTATTAGTGTCACTGGAGATGTCAGTGTCCATTAGTCAGTTCCCCCCCAGCATCAGTTAGTGTCAGATTCCCTGCATTACTATCGCAGTCCCGTTATGAGTCGCTCACAGCAATTACAAGTATAAAAAAATAAAAAATAAAAATTCCAGTATATATACCAAAGTTTGTAGATGCTATAACTTTCACGCAAACCAATCAATACATACTTATTGGGATTTTTATTTTACCAAAGACATGTAGCAGAATATATTTTGGTCAAAATTTGTTATGAAGGGGGTAAAATCTTCAAGTTCTCAAGTGGTTAAAGTGTATCCAACATGCAAACAAATGGCCACTGCTCTCTCCTATAACTGGCCTTTGCAGCATGGTGCACATGGAAAGGCAACACATGCAAAACAAAACTGAAGAATTGCCCAGTTCAACTTACCGACCAGTCTGCAACCAACCAAATTATCCTATCTAACTGTATGTGTTAAAAACAGGGGTTTAGTTTGCACGTATTTGCAAATACATGCGCAAGCTACAGAGCCTTGCCATGGCACCCCAGTGTTCTGTAGTTCTAACTCTATATTTTGAGAGCCTCCACAGTGGAAGCACATGCATTATAATGGATAGGCAGAGGGCAGGTGAGCCTGGAGAGAGCCCACCCCTCCATAAAGGCACAGGGGCACACCGAACGCCCAGCACATAGCAATATGGCAGCAAAGGTGTCCTGCGCGTCCCCTCACCAATATATTAATAGTACAAACAAATGGCCCCTGCTCCCACCTATAACTGGCCTTTGCAGCAAGGAGCAAATGGAAGGGCAACACATGCAAAACAAAACCAAAAATTCCCAGTTTAACTTACCAACCAGTCTGCGACCAAACGAATTGGCCTGTCTAACAGTATGCGTTAAAAACAGGGGTTTAGTCTGCACGCATTTGCAAATACATGCGTAAGCCACTGACCCTTGCCAAGGCACCCCAGTGTTCTGTAGTCTCAACTATAAATTTTGTGAGCCTCCACAGTGGAAGCACATGCATTGTAAATGGATAGACAGAGGGCAGGTGAGCCTGGAAGTAGCCCACCCTAATCCCAGTGAGGATGGCCCTGAAGGCTGCTGGGAGTCTGTGTAAATAATCTGGGACACTGAGCTGTAGGGTCTTTGCCTGCAGAGGAGATGTCCAGCCTAGGGGGCTTGCTGCCTGTTTTTGAGGCCTTAGGGCAGGGGTGTCCAAACTTTTTACAAAGAGGGCCAGATTTGATGAAGTGAACATGCGCGAGGGCCGACCATGTGTTTGTTCGAGCACTAATACACGCCCAACAAGAATTATCTTGCCTTTGTGGCTGTGTGTGAATAAAGAGATGAGCTTGGGCATATTATTTGGATATACCGTATTTATTGGCGTATAACATGCACCTTCACTTTAACCGGTTCAATACAGGGCATTTTCACCCCCTTCCTTCCCAGGCCAATTTTTAGTTTTCAGCGCTGTCGTACTTTAAACGACAATTGCGCGGTCGTGCAACGTTGTACCCAAAAAAAATTGACGTCCTTTTTTCCTCACAAATAGAACTTTCTTTTGGTGGTATTTGATCGTCTCTGCGGTTTTTATTTTTTGCGCTATAAACAAAAGAAGAGCGACAATTTTGAAAAAAACACAATATTTTTTACTTTTTGCTATAATAAATATCCCAATTTTTTTTTTAAAAAACAAATTTTTTCCTCAGTTTCGGCCGATACGTATTCTTCTACATATTTTTGGTAAAAAAAATCGCAATAGGCGTATATTGATTGGTTTGCGCAAAAGGTATAGCGTCTACAAAATACGGGATAGATTTATGGCATTTTAAAAAAAAATTATTTATTTATTTTTTTAGCGGCGATCGCGATTTTTTTTCATGACTGCGACATTATGGCAGACACATCGGACACTTTTGACACATTTTTGGGACCATTCACATTTATACAGCGATCAATGCTATAAAATTGCATTGATTACTGTGTAAATGTGACAGGCAGTGAAGGGGTTAACCACTAGGGGGCGGGGAGGGGTTAATATGTTTCCTAGGGAATGATTCTTACTGAAGGGGGAGGGGACGCACAAGGGGAGGAGACCGATC
Organism: Lithobates septentrionalis; assembly: GCA_037952835.1. Taxonomy (NCBI): domain Eukaryota; kingdom Metazoa; phylum Chordata; class Amphibia; order Anura; family Ranidae; genus Lithobates; species Lithobates septentrionalis. Next base: position 869,389 of record JBBDGP010000758.1, on the reverse strand, counting down.
AGTGTTCCTCCATTCTGGGAACACAGATCGCTCTCCTCACAACTGACAGGACGTGGATCTGTGTGTTTACACACACAGATCCACGGTCCGGCCCGGTTAACGGGCAATCGCGGGTACCCGGCGAACATCGCGGCCGCCGGGCACACGCACCGGGTCCCGAGCAGCGCAGCGGCGCGCGCGCGCGCGCCCCTAGACGGCCGGGAATCCCAGGACGTCATATGACGTCCACCCAGGATGGGAGATCCCATCTGTGGACGTCATATGTCTATGGCTTGGTAGGGAAGTGGTTAAGAGCGAAGTTTCAGGAAAAAAAAATTTAAATAAAGAACTGTGAAGCAAAATAAGGGTCAGTGCCCATCTGCAGCCTCACAAGCGCTCATCTGCAGACCCACCATTGCCATGCATGTAGCCTCACCATTGCCAGGAATGCACCACCATTGCTAGGAATGCAGCACCTACCATTGCCAGGAATGCACTCACCATTGCCATGAATGTAGCTTTACCACTGCCAGGAATGCACTCACCATTGCCAGGAATGCACCCACCATTGCCAGGAATGCACTCACCATTGCCAGGAATGCACCCACCATTGCCACAAATGCACTCACCATTGCCAGGAATGCACCCACCATTGCCATGAATGTAGCCTCACCATTGCCAGGAATGCACTTATCATTGCCAGGAATGCACCCACCATTGCCAGGAATGCAATCATCATTGCCAGGAATGCACCCACCACTGGCATGAATGTAGCCTCACCATTGCCAGGAATGCACCCACCATTGCCATGAATGCACTCACCATTGCCTGGAATGCACCCACCATTGGCAGGAATGCACCCACCATTTCCAGGAATGAACTCACCATTGCCAGGAATGCACCCACCATTGCCAGGAATGCCCTCACCATTGCCAGGAATGCGCTCACCATTGCCAGGAATGCACCCACCATTGCCATGAATGTAACCTCACCATTGCCAGGAATGCACCCACCATTGCCAGGAATGCACCCACCATTGCCATGAATGTAGCCTCACCATTGCCAGGAATGCACTCACCATTGCCAGGAATGCACCCACCATTGCCATGAATGCACCCACCATTGCCAGGAATGCACCCACCATTGCCAGGAATGCACTCATCATTGCCAGGAATGCACCCACCACTGGCATGAATGTAGCCTCACCATTGCCAGGAATGCACCCACCATTGCCATGAATCCACTCACCATTGCCTGGAATGCACCCACCATTGGCAGGAATGCACCCACCATTTCCAGGAATGAACTCACCATTGCCAGGAATGCACCCACCATTGCCAGGAATGCCCTCACCATTGCCAGGAATGCGCTCTCCATTGCCAGGAATGCACCCACCATTGCCATGAATGTAACCTCACCATTGCCAGGAATGCACCCACCATTGCCAGGAATGCACTAACCATTGCCATGAATGTAGCCTCACCATTGCCAGGAATGCACTCACCATTGCCAGGAATGCACCCACCATTGCCATGAATGCACCCACCATTGCCAGGAATGCACCCACCATTGCCAGGAATGCACTCATCATTGCCAGGAATGCACTCACAAGCGCCAAAGATTATCTACAGGAGAATCTCCTGTTTACACGGCGACCTCTTTAATAGAAAGTCCCGCCTCTTTTGATGGACAGAACAGTCGTCCAATGGCAGTGCCGGAGACGGGACTTCCTATTACAGAGGCTGCCCGTAAACAGGAAATTCTCGTGTGTGTGTACGGCGCTCCTCCTCCCTGTCTCTCCTCCAAGGCATATACATCTTTTGTGGCCCCAGCGCTGGGAGATCGTTGGGGGCCAAAAAAAATATATATAAGTTCAAATAACCAGGTGGGCCGTTCAAAACCGGAATGCGGGCCGCGATTGGCCCGCAGACCGGACTTTGGACATGCCTGCCTTAGGGTCTGACTTCTGAAGATCTAGGCTGGTATCACAGGAGAAAGATGTCACATGGATGTTGGAAGGAGGCAACCAACTTTCCTTGGACATTTGTAAGAATAGAATAAATTATCAGTGTTGCGCTAAATCTATATCCAGATTCAATCAAATAAACATGATACTGTACTAATTCAATAAAATATCAAAATAGTGTGCATCCAATTAAATGAAAAAGGTGCTTCAAATAAAGGAAAAGTCCCATTTAAATTTGCCAAGTAGTATGATTCTTAGCCTTCTTATTCCCAAAAGGTGTTGATAGAATTCACCATCACCAAAACTAGTAAAGATGTGTGCTTACCAAATCGCGATGACCCCCTTACACAGAATGGTCATCAAAGCTCAATTGAAATGCACCGAAAATGATGATTTCTCTCCTCTGATGTCCCCAAGATAGCGCTCCAAAAACCAGACTCCCCAAAGACTCAGGTTCATATAAAGACAAGCAAACAAATGCTCCTCCTACTGTAGTAACTAAAGTAGTAAATGAAATCACACTTCAATAGATAATATAATATTTGCATATAGGTTGATATCACCCAGCCGGCAAATTCTTAATACCCCTGGTTAACTTCCGGTTTCCCTCTAGTACGCAATGACGTCCATGGGAGACTCTTCTCTATGCGTTTTGTCATAAAAAGACGTCTTCTGAGACATAGACACCATCCTGACATCATCACATATACAGTGCTCAGCCTAAATGAATACACCCCAACAGATTTGACAGAATACTTTTACTTTCCTTTCAGAATGAACATTTTCTATGGGACACTATACTACAAAATACTCCCACAAATGCGGGCCATTGATTGCAACCAAGATTAGTTATTTTGTGCACACAAAAAAGTATTTTTCCTAACAAATTCATTAAAGATCATGTTGCAAAAATGAATACACTCCAATGAAAGTCTTTGTAATAAAGCTAAATTTTAAACAACAAAAGTCAAATTATTCATTAAATAGGTGTCCAGCAGACAGTTGATTGTAAAAGAGTGTTACTTACCAAAGAAAACTCCTTCCTTTTCATGCTGTCAGCAATGGCACCACATGGAAGAGAAATGTCACAAGGCCTGAGAAAGAAAATTATTTCTTTATACAAGAAAGGAGAAGGCTACAAGAAGATCAACAAAGCTTTACTTATCTGTCAGAATACTGCAGCAAAAGTGATACAAAAATTTTACAAAGATGGAACTGCAACCATCTCACAGAGATGTCCAGGCCGTCCATGGAAGTTACCACCTCGACAGGAACAACTTCTGATGAGAAGTGTTGAATAAAAATCGCCATGCAAGTATACTGCAGTTAGCTAAAGAAGTAGAAAGCCAAACTGGGGTCATTGTATCCCGTGACACAATACGGCGTACACTGCAGAGGAATGGCATGCATGGGTGTCGTTCATGAAGGAAGCCTCTCCTAAAGCCCATGCACAAAAAAGCCTGCCTAGAACTTGCCAGGGCCCATGCTGAAAAAGAAGACTACTGAGACTCTGTACTCTGGAGTGATGAGACCAAGATAAATGTTTTTGGAACTGATGGCTTCAAAACTGTATGGCGTTGCAAAAGTGAGGAGTACAAAGAAAAATGCATGGTGCCTACAGTGAGACGTGGTGGTGGCAGTGTCCTTCTTTGGGGCTGCATGAGTGCTGCTGGTGTCGGGGAGCTGCATTTCATTGATGGTATCATGAATTCACAGATGTACTGCTCTATATTGAAAGAGAAGATGCTAACATCATTCCATGCCCTTGGTCGTCATGTACTTTTCCAACATGACAACGATCCAAAACACACATCTAAAGGTCACTGTTGCATTTCTGAAGAAGAACAGGGTGAATATGATTCAGTGGTCAAGTGTGTCTCCTGATATGAACCCAATTGCATACCTCCCAACTTTGGAACTTGAGAATGAGGGACACCTAGGGATGGAAAAAACATGCGGAGAGCATCGCGACAATAATGGGCGTGGCTTAAATGCGTTGAATTTTGAGGTAGCTTAAAGGAACATGGTTAAATAGAGTCTAAAAGCGGTATTAAACCCACAAGCAAACATTTATTATATTTCAGCTTACAAATTCTTAGATGTGATGGCTGCATTAGTTTTCTTTTTCTTTCTTTTTTTAGGCTTTCTTCTTTTTTCACCTGGTGATCCAGCCAGTATGGGTTTTTTTGTGTTTCAAAAGAACAAGCTGTCCTGCAGATGTAGCCATTAGAGAGTAGAGACAAACCATTTACCATTGACAGGGGTGCTTACAATGATCAGCTTTTATTTATTTATGTAAGATCCTGAAAGAAAAAATATGTTTGCTGGAATTGCTTATAAAGTGTTATGCCGCGTACACACGAGCGGACTTTACGGCAGACTTTGCCCGGCGGACTGGATTTCGTCGGACAATTCGATGTGTGTGGGCTCCAGCGGACTTTGTTTTCTCAAAAGTTGGACGGAATTAGATTTGAAACTTGTTTAAAATTTATCCGTTGAAATCGAGTCCGGTCGAAAAGTCCGCCGTCTGTATGCTAGTTCGACGGACTAAAAAGCCACGCTAGGGCAGCTATTGGCTACTGGCTATGAACTTCCTTGTTTTAGTCCGGTCGTACGTCATCACGTACGAATTCGACGGACTTTGGTGGATTGTGTGTAGGCAAGTCCGTTCATTCAGAAAGTCCGTCGGAAAGTACGTCGAAAAATCCGCCGGGCAAAGTCCGCCGTAAAGTCCGCTCGTGTGTACACGGCATTAGTGTATTTAAATCTTCTGGTCCATCTAACACTCCCCTCCCTCCAGATTGACAATGCTGCTGTTCAAAGGTGCCCCCATTGCTCTTTCATCCAGAGTTGTATCTCACTAATACAGGAGGTGTGTTACTGACCAGATCACCAGGTAAAAATCCTAAAAAAAAAAAAAAAACGAATGCAGCCACCACATCTGATGATTACTAAGCTGCAATATATTACATTTTTGATTTCGGGTTTATTACAGCTTTACAGTGTTATATACTGTACACAGTCGTCTGCAGTCCTTGTACCCACAAAATACTCCCAAATTTCCGTGCTATGAGTGATAGGCCCACTGACATAAATCTACACCATGTATACACTCAGATACAGTCACGGGCTGAGGTATAATTAGTCACCCTTTATGTCAGAATGCCCCCTTCACATTAAAGTCCCCTCCTTCACACCAGTAGTTCCCCTTTACATCAGAAGATTCCTTACATTAAGAGCCACCCTTTCACATCAGAGTCCCCTTTTACAGCAAGAGTCCTCCTTTACATCTGCAATAGCCCTTAAATTTGGGGCCCCTTTCTCATCAGAGTCCCCCTTTAACATCAGTAGTTTACAATTACATCAGCAGTCTTCCCTTGACATCAAGAGTCCCCCTTTACATCAGACACTGGGGGGTGTTAGGAGGGGTGATCCAGGGATATGAAATCCATAGACAGGGATCCTAAGCCTAGGATGAAGACCGCTATGAGGGAGATGGTGCAGGCTGGATTACAGTGTGAAGTGGAGGGAGTTGGGCTGTGGACAGGAGAAGTATCTGGGAATGGAGGAGCCCAGGAGTCTATCAGGAACTTGTGGCAGGGAAAGGGTGCAATGCAGGCATTTGGTGAAGAGGGAACTGAGGTCTGCTGTGTGGGGACAGGAGTGACTGATAACAGTGAAGAGGAGATGAGTATTAGGATCAGAGATGCAGTCGGGGGAGGAGAACTGTAATCAGAGCTGGGGGACTGATTGCAGGGAGAGGAGTAGCGGAGCTGGAGCTGTCAGTGGTGGGGAAGGAGAGAAGCAAAGCAGATGAGCTGGACTGAGAGGAGAGCTTGCAGGGGGGGATCACCCACCAGATTAGCTGCAGGGATTGAGAATGGGGGCACCGTTTGCTTTCCTTTCCATTGCAGGGAGGAGATGGGGGTGGGTAAGCAAACTGTAAAGTTCCAATGTGACAGTGGCAATGCAGGAGTGCTACAGTGACATCATGAAGCTGGAAAGGAATGACAGCACATTCCGCACTCTCTCCTGTTCTCCTGATTTGATTTTTCTCATCCAGAGCTAAACTGACAGGAGTAATGATGCCGCTGTCACTACTCCTGTCAGCCTTGTAGTGGCAGAAACGCTCCACCTGGCACCCCCAGCTCACATGTTGCCGTCATATTTCTGCTTCCCCCTTGTCCCTGCTCTGTGCCCTGCCGCAGCCACTGCTGCCTGGATGATAATCCCTGAACAGTCAATACACCCTCCACGTACCTTTCCTTCACAGTCACCGCTGGCTGCAGTCCTGCCTTCTGCTCTCAACACTTCCTGAGAGAGTCAGGCAGACAGGCATCCCCTCCATATCACTCCGCCAGGGAGAGATAGGCTGGGGGCCGGAACTTTAAACTAACTGTCGGCAAATGCGGCTCTAGCTGCCTCCGCCCCTACATAAAAAAAAGAGTTCCGCTCTGCTACTGCCTCCTGGGGCCCCACTGATGTAAGGATGGGGCCCCGCAAATGTTATTTAATGATTGGTCAATCTAGGAGCTAGCCTTGAAAACTGCCTGCACTTTACAAGAGTGAGTGGCAGTGGAGGCAATGCGGGAAACAGCTCAGCTGAGCGGGACTGCGGGACATAAGTCCGAATCCGGGGCTGTCCCGCAGAATCCGGGACTGTTGGGAGGTATGCAATTGAACACCTATGGGGAACTCTGAACACTCTCCATCCAGCCTCTAAAAGAGGTAGTTATTAAAAAATGGAAAAAGATAGATGTTGCAATGTCACCAACTTGTACATTCCATGGCTAGAAGACTTAGTGCTGTCTTTACTAGGTCATACAAAATACTAGATGTAGTAGTTTTTGTTGTGGGGCGTATTCATTTTTGCACAAACTAATTTGAGTAAAACTGAAGATTTTGTAATCTAAATTAAATCATTAACCTTACTTTCATGTAATGAGCTAAACAAATGTTCTATAAGACTCAGTTTTGTAAAACTTTTGTAAATTGTTCTTATCATATCATTGAGATATTAATTAGAATCTTTCTTTTCAAAAGGGGTGTACTCAGTGGCGGCCCATCCATAGGGGGCGCACGGGCGCCGCCCCCCCCCCCTCCAGGCAGTCACAAAAAATAAATAAATAAATAACAAAAAATTTAAAACTGGCCCTTTAAAAAAAAATACAAAAAAAGGTCTTTAAGTGCACTGTGTTCGGACGCCGGACACAGTGCACTATGGGAAGTGCCACGTCTATGCAATCACGAGATTGCAGACGCGGCGCTTCATTTGCGGGCTTTTGTCCCGCCTTGCGGTGCTTTCCGAAGCGCCGAATAGCTTCCACCCGGCGCTCGTAGTATCTATTACTATGGCTGGGCGGTTTGATTGACATCTGAGTTAGATGTCACTTCCTGTTTTCTCTCTCCCATTGCGCCCGAGAGAGAGAGAACCAGACAATACAGCAAGGTAAGTACGAGAAGGGGGGGTTAATGTGACACAGGCTGCATTTAATGGGACACAGGCAGGCTGCATTTGGTGGGACACAGGCAGGCTGCATTTGGTGGGACACAGGCAGGCTGCATTTGGTGGGACACAGGCAGGCTGCATTTGGTGGGACACAGGCTGCATTTGGTGGGACACAGAAAGGCTGAATTTGGTGGGACACAGGCTGCATTTGGTGGGACACAGGCAGGCTGCATTTGGTGGGACACAGGCAGGCTGCATTTGGTGGGACACATGCTGCATTTGGTGGGACGCAGGCTGCATTTGGTGGGACGCAGGCTGCATTTGGTGGGACACAGGCAAGCTGCATTTGGTGGGACACAGGCAGCCTGCATTTGGTGGGACACAGGCAGCCTGCATTTGGTGGGACACAGGCAGCCTGCATTAGGTGGGACATAGGCAGGCTGCATTTGGTGGGGCACAGGCAGGCTGCATTTGGTGGGACACAGGCTGCATTTGATGGGATACAGGCTGCATTTTATGTTACACAGGCTGCATTTGCTGGGACACAGGCTGCATTTGATGAGACACAGGCTGCATGTAAGGAGGACCTCCGCTGAGGGCACCTGATGTAAGGACGGACTCCGCTGGGGACACCTGATGGCATCTGGTGGCAGGCGACGTGGCTATTGACACGCTCAGGGCTCCCACTGATTCTGCATTATGGTGAGTTGAATTATTTCATTTTATATTACAATGTAATAATAGAAATAATGCACTTCAATCATCCTGACACCATAACAACCATGGTGCCGGAATGATTAAAGTGCTAACACCAGGTGTTTGGAATATCTTTATCTGCTGATTGTTAAACTTTCTAGAATACACATATTTCTATTGTTGTGTAGGATCTGGGCCTGCTGTCCCTCCATCCCTCTCCCTCCATCCCTCGTTCATCTCAGATGCTAACCACACCACCTTAGAGCCACGCCCACTATTTTGCTCAAACCACACCCATTTTCACCGAGTGGGAGGGGTCAAAAAGGAAGGGCGGGGTCTGGTGCCCCCCATTCTAAAACTTCACCAGCCATCACTGGGCGTACTCATTTATGCTGAGCACTGTATATAAATATAAACCTAGCCTCGTTCCTGGTCATATTCAAGCCTCATTTTGATTAACACATAACTAACACAGGCTCGCTAGGCAAGCCTCACTCCGGGAAGACAGTGTAGATGTCCAAGACTCATCTTAGTAGGCCAGCAACCCACACAAAACCACAACTTTGTCCTCAACAATAATTTGTGAGTACAGACTGCTGAGAGAGATCTTAGGGACTTGTGAGCTGCTGCCACCCCTCTGGTGCTAAAGAGTCAATGGTGTGTTTGTCTAAAGTGAACATCGGTTGGTGTTCTGAAGAGCTTAGTCTATCTAGTTCTCTGTGAAGGAACTCTGCTCTGGTTGCTCTAAAGAAAGAAGCCTTCTTTTAACTGCCTCTTCTAAAAAGTCCACAGTTTGCTATTGCAAGGACTTTTGCTTCAGCTTTTCAGAAAGGAGTTCACTGTCCTCAACCTGTACATCGTTCTCTTTTTGCAGTATCCCACTCAAATCCCTAATCTCTATCCCAGTTACTCCAAAAAATAAAAACAAAAAGGACACCCCTAGACTGTTTTTTGAGGCAAAGAGTGACTTGTGTCTGATTGTAGGGCAATCTACTGGGAAAAGAACCTGGGAAATTTCCAGTGGCTTCTTCGGGGGTAGCACTACATAAAACTTGTATTATAATAATATTGATAATAACATTCATCATCATCATCATCATAATAATAATAATTTTAAAATGCAGGTAACAACACAATTTGAAAATATGGTTTCCAGAAGTCTACATGAACTTTTGCCATTATATTGAAGTGTTCTTTATATAATATCTTATCAATTCCTTTTACTGATTAATAGATTGTTATACAACTATAAACATATGGTGAACAGGGCACAGAAAAATAACTTGGATGTGTTTAGCTCATCAGTTTACTTGGCTAATTTATTATCTGGTGATCACTAATCTTTAAAGCCTAACTCCGGATTTATAATCACTCTAATCACAATAATTTTTTATTATATAAAGGAAAAAAGGCTGAAATTTTTGAATTTTAATTTTGAATTGAATAATGTTTCTTCATATATTTAGGCCAGATTTGGTGCTGGTGTTCAGTCGGACTACTCAAGCTGCCTGCTCTTTTTTTGGACTGATATTTAACCAGCGATTGGCAACTACTAATTTAAAGGTGCAGTAATTGGGACTGATCTGATCTGAGGTGTGAAGGTACAGAATTTTTTTTGACTGATCTGAGGTGTGCAGGTGCAGGAATTGGGTTAATCTGAGGTGTGAAGGTGCAGAAATTGGGTTGATCTGAGGTGTGAAGGTGCAGGAATTGGGACTGATCTGAGGTGTGAAGGTGCACGAATAGGGCTGATCTGAGGTGTGAAGGTGCAGGAATAGGGGCTGATCTGAGGTGTGAAGGTGCAGGAATTGGGCTGATCTGATGTGTGAAGGTGCAGGAATTGGGGCTGATCTGAGGTGTGAAGGTGCAGGAATTGGGGCTGATCAGAGGTGTGAAGGTGCAGGAATTGGGACTAATCTGGGGTGTGAAGGTGCAGGAATTGTGACTTATCTGAGGTGTGAAGGTGCAGGAATTGGGGCTGATCTCTGGTGTGAAGGTGCAGGAATCGGGACTGAGCTGAGGTGTGAAGGTGCAGGAATTGGGACTGATCTGAGGTGTGTAGTGAAAGGAATTATACACCTTGACGACCACCCTGGTTTATGCAGGCAGTCCACCAGGACCCTCGGATCCGTGAGAGACCAAATGAGACACGGGAAACAGGCTTGAGTGTGTGTTCATAAGATCTCTGTCTTTATTTAATACAACAGTAGTATATATACCAGTAAAAATACATGTCTAAGGGTTATTCAAACTTTACACTCTTCTAACACAAGAAATGGCAGATGACTTGCTGACACAGATTCGGCTTAACGACAGTATCTCATAGGATGTGGTTCTTTGCAAACTTTTAAGCTGAACATGGCAAACTCACACACACAAAAAGTTAACTTCTACTTTTATGTAAAATGGAAGAGAATCTAAGATGGAGTCAGTTGTTTATACATTCTCTTACAATCCCCTCTTAAGTCATGAACATGACTTACTTTCTCTCCACGGTAACATAATTAGCTTTCTTATCATAGTACATGCTAAGATAGGCTTTATTAGCAACAGAGGGATCAGGGGTCAGTCTGTGTCTCATTCCCTAAATTAAAACACCAGTCAGGGGAATGACTTCTACCCATTGTTGGAAAAGTAACAATGTTGCTTACATATAAACTTGATATGTTGGTTAAAACAACGGGAGGAATTTCATTTAAAAAAAGGGTAATATTTAAAGGTACAGTCATAAGGGGAATATGGGCTGTACTAGAATGCAGTTTACTACATATCCAACATTTCTCATACCCTGATTTCTGGGCATAATTATATTTGAATTTCAGTAGCAACATTTTGTCTGTAAAACTCGGTTTTAACTCCTTCATTATCTGGTGGTGTATCTCTCTTGTGTTTGGTATGTGTATTATTGATGGTGTTACTGGGTGACCCACATATGCCTTTAAGGGCTCCCAAGTCCTCAGGATGATAAATACAATTAGTTATGATCCATGTAGGTATGAACACTATCAGAGAGATTAGGAACAGGAGGCAAAATGCCTTCCCAGAAGTCTGTGGTGGAATAAGCAAGGTCATCTTTTTCAGAGTCTTGACCACCTGTTTCAATCACTGTTTGAGGATTTTTATCACCTGCTTCACCTCTCTGTGCTTTATCTTGCTTCTTAGGTGTTTGGTTCACCTTCTTCACACGACTGGCATGAATCCAGGACTGTTGTCCCTCAGTAAGGAGTGAGGTACGTGTGACTGCGATCACAGTGGTCGGGGGTCCAAACTGTTACTCTTGCTTCTTAGTACGATTCAACTGTTGGACCACCACTATGTCTCCTACCTGGAAAGGGTGTGTAGATTCCTGTGAAGAGAAAGGAGAGGTGCAAGCAACATTTCTTTCGACTCTGTCCAGAGTTTCCCAATATACTCTCCCTGTATTACTTCTAGGTCCCCTCTTTCTAACATAAGTGGTTGTCTGGCCCACGGGGTGGGAAATGGCCTACTCATAAGGACCTCGAATGGAGAGTATCCTGTTTTCTTAGAGGGGGTCATTCTTATTGAAGCCAAGACTGCTGGTAGGACTTTCTGCCACTTATTAATGTGCCTCCTGTTGCTTTTCTTATTTTATCTTTAATGGTTCTGTTCATTCTCTCAACAATACTTGAACTTTGCAGGTGGTAAGGTATATGAAATCTCTAATCAATTTTAAGTGTTTTCACTACATTTTGAAATAAAGGCAGGACCATTATCAGAACTGATTTGGAGCGGGCATCCTCATATAGGGATAATTTCCTGCATGAGTATTTTTACAACTGTTTGTGCATTTTCTTTTGCGGTTACAAATGCTTCTGTCCATCTTGAGAACATGTCTACTATCTCAAGTAAATCTTCCTGTCTTTTACCTAACTTAGGCATATGGGTGAAGTCAATCTGTTATGCCCCGTACACACGGTCGGACTTTGTTCGGACATTCCGACAACAAAATCCTAGGATTTTTTCCGACGGATGTTGGCTCAAACTTGTCTTGCATACACACGGTCACACAAAGTTGTCGGAAAATCCAATCGTTCTAAACGCGGTGACGTAAAACACGTACGTCAGGACTATAAACGGGGCAGTGGCCAATAGCTTTCATCTCTTTATTTCTTCTGAGCATGCGTGGCACTTTGTCCGTCGTATTTGTGTACACACGATCGGAATTTCCGACAACGGATTTTGTTGTCGGAAAATTTTATATCCTGCTCTCAAACTTTGTGTGTCGGAAAATCCGATGGAAAATGTGTGATGGAGCCTACACACGGTCGGAATTTCCGACAACAAGGTCCTATCACACATTTTCCATCGGAAAATCTGACCGTGTGTACGGGGCATAAATGTGTAAAATGTGTGGATGGATATGTAAGGTGTTCATGTTTAGCCTTGTGTGGATTTCTTGGGTTGTTTCGTATGCATGTGAAGCATCTGGCAACATATGATTTGATCAAAGAGGGAAGACTGGGGATAAAGAAATCATTGTCCAATAATTCACATGTGAGCTGCCAGCCTCTGTGCCCTACCCTATGATACTGAGAAATAAATAAAGGTGCACTAGCTACAGGTATACATGGTCTCCCCTCTTGACAGACAAGTCCAGTATTTGGGCTTTTCTGCACTCCTGCAATATTCCATTGTTTAATATCTGTGTCTGTAGCATATGTCTGAAGATCTATCAAGGTTTGGTCTAACAGGGGCATTTCAGGTGCAAGTGACGGCATTTGTATGGTAACTTCTTGTTTAGAAGCTGTTCCTTTGCTGCTTTATTAGCAAAGGCATTTCCTTTTGAAACATCATCTTGGTTTGTGGTATGTGCCTTGCAGTGGAGGATAGCTATAGAGCAAGGCAATTTAATCGCTTCCAAAAGGCTGGACACTAATGTTGAATGTGAAATTGATTTGCCATCTGCTGCTATATACCCTCTTTTTAACCTGATAATACCAAAATCGTGGCATACACCAAATGCGTATTTAGAATCAGTATAAATGTTCACATCTTGTCCTTCAAAGAGCTGGCATGCTCTTGTAAGGGCAATCAGTTCTGCAACCTGTGCTGATTGAAATGGGACTGGGTTTGCTTCGAGCACTACATCAGGCAATTGGACTACAGAATATCCTGCATGATATGTGTTGTCATTTGGTCTAGAACAAGAACCATCAACAAAAACATTTTGTGCCCCAGGGATTTCAGTGGAAGACATATCTGCACATGGAGATGTGCCCTGGTGGATTATTTCAATGCATTCATGTTGAGGAACTACCTCATCCTCTTCTCCTTTTAAACCTAGTAACGCATTTATATTTATTTCGAGATTTGGATTTGAGAGGAGAATAACCTTGTATTCACTCAATCTTTGGGCTGACATGTGTATGAATATATTTCAGTATAGTAGTATGTAAGATGGTTGGATGTCCTAGAGTAAAAGAAGTAGCCATTCCTACTACCATAGCACAGGATGCCAAAGCTCTTAAACACACCGGCATGCCCTGTACCGGCATTGGCACTACTCTTGAAAAAAATGCAATAGGGCGGAGTTTTTCTCCATGTTCCTGCGCCAGGACTCCCGCCATTGTTTTACAATTGTCCCTGGCAAACATGTGAAAAATCTTGCCATAATCAGGCAATCCGGGGCCAGGGGCCGTTACCATTGCTGTCTTAAGGTACACAGATGCATCACACATTTCATCTGTCCATTTTACACAATCTGGCATGTCTGAGCCTGTGGCTTGCCTCAGGAGGTTATCATAGAAAGAGCAGTTAGGTATCCATTGGCGGAAGTAACCAATCATACCAAGAAAAGATAGTATATCTTTCTTTGTCAGTGGGCGGGGCAGACCCACGAGAGCCGCAGCTCTCTTGTGACTGACTCTTCTTTCTCCTTTTGTGAAGGTAAAACCAAGGTGTTCAACAGTCTCTTGATACCATTGCAATTTCTTTTTAGAGACGTTGTGACCATTTTCTGCTAACCAGTACAATAAATCTTTACCATTCTCTCTGCTGGCAACCTGGCTCAGACTGCATAACAACAAATCATCAACATACTGTAATAGGACTGAACCATGGCGTGTCTCTACGTCCACCGGGGCACTAAAAAATGCATTTGCTAAATCAATTACTGTGAAATACTCTGCATCGGATGGTATGGAAGTCAGGAGTAATGGCACATCAGGTACTATGGGCACTACAAGATTTTTTATGGCCCTAAGGTCTTGAAAAAACCTATAACTGCCTTCCGGCTTTTTGATTGGATTTATAGGAGTGTTGTAAGGTGAAATTGTTTCCTAAATGTTCCACCATGGGAGCAATTCCGTCCTCCTTTTCTTTTAACAAGGGTATTGATTGTGGTATATGGGTTTTGCCCAAGGTTTGAGGTTGGCTTTGTGTGGTGTACAGGAGATGAGACCCACATCCAAAGACCCATCTGACCAGGCATTTTGTAAATCTTTTGGGAATTCTTCTGTTGGTACTTCATTACTTAGGGCCAAAATGGGCACGATGGGGACCTTTTGAATGACAGTAAGACCGCCACTTGGGGACATTATTATCTTCATACCCAATTTTCTCAGCAAGTCCCTACCCAAGTGATTCACTGGACAATTTGGTATCAAGCTAAAACAGTGATGGATTTCATATCCCACTGAGGATCTCCTGAAAACCATGGAAAAAGCCTTTTTTGTCACCAAGACATAAGCCTTTCACCATATCCATATTAAATTCATCATTATCTCCATCTCGGGGGAAGGGATCACTACTATGCATAGTTTTAGTCCACCCTGCTAAGTTTGACACCCAAGGATTTATAAATTCATAATCAGTACCATAAACCCTAGCAACATAATCCTTACAAATTTCCCCGGGGTTAGGGGGAGGCGGAGCCTCTTTACCATGTTCTTGACCCATATTACAGTGAACGAGAGGCTGTCTTACCTTACAGCTTCTTCCACACAACAAATTATCTTATACTTCTATGCGACAGAAAGACAAAGCAAACAGAGGTTTGGGTCACGGTGGTGATTATCTCATAAACTCTTTCTCTCCTTCGCAAAAGGAGTTACAGTAGTGTTTTGTCTAATATTAATGAATCCTCTCTCTAGGACTCAGGTCTCCCAAAGATCTTTCACAATGTTAATGAATCCTTTCTCTAGGACTCAGATCTCCCAAAGACCTTTAAGGCATGGTCCGTCTCCTTTCTATATACATTTTAAAGGACTAAAGCTTTATCAGAGCTGAGGCAAAAAAAATAATTCGGCAAAATAAGACAAACATTTACTTACCAAGGGTGATTGCTTTATCCGGGACAAGCCCCCATTTGAAAGGAATTATACACCTTGACGACCACCTTGGTTTATGCAGGCAGACCACCGGGACCCTCGGATGCATGAGAGACCAAATGAGACACGGGAAACAGGCTTGAGTGTGTGTTCATAAGATCTCTGTCTTTATTGAATACAACAGTAGTATATATACATGTCTAAGGGTTATTCAAACTTTACACTCAGTACTTTCTTATCAAGAGTAATAGGGCGTACACACGGTCGGACTTTGTTCGGACATTCCGACAACAAAATCCTAGGATTTTTTCCGACGGATGTTGGCTCAAACTTATTTTGTCTACACACGGTCGCACAAAGTTGTCGGAATTTCTGATCGCCAACCACGCGGTCACGTACACCACGTACGACGAGACTAGAAAAGGCCAGTTCAGAACCAAGCGCGGCACCCTTTGGGCTCCTTTTGCTAATCTCGTGTTAGTAAAAGTTTGGTGAGAGACGATTCGCGCTTTTTTCAGACTCGTGGCTTTCAGATCATTTTCTGCCGTTCAGTTTGTGCTTGTGGGTTTGTATCTGCTCTTCAGTGCGTGCAAGCAAGTTCCGCGTGACTTTAAGTAGTCATTGTATTCTTGTTCATTCGTTACTGTTTTTCAGGTCGCTCTTCACAGGCCTTGCTGTTCTTCAGTGCGTTCTGTTACTTCGTTCTGAGCAGCCGACCGTTTTCTAGCCATGTTTCGTATGTGTACTCCTCGTAGAGTTCGTGCTGTGCGGGGGCTTGGTGTTGGGGTCCTGACCTTGACACAAGTCCAGTCCATGAACAGGGTGGGGAGGAGTTCATGGACCAAGAATTGGTTGCTTCAGTGTGACCAGTTCTCTCATATGCCTTTGCTCCGTGAGATCCGTGAGAATAATCCTGATGATTTCAGGAACTTTCTCAGGATGACGGACCCCGTGTTTCACCGTTTGTTGGCTTCGATGACCCCCTATATCAGCAGGCAGGATACCTGCATGAGGCAAGCCATCACTCCGGAGCAGAGGTTGGTCGCTACCCTGCGGTATTTGGCCACAGGGAGAAGCCTGCAGGACTTGAAGTTCTCGACAGGCATCTCCCCCCAGGCTCTGGGGATCATTATCCCAGAGACCTGTTCTGCCATCATCCAGGTCCTGCAGGAGTATATGAAGGTAAGATTTTTATCCTTTTATATCACATTTTATTGTATTGAATGTTTGCTAATATATTGTATTTCTTTCCTCATTCCCTAATTACCATGATTGTAATATTCTGTGAATGTCCCCTTTGTCCTCATGCATGCTGGATTTTTATGTAATTATTATTTTAGGTCCTTCATACATATTTGCCCTTCACTAACCTCCCCAGCATGGTGTCTCCTGCCCTATATTCACCTCATGTAGTCACTTAACAATGTATTTTATCAGCTCCATAGTAGTGCTTTACCCCAAACACCCCCTAAAATGTTTGGAAATGTTATTTTTGATTTAAATTCAGGCAGAGTGCCAGAGGTTTTTTTTTGGTGGTGTCCCCCAAAAATTTTTAGTAACCCTCCCTCCCCCAACTGCTAAGTCAGCTGATCCCAATTCTCTATCCTCAATCATCTATCTGCTGACTTTGCTAAACCCATACACACTATACCCACCTCTTTACTGGTCAGATTTATGGATGAATTCCCCAAAGCATGTAGTGCAAGGGCCTGCCTGTATACTTTCCAATGGTACTGTTTAAAGTTTTTGTATCCTATTATTATCTTGAGAGGTAATAGCAGAATGTCCAAATGTCCTCAAATGTGTACAATGTGTATTTATATCTTTGTATTATGACACTTCTTACCTGTCCAGTGGTCTGCCAATAGTGTAACTAAGGAGGGGCTGTTCAAAGTAATACCCATTATTTAGGCATTCATCTCTCAATGAAGTGAAGAGGGTTACCTGTCCAAGATTTCCACACACCCCCTATAATGTTAGAAATGGCCCATGAGAGGGGGGGGGGGGAATATGATAGGTGTACCTTATACTTTGGCCTTGTTAAATTCCCCTTAATAAATGCTATCTGGAGGTTGCCCCATAATGTTTGTGTATAATCTGCTTGCCATGTTTCTGAGTAAAAATAGTAATGTTTATTGTTTTTTCCTCAACAGTTTCCTTCCACGCCACAGGAATGGCAGACTGTGGCCTCCCACTTTGCCGAGCGGTGGGACTTTCCTAACCGCCGAATGGGCAATTGATGGGAAACACGTCCACATCGTCCCACCACCCAACTCGGGGTCCTACTATTATAATTACAAGGGGTTTAATAGTATAGTGATGTTGGCGGCGGTGTCGACTAATTACGACTTCTTGTATGTGGACGTGGGGAAGAATGGCCGGATGTCCGATGGTGGAGTCATCGCCCAGATGGAGTTCTACAGGCGTCTCCAGAATGGCAGCTTGGACTTGCCAGCTCCAGAGGACAATGTGGAAGGACTCCCATTTGTGTTCGTTGCTGATGAAGCGTTTGCGCTGGGGGACCACCTGATGCGGCCATTCCCAATGAGGTCCCTCACATAGGAACAGAGGGTTTTTAATTACCGGCTGGCCAGAGCCCGAAGAGTGGTGGAGAACACATTTGGAATCCTGGCCAGCCGGTTCCGACTATTTCTGACACCCATCCATATGACGGAGTATAAACTGAACCATATTATACTGGCGTGCTGTGTTCTCCATAACTTTTTAAGGAAACATTCGGCCAACTATGCTGGCTCAGTTGGGCCTGAGGCCGGAATCCTACATCAAACCACACTGACGGCGCTTGAAAGTGGCCGTCCTGGCTTGCCCTCCCTGAGTGCCCGTGATGTCCGGTTACGCTACCTGGAGTTCTTTGCGGGTAGGGGGGCTATCAATATGCCAGACAATCTGTGAAGCCTTTTTATAATAAAAAAAAAAGAAATTCTTGGTGGACATTTACTGCTTGTGTTTCTTTTAGCTGACCCTGACAGAAATGTGTTGAGTCCAGAAAATGTCGTGATTGTGTAACCTTATACAAAGCACTGTTGGCTGTTATTTCCTAAATGCAAAAACACATTTCACTACAAGTGCACTTGCAACTGCACTGAAACTGCACTTGTAGTGCAAAGAGGATTTGCCCTTAGGAAATAACCCCCATTTTTGCAGAAAACAGCAATTACATCACCCCAAAAGTGTTGTATTGTAGTGTTGAGACAATAATCCACACATTCTTGAGTAAGCAACTTTTTTATACCTGCACAATCACATGTGCATTTACCAAAGGTTTTTAAAACAAACCAACATGTTTGTTGTATAACAATTTTTGCAGTAGCATTATCAAAAATTGAAATATCCATTTCAGATAAAACAGGCCTGTGTAAAACCAACAAGAAAGCCAAAAAACTTGAACTTACAAAGTTCACATTAGGTAAAACCTGAAGGCTATATCAGACATCAGTATTTAGGAACTGGGTTTGATATAGCGTTAAGATGGGGGGAAATCACTCCCGGAAAAGCCAAATTTGGAAGATGCACACCAATTTACGAATGTCAACATGTGCTATCTGCCATCAGGGGGGATCAAGGGACGTGTTTTGGGGGAGCAAGCCCTTCCTCACCACTACTTTATAATTGAGGAAGGGGTTGCACCCCCAAAACGCGTCCATTGATCCCCCGTGATAGTAGATAGCACATGTTGGCACACTGTGTGCGTCCTCTGAATTTGGCTTTTCAAAACATTGCAAAAAGTTTTAAAAGATTGGACCACAATCCAAAAAGTGATTTTGTGGGGTTTTAAATTCGCCCCAAAACATCAATGATGTTATTATTTTTTTTAATAACATCATTGATTTTTTGCTGTATGTTTTGCAGTTCTACATTACACCCCATGATCTCCCCGATCAGGATCTGGGCACTTTCTCATGTGAAACGTTCTGGATCCACAACCTCACGATCACCTAAAAAGAGAGAAAGAAAACAAAAACAGGTATCAAAAATCTGCCACCATCCATCTCTTTTACCTGAGCCTGTGGTCGCAGACACTCACCTGTTGTGGTGCCAATCTCCACCACATCTTCTTCTTCCTCCTGCTCTTCTTGTGTTGGTGTTAGTTCCCCTCCTTACAGAGGTGGGGGGTCTGTGGTCTCCTCGGATGAGGGGTGTCCTCCGAATCTTTTCTCCCCTATGTAAAACAAAAATGGTATAATTAGCACACAGATATTTGATGGCAGAACTAGAAATAGGAAACATTGCTTGGAAGTGGGGTACAATTGTCTATTTTAGCCGGGTTCAAAGATGTATTTTTTTTATTGGCCTTTGTCAAGCTGCAATACTTTACCTGTTTGGTACAAGCTTCACAGATGGAGACCCCCCTATAGTATACACTGGAGCACCTGTGTGGCCCTCTAATAAAAATGGTGTTCTTGTGTCCCACACTAGTGCTCCAGTGTCCAGATGTGAAAACAGCTGTTCAGTGTCCTCTCCTTACACACAATCTAGTTGGCATTTCATTCTAGTAACAAACCCATCTACACAAACAACTATTTGGCATCCAAGTAGGCCCAAAAAAAATGTGGGAAAATGCATATGGCCTAAACAATGGTGTTTTAGAGGCCGAAAGAAAAATGTTTGATACGAACGAATAATGGGCCCATGAACATTAAAGTTGCCCTTTTAAACGTTACAATTATTAAAAGCATATGGAGCAGCACGAACGGCAATAAAGACAGAAAGAATAGGAACACAGCACAACTACTTACTTTTTTGCAGCACTCTCTGGATCTTTCGGTACTGCTCTGGCTCTCTCAATTTCAGGTCCGACCACCGCTTCCTGAGCTGATCTTTCAATCGTCGTACCCCGAAATTCTTCTGCAGACTTTTGATCACTTTCGCCATGATCTTGGCCTTTCTGATATTGGGGTTGGGGTAAGGCCCATACTTTCCGTCATAGTCGGACTTCTTCATGATGTCAACCATCTCCAACATCTCCCCAAAGGACATATTTGTGGCCTTAAAACGTCTCCTTCTGGATCGGGACGTGTCCGGATCCGGGCTTTCCTCCTCCTCCTCCTCGTTCCTGCAATTAGCACGCACCTGCTGTGAGTCCGCCATGTGCTCTTCCCCCACTGCGCCGAACGAAAAGGGGCGGGGAATAGACTAGAAAGAATGTCAGGGGCGGGCGGAGTTACACGCATGCGCAGTGTGTATAAAGCGTAACACGCGTGCGTATTACGTACGATCTGTGAGCGGAGGAAGGAGCATTGGACGCGCCGATCATAAGAACGAATGTAAGAGACAAACTTGTGCCTATACTGCTTCTACATTGAAGCCTATATTGTAACAAGATTAGGAGAGTTTTGTCTGACATTAGGCTTTGTCTTGTGTTGTGTCTTGCAGTGAACATGGATATGCTAATGAAAGATAATGACTTCATGTCAGTATTCCTAGATATGTTGAGGGAGCTGCCCTGTCTGTGGGAGATTAAACACCCCCATTTCAAGAACCAAGCAAAGAGGAACGCAGCACTGGAGCAATTGTGTGAAATTGTGAAGCAGGTGATCCCCACAGCAGACATCACCTATTTAAAGACCTTAATTGGTGGCCTGAGGAGTACATAACTAAGGGAGCGCAAGAAGGTCCTGGATTCACAGAGATCCGGAGCAGCAGATGACATCTATGTCCCCAGGATGTTGTACTACGACAGGCTGCATTTTCTGGCAGGCCAGACTGAACCCAGGCCATCCCTCTCCAGTCTTCCTTCCACGCTTCCTTCCCCCCCGGCTGAGGCTTCTGACGCCCAACCTGGGCCTTCCAGGCCACATGTGGAGGAGCCCAGATTGAGCCAGGTATAGCATTCCTCTAAATATTTCTGCTTGTCCAATCAATGATGTTAACTAGATGTAAGTTGGGAGTACTAATTTATGATTGTGATTGATGAAGCAAAACATTACAACCATGTCCCTTCTTCATACACAGGAAAGTCTCAGCCAGGAGGTGGCCGGGCCAAGCCGGCTGGCTGATCTGCAGGTCCCTCCACCCCCACTGGAAAGAGAAAGTGGCAGTAGGAGGAGTGAGGAGGCTACCAGAGGACTCTTTTGGAGGGCTACAGAGGTCCTGGGAGCACGACAGACCGTGGAGGAGGTCATTGCTGCCGTCATTGCATATAAAATGCAGAGGATGGAGGAGGGCCAACAAGTCATGTGTGAGGCGCTCATATTGGAGGCTCTTAACAAAGGTATGAGGGGCCAAATGACAGCTCAGACACACCTTTGCGATGGTCCTCCTCCTCCTCCTGCAGGTCCTCCTCCTCGTCCTCCCTCTCCTCCAGGTCCTCCCAGTCCTCCTCCTCCTCCAGGTCCTACTCCTCCTCCTGCCACATCTCCAACTGCACAGCCACAGCCCGGAAGGAAGCGTGAAAGGAAGACCAGACAGTGAGGACCCTGGATCCAGTCTGGTCGACCAAAAAATGCAGCCTCTTGTGGTACCACAGCCTGGGGACACACATGTCATCTGCTGCTATCCGGATCTCTGCGAATTCTGGACCAGACTGCCCTCCCTTACATATGGACTCCTCAGGACACCAATTTTGATGTTTAAGAATTGATGTCTGCCGTGGGGGTCCCAGGCTTCGCTAATTTCTCTTGTTGATCCAGTGTTGCCTTCCTCTTTGTTTGGTTTTGATCCCTTAATAAAGGATTTTTGTTTTGAATTATACTCTCCTATGTGTTTTACTTCAAAAATGACAGTTTGTTTGTGAGGATTCAGGTACATTTCAAATATACAATGTGAAATGAACAAGGGACACCAACAACAAACAATCTCCTTGAGATTAAATAATAAAACATATCAATGGTGTTGTGGTAACTTCACGCACAAAACACACACAAAAATATTCTGGAGTAAAAATAAAAATAACATTGAACAAAGATCAGCCTTTGAAAAAATTCAAACATTAAAAAAAAAAAAGGCTTAGAAATCCACAAAAAAATTAAATAAAAAAAAAAAATTCTGTCAGATGTGACAACTAATAACAATATATTCAGGGAATCCCAATAAAAAAACAAAAATAAAACTTTGTGAGAAGTGTGTGTGAATATGAGCAGCAAAACTACTTAATTCTTGTCACATTATAAAGAAGAAGAGAGTGCGCTATATTAAACCATTTTTAACATTGCAGCGTGACGAAAGTGCTGTATCCATTGCGAACGCTAAGTTTACCAGAACGAGCTGTTCCGTCTTGGAATTTCTTCTGAGCATGCGTGGCACTTTGTGCGTCGGAACAGGCCACACACGGTCGGAATTGACGCGATCGGATTTTGTTGTCGGAAAATTTTATCTCCTGCTCTCCAACTTTGTGTGTCGGAAAATCCGATGGAAAATGTCCGATGGAGCCCACACACGGTCGGAATTTCCGACAACACCCTCCGATTGGACATTTTCCATTGGAAAATCCGACCGTGTGTACGGGGCATTAGACTGCTTGACTAGATAACAAGAAAAAGCTGATGACTTGCTGACACAGATTCGTCTTAACCACAGTATCTCATAGGGTGTGGTTCTATGCAAACTTTTAAGCTGACTATGGCAAAACTCACACACACACAAAAAGTTAACTTCTACTTTTATGTAAAATGGAAGAGAATCTAAGATGGAGTCAGTTTTGTATACATTCTCTTACATGTAGGTGCAGGAATTGAGGCTGATCTGATGTGTGAAGGTGCAGGAATTGGGACTGATCTGTGGTGTGAAGGTGCAGGAATTGGGACTGATCTTTGGTGTAAAGATGCAAGAATTGAGGTTGATCTGAGTTGTGAAGGTGCAGGAATTGGCACTGATCTGAGTTGTGAAGGTGCATGAATTGGGACTGATCTGAGTTGTGAAGGTGCAGGAATTGGGACTGATCTGAGGTGTGAAGGTGCAGGAATTGGGACTGATCTGAGGTGTGAAGGTGCAGGAATTGAGGTTAATCTGATTTTTGAAGGTGCAGGAATTGGGACTGATCAGAGGTGTGAAGGTGCAGGAATTGGGACTGATCTGAGGTGTGAAGGTGCAGGAATCGAGGTTAATCTGATTTCTGAAGGTGCAGGAATTGGGACTGATCAGAGGTGTGAAGGTGCAGGAATTGGGACTGATCTGAGGTGTGAAGGTGCAGGAATTGGGACTGATCTGAGGTGTGAAAGAGCAGGGATTGGGACTGATCTGAGGTGTGAAGGTGCAGGAATTGGGACTGATCTGTGGTGTGAAGGTGCAGGAATTGGGACTGATCTGTGGTGTAAAGATGCAAGAATTGAGGTTGATCTGAGTTGTGAAGGTGCAGGAATTGGGACTGATCTGAGTTGTGAAGGTGCAGGTATTGAGACTGATCTGACTGATCTGAAGTGTGAAGGTGCAGGAATTGGGACTGATCTGAGGTGTGAACATGCAGGAATTGAGGTTAATCTGAGTTTTGAAGGTGCAGGAATTGGGACTGATCTGAGTTGTGAAGGTGCAGGATTTGAGGTTAATCTGAGTTTTGAAGGTGCATGAATTGGGACTGATCTGAGTTGTGAAGGTACATGAATTGGGACTGATCTGAGTTGTGAAGGTGCAGGAATTGGGACTGATCTGAGGTGTGAAGGTGGCAGCAACTTATAGGATCTTGACTTGCGAGGGGAGTATCTTGGCACACAGTGTAAACAGTGGGTGTTAGTGGAGGGAGGGCCCTAGGTCAACATTTGCATTGGGGCCCACAAGCTTCAAGTTATGCCCCTGAAAGGCAGCGATCAGTGATTTATAGTGGACTGTGATAGGGTGGGGGGGAATCTGGCATACACAGACATTATCTGGGAGGGTCACTAACTGACATTGACGTCGCTAGTGACACTAATACAGTGATCGCTGATAATACTGTACGCTGTCGCTGACACTGTACTAATGACACTGGCTGTGAAGGGGTTAACACCTTGTTTTGCGTTTGATATAAAATATATTGGTGATTTTTCTAGCAGTCTGTTTGGATAGAGACAGAAAATCAGGCTAGTGTTGAGTTTGTTTGAGGATGCTTCTCAAACTAAAGCCTTGGTAACACAGGTTACACAGGATGTCCTCACACAATGGGAACTGTTGACAGTTGGAACAACGGTTGTTAAAGTAAACAAATTTATAACCGTTGTCAACAAAAGTCCAAACTAAAAGCGAGCAGCAGAGATTGATAGATTAGGACTCACAGCCTTAAGACCAAAGAGGAAAAGTCTGTACCAGAAGAACAACATAACTGACTGCCAGCAACTGCTTAAGAAGCCTGAGTCCTAGTTGTCAACAGAGATCACGAACACACAGTAACTTAGTTAGGTAACTTTTAAATGTATTTCTACTGTTACGGACCATAGTTTCTACTTATTTGTTAGGCATCTTGCTTGATATAGCTGTCAGCCTTGTACTGTATTCCTAATATTGTAGTAGTTTTGTATGTACAGCATTTTTGTTCAGTAAAAGCACATTTATACACCGCAAAGGTCTGAGCTTCTTTTCTTATACCACGAAGTAACCTTGCTCGATAAACGCAAGCAAAACACACCTAGAGACAATCAAGGGGTTAAGTGTGTGCAAAACAATGTGTAATGTCTGCTGCTTTTACTTCACTATCTGCCCGTTTTTCCTCCCTGCTTTTCAGGGAGAAGAAACAGCCAGATCACTGTTCCCATGCAC
Source organism: Lithobates septentrionalis (assembly GCA_037952835.1). Lineage (NCBI taxonomy): Eukaryota > Metazoa > Chordata > Amphibia > Anura > Ranidae > Lithobates > Lithobates septentrionalis. The sequence continues at coordinate 844,326 of JBBDGP010000758.1, read as the reverse complement.
ACAGAGTTCTATGTGTTTGTAAACACTGAACTGTGTGTGTGTGATTCGACACAGCCGATCAGCTGATTTGAGCTGAAATGATTGGCTGAAATCTGCTGCCAAACTCATGCTGTGGCCAATCACGGCATGGGTCAGCAGAGGGCATGCGCATGCTCACCCCAAACCTGAAAGAAGGCGGTCATGTACATGTACGTGATTGTGCCTGTACCTGCCGCCCGCTCGTGGTTTATTTACTGTGAGCAGTCGGCAGGTAGTTAATTGACTTTGTTCAGCTGATTGCAGAACCACATCACTAAGGATCTGGTCCTGAGAGATGTCATCTCACCCAATAAACCATTTATAATCAAACCAATAAAACTGCGCTTAGAAAATAAATCCATAAAATGAATGATATAAACAGCGGCTCTACTGTGAGATATTAACACAGAGCAAATACAGATAACATTTAAAAAAAAAAACATGCTAATAAAACAGTGATAATAAAAATAACTTTACAATATGGATGAAATAATGCCATGATACTATAAAGTGTCCATATGTTTTTTTTTCTTTAAGGAATAGCTGTGCAAAATAAAGTCCAAATGAACATAAAAATATTGAAAATAAAGTTCAAAAAAGTGCAAAATGAATGTGCAAAAATGTAATCCACTTCAGAAATGCTCAAAAATAGCCGTGTAGATAGTGAACATCCATCGGTGTTCCAGCCGTTTTTGTTTTTTTTTCTTAAAGTCGGCAACTACAAACACTGAAGCTGCTGACTTTTAATAAGGGCACTTACCTGTCCAGCGAGCCCGCAATGTCGGCCACCCAAAGCTGATCCGTCCATCGGATCGGGTGCCGGCGCCACCATTGCAACTAAGGGAAACCGGCAGTGGAGCCTTGCGGCTTCACTGCCCGTCTCCTACTGCGCATGCGTGAGTCGCGCAGCGCTTTGTGAATGGCCCCGTCGTCTTCTGGGAAACACACAGGTCCCAGAAGACAACAGAGGAGCTCGCCGAAGAGGAGGAAGTTATGGAACAGCTTCGCGGACTAGGAAGAGGCAGATTAGAAAGACTGCCTAGCAACAGGGGTTTCTGGTAAGTACATTTTTTTCTATGTTTTTTAATTTATTTCAAAGAAAATTTTAATGTATAAATGTTTTTTAGGGTGGACCTCCGCTTTAAGACATCCTAACCATGACACCACCGCCTCAGTAAGGAATACAGGCTTACCAAATTTATAGGACCCTCTAATGAAAAAGAAGTCAGTAGAGCATGTGGTCAAACACCCTGGATGGGGTTTTCCTAAGGCTCTCCTACATTATCCACTCAAGGACAGAAGTATGGACTGTGATGGTGATCTCAATAACATCCCATTGGGAACATCATAAGGACATACAGTAAAAGGGAAAAATGATGCCAAGCAGTAATCCCAGGCAGAGATGGAAAGTTAACAGGCTGAGAGCAGATGTAGTGTGCCGATCTCCAGTCAGAGGAGACTGGAGGACAAGGACATGGAGATAGATGGCTGCCAACTTCTCTGCTGTGGCTGGCAGTCATCTATCTCCCTGTCTTTGCTGGATGTTTGACTAGTGATCGGCACACTACATCTGCTCTCAGCCTGCTATTATTATTCGGCATCATGTTTTCCCTTTTATGTCTTTATGATGTTTGCAATGGGATGTTATTGAGATGACCATCACAGTCCATACTTCTGTCCTTGAGTGGATCATGTAGGAGAGCCTTTGGAAAACCCCATCCAGGGTGTTTGACCACATGCTCTACTGAGTTCTCTTTCATTAGAGGGTCCTATAAATTTGGTAAGCCTGTATTCCTTACTGAGGCGGTGGTGTCACAGTTAGGATGTTGTAATGGTGAAGTGAGGCCCGGAACGGAAGAGACTGTAAGGATCAGTATTATAGGGCCGGTAATGACAGTGTGTCTAAGGGAGACACATAAGGGGTTAATTTGGAAAAGATGTAATGGGAGTGTTAGAAGGAGGATGGTAAGAGAGAAGTTTAGTTGGAGGGGGAGTGGCTATATTTAAGGGAGAGGCGGAGCCAAGTGGGCAGTGTGAGGAAGAAGCTGAAGGAGGAGGCAGTTTTTCACTGCTCCTCCACAATGGCTGACACTGATGTGATTCTAGCAAGGCTAAGAAGGGCGGCTGCAGTGAAGGGACCGGAGTGGTTACCGAGCCAGGTCACGGACCTCAGAGAGGATGAGGCGGGCGGGTCCACATCAGGTGAGGCGTCCCATCGCGCGCGGAGGTCGCGGCCTCCAGAGCGTTTTTCACCAGGGCCTGCATCTCGGCCCGTTCGCCTCCCTAGAAGCCCGCTGGAGGATTTATCGGTTCCTCCAGCAAAAAGAGCCCAACACCATGCTGCAGAAGGGCCCGGGCGGTCCACACGCCGCCGGCCTGACTCGGGAGGTGGGGCCACGGGCCAGCATGGACAGGACGAATGGCGGCATCCCCCTCTGACTCCAGCGATCCGGGGGGGAGACAAAGGGTGAAGGAGCATCAGGCAGAGCCACAGGAGTGGGGACACGGAAGGCTGGGAAGGCCGTGAGTGGGCGGGGCTTACCAGAGCGGCGCATGGCGAGGCAAGATGGCAGAGGACAAAAAAAAAAACCACAAGCCAACCCGGCGTCTGTCAGCTCAGGACAGCGATGCCAGGCAGCTGGGGGCGGAGCTTCGGAGGAGAGACGGGCCCCACAACATCAAAATTCCACGGCCTCCAGGGCCTCTTCACCTGAGGGGCTTGTAACACCACCCGTCATCGAACAAGATCTGAGGTCGGAAGGGGAGGTGTCGGAGGAAGAGGAACCATAGGTACCAGCGAGGGAGACCAGCGCGGCGGCTGTTGGGAGAGCTCCCGGGCAGCTTGGTAAGTCCAGTGTTAATTTGTCATTGTCTGATGCATTGCAAGATTTGTTTGGGGTTGTAACAGCGGGGACAGTAGGGCCAGTAGCTCCTTTGGCGCGGTCAATAGGGTAAATGCCGGACCAGCAAATGGCGGGGAATAGGCCTGCCAGTGCGTGATCCAGTGCACAGCTGAAGGATTTGCTGGAGGGTCTGCGGGCTTTAGTAGACAGATTTGAAAAGGGACAAGGGCAGCCCCCTCAGGTGGCCCCATGGACAGCACCAGCGAGCGGGACAGCGGATGGGGGAGCAGGGGTATCCGGGGCCGTGGCGTCCCTGACAATTCCGCCACCCGGGTAGTCAGGGGTAGGAGTTGTCACTGGGAAGGCAGGGGAAAAAAAAGGGGCGACAGAGACGGCGGGGAGGACAGATGTGGTCAGGATTGCAGACGCAGCGAAGTGTGAGGTGTAAGTGTGCTTGGGAGCACATCTGAAACAGGAGGTCCGGGATAAGATTTGCAAGGGCAAGTGTGTGGAAATTTTTCACTACTGCCATTGAAAAAATTTAACTTAGTTACATAGTTACATAGTTACATAGTAGGTGAGGTTGAAAAAAGACACAAGTCCATCAAGTCCAACCTATGTGTGTGATTATGTGTCAGTATTACATTACATATCCCTGTATATTGCGGTCATTCAGGTGATTATCTAATAGTTTCTTGAAGCTATCAATGCTCCCCGCTGAGACCACCGCCTGTGGAAGGGAATTCCACATCCTTGCCGCTCTTACAGTAAAGAACCCTCTACGTAGTTTAAGGTTAAACCTCTTTTCTTCTAATTGTAATGAGTGGCCACGAGTCTTATTAAACTCTCTTCTGCGAAAAAGTTTTATCCCTATTGTGGGGTCACCAGTACAGTATTTGTAAATTGAAATCATATCCCCTCTCAAGCGTCTCTTCTCCAGAGAGAATAAGTTCAGTGCTCGCAACCTTTCCTCATAACTAAGATCCTCCAGACCCTTTATTAGCTTTGTTGCCCTTCTTTGTACTCGCTCCATTTCCAGTACATCCCTCCTGAGGACTGGTGCCCAGAACTGGACAGCATACTCCAGGTGCGGGCGGACCAGAGTCTTGTAGAGCGGGAGAATTATCGTTTTATCTCTGCAGTTGATCCCCCTTTTAATGCATGCCAATATTCTGTTTGCTTTATTAGCAGCAGCTTGGCATTGCATGCCATTGCTGAGCCTATCATCCACTAGGACCCCCAAGTCCTTTTCCATCCTAGATTCCCCCAGAGGTTCTCCCCCCAGTGTATAGATTGCATTCATATTTTTGACACCCAAATGCATTATTTTACATTTTTCTACATTGAACCTCATTTGCCATGTAGTCGCCCACCCCATTAATTTGTTCAGGTCTTTTTGCAAGATTTCCACATCCTGCGGAGAAGTTATTGCCCTGCTTAGCTTAGTATCGTCTGCAAATACAGAGATGGAACTGTTTATCCCATCCTCCAGGTCGTTTATGAACAAATTAAATAGGATTGGTCCCAGCACAGAACCCTGGGGGACCCCACTACCCACCCCTGACCATTCTGAGTACTCCCCATTTATCACCACCCTCTGAACACGCCCTTGTAGCCAGTTTTCAATCCATGTGCTCACCCTATGGTCCATGCCAACGCACCTTATTTTGTACAGTAAACGTTTATGGGGAACTGTGTCAAATGCTTTTGCAAAATCCAGATACACCACGTCTACGGGCCTTCCTTTATCTAGATGGCAACTCACCTCCTCATAGAAGGTTAATAGATTGGTTTGGCAAGAACGATTCTTCATGAATCCATGCTGATTACTGCTAATGATATCATTCTTATTACTAAAATCTTGTATATAGTTCCTTATCATCCCCTCCAAGAGTTTACATACTATTGATGTTAGGCTAACTGGTCTGTAATTCCCAGGGATGTTTTTTGGGCCCTTTTTAAATATTGGTGCTACATTGGCTTTTCTCCAATCAGCTGGTACCATTCCAGTCAATAGACTGTCTGTAAAAATTATGAACAACGGTCTGGCAATCACCTGACTGAGTTCCCTAAGTACCCTCGGATGCAAGCCATCTGGTCCCGGTGATTTATTAATGTTAAGTTTCTCAAGTCTAATTTTAATTCCGTCCTCTGTTAACCATGTAGGTGCTTCCTGTGTTGTGTCATGAGGATAAACACTGCAGTTTTGGTTACTGAAGCCCCCCGTTTCACTCGTGAAGACTGAGGAGAAGAATAAATTCAATACCTCTGCCATCTTCCCATCCTTTGTAACCAGATGTCCTTCCTCATTCTTTATGGGGCCAATATGGTCTGTCCTCCCTTTTTTACTGTTTACATACTTAAAGAATTTCTTGGGATTTTTTTTGCTCTCCTCCGCTATGTGTCTTTCATGTTCTATCTTAGCCATCCTAATTGCACCCTTACATTTCTTATTGCATTCTTTATAAATTCTGAATGCTGTGGATGATCCCTCAACCTTGTATTTTTTGAAGGCCTTCTCCTTTGCTTTTATATGCATTTTTACATTGGAGTTAAGCCATCCAGGATGTTTGTTCGCTCTTTTAAATTTATTACCCAATGGGATACATTGGCTAATGCCCTTATTTAATATGCTCTTAAAGCAAACCCATCTCTCCTCTGTATTCTTTGTTCCTAATATTTTATCCCAATTTATGCCTTTTAGCCAGGTTTGTAGTTTAGGGAAGTTGGCTCTTTTGAAATTCAGTGTCTTTGTGTTCCCTTCATGTCTCATATTTGTGTGATTTATACTGAAACTAATTGACCTGTGATCGCTGTTACCTAAATTGCCCCGTATTTCCACATCTGTTATCAGGTCTGTATTGTTGGTAATCAGTAGATCTAGTAATGTTTTATTTCTAGTTGGTGCGTCTACCATCTGACCCATAAAATTGTCCTGCAAGACATTAAGGAACTGGCGAGCCTTAAATGAATGCGCGGTTCCCTCCGCCCAGTCTATGTCTGGATAATTAAAATCCCCCATTATGATAACACTTCCCATCCTTGCTGCTAATCCAATTTGTGATAGGAGATCCGTCCCCACTTCCTCCCTCAGGTTAGGGGGCCTATAGCATACTCCCAGTATTATTTTCCCCTTAGCTTCATCCCTTTGGAGCTCTACCCATAAAGATTCCACCTCCTCCCTAGCCCCCTCAGTGATGTCATCTCTCACATTCACTTTTACATTATTCTTGATATATAGGCATACCCCTCCCCCTTTTTTACCCTCTCTATTCTTGCGGTATAGGGTATACCCTTGAATGTTTGCCAGCCAATCATGAGAGCTGTTGAACCAGGTCTCTGAAATTCCCACAAAATCCAAATCCTCCTTGTACAACAGTATCTCTAGTTCACCCATCTTGTCCGCCAGGCTCCTGGCATTGGTGAACATGCCACATAGTTTAGACCGGTCGCATATTGTCCTCGTATTGGGTGTTTCAAGATTGCAACTTGGACTTGCTACTATACTCACCTTGCGTTTTTGTGCTTTGGTTAACCTACCACTAATGCCCCCAATACTACCCTCTGGAGTATCTTCCGCGCTGGCTATCACTGTCTCTGGACCCTCCCCCCCATCGCCTAGTTTAAAAACCCCTCTAACTTTTTGGCCATCTTCATTCCCAGCAGATCTGCACCCTCCTCATTTAGGTGCAGTCCGTCCCTTCTATAGTACCGGTTACCGACTGAGAAGTCGGCCCAGTCCTCCAGGAACCCAAACCCCTCCTTACTACACCAGCTCTTCAGCCACTTGTTTACTTCCCTAATCTCCCTCTGCCTCTCTGGTGTGGCTCGATGTACCGGTAGTATTCCTGAGAACACTACCTTGGAGGTCCTTTTCCTCAATTTAGCTCCTAAGTCCCTAAACTCGTTCTTTAGGACACTCCATCTGCCTCTGACTTTGTCATTGGTGCCAACGTGCACCATGACAGCCGGGTCTTCCCCAGCCCCTCCCAGTAATCTGTCCACAAGATCCGTGATGTGCCGAACCCGAGCGCCCGGTAGACAACATACTGTTCGGCGCTTCAGGTCTTGGTTACAGATTGCCCTCTCTGTCCTTCTAAGAATTGAGTCCCCTACCACCAGAATCTGTCTTTCCTTTCCCTTTGCTGCCCCCCCACTCTCACTGGAGGAGTTCTTCCCCTGGCAGCTAGGAGAGTCCCTCAACTCCAGCAGTGCTGGTCCCTGACTGGTTACACCAATGTCACTCAATGGAGCGTACTTATTGGGATGCTCCAGTCCTGGATCGGCCTCCCTGGCACTTCCCCCTCTACCCCTCCTGACTGTCACCCATCTACTCTTTGCTAGTGCCTGCACCTCTTTGTCTCCACCCGCCTCTGTGCTGGCCCCTGCCGGCACCTGCCGTGTACGTTCCTGGCTCACCTTTAGTATGGAGGGACTTCTCAGTGCTGACAGTTGCTTCCCCAGATTCAGAACCTGGGCTTCCAGGGAAACAATGTGCTTACATTTTGCACAGCAGTATTCGCCCTCGATCGGATGATCAAGGAACGCATACATGCGGCAAGATGTACAAAGAGTCGCCTCTCCACACCCGCCGGGCATCGTACCTATTAAATTTAGTGAGGATTTGGGGATTTTACCCTGTCCAAATTACCTAACAACTAGCTTCCTGGCACTAATACTCAAGACAATACACAGGTACACGACAAGACAATACACAGGTACACAATACACAAGTACTAACGATCCACACACACTACTCAGACAACACTCAGATACTCACACTACACAGGTACTATGACCCCTGTTATAACCTCCTGTTTTAAACTCTTGTTTATAACTCCCACTTACACCAAGCTCCACAGCTTCAAACTGAGCACGCTCAACTGAGTCCTACAACAAGTTAAATAGGCACCTGGGAGCAATTAACCACACCCCTTAATTGATAGACTGATGAAACAGAAAAAAAGAAAAAAAAAAAAAGCTATTTAAAAAGTGACAGCAAAAGGCAAGTTAAAAACTAAAAGGAAAAGTCCCCAAAATGCAACCCAGCAAACACCAACAGACAGCAGCAATACACACACCAACAGACAGCAGCAATACACACACCAACAGACAGCAGCAATACACACACCAACAGACAGCAGCAATACACACACCAACAGACAGCAGCAATACACACACCAACAGACAGCAGCAATACACACACCAACTGACAGCAAACACCAACAGACAGCAAGACTTGTATACTCTAACACTTGTTTATAACTCCCACTTAATCCAGCTCCACTTACACCAAGCTCCACAGCTTCAAACTGAGCACCTCAACTTGGATAGGGTGAAACTCTGATGACTCAGAGAAAGAGGGTGAGGAATAGAGGAGGTACATGCTGATCCTGCCTACCTTTGTTAATGGGCTACAAGCGTTCGCCATCATGGAGAGCATTATTGGCGAGAAGAACTGAGCATTGCTCGGCGTTGTTCTATTACATGGGCGCTATAGAAGAGGCACACGTGGTGTTCAGGGGTTCTGCTTGGCTTAGATATGGTGAGCAATTCAGACAGCGCAGAGCGGTTCACCGTCTCTGCGCTGGGCCACAAAGATATTAGCCTCTGGTTGAGACTTATGTCTTCGGCGAGGGCCCCGCCTCAGTTTCGGGGGGGGCCGGGGGTACACATTCCGCAGGACTGCCGACGGAAAAAAGTGGGGGATGTGCTGGCAGTACAATGAGGGCTCCTGTAAATTTGGGGGGTCTTGCAAGTTTAAGCACGAGAGTTACGGTTGTGGGGGAGCCCATACATTGTCCGGGTGCTTCAAGAGAAGGAAGCGTACCGGCGAGCCTGCTCACAAAAGGGACGATGCCGGTGAGGGGGGAAAGAATGCAGCCTTTTCTAAGTAAGTATCTGGACAGGGAAGCGGCAATGTTATTGGCTTCGGGGTTTGGGGGCGGTTTTAAGACCCCGTGTTCATTGGCGACGGTTCCGCCATTGGCGAGGAATCTGAAATCTGCATTACAGTATCTGGGGGTGGTGGGGGAAAAAATTGGAAAAAGAAGTGGCCATGGGTTGCTTGGGGGGGCCGTTCGCAAAAAGCCTTTGCAGGATTTAGTGGTGTCACCATTGGGGGTGGTACCCAAGAAGGAACCAAACAGTCATCACTTATCCTTTCCAAAAGGTGGTTTGGTCAATGATGTAATTTACCCTGAAGCGTGCACAGTGGTATACACTTCATTTGATGCGGCAGTCGGGTGGGTTAGGCGCTATGGACTGGGGGCGCTTATGGCAAGGCAGGCATAGAATCTGCGTTCCACTTGCTTCCGGCGCATCCGGATAGATTCCGGCTGCTGGGATGTTACTGGCTGGAGCAGTTTGATATAGATAGATGCTTGCCCATGGGTTGGTCCGTTTCTTGTGCCATGTTTGAGGCTTTCAGCCTTTTCTGGTGTGGGTGGTTAGGGAGGTGTTGGGCCTGGATTCAATCATACATTACTTGGATGACTTCCTGGGCATTGGCTCCCCTGCCTCCGCTTTGTGTGCGATTCTCCTCTCTACGTTGCAGCACATCGCAGACAGGTTTGGAGTGCCATTGGCAGCCGAGAAAACGGAAAGCTCTTAGTTTTTTTGGGAATTGTGTTAGATTCAGTGGCAAGGAAGTGCCGCCTGCCAAGAGGTAAGTTAGAGGACCTACAGGAAGAAATTCTGGAGACTGCAGAAAGTACAGTTGAGGACTTTGCAGGCATTGCTGGGTAAGTTGAATTTTGCCTGTAGGATCATCCCGATGGGGAGGGTTTTGGCCGACAGATGGCGGTAGCTACAGCGGGGATTAAAGCCCGTCGCCAGGGAACACAGAGAGGATTTGAAGGTATGGTAGGAGTTTCTAGCCACATTGTAGGTGGATGTCTGGCCCAGTGAGTAAATATGATGTGGAATTGGTCACGGATGCGGGGAATCCACGGGCTACGGTGAGTTTTTCCAGGGGCGTTGGAGAGCAGAAACCTGGCCACAGTCCTGGGTGGGGCGGGGTTCCTTCATAACCTGGTGCGATTGGAGATTTTTTCCAGTGGTGCTGGCTATGGAACGGTGGGGGGAGGCATGCCAGAATCTGAAATTGAGACTGGATTATGACAACATGGGCATGGTGTAAGTGGGCAATCACATGTCAACATCATGCTGGCTCCGGGCGCAGAGAAGGAAGGAATTCCTTGCCCAGATTGAAGGTGGGAGCTGCCCTTGGAGTCGCCGCAGGATGGATATGGCATAGGATAGGATACAGCATACGCAAGGTATGGTAAGAATGGTTGTTTCTGGTGCTGGAAGCAGGGATTGGTACAGAGGGGTATTAGTTAAGGTTATTGGTGTTGTATTTCGCATCTAGGACCATGGAAAGTGGGGGATCGGTCTCTTCCATCGAATTGAAGATGGCGGGCTTGTCATTCCCTTTAAATTACTGGGGGGGAAGATTGGACAAAAGCTTTTGGGAGGCAGACAATAAAAGGTTATCGTAAAGGGCACAAGAAAAGGATGCGAGACTGCCTGTCAATTTTGTGAACCTTAGGTCCACATGTGGGTCGTTGAGTCCAGTGTGCACATCATGTTATGAGGTTTTGTTTTTACAGCAGCATTCTCGCTGGCATTTTATGGGACATTTCGTATAGGGGAATTAGTGAAACCATCGCAGTGTTTGCCCGGGGGGGGGGGGGGGGGGCTGTTTGAGCAAGACGTGCAGGTAGATATGGACAGGGTGTGTTTGTGGCTGTGTAGGTCCAAAAAATGGATCAGCAGGGTGAGGGAATGGATGTGTCGCTGTTCGCGTGGCCGGGGTCCAAGGTATGCACGGACGAAGCTGTGCGTGCATTTCGGCAGGGTGGAACAGCTGGGGAGGGGCCATTCCTTCTACCCTGTTTCCCCGAAAATAAGACCTAGCATGACTGTCAGTGATGGCTGCAATATAAGCCTTACCCCCTAAATAAGCCCTACCCTGTTTCCCCGAAAAAAAGCCCTACCCTGAAAATAAGACCTACAAGGACTTTAACTAGGGCTTATTTGGGGGGTAGGGCTTATATTACAGCCATCACCGTCAATCACGCTAGGTCTTATTTTCAGGGAAACAGGGTAGTAAGGATAAGCTCGATGTTTGGGTCGAACGTACGTTCGCCGAAGGATGAACATTATGTGGCATTCGCAGGAAATTCGAGCGCCCGTGGAGTGCCCCATAATGCACTGCGAGATCGCAGTGCATTGCTGTATGATGATTGGCCAAAGCATGCACCTGACCTGCATGCTTTGGCCAATCCCAGCGCCCTCTGCTAAGAGAGCCATAATTGGCCAAAGGTAGGGTGTCTTTTGCCAATCATGGCTTAGGGGGACTAAGTCCACGCCCCACACTATATAAGGCTGCCTACACGACGGCCGTGTGTAGTGTTGTTGGCGTGGACGAAGAGATAGTGTGATTTAGATTAAGCAGGCAGGTTATTCAATTAGTGGCAGTGTATTTGAGATAATATAAAAATTATATATATATACACACACACACACACACACACACACACATATATATATATATATATATACACAGTAGGTGACCGCGATATTGTGTCAAACTTTTTCCTTTATCGCGGACAATATCGCGGACACTTTTTTCCCCAGGTGAATGAGTATGGGGTACGATGTACCCCATACTCATTCACATAGGGTGGGGGGCCGGGATCTGGGAGCCCCCTTATTAAAGGGAGCTCCCAGATTCCGATAAGCCCTCCACCCGCAGACCCCGACAACCAACGGCCAGGGTTGTTGGGAAGAGGCTCTTGTCCTCATCAACATGGGGACAAGGTGCTTTGGGGTGGGGGGGCCGCAGGGCACCCCCTCCCCCAAGCATCCACCCCCCCATGTTGAGGACATGCGGCCTGGTGCGGCTCAGGAGGGGGGGGCGCTCGCTCGTCCCCATCCCCATTCCTGGCCGGCCGGGCTGCGTGCTCGGATAAGGGTCTGGTATGGATTTTGGGGGGACCCCCTAGCTGATTTTTCGGCGTAGGGGGTTCCCCTTACAATCCATACCAGACCTAAGGGCCTGGTATGCTCCTGGGGGGGAACCCACGCCGTTTTTTTTCATTTAAAATTTGGCGCGGCGTTCCCCCTCAGGATTCATACCAGACAGCTGTCAGCACTGCCTGTCGCTCATTGCCAAAGGAAAAACAAGTTTTCCTTTCCTGATCAGCGAGCCAGCGCGACATGCACAGTACCCTGTACCGGTGGAACCAGCGCAATGGTATCGCGCTGGAAACACAATCTCGCGGTCAGGTACTGTATAAATATATATATATATATATATATATATATATATATATATATATATATATATATATACTCTGCAGCATCCAGTCACTGTAGCCTATATCTACATTCTACAGTGCATTCCGTGATGTACTATTTCTAATATATATTCAGGCAGTGTATTTGAGATATATATATATATATATATATATATATATATATATATATATATATATATATATATATATATATATATATATATATATATATATATATATATATATATATATATACACACACATATACATATACACACACACCCACCCACACATACATACATACATATACACACACAGTGGGGCGAAAAAGCATTTAGTCGGCCACCAATTGTGCAAGTTCTCCTACTTAAAAAGATGAGAGAGGCCTGTAATTGTCATCATAGGTATGTGGACACAAATCCAGACAATCACAGTCTGATTTGGAAAGAATTTATTTGCAAATTATGGTGGAAAATGAGTATTTTGTCAATATCAAAAGTTCATCTCAATACTTTGTTATATATCCTTTGTTGGCAATGACAGAAAAGCCCGCAGCAACAGCATGTAATGCATAGCGGAGGGCATACATGACTGTGGTAACAGGGGAGTTAATAGTTTAAGGGGTTGGTACTAAAAGTAACCGAGGGGGAGGTACCAAACAGGGCTTTATAGGTTAACCCCGCCCAGGGGGGAGTAACAGTGGCTGAAGAAAGTTCTTTGAAGATGGAGCTGGATGGTCTGATGGAGCAGCTTAGGGAGAAGGCCGCGGTTCGTGGGGCAGCATGGCTGCAACAAACCATAGCAGCAGCATTGCAGAGCAGTCAGCCTGAGGTGCTGGGGAGATCCGGCGGCGCTAGAACTCGGCGGTCCCGGCCGCCTGAGCGGTTCTCCCCCGACCAGCGTGGGTCTGGACAGCGGCAGCCCGGGACTCTTTCGGGTCCCGCGGTGGGCCCACCTCCAAAAAGAATGGCCGGAGCTGAAGGAGGGAGATCGAGCGCAGAGGGGACCCGGCAGAGCGATCGTTTGGAAGGCATGGGGGCAGCGGTGCGGCCTGGCAGAGCGGGCAGAGTGAGGAGCGAGAGCCCCGCCCCCTGCAGGAGAGAGTCAGCAGCAAGAGAGAGGACACGTGCAGGGAGTCCTGGGCCGTCCGGTTCCACGGCAGGGGCACACAGGAGGATCGAGAGAGGTCGGCCTAGCGGGGCATCCCAGGTACCAGGCGGCAGGACTGAGGTCAGGCACACCGGTCCGGGCAAAGCAACAAGCAAGTCAGTGGGCGGAAGAGACGCGCGGAGGCGGGGGCGTACGGCCACAGTCGCGGCGGCAACTCCGGTGGTCAGGCCGGGTGGGCCTTCATCAGAGGAAGAAGGAGGAAGAAGTGGCGATCGAGCAGGAGGATGGTCCGGGTCAGAGGAAGAATCGGCACCCCATCACAGGAGCACAGCGGCGGTGGAGATCCCTGGTCCAGCTGATGAGGCTACGCCTGTGCAGCCCTGTGAGTCCAATGTCTTATTCTTTAATTCTAGTCAGGCCAGAGTGGGGGGGATGGGGGGTGCAGCGGGGGGCACGGTCAGCAGTGGGTCGGGAGCGTCAGGCAGCGGGGGGCTACAGCATTAGGGGGATTTTTAGCAGGTATTAGGGAGCTACTTCAGCGCTTTGAGGGAGCAGGGACGGTTCCCTCGGGCCCTGCGACATCGTGGGTGCCGCCAGCGGGGGGCACCGGTGCGGTAGTGCCCACGGGAGGAACAACAGCGGTGCCATCGGTTACGGCAGCAGTGGCCGCGCCTGCACCGGTGACGCCTGTGAGTACAGGGGCGCAGGGGGCAGACAAGACAGCGGAGACCACAAGCAGGCAGGATATAACCAGATTGGCAGATGCAGCCAAGTGCGAGGTGTATGTGTGCTATGAGGGACCATTGGGTTCGCACTTGAAGCAAGAGGTGCGTGAAAAACTTTGGAAGGGTGAGTATGTTGAGATATTTTCTCTACTGCCTTTAGAGAAATTTAATCTGGATAGGGTGAAACCGGACGATTTGAAGAGGGAGGACGAGGAGAAGAGGAGTTACAGGCTAATCCCTAGAACATTTGCAAACTGGTTGCAGGCTTTTGCGATTATGGCAAGTGTGATAGGTGAGAAGCATCCGGAGCATTGCTCGGCGCTATTTTGTTATCAAGATGCTATTGGGGAGGCCTACAGGGTTTATGGGGGCACGGCGTGGCTGAGGTATGATGAGCAGTTCCGTCAACGGAGGGCAATCAGACCGGAGCTGCGTTGGGATCACAAGGACATCAGCCTATGGATGAGATTGATGACGACGGCGAGGGCCCCCAACCAGTTTTTTCCAGGTGGGACCGGTGGACCTTCCGCCCAGGGACATACGGTCGGAAACAAAAAGGGGGTTTGTTGGCAATACAACACCGGGACCTGCAGGTTTGGAGCCTCATGTAACTATAAACACGAGTGTTCGGGATGTGGGGGATCCCACCCGGGGTCAAGGTGTTTCAAACAGGGAAAGGGTAGGCAAGGAGAAGCTGCAAACAAAAGGGAGGACCCCGGTGAGAGTGGAAAAGATGCGGCCGTTTCTAGGTAGGTACCCAGACAAAAAAGCGGCGCAATTGTTGGATGAGGGTTTCTCAGTGGGCTTTAGGATACCGTGCAATCTGTCGGTTATCCCGCCAGTGTCGCCTAATTTAAAATCAGCTATGCAACACCTGGAGGTAGTTTCAGAGAAGCTAAGGAAGGAGGTTGCATTGGGTCGGATGGGAGGTCCTTTTTCGGGGTCTCCGTTGGATAATTTGGTGGTGTCACCGCTGGGTGTGGTCCCAAAGAAGGAACCCGGAAAATTTAGACTGATCCATCATTTATCCTTCCCAAAAGGGGGGTCGGTCAATGATGCTATAGACCAGGGTGAGTGTTCCGTGACCTATACATCATTTGATGCGGCAGTGGGATGGGTGCGACGGTACGGAAAAGGGGCTCTCATGGCAAAGGCAGATGTGGAATCAGCTTTCCGACTGCTGCCAGTACACCCGGACAGCTTTCGGTTATTGGGATGTCATTGGAACAACGAATTTTACGTCGACCAATGCTTACCAATGGGCTGCTCTATATCATGCGCGATATTTGAGCAGTTCAGCTCATTTGTGGAATGGGTTGTCAGGGAGGTGTCGGGTGTGAATTCTATAATTCATTACCTGGATGATTTTCTCTGCATCTGCCCAGCTGATTCGAGGATCTGCGCGGTACTTTTGGCTACGCTGGAACACATCGCAGACAAATTCGGCATTCCATTGGCGGCAGACAAAACGGAGGGACCGTGTACGGTCATCACGTTCTTGGGCATTGTGCTGGATACGGAGGCAATGGAATGCCGGTTGCCGGACGATAAACTGGAGGACCTGAAGAGGGAAATTGCGGGGCTCTTGGGTTTGCGGAAAGTGCAGCTGAGGACGCTACAATCGGTATTGGGCAAGCTTAATTTTGCATGCCGCATATTACCGATGGGGAGGGTTTTTTGTCGCAGGCTGTCGGCTAGCACGAGCGGCGTAAAATCGCCAAGGCATTTTGTTCGGTTAAGAGAAACTCACAGAGCGGATTTAAGGGTGTGGCACACCTTTTTGGAAGCTTTTAACGGGAGGGCTTTCTGGATGGCTGGTCCAGTCAGCAATTTTGACTTGGAACTATTCACTGACGCCGCTGGTTCAACAGGTTTTGGGGCCTTTTTTCAGGGACAGTGGAGCGCTGGGCCTTGGCCTCAGTCGTGGGTGGAAGCAGGATTTACAAAAAACCTGGTGCTGCTGGAGTTGTTTCCGGTAGTGCTGGCGGTGGAGTTATGGGGAGCATCATTCAGGGATCTGAAGGTGCGTTTCCACGGGGACAATTTAGGTGTGGTACAGGTAATTAATAGGAGCACAGCATCGTCTCCACCAGTGATTAGGCTATTACAACACCTGGTACTACGTTGCTTGCAACTGAATGTTTTCATTCACGCTGTCCATTTACCGGGGGTGGAAAATGTTATAGCTGATGCGTTGTCTCGCTTCCAGTGGGAAAGGTTCCGGGAGTTGGCGCCGGAGGCGGAGCAACATGGGGTTCCTTGTCCCGACTGGCTGTGGGGGATAGCATTGGCCTCATCGCTGGATGGATAAAGAACTCGGTAAGTGGGTCCACGTGGGCGGCTTACACGAGGGTATGGCAGGAATGGATGGATTTTGTGCAAGAAATTGGGGAGGAGCCGGTTGGTGGTGAGGTAAGATTGCTGTTGATATACTACATTGCCAGAAAAATGGATGAGGGGGTGTCTGCATCAGTAGTGAATAAGAATGTAACGGGGTTGGCCTTTCTGTTTAAATTGCAAGGTCAGAGAGATTTTACAAAAGACTTCTGGGTACGGCAGGCAATGAAGGGCTACAGAAAGGCTTGGGTTAGGAAGGATGCGAGAAGGCCGGTGACATTTGAGATTTTGCAAGGTGTTATAGCGCAACTGGAGCGGGTGTGTTCCTCAGGTTACGAAGTGCTGTTGTTTAAAGTAGCCTTCTTATTAGTGTTTTTTGGGGCTTTTAGAATAGGTGAGTTGGTTAGCCCCTCTAAGAGGGTACAAGGTGGGCTGGGTTATCAGGATGTGAAGTGTGAGGAGGAAGTTTTGCAGTTGTATTTGAGAAAATAACGATCAAGGGGTTAATATGGCGCACAATGGAAGTAGCCGGGTACATATAACTAAAAATGGTGGGGGGAAGGGGGTGGGTTGGGGGTTCCTGAGAGGGGGAACTTGATGGTGGTAGTTAATGTTTCACAACAAGTTCGGGTATTAGTCCATGTAAGGATAAAATGATGCTGAATAAATGGAAGGCAGCCAGTCTATAAAAGCTAGAAGAAGCTCTGGAACAAATAAAAAAGAAAGAAGGACGGCGCCCTCTAAGTGCAGCATGTATGTTAAAAATATTTATTACAATAGATAAAAACACTCACATTTGAGTTGCTAAAAACCAGCATGTAAAGTAGTTTCATCCGCGTGCTCTCGGGGGATGTGGGTGTCACGGGCCAGTTCAGGGGTTCCTGGGATGTGAGTCCTGTAACCTGGGTCCTGGTAGCTGTTCCGGTGGTGCCAAGGGTCCTCAGAGCCTCCGGGCGGCCAGGATATCGGTCATGGATCCTCCGTGGAGCGCCGTGCTGACCTGCGTCTTCACTTCCGGGAGCGGGGTGAGGCGGGCGGTGCTTCGCGTTCGGAGCATGCGTGCTCCTTCATCAGGCTATGCTGGTGGCCATATTCAGTGTGGGAATTTATACCATAGGCAATGGGAGGGGTGGAGAGGTAATTGAGAGGAGGGCGGGACTATGTATAATGATTGGGCACGTAGGTAACCATGGAGATGGGGTGTACACAATGTGGAAGGGGAGTGGAGGGAGACGGGGAGTGGGCGGGGCGGGGAGTGAGGAGGGGGGAAAAAAAAAAAAAAAGGGATATTTTTTTTTTTTTATTTTTTTTTTAATTTCCTTATATATTTTTTAATTTTATTTATTTTTTATTTATTTGTACTTGTATTTTTACATATATATATATATATATATATTTATATTTATCTTTATTTTTATTTATATTTCTATATATTTTTATTATTTTTATTATTTTTACTTTTATTTATTTATTTCCCTGTATTTCCCATAACATTCCTCTCATTCCCAAATACCCGTCTGGAAACACACTCCCCCCCTTCTTCTGTCCCAATCTTACGCGTCATTTAAATGTGTATATATGTGTATGTGTGTGTGAAGGGATCCTTTTTAAACGGTTCTTTGTGTTTACACACGTATATACATTGTACATGTTTTATCCCTTTTCCATCATTGCGTCATTTCTTCTCATATATACCACCAATCTCTCCCTATAATTGTATACCTATTTAATTATATACCATTTTCTGCATTTTTGTATTCCCTTCCCATATATGTATATATATTTTGTTCCCGTCCACTATGATTAATACAACATTCCTCTTCCTATAGACCGCCTTCTCCTTACCCCACATTCCATATACACACATATATGTTCTTACCACAACACACTCATTTGCATATCTCCCTTTTTTTTTTTTTTTTTCCCCCCCTCCTCACTCCCCGCCCCGCCCACTCCCCGTCTCCCTCCACTCCCCTTCCACATTGTGTACACCCCATCTCCATGGTTACCTACGTGCCCAATCATTATACATAGTCCCGCCCTCCTCTCAATTACCTCTCCACCCCTCCCATTGCCTATGGTATAAATTCCCACACTGAATATGGCCACCAGCATAGCCTGATGAAGGAGCACGCATGCTCCGAACGCGAAGCACCGCCCGCCTCACCCCGCTCCCGGAAGTGAAGACGCAGGTCAGCACGGCGCTCCACGGAGGATCCATGACCGATATCCTGGCCGCCCGGAGGCTCTGAGGACCCTTGGCACCACCGGAACAGCTACCAGGACCCAGGTTACAGGACTCACATCCCAGGAACCCCTGAACTGGCCCGTGACACCCACATCCCCCGAGAGCACGCGGATGAAACTACTTTACATGCTGGTTTTTAGCAACTCAAATGTGAGTGCTTTTATCTATTGTAATAAATATTTTTAACATACATGCTGCACTTAGAGGGCGCCGTCCTTCTTTCTTTTTTATTTGTTCCAGAGCTTCTTCTAGCTTTTATAGACTGGCTGCCTTCCATTTATTCAGCATCATTTTATCCTTACATGGACTAATACCCGAACTTGTTGTGAAACATTAACTACCACCATCAAGTTCTCCCTCTCAGGAACCCCCAACCCACCCCCTTCCCCCCACCATTTTTAGTTATATGTACCCGGCTACCTCCATTGTGCGCCATATTAACCCCTTGATCGTTTTTTTATCTCCTCTTAAGAAGTTCACATATATGCGCAGCCTCTGGATCTATGCCAATTATTATTATTGTACATTCATCTTCAGCCCCATCATGTTTATGTGATTTACTTCCCCCCCAGTTTACATACCTAATACTTCAAGCCTATGCTGTATAGTAACCATGGAAATTATACAAAAAATAGAATCAGTCAAGTACACCATATTAGATGACTTATACGCACACTTCCCAGATGGATACTTCCTCCCATCAGCAAATATCCCCCGTCTGGAATACAGACACATATGTGCGAAGTTTCGCAAAATAGAGGACACCATCAATAACATCAACCAACAATGGTGGGATAAGTTCTTCTTGGAACTGTATTTGAACTACAAAATTTCTCCCAGAGGTCTCAGAAACCAAAAGACTTGCTCATTCCTGGGCGCAGATTTAGCTGCTGAATGGTCCACCATATCCGAATTCTGCACTCAAAAATGGATGGAAATCATCATCAAGCAAAGGGATACCCTATTCAACTCATTATCGTCCAAATTAACCAATCTTATAGATGAACTAAGATCATACATTACACCCCTACCCACCTCATGGTACAAAAAACTGAAACTTAACACTAAGTACCAAGAGGATTGCCTCATCAAATGTAAATTACAGAAGATACGCAGAGACTTTGACGATTACAACTCCAACAGGATCCACTGTTGGAAAAAACCCAGACGCAATACACACCCCCCCAAAGTTAACAACCACCCCAATCTCCACACCCCATCAGGGCAAGAGAACCACGCCCCAGTCCCCCTGATGGAATGTGTACCTAGGCCCACCACGGCCCTCTTATCCTTTCAAGGCCCCTCCACCAAGCCTTATAAACCACATAGGCCACCGGCACCTTCCAGACGGCCACAGCCCACACCCACACCAAAAGAGGACCATCATCGTCCACCACCCCCCGTGCCAGTTTCTTCCTCCAGTACACCCAAAACTTCCAAGAGTATAAAGAAGAAACCCCACACTGGCATCCTTACCTCAATCCCTCCCATACCGGTTACCCTCAAAGAAACACAGACCGGCAGTGCCATATCAGATCACAGCACTTATGAGGACCCCCAGTCATCCACTCTGGATTTTGGTATTGGGAATCTACACACCGCACAGCCCAAGATCACTCAAGCATCTGGGCCCACCATGGACCACCCCAGTATCCACGCCATCTCATCACCCCCCATTTACAGTCCGACCAACAAACATATATCTCCCACCCCTACCCCCTCTTTTTTAGTGATCACCCCCCAACCCTGCCCAAAAAGAAAGCTCACCGACGAGGCAGGAGAGGGGGGAGACACAGACACAAAAAGGAGGGAGAAATTGCGCAGACTGTAAAAATCTTCAACCTCTCTGATCACACTTTATCCATGCCTGAAAAATCTCTACTAGCACGCGGGCTCACCTTCGCCCCCACAGCATCTCCCAACCCTTTCACTCTCTTCTTGGATCTCAATAGGTTCATTAGAAATATCACCATCAAACGATATTTCAACATTCAAGACACTAAGAAGGGTAATGGTACCCCAAACATTACCCCAAACACTACTCCATATACTACTAATGACCACGCTGAATGCAGTACTACTACAGAAGACTCCTCCACCCTAGGACCCGCAGAACTCATAGCCCTAGACCAGTTGGAAGATCTCTACATTGACGACCAGATTGAATCTCTAACTCAACATCCACCTACCTCTCCACCCATCTTACACACTAATTTCAAACCGAAATCTATCTTTTATCCCACATTTGCCAAAGGACCTTACGTCCAGACCTTCTATCAGGTTGTATATGCTGATATACTACGAATGTGTCAAATGTCCAACTCACGTTCCAATCCACCATCTAACTTAACCCCAGCAGAACGCACAGCTCTTAAATCACTCACCAACAACAGACAACTGGTTATTAAGCCCGCAGATAAAGGAGGTGGTATCGTAGTCCAGAACCGTGCAGACTACATGCTGGAAACAACTAGACTCCTATCGGACACATCCACATACAAAAAACTTTCCGGAGATCCCTTACCCAAATTCTCTATTGAAGCTCACAACTTAATAGATCGAGCACAAGCAGATGGTATAGTTACTGCATCCGAAGCCTCATTTCTTAAACACGACTTTTACAAAAGGCCCTACTTTTACCACCTTCCGAAGGTGCACAAAGACCCCACACACCCTCCTGGTAGACCAATAGTGGCGGCCATGGAAAGCGTAACCAGCTACTTCTCTATCTACATTGATCATTTTCTACAAGGTATAGTACAGAACCTACCTTCCTACATTAAAGACAGCATCCACCTTCTGAACATGCTACGATACTACTCCTGGGAACCGACATACCGCTGGCTCTCGCTAGATGTGGTCTCACTATACACGTCCATTCCCCATAACATTGGTTTACAAGCTGTACGACACTACCTCAACAATGACCCATCACTCAACCCACGTCAGAACCAATTCTTACTGGAAATATTAGAATTCTGCCTAACCCATAATTATTTTGAATCCCACGGAGACTTCTATATTCAAACAAAAGGAACTGCCATGGGGGCCAATTTTGCTCCCAGCTACGCGAACCTTACCATGGGTTACTGGGAGCTACAATATATACACAACAATAACCCATATGCGCCCCACATAGTCTATTACGGGCGCTACATAGATGACGTAGTCATTATCTGGGATGGTCCAGAAACCACCATCCTACCCTTCGTCCAACACTGCAACAACAACTCCATGGGTCTATCATTCACATCAGTCACAGACAACAACAAACTGGCCTTTTTGGATCTGGAACTCTTCCACTATGAAAACACCATCTGCGCCCAGAATTATACAAAATCCACCTCAGGAAATTCTTACCTACACTTTAACAGTTGCCATCACCCACGATGGGTTAAAAACATCCCAAAAAGCCAGTTCTGCCGCCTGAAACACAATTGCACGCGCCTACAGGACTATGAAACACACGGCCTACTACTCAAAGCCAAATTCAAAGACAAGGGTTATCCAGACCACATCATAGAAGATGCCTTCCAATACTATCTCAGTGAAAACGCGAAGGACAAGAGACAAACCAGTACAGACGACACTACCCAACCCGTCAGATTTGTGACACAATACCACAACAGATTTAAGCAAATGGAAAAGATCTTCACCAAACACTGGTCCATTCTGCGTGAGGATCCGCATCTAAAACCCACCATAAGTGATAAACCACTGGTCACCTACAGACGGGCTAAGAATATAAAGGCCCAAATAGCACCAAGCAAAGTGAAAACAGCACGCCCCACCGTCAGTGCCTCCTTAACCTTCTTTAACATCAAAGGCATGTATCAATGTAGGAAGCCCCTCTGCCTCACATGCGCCCATGTTACACATAGGCAAAAAGACTTCCACCATAAGGGTAAACTATATGTCATCCCCGACTTCTTCAATTGTGGTTCAGATTATGTGGTCTATTGCCTCACATGCCCCTGCGGCCTACTATACGTAGGCCGCACTATACGCCCACTCCGCAAAAGGTTTGGTGAGCATCGTAACCTTGTAGAGAAGGGCATTGACAAGCATAGTGTACCAAGACATTTTAAAGAACATCATGGACAAACATCTTCAGGGCTACGCGTGTGGGTTATTGAGTCTATCCCACCCACCCTCCCTACCGCTGAACGCTACAAAAGGTTGTGTGAAAGAGAAAACTACTGGATATACACACTGGACACTTTATCGCCAGGAGGCCTCAATGAAGGCATTGAAATTAACATTTTGCTGTGACCCCAACCATATCCCTGCCTCATCACATCATCTCATCCCAATTCACCACGTATTGTTTCATCCTTTGTCCTACCTGTTGTCTCATTTATTGTTTTATCCATCATCTAGTCACTACCCCAGTAACTTACAGTCCACGTGGAGCACGTGTATGGGTATACCCGTCTCCCACCCATTACCCCTATCCACATAGCCCTAGTATATAACACATACCATTTTACTTTTATTTTTATTCCTATCTTTATTTTTTATTTTTATTTTTATTCTTATTAAAAAATATTTTATTTTTAATTTCCTTATATATTTTTTAATTTTATTTATTTTTTATTTATTTGTACTTGTATTTTTACATATATATATATATATTTATATTTATCTTTATTTTTATTTATATTTCTATATATTTTTATTATTTTTATTATTTTTACTTTTATTTATTTATTTCCCTGTATTTCCCATAACATTCCTCTCATTCCCAAATACCCGTCTGGAAACACACTCCCCCCCTTCTTCTGTCCCAATCTTACGCGTCATTTAAATGTGTATATATGTGTATGTGTGTGTGAAGGGATCCTTTTTAAACGGTTCTTTGTGTTTACACACGTATATACATTGTACATGTTTTATCCCTTTTCCATCATTGCGTCATTTCTTCTCATATATACCACCAATCTCTCCCTATAATTGTATACCTATTTAATTATATACCATTTTCTGCATTTTTGTATTCCCTTCCCATATATGTATATATATTTTGTTCCCGTCCACTATGATTAATACAACATTCCTCTTCCTATAGACCGCCTTCTCCTTACCCCACATTCCATATACACACATATATGTTCTTACCACAACACACTCATTTGCATATCTCCCTTTTTTTTTTTTTCCCCCCTCCTCACTCCCCGCCCCGCCCACTCCCCGTCTCCCTCCACTCCCCTTCCACATTGTGTACACCCCATCTCCATGGTTACCTACGTGCCCAATCATTATACATAGTCCCGCCCTCCTCTCAATTACCTCTCCACCCCTCCCATTGCCTATGGTATAAATTCCCACACTGAATATGGCCACCAGCATAGCCTGATGAAGGAGCACGCATGCTCCGAACGCGAAGCACCGCCCGCCTCACCCCGCTCCCGGAAGTGAAGACGCAGGTCAGCACGGCGCTCCACGGAGGATCCATGACCGATATCCTGGCCGCCCGGAGGCTCTGAGGACCCTTGGCACCACCGGAACAGCTACCAGGACCCAGGTTACAGGACTCACATCCCAGGAACCCCTGAACTGGCCCGTGACACCCACATCCCCCGAGAGCACGCGGATGAAACTACTTTACATGCTGGTTTTTAGCAACTCAAATGTGAGTGTTTTTATCTATTGTAATAAATATTTTTAACATACATGCTGCACTTAGAGGGCGCCGTCCTTCTTTCTTTTGTATTTGAGAAAATCAAAGACGGATCAACTGGGAAGGGGCAGGATCGTGCGGGTGTATCCGGTTATGGGTTCTTTGTTGTGTCCAGTTGGGGCAGTTCGGGAGTTTTTGGTTTTTCGCCCGGTAGGGACGGGCCCCTTTTTGGTACATTCAGGTGGTGAATTTTTATCCAGATTCCAATTCGGGGCAATTTTTGCAAAATGTATACGGAGATTGGGGCTGACTGAGAAGGATTTCTCGTCACATTCCTTCAGGATAGGAGCAGCCACGGAAGCAGCCAGGAATGGATTGGGGGAGGAGACTGTGAAGAGGATTGGTAGATGGGAATCCAAGAGGTTTCAATCTTATGTGCGGCCCAATCTGGTTATTAGCTTGTAGGTCAATTATTTTATGTGCAATAGAAGAGGTTTCAATCTTATGTGCGGCCCAATCTGGTTATTAGCTTGTAGGTCAATTATTTTATGTGCAATAGAAAGATGGGTGATGGGGTTGGTAAGTGTTAATAGGGTTGTTGGTTATAGTATGGTTTTTTCTGTGTTTGTCTATTTCAGATTCGCTGCCGGGGATGGTCTGGATCATGGGTCATTCCTATGTGGCATGGGGGCTCGGAGAGGGGACGCCCGCCCCGAGGGTAGGCAATTGGGTTTTAGCAGGAGGGAAGCGTGCATAAAGTGGTTGGGGATCCCAGGCATGTTGTGGGGCAGATTGGTGTCGGAGGTGCAGCGTTATGCGCAGCGCGATAGGCCGCCGGATGTATGGGTAATACACGCTGGTGGTAATGACCTGGGTATTAGAGTGATGGTGGACATCAAATTGGATGTTTGCGGTTAAGGGAAGCCTTTCCAAAAATGGTGATTGTCTGGTCAGACATGGTGGCCCGGACTTCATGGAGGATGGCTAGATCTGTGGACGGCGTCAACAGGGCCCGTAAAAAAATAAATAGGGAAGTGAGCAAGTTTGTAGTGAATAATGGTGGGCTGGCGGTTAGGCATTTGGAACTCGAGTTTGAGACATGGAGGTATTTACGTGCGGATGGAGTGCATTTGAACGAGGTTGGAATTGATTTGTGGGCCTTAGGGCTACAAGATGGCATACAGAGAGCACTTCGGGTGTGGAGGGGCACCCAAGATTAAGGTATTATTCTTGGGCGCTGTGGCGGGCGTTGGTCTGGGCAAAAAGAAGGTAGATGGTAAAAAGTAAGAGGCTTTTTGGGAGCTAGCGTTGATATGGCTCATGATGGTGGTTCCCGGTTAACGGAGGTTAGCCGGGAAGTAATAATGGGGCACTGCGGTTAGGGTTGTCCCGATACCGATACTAGTATCGGTATCGGCACCGATACCGAGCATTTGCCCAAGTACTTGTACTCGGGCAAATGCTCCCGATGCTTCCGCCGATACTATGACAGTCAGCGGTGATCGGCGTGTGGGGGAGTTACAAGATTCCCCCCCGCGGCTTTCAGTGACATACAGCGGTGATCGGTGCTTGTAACTTCCCCACGCGATCACCGCTGACTGTCACCTCATCCTCCTCCATGCCCCCTCTGTTCCTCTGTCCCCCTCTCCTCTGTCTCCCTCCGTTCCGTTCCTCCGTCCCCCTCTCCTTCTCTGTCCCCTCCGTTCCATTCCTCCGTTCCTCTGCCTCTCCGCTGTCCCCTCCGTTCCGTTCCTCCGTCCCCCTCTCCTTCTCTGTCCCCCTCCGTTCCATTCCTCCGTTCCTCTGCCTCTCCGCTGTCCCCTCCGGTCCACCGTCCCCCTCCTCCTTCCTTTGTGAATGGACAGAGTCAGCTGACTCTGTCCATTCACATAACTGAAACATTGTAATCTCCTGTGATTACAATGTGTCAGTTTATGAATGGAGAGAAGCTGCTGACTTCTCTCCATTCATTCTCAGTGCAGCTGAGGCTGCAGAGAAAGGGACTGGGGAATCTCTATCCTCTGTCTCTTTCTCTGTCTCAAGGGGGAGATATCAGGGGTATGTTAAGACCCCTGATATCTCACCAAAGCCCCCCAACAGGGCTGATTTAAAAAAAAAAAAAAAAACATTGTAAAAATGAATAAAAAAATTATTATTGTAAAAAATAAAAATTGTTAATAAAAAAAAAACACACAGACACCGTTCACCCCTCCCTCCCCCCCCCCCCCGAAAAAAAAGAAAGCATTGTTAAAAAAAAAAAAAAAAAAAAAACTGTCACGTGACATAAAAAAAAAGTATCGGTAATCGGTATCGGCGAGTACTTGAAAAAAAGTATCGGTACTTGTACTCGGTCCTAAAAAAGTGGTATCGGGACAACCCTAACTGCGGTCATTGCTAGTCTCTGAGCCAGCTTGTCGGCTTGAGGCCTATTTTGATAGATTTGATGGGACCGCAGTGCTAGTCCTGTTATGGACACGGAGGATTTTTTAAGATATTGCTCAGACCAACGCTTGATGATTAAACAGGTTGTTTTAACAGATGTTGTTGTTTGTTATTGATGTTTTTTTCTATTTATGATAGATAATGTTTTATATGTTATATTTTTATATTTAAGAGTATTTGTTTAAATAAATTAGGCCACTACGGCCTTTTATACTCCAAGCTCGGTGTGGTTTGAGTTATTGGGGTAAAGATGTATGTGGGTTGGTATTAGGGGTAAAATGACATCTGTATCCGCCAGTCAAGAGGTCAAACGTTTTCTGTAAGTCTTCACAAGGTTGTCACACACTGTTGCTGGTATGTTGGCCCATTCCTCCATGCAGATCTCCTCTAGAGCAGTGAAGTTTTGGGGCTGTCGCTGGGCAACATGGACTTTCAACTCCCTCCAAAGGTTTTCTATGGGGTTGAGATCTGGAAACTGGCTAGGCCACTCCAGGACCTTGAAATGCTTCTTATGAAGCCACTCTTTCATTGCCCGGGCGGTGTGTCTGGGATCATTGTCATGCTGAAAGGCCCAGCCAAGTTTCGTATTCAATGCCCTTGCTGATGGGAGGAGGTTTGCACTCAAAATCTAACGATACATGGCCCCATTCATTCTTTGATGTACACGGATAAGTCGTCCTGTTCCCTTTGCAGAGAAACAGCCCCAAAGCATGTTGATGTTGCCACCCCCATGCTTCACAGTAGGTATGGTGTTCTTTGGTTGCAACTCAGCATTCTCTCTCCTCCAAACACACCGAGTTGTGTTTCTACCAAACAGTTCTAATTTGGTTTCATCTGACCATATGACATTCTCCCAATCCTCTTCTGGATCATCCAAATGCCCTCTAGCAAACCTCAGCCCGGACATGTACTGGCTTAACCGGTTCCCGACCGGCGCACGCTGATGTACATGGGCAGAATGGCACGGCTGGGCAAATGGGCGTACCTGTACGTCCATTTGAATTCCCCGCCTTGCCATTGCGTGCGTGCCGGCGGCAGCATGCGCGCGCTGGCCGGGAGCTCCGTGAGTCCGGTCGCGGATCCCGCGGACTCGATCGCCATGGGGATACCCGCAATCGCCTCATGGAGAGGACGAACAGGCAGATGCTGATGTAAACAGCATCTCCCCGTTCTGCCTAGTGACAAGTGTCACTGATCACAACTCCCTGTCATGGGGAGCAGTGATCAGAGTAATGTCACACACAGCCCATCCCCCTGACAGTTAGAATCACTCCCCTAGGACACACTTAACCCCTCCCCGCCCCCTAGTGGTTAACCCCTTCACTGCCAGTGTCATTTACACAGTAATCAGTGCCTTTTTAATCGCACTGATCGCTGTAGAAATGACAATGGTCCCAAAAATGTGTCAAAAATGTCCGACATGTCTGCCATAACGTCGCAGTCACAATAAAAATCACTGATCGCCGCCATTACTAGTATAAAAAAAATAATTAATAAAAATGCCATAAAACTATCCCCTATTTAGTAAACGTTATAACTTTTGAGCAAACCAATCAATAAACGCTTATTGAGATTTTTTTTAACCAAAAATATGTGGAAGAATACGGATCGACCTAAACTGAGGAAAAAAAACGTTTTTTTTATATATTTTTGGGAGATATTTATTATAGCAAAATGTAAAAAATAATGCTTTTTTTCAAAATTGTCGCTCTTATTTTGTTTATAGCGCAAAAAATAAAAATCGCAGAGGTGATCAAATACCACCAAAAGAAAGCTCTATTTGTGGGGGAAAAAAAGACGACAATTTTGTTTGGGAGCCACGTCGCACGACCGCGCAATTGTCAGTTAAAACGACACAGTGCCAAATCGCAAAAAACGCTCTGGTCAGGAAGGGGGTAAAATCTTCTGGGGCTGAAGCGGTTAAGCAGGGGGACACGTCTGGCACTGCAGGATCTGAATCCCTGGCGGCGTAGTGTGTTACTGATGGTAGCCTTTGTTACGTTGGTCCAAGCTCTCTGCAGGTCATTCATTAGGTCCCCCTGTGTGGTTCTGGGGTTTTTGCTCACCGTTCTTGTGATCATTTTGGCCCCACGGGGTGAGATCTTGCGTGGAGTCCCAGATCGAGAGAGATTATCAGTGGTCTTGTATGTCTTCCATTTTCTAATTATTGCTCCCACAGTTGATTTCTTCACACCAAGCTGCTTGCCCATTGCAGATTCAGTCTTCCCAGCCTGGTGTAGGTTTACAATTTTGTTTCTGGTGTCCTTCGACAGCTCTTTGGTCTTCACCATAGTGGAGTTTGGAGTGTGACTGTTTGAGGTTGTGGACAGGTGTCTTTTATACTGATAACAAGTTCAAACAGGTGCCATTAATACAGGTAATGAGTGGAGGCAGAGGCGTTGCTAGGGGTGGAAATTGGGGCTATAGCCCCGAATCTGGGGCCCATAGCCCCGAGTCTCTTGCCGCAGGGTCCCTGCCTAACCTGCGGCAGGCAGGCTGGCTGCATGAGAGAGGTGTAGGAGAGGAAAGAAGCGAGCGGGTGGTCGAGCAGAGATGACATCATCTCTCTTCGACCGCTCCACATCAGCGCTCTTCACAGCTGGGCCTCTTCAATGTGGGAGCGAGGTGCAGAGAGATGATATCATCTCTCACTACCCGCCACACATCGTGCTCTTCTGCCCTCACAGCATGGTGGAGTGGAGGTCACGTGCTTCCTGTCATCGGTGGAGCTCCACTCTGCAGCCAGACCCCCCTTGCTTCAATGTCGGAGGTGGGACGGGAGAGCAGCGAGATGACATAATCTCTCACTGCCTGCCCCACATCACCGTTCTCTTGCTCTCACTAAATTGACCAGTGCTGGCAGCCTGCCACCATTGCAGCGACAATGCACATTTTGTGGTGCTGGTATGGCAAGTTACAATCCACATCAGTTGGCAAGTGACAATCCACATCAGTTGGCAAGTGACAATCCACATCTGGTGCCAGGTGATGTGGCAAGTGACAACCCACATCTAGTGGCAGGTGACGTAGCAAGTGTCAATCTGAAAATGGTGGCAGGTGACGTGGCAATCTGCAAATGGTGGCAGGAAATGTGGCAAGTGACAATCTGCAAATGGTGGTAGGTGACATGGCAAGTGACAATCCACATCAGTTGGCAAGTGACAATCCACATCTGATGCCAGGTGATGTGGCAAGTGACAACCCACATCTAGTGGCAGGTGATGTAGCAAGTGACAATCTGAAAATGGTGGCTGGTGACGTGGCAATCTGCAAATGGTGGTAGGTGACATGGCAACTGACAATCTGCAAATGGTGGCAGGTGACGTGGCAAGTGACAATCCACATCTGGTGGCAGGCGACATGGCAAGTGACAATCCACATCTAATGGCAGGTGACGGTGGCAAGTAACAAGCTGCATCTGGTGACAGGCGATGGTGGCAAGTGACACACTGCACCTGGTGACAGGCGACGGTGGCAAGTGACACGCCCAGGGCTCCCACTGATTCTGCATTATTGTGAGTTGAACAACTTGCTTACCACTGATGTGCCCCCCCCTGCAAAAAGGTTGGCGACCACTGCTATGGGCTCTAGCCCCAGATCTTTTGCAGACCTAGCAACGCCCCTGAGTGGAGGACAGAGGAGCCTCTTAAAGAAGAAGATACAGGTCTGTGAGAGGCAGAAATCTTGCTTGCTTGTAGGTGACCAAATTCTTATTTTCCACCATAATTTGCAAATAAATTCTTTCCAAAATCAGACAATGTGATTGTCTGGATTTGTTTCTTCCACATTTTGTCTCTCATAGTTGAGGTATACCTATGATGACAATTACAGGCCTCTCTCATCTTTTTAAGTGGGAGAACTTGCACAATTGGTGGCTGACTAAATACTTTTTTGCCCTAATATATATATATATATATATATATATATATATATATATATATATATATATATATATATATATATATATATGTATGTATATATATATATATATATATATATATACCACACTCACACACACAGTCTAATTTTATATAACAACAATAAAAATTTTATCCGTGCCCACCAATGCAGGCTGCCTGTGCCCACAAATGCAGTCTGTGCCCACCAAAGCAGCCTTGTGCCCACCAATGCAGACTTGTGCCCACCAATGCAGCCGTGTGCCCACCAATGCAGCCGTGTGCCCACCATGTAGCCTTGTGCCCAGGTGATCAGAGCTCAGCACAGGGAACACAGCGATAACAGCTTTCATTTCAATAGCTGTGTTCCCGCCGCTCAACGTCATATACAGCCCCGCCCTCTGGCCGGGGAACTTTGATTGACAGATCACCCATCACCGGGATTGGACGGGTGATCTGTCTATCAAAGTCCCGGGAGCAGGAGGAGGGGCTGTATCTGACAGCGAGCGGTGGGGAACACGGCAATTGAAATGAAAATTGTTATCGCTGTGTTCCCTGCGCTGCGCTCTGATCACCTCGGCGGCTCTCTCTCTTCCCCTCTGCGATTGCTGGGAGAAGGACTCCCATTCCACCCAGGCTGCCAGCGGTGCTTGCCTCCTGCTCCTAGGCAGCCATACAGCTCGCCAGGCCTCAAAATCCACTCGCAAATGAGGGCTGTATAATTAGTTGCTACTACACTTCTGGTGGTGTACACAGTACAGTGTAGTGTGGTGTTGCAAAACAAAATCCCCATCATGTCCGAAAGGCCACCAAGGAGAGGCAGATGCTCACAGGCCACTAAAAGAGGGCAAGCAGTTTTCTTGTTAAAAAAAAAAAAGGGAGGGCAAGCAGGCTCTGTGTCTACAGTCAACAGTGGTGGTCGTGGACATGGTGCATCCTCTGCAGGTGGCTATGGGACACGCTTGTCCTTTTTTTCTGCTGCTGGGGCAGGGGCAGAAAAATTGGGCCTTTGGTGGTGGTGGTGCCACAACACTGTAACCCCTCACAGATACTCTTGTTGGGTGCAGGAACGGGCCCTGCTGTGAAATATTAGATCAAAAATTGTAATTACACGTCCCTGTTAAACAAGGACAGAAAAATTGGGCCTTGGGCAGTGGTGGTGGTGCCCTAAACCAAATATATTGTTGGAAGCTAGCATCATCAAGATTGAGGAGGAATAGGATAGTCACTCAGCATAGGCAGTCTTCAAGGGATCCCACATCCATAGAAAAATCTGTTACATCAGCATCAGATGCTTGATAGCTGCTGATCCAAGACTGATTCATTTTTATGAATGTGAGTTTATCAACGGAGTCTGTGGACAGGCGCACCCTATGATCCATTAAAAACCCTCCAGCAGCACTGAATGTGCATTCAGAAAGAACGCTGGATGCAGGACAGGCCAGTAGCTCAATTGCATATTGAGCTAGTTCTGGCCAGTGGTCAATCCTCAAGACCCAGTAACCCAGTGGATGCTCTGTTGAAAAGGTCTCCAAGTCTGCTCTTGCCCCTAGATATTCCTGCACCATGTAATGCAGACACTGGCAATGGTTGCTTGAACCGATCAGACCTTGGCGCTGAGGACTGAAAAATTGTCTAAAGTCATTGATCAGCCGGCCACCTTCTCCACCGCTCCTCCTCTGAAGCCTCAGCAACACGTTGTCCAGCACCAGGAAATTGTAACCTCCCAGGGTCTGGAAATGCATTGCAAAAACCTTTCTTCAAGGCCTCCTGAAGATGTTTCATCTTCTGCTCCCTCTGCGAAGGCAGGATGAGTTCTGCAACCTTACCCTTTTAACGTGGATCAAGAAGGGTTGCCAGCCAGTAATGATCCCTCTCCTTGATACCACGAATCCTAGGGTCCTTTTACAGGCTTTGCAGAATCAGGGAGGTTTGCAGCGTAAGTTTGCAGAGGCATTCGATTCTGAGTCCTCTGGGTCACTAAGGATCACATGATCGGTAACAACCTCCTCCCAGCCACGTAAACTCCTTGGGTTTCTGGGGACTGCAAACCATCCCTTGAAGACTGCTGCTGAGTGTTATCCTCCACGTCCATGCTGACACAATCCTCCTCCTCCTCTTCTTCCTGTGTGTTTGGCGGGCCCGCAGTAATACTATCTGGATAAAGTCCTCCTCTTCCTCCCACTGTTTTGCCTCAAGTGCCCTGTTCATTATTCCACGAAGCGTGTGCTCCAACAGGAAGACAAGAGGGACAGTATCACTGATGCATGCATTGTCGCTGCTCACCATTCTCGTGGCCTCCTCAAATGGTGACAGGACAGTGCATGCATCCTTGATTAGTAGCCACTGGCATGGCAAAAAGAAGCCAGGCTCCCCTGACGCTGTCCTGGTGCCATACTCACACAGGTACTCATTGATGCCCTCTGCTGCGTGTGCAGCCGCTGCAGCATTGCCAACGTTGAGTTCCACCTGGTGGGCAAGTCACAAATGAGGCGGTTGGTGGGCAGGTTGCATTCCCTTTGAATGTCAGCCAGCCAAGCACTGGCATTGTATGACCGGCGGAAATGACCACAGACTTTTCTGGCCTGCCTCAGGAGATCTTATAAGCCTGGGTACCTGCTCAAGAACCGCTGCACCACCAAATTCAGGACGTGTGCCAAACATGGAACATGGGTCAAGTGTTCCTGTCGGAGGGCGGAGAGAAGGTTGGTGCCATTGTCACATACAACCATTCCTGGCTGAAGCTGGCGTGACATCAACCACCTCTGAGCTTGCCCCTGCAGAGTTGACAGAATCTCTGCCCCAGTGTGGCTCCTGTCCCCTAAGCAGACCAACTCAAGCACTGCATTGCACAGCCCCTTGAACGCTTATGGAGCACCGCTGGTTCAGAGGACAAATCTGCAGAAGAGGTCATAGAGGAAGAAGAAGAGGAGGGGTGGAGGAGAGAGCTGTGGCAGAATCACCACTAGCATTTTGGAAGCGTGGTGGCGGAACAAGCTCCAACAATACTGAACCCTGTCCCTGACCCAAAGAGCCTGGTAGTGGGCTGAGGGGGGGGGGCCATGCCATTTTTCTCAATGATTTTTATCTATCTTGCCATGACCCGACAATTCATTACAGCCGCAAGCAGTTTTAAATGATTTTTTTTCCTTTAGAAATGTCATTTTGCTGTGGTATTGTTCTAAACACGGGAAAACTGCGCCACTTTACAGGCATACTATAGACACCCCCCAGGCACTATATTTAAAGGAATATTTAATTTTTATTGTTTCACTTTAAGCATTATTAAAATCACTGCTCCCGAAAAAACGACCATTTTAAAAAAAATGTTTGCATTGATACATGTCCCCTGGGGCAGGACCCGGGTCCCCAAACACTTTATATGGCAATAACTTGCATATAAGCCTTTAAAATTGGCACTTTTGTTTTTTGCACGTTCATGTCCCATAGACCTTAACGGTGTTTGCGCAAACTTTTTGCATATTCGTATGTTCTGCTGCGAACCGAACCGGGGGGTGTTTGGCTCATCTCTACTATATAGTTACATAGTTACATAGTAGGTAAGGCTGAAAAAAGACAATAGTTCATCCAGTTCAACCTGTGTAGGTGTACATGTATCAGTGTCTATAATAATTTCCCATATCCTTGTATGTTGTGTTTTTTAAGATATACATCCAAGAGTCTTTTAAAAATATCAATACTCCCCGCAGCCACCACCAAATGAGGGAGAGAGTTCCACATCCTTATTGCCCTGACAGTGAAGAATCCCCTGCGCGGCTTAAGGTTATATTGTTTCTCCTCCAGTCTCAATGTGTGGCCTCGTGTCCTCTTACACCCCCTGGGACTGAATAGTTTTTTCCTATGCTGAGATCCCCATTGAGATATTTGTAAATCGCTATCATGTCCCCTCTCAAGTGTTGCATTTCCGGCGAGAATAAATTTAATGTTTGCAGCCAGTCCTCGTAATTGAGGTCCTTCAGTCCTCGTAATAATTTAGTTGCCCTTCTTTGGACTCTCTCCAGCTTCAGCACATCCCTTCTGAGGACTGGTGACCAGAACTGGACAGAATAATCCAGATGTGGCCTAACCAAGGTTTTATAATGTGGCGGGATTATAGTTTTATCCCTGGAGTATATCCCTTTTTTTATGCATGCTAATATTATGCCTGCTTTGGTAGCTGCAGCTTGACATTGCATGCTATTACTCAATCTGTCATCTATTAGGACCCCCAGATCTTTCTCCATCCTTGATTCTCCCACAGGTTTTCCACCTAATGAATAGGGGTGCAACGGATCGTTATCGATCCGTGATCCGATCCGCGGAGGTTGATCCCTACGGGACACCCGCGATCCGCGGAGCGCTATGTGGCCTCGGCCATAGGAAAGGCCGCGGTTTTGGCCTAGCTCCGGAGCGGCGGCCATTTTGGTACACCCGGCGGCCATTTAGCACGTGATCTCTCCCCTCTGTGTACTGATCTGTACAGTGGAGGGGAGAGATCGGATGGCAGCAGTGCCAATACTCTGCAATGCCCTGCCAATACTCTGCAATGCCCTGCTGCAATACCCTGCCAATACTCTGCAATACCCTGCCAATACTCTGCAATGCCCTGCCAATACTCTGCAATGCCCTGCTGCAATACCCTGCCAATACTCTGCAATACCCTGCTGCAATGCCCTGACAATACTCTGCAATGCCCTGACAATACCCTGCCAATAGTCTGCCATACCCTGCCAATACTCTGCCAATATACCCGCCAATACCCTGCCAATATACCTGCCAATACTCTGCCAATACTCTGCCAATAGGGAGATTGTGGATATTACAGTGGGGGAGATTTTTTTTTTGGTTGATCCGAAAATGATCCGAACCGTGACTCCTGATCCGAGGAACGATCCGAACCGTGAGTTTTTTGATCCGTTGCACCCCTACTAATGAATAGTTTGTATTTATGTTTTTTGCCCCCAAGTGCATTACTTTACATTTCACCACATTAAACCTTGTTTGATATTTGTCTGCCCACTCCATTATTTTATTCAGGTCATTCTGCAAAATTTCTATGTCCTGATCTAAGTTTATTTCTCTACTTATTTTTGTGTCATCCGCAAAATCTGAAACTGAGTTATTTATCCCGTTCTCTATATCATTCATAAATAAATTGAATAGAATTGGTCCCAACACAGAACCTTGGGGTACTCCACTCACCACTCCAGACCAGTCTGAGTACATGTTATTTATCACCTTCTTTTGGACACATCCCTGTAACCAGTTTTTTACCCAAGTACAAACCTTATGGTCCATGCCTGCAGATCTCAGATGGTATATTAAGCGTTTTTTGGGGGACTAAGGCTGGCCATATATGGTCGAATTTCGAAATAATTTTCTTTTGAAAATCAGAAAATTTGTGTATTTTGTGACCCAATGGTGCCACCATTGATTGTGAAATTCGACCAACCAAGCCTTCAATTTCACCTCATGTTGCTACAGAAAAGAATTTTCATGGCTGGGAATCTTCTTTTCTTTCCGGGTATTTTCTTTTCTTGCACATGCGCATTTCTTTTTCGATTACATTTCTACGATTTTCCCCATCATTGATTAGAAAATCGTTTGTTTTTCAAAAAATTTCCAACATGTCCAATTACTCAAATTCGATGGCCGCACAAAAATCGGCTGTTGCTGCAGCCCACTAATGGTGCGAAATACAAACGAAAATTCTTTCGAAATTCGACCCATGTATGGCCTGCCATACATGGGTCGAATGTAAAAATTGTATCCGCGCTTAGAATCTAAGTAAAAAAAAAGGCTGTGCACTATAACCCAGATACCAGGCACAAACAATATGTAAATAAAGTCAATATATAACACAATGCATATAACAGGTGCAAAGATTAATAAAGTGCATTCAGTGCAATCAATAGTGTATGAACAATATAGGAAATCAATAGCAAAATATTGCATAAAAAAGAAATATGCAAAAATTAAAATACAACATGTACTAATTAAAGTGCAATAAGTCCCATCAAATTGTGCAAAACCTAAAATTCAGCTAGAAATGAATTTCAAGCATAAATATCAGTGCAATATATAAAAAAGGGTACAGATCTCTGCAAAAAATCATATGGGACTAAAGCCCATGTGTAAAGTCCATTGCCAAACCGTGTTGAAATAATGATCACCCAGTTATGTGACACCCATCACCAAAGTAAAAAATGGAGGCTTACCAGAAAGCCTGCGACCCCCCTTACTCAGGGAGGTCATACAGCGCCTGACTGAATCTCTGATCCATTGAAGAAAAGACCAGGTGCTCTCTCAGGTGTCCTTAATTGGTAAACCAGAAGGCTCTCAACAAACCAGGAAGTAGTGCCAAAAACCATCAATGGATCAGCTACCTGAAGTATATATGGAACAAAAGACTCCACATAGTATGATACTGTATCAGCTTCCATCTTAATAAAAGGTAATGCACTTACATCAGATTAGTAAAATGCAGGCAAATAGCTACATAAATCCAAATGAAACACTTGTAAATGGTTAGATAACGATCGCACATGCAAAGTACCGTGTGTACATATCAGTCCTGACGATCGTTTCGTCATAAATGACATCATCAGGTCACTCAGGAAAATAAGATATTTAGTATAGTTGCCTTTTTTGTGTCATCTGTAACCATCCTCATCTATTATGTGTGCAGTGTGTTCTGATTTTGCCTTTTTACTGTTAATATAGCTAAAAAAATATTTGGGTTCTTTTTACTTTCTTCCGCTATGTGTCTCTCGTAATTGTTTTTAGCCACCCTGATTTCCATTTTACACTTCTTATTGCATCCCTTGTAGTGTTGGAATGTGGATGGTGACCCAGTACCTTTATATATTTTAAAGGCCATGTTTTTCTCCTTAATGAGACTTTTTAAATTACGGTTTAGCCACCCAGGTTTAATCTTCACTCCTCTATATTTATTGCCCATTGGAATGCACTGTGCGATACCTTTGTTTAATATGCTCCTAAAGCATTCCCATTTCTCTTCTGCGTTCAATGTTTCCAGGATTTGGTCCCAATTTATGTCATGTAGCAATAATCGCAGTTCAGAAAAATTTGCTTGTTTAAAATTTAGTGCTTTTGTGCTACCCTCGTGCCTCCTTTTCCCATGATTTACGCTAAATGTGATCATCCTATGATCGCTAGATCCCAAGTTGTCGCATATCTCCACACCTGAGATCAGATTTGGATCGTTCATAATTAATAGATCTAACAGGACATTCTTTCTAGTTGGGGAGTCCGCCAAATGGGACATGAAGTTGTCCTGTAAGACATTCATGAAATGACGGGCCTTTAATGAGTGAGCTGTTCCCTCAGCCCAGTCAATATCGGGATAATTGAAGTCCCCCATTATGATTACATTTCCCTGTTTCCCTGCCATTTCTGTGATAGTAGTTCTAGATCCTCCACCTCCTCCTGCGGGTTGGGTGGCCTATAACATACCCCCACTATTCTAACTCTGATTGTTGTGAAGCGACCTATCCCTTGTGAGACCTCTATGCCTGGCCTGTATAAGCAGATATAATCACTGAAGACAATCCTCCTCAGATAGTTTGAACTCACCAAATACCGATTCCATCCACAAGATGCTTTTATTCTGAACATCAGGTTACAGCAAATGACAGGATACAAACAGATGAACAGGTTGTTGTATTTATGCAGTCAAAAGATGATATTGTCTGTAGCTTACAATGGAGAATACATGTGCCCTGCTACATGTGGCTTGTTAACTGCATAGATGACACAGGAAGTCCAAACACAGGAAGAAGGGTGGAGCATTACATTCAAAGGAAGTGTGTCATAACATAAGGGAAAAAAAAACTTGAGAGACAAGTGCATTACCACAAAAGGTCACTAGATGGCAGCATATAAACTAAACATAAATGTCCATAGAAAATGGTTCAGAGAAACAATATATATTAATTCTATGCCCCATTGGGGCGGCACACTCCCCATCTGGCATGGTAAATGTCACTATATATATCAGAACGGTAGTGATACAACTGCAAATAACAACAGTGTAATTTGCTGGATGTCTTTAAGACCTGAAAGACATAAAGAACATGCATATAATGCAATAACAACAACTCTTAATTCAAGGCTTCAAGATATGTCAACTTAAGTCCAAGACACTTTCTTCTTGAAGTCACAGGTAGAATCCAGCAGCGTAGGCAAACTAGTTCATTCTCCAAAGGGTAAGAGCAGAATAAGTTCTGTGATAGGTCTGATGAAGGTCTTTACAGTCCCTTGTCTTGAAACCTTCACCTCCACCTTATGTACCTTACCGTCATCACTAGGAACGCTCTTTACAATAAGTCCCATGGGCCATTCAATTCTTTCAGCTTGCTGGTCCTTAAGCAGAACAAGATCTCCAACTTGGAGGTTAGGGTTCAGATCAGTGGCAAACGTCTTGACTTTAGGGCGAATCTCTGGATCTTTGTCAGGTTCTAGAAGACTGAAGACATCAGCTATGGTTTCCTCTAGATGATCCAGCAGGAATTCAGGACCTGTTAACCAGGAAGAATTTGCAAAGACACTTGCAGACACTGGCCTGGTGGCATGATCTGCAGGGTCAATTTCAGATGGAACATAATGCCATTGTTTGGATTTTCTGATTATCTCTACATGGTTGCTGACATAGAAATGTTTAGTCTGGTTGTATATGTAGCCCAGAACAACTTTGCTGTCTGTGTAGAATCTGACGTCATCTATCTGAATGTCTAGCTCACGCAGTATGAAATCTGAAATATTTCTACGGCTAGCACAGTCCCACAAAGTTCAAGCCTGGGAATCGTGTGTTCAGGCTTAGGTGCTAACTTAGCTTTCCAAAACAGAAACCCTATGTGGGCTTGATTAGAAGAATCTCTTACCTTGTGGTAAGCGACAGCTGCTATGGCCTTAGTAGATGCATCTGAGAATATGTGAAGCTCTTTCCTCCGACTTGTGGCAAGAGAGGCAGAAGTGTAGCAGCGTGGTATATGGATTCCATCTAAGGGATGTAGAGATTGTTTCCAGGACTCCCACTTTTAAAGCTGGTCTATTGGTAGTGGAGCATCCCAATCTTTAATGGTCTCTGAGAACTGTCTAAGTAAGAATTTACCTTGTATGGTGATGGGAGCTACGAATCCCAATGGATCGTATAGGCTGTTCACTACTGACAGAACACCATGTTTGGTAAATGGCTTGTCTGCAGAGCTGACATGAAAGCCGAAGGTGTCTTTTAATAAGTCCCACTGTAGGCCCAGACTTCTCTGTACAGGTGGTATGTCCATTCCCATATTCAAGTCTTTAAACCCTGTGGCATGATCGCCAGGTTGAAAGGCTTTCATAACAGCAACACTATTTGAGGCAATCATGTGTAATCTGAGGTTAGCCTTGAAAAGCATACCTTGTGTCCTTTGGAGCAGGTCTATGGCTTCTTCGTCTGTAGGTAAAGATTTAAGTCCGTTGTCCACATAGAAGTCTCTCTCAACGAAGTGTTGAGCATCTTTGTCATACTCCTTTTCCCCTTTAAGGGCAGTCCTTCGTAAACCGTATGTTGCAACAGCGGGTGAGGGACTATTTCCGAAAACATGTACCTTCATGCGGTATTCAATCATCTCATTGTCCATGTTGTTGTCACGGTGCCACAGAAACCTTAGAAGGTTCCTATGGTCTTCACGCACAATGAAGAAATGAAACATTTGTTCAATGTCAGCAGTTATGACAACTGGCTCTCTTCTAACCCTCATAAGTACACCTACAAGGTTGTTGGTTAGGTTTGGACCAGTGAGAAGAACATCATTCAGGGATACACCTTGATGCTTGGCACTGGAGTCAAATACTACCCTGATTTGCTTTGGCTTACGTGGATGATACATTCCGAAGAAAAGCAGGTACCAGCACTCATCGTGTCTTTGAAGTGGTGGAGCCAGTTCGGCGTGATCATTGTCAAAGATCCTTTTCATAGAGGCGATGAAATGGTCCTTCATTTCAGGCCTGTTCCTTAGTGTTCATTGAAGTGAGTTGAATCTGGATAAAGCCTGTTCACGATTGGTTGGGAGTTTAACCCTTGCAGCATAAAGAGGTAATAGTGCAACCCAGCTGTTAGACTCACCCTGGAAGAACTCTTTGTTCATTATTTTGATGAACTCTCTGTCTTCAACTGACAAGGCTATTTTGTTGTCATCGCTTGTAGTACAAAACACTGTGGTACCTAGGTTGTCATCACAAAGGTTAGGAGTGACATCAGGTACTTGGATGATGTCAAGAGGCTTCTCTTTTACTTCATAATGGCGAGGGCACTGTTTGAAGTGGGATGCACGTCCGTTTCCTAACAAGTATGTTTTGAAGGCGTGGATCTCGGATGATGTACGCATTCTATCCAA
This sequence comes from Lithobates septentrionalis, assembly GCA_037952835.1. NCBI lineage: Eukaryota > Metazoa > Chordata > Amphibia > Anura > Ranidae > Lithobates > Lithobates septentrionalis. Next base: position 803,382 of record JBBDGP010000758.1, on the reverse strand, counting down.
GCATACATTGCCCACGATTACCCAGCCTAGATCAAGTTTTTGTGCATAAGGGGCATTGTCAGGTCCATTGCACTGCTTGCGTACTTTATGTACTCTGAGAATGTCTCTTCCTAGCAAGATCAAGATTTCAGCATTCATGTCCATTGCAGGAATCTCATTGATAAGGTGCCTCAAGTGAGGATGGTGATATGCAGCCTCTGGAGTAAGAATTTCTTCCCTTTCGTCTGGTATCTGGTCACACTCGACTAATGTTGGTAGGGGTATGCCCTCTCCTTTATTGATATGAGAGACCATGAACCCATCGGCCCTTCTGCCAAAGGTCTCTTCGCGACCAGAACAGGTTCTGAGAGTATACGGTGATGCGTTTCCCTCTATACCAAATATCTCAAAGAATTTAGGCTTAACCAGGGATCTGTTGCTCTGTTCATCTATTATGGCATACATCCTAATAGCTTCCTCAGGTTGACCTCTTGGGTATATCTTGACTAGGCATATCTTAGCACAGCATTTGTGATCTAAGCCTTCTCCACAGACTTCTGTGCATGAAGAAGAAACGTTAGATGTGGCTGGAGCATGACCTTGTTGCTCCCCGCCATGACTTGAGACGGAGCTGGAGGTTGTTGTGAATTGTCTGAGGGTGGGCCCGGATGCATGGCTGTAACATGTCTGTTGCTACTGCATTCTGTGCACTTCATGACAACTTTACAGTCTTTAGCAAAATGTCCATAACAAGCACAGCACCTGTAGCATATTCCAAGTTTCTGAAGAATCTCCCGGCGCTCTTGTAATGTCTTTGCCCTAAGCCCACAACATTTCTTTAGGGGGTGAGGCTTCTTGTGAATAGGGCACTGATGATTAGGGTCTTTATCTCTGTCACCTTACTCACTCTGGTGAGCAGGAGAGGATACGGGTGGTGAGATGTCTGTCCTTTTAACAGATATTGCTCTATTAAAGTCTCTGCGTTTAGCTGCTATGTTATCATACCTTGATGAAGATGATGATGATGAAGCAGGTAAGTTGGGTTAAATGAAGCTGAAGCAGGGATCGTTTCTTGTCCAGGCTTGATCGCTGATGAACCTGCAAAAATATGCGAATGGAGGAAAAGATACGTTCTAGTCTCTTTTGTACCTTGAGCCCTGTTGTGCCCATTTCTCTTGCAGGCCGTATGGCAGTTTAGACACCACTGGATTGACACCATGAGCAGTGTCCAGGAAGCTTAGTCCAGGTAGATGTGGGTCTGTCTTTGCCAACTCCAGCTCCATGAGAACATCACTCAGATCTTGGAGCTTGCGGTAGTCTTTGTTCCCTATTTTTGGGAAGTTTTGCAATCTCTTGAATAGAGCACTTTCTATGGCTTCAGAGCTACCATAGGCTTGCTCAAGTCTTGCCCATGCAGCAACAAGACCTGCATCTGGGTGGACAACGTGCACTGTTCTCAGTCTTTTAACACGATCTGCAGATTCCGGCCCCAGCCACTTTATGAGCAAATCAAGCTCCTCCTTGGTAGTAAGGTTGAGATCAGCAATGGCAGCTTTGAAGGTTGATCTCCAGGCCCTGTAGCTCTCCGGACAGCAGGCCCGGATTGGCCATAGGGCAAACCGGGCACTTGCCCGGTGGGCCGAGGCCGCTGGGGCCGCCAGGCTGCAAGTCCTTGCATGGCCCAAGGCTTGAGCTTGTGCCGCTCATCCAGCCTCTCCGCGGCCGCCCGGCTGCCAGATAAGCTCAGCCATCGGCGCCGGGGGGAGGAGCTAAATGAGACGCCTTCGGCCTCACCACGGCTGCACGGCCGCACGTATAGGTCAGCCGTCGGTGCCGGGGGGAGGAGCCAGAGCAGACACCTTTGAGCCGGTGTTATGTCGAGAGGTGCTGGAACAGAAAGCGTGAGTTCAGCCTCCCCTGTGAACTGGATAGGAGGATCAGTGGGGGCGGCTGCATATAGAACAATTATTTTCTCCATCTTCCTCCTGCAGTATCGGAATGCCTGTGAGAGGTAGAGGAGAAGCAGGCATTCCAAGACTGCAGGAGGAAGATGGAGAAAATTATTGTTCTATATGCAGCCACCCCCACCGATCCTCCTATCCTGCTTCTCTCTGCTGCTCCCACATCACCCCCATCCTCCCCGCTGCTCCCCGTGCTCTCTGCCACCCCCCATACTCTCCACCTCCCCCCATGCTCTCTGCCACCCCCCATGCTCTCTGCCACCCCCCATACTCTCCACCTCCCCCCATGCTCTCTGCCACCCCCCATGCTCTCTGCCACCCCCCATACTCTCCACCTCCCCCCATGCTCTCTGCCACCCCCCATGCTCTCTGCCACCCCCCATGCTCTCTGCCACCCCCCATGCTCTCCACCTCCCCCCCATGCTCTCTGCCACCCCCCATGCTCTCTGCCACCCCCCATACTCTCCACCTCCCCCCATGCTCTCTGCCACCCCCATGCTCTCTGCCACCCCCCATGCTCTCTGCCACCCCCCATACTCTCCACCTCCCCCCATGCTCTCTGCAACCCCCATGCTCTCTGCCACCCCCCATACTCTCCACCTCCCCCCATACTCTCCACCTCCCCCCATACTCTCCACCTCCCCCCATGCTCTCTGCCACCCCCCATGCTCTCTGCCACCCCCCATACTCTCCACCTCCCCCCATGCTCTCTGCCACCCCCCATGCTCTCTGCCACCCCCCATGCTCTCTGCCACCCCCATGCTCTCCACCTCCCCCCATGCTCTCTGCCACCCCCCATGCTCTCTGCCACCCCCCATGCTCTCCGCCACCCCCCATGCTCTCTGCCACCCCCCATGCTCTCTGCCACCCCCCATGCTCTCTGCCACCCCCCATGCTCTCCACCTCCCCCCCATGCTCTCTGCCACCCCCCATGCTCTCTGCCACCCCCCATGCTCTCTGCCACCCCCCATACTCTCCACCTCCCCCCATGCTCTCTGCAACCCCCCATGCTCTCTGCCACCCCCCATACTCTCCACCTCCCCCCATACTCTCCACCTCCCCCCATACTCTCCACCTCCCCCCATGCTCTCTGCCACCCCCCATGCTCTCTGCCACCCCCCATGCTCTCCGCCACCCCCCATGCTCTCTGCCACCCCCCATGCTCTCTGCCACCCCCCATGCTCTCTGCCACCCCCCATGCTCTCCACCTCCCCCCCATGCTCTCTGCCACCCCCCATGCTCTCTGCCACCCCCCATGCTCTCTGCCACCCCCCATACTCTCCACCTCCCCCCATGCTCTCTGCAACCCCCCATGCTCTCTGCCACCCCCCATACTCTCCACCTCCCCCCATACTCTCCACCTCCCCCCATACTCTCCACCTCCCCCCATGCTCTCTGCCACCCCCCATGCTCTCTGCCACCCCCCATACTCTCCACCTCCCCCCATGCTCTCTGCCACCCCCCATGCTCTCTGCCACCCCCCATGCTCTCTGCCACCCCCATGCTCTCCACCTCCCCCCATGCTCTCTGCCACCCCCCATGCTCTCTGCCACCCCCATGCTCTCCGCCACCCCCCATGCTCTCTGCCACCCCCCATGCTCTCTGCCACCCCCCATGCTCTCTGCCACCCCCCCATGCTCTCCACCTCCCCCCATGGCTCTGCCACCCCCCATGCTCTCTGCCACCCCCCATACTCTCCGCCTCCCCCCATGCTCTCTGCCACCCCCCATGCTCTCTGCCACCCCCCATACTCTCCACCTCCCCTCATGCTCTCTGCCACCCCCCATGCTCTCTGCCACCCCCCCATGCTCTCTGCCACCCCCCATGCTCTCTGCCACCCCCCATGCTCTCTGCCACCCCCATGCTCTCCGCCACCCCCCATGCTCTCTGCCACCCCCCATGCTCTCTGCCACCCCCCCATGCTCTCCACCTCCCCCCATGGCTCTGCCACCCCCCATGCTCTCTGCCACCCCCCATGCTCTCTGCCACCCCCCATACTCTCCGCCTCCCCCCATGCTCTCTGCCACCCCCCATGCTCTCTGCCACCCCCCATACTCTCCACCTCCCCTCATGCTCTCTGCCACCCCCCATGCTCTCTGCCACCCCCCCATGCTCTCTGCCACCCCCCATGCTCTCTGCCACCCCCCATGCTCTCCACCTCCCCCCATGCTCTCTGCCACCCCCCATGCTCTCTGCCACCCCCCATACTCTCCACCTCCCCCCATGCTCTCCACCTCCCCCCATGCTCTCCACCTCCCCCCATGCTCTCTGCCACCCCCCATGCTCTCTGCCACCCCCCATACTCTCCACCTCCCCCCATGCTCTCTGCCACCCCCCATGCTCTCTACCACCCCCCATGCTCTCTACCACCCCCCATGCTCTCTGCCACCCCCATGCTCTCCGCCTCCCCCCATGCTCTCCGCCTCCCCCCATGCTCTCCGCCTCCCCCCATGCTCTCCGCCACCCCCCATGCTCTCTGCCACCCCCCATGCTCTCTGCCACCCCCCATGCTCTCTGCCACCCCCCATGCTCTCCACCACCCCCCCATGCTCTCTGCCACCCCCCATGCTCTCCACCTTCCCCCATGCTCTCTGTCACCCCCATACTCTCCACCTCCCCCCCATGCTCTCTGCTACCCCCCATACTCGCGCCTCCCCCCCATGCTCTCTGCCACCCCCCATACTCTGCGCCTCCCCCCATGCTCTCTGCCACCCCTCATGCTCTCTGCCACCCCTCATGCTCTCTGCCACCTGTCACGTACCTGGTAGGTGGAGCCCGGAATGCAGAGAACGGCCTCTCGTATACCTCTGACTTAAGAACCCCTGAAGGTGTGAACAGGGACTCGAAAGTACAGAGGGGCACAAGTGCCTGACTGGAACACTGGAGCAGAAGGCAGGATCCTGTAGTCAGCAGGGAGGTGCACTGTAGTCCCGTAGCAGGTTGCAGACAGCAGGGAGGTGCACTGTAGTCCCGTAGCAGGTTGCAGACAGCAGGGAGGTGCACTGTAGTCCCGTAGCAGGTTGCAGACAGCAGGGAGGTGCACTGTAGTCCCGTAGCAGGTTGCAGACAGCAGGGAGGTGCACTGTAGTCCCGCAGCAGGTTGCAGACAGCAGGGAGGTGCACTGTAGTCCCGTAGCAGGTTGCAGACAGCAGGGAGGTGCACTGTAGTCCCGTAGCAGGTTGCAGACAGCAGGGAGGTGCACTGTAGTCCCGTAGCAGGTTGCAGACAGCAGGGAGGTGCACTGTAGTCCCGCAGCAGGTTGCAGACAGCAGGGAGATGCAGACAAGCCGGGTCAAGGTACTGGCGGGCAGATCAGGTACAGAAGGGCAAACCAAGAGAATAGTCAGAGTCCAAGCCAAGATCGGGGCGGGCAGCAAGCAGGTAAGTCAGGAACAAGCCAAGTAAGTACTGGATACAAGAAAACTGGTAACAAGGTAGCAGGGGTCTCAGGAAACGCTGTAGACCGGACAGCAAGGCAGCATTGAAACAGTCTTCTTTAAATAGCCTATCTTTGGCGCCAAGTGGCGCTATTGCGCATGCGCGTACGTTTGTTAACACTAATAGAGATATTGGTACTATTGCGCATGTGCGTACGTTTGTTAGCACTATTAGCGCCATTGGCGCTATTGCGCGCCCGCGAGCGCCGGATGGCGCTTCTATGCACAGGCATTCGTTTAAAACTGCAAGAGGGCTTTTCCTGACATTGCCCCCCTCCAATGGGCAGCCTCCGGATGCCCAACTGAGCCATTTTACTCGGATGAGTTCTTTTAAAGGCTAGGATTAACCTTTTGGCGTGTATGTTAGTCTCTGGTTCCCAGGAGTTCTCCTCAGGGCCGTAACCCTTCCATTTCACCAGGTACTGAACCTGATTACGTCTCCTTCGGCAATCTATAATGGACTCAACTTCAAATTCTTCTTCGCCGTTAATAAGTACAGGCTCAGGAGGACCGGTGTTCCGGTTAAGGAAGGGATCCGGGACTGCTGGTTTAAGTAGAGCCACGTGAAAGACTGGATGTATACGGAAGGACTCCGGTAACTTCAACTCATATGCCACACTGTTAATTTTCCTCACCACTGGGAAGGGACCCACAAACTTAGGGCCCAATTTCTTAGATGGGCATGCCAGTTTCAGGTTTAGAGTGGACAACCAAACTTGATCTCCAGGTTTTAGGTCAAGCTCCCCTCTTCTCTTCCTGTCAAACGTTTCCTTGTTATGGACTTGGGTCTTTGCCATTGTCTCTTGAAGTAACTTGTTGTTTGTGCTGAAGAAGTTCAAGGTTTCTTGAGCCGCCGGTACAGTACACTCTGGCATGTTATTGGACAGAAACAAGGGGTGGAACCCATAGTTCGCAAAAAATGGAGATTGGTTGGTTGCAGAATGCACAGAATTATTATAAGCGAACTCAGCAAGAGGTAGCAGAGGCACCCAGTCATCCTGAGAAAAACAAGAATAGCATCGTAAATACTGTTCCAGGGTCTGGTTAGTTCGTTCGGTTTGTCCATTCGTCTGGGGGTGGTAGGCAGACGAGAAGGAGAGGTCAATCTTTAGGGCTTCACACAGGGCTTTCCAGAATTTGGATGTAAATTGTACCCCCCGATCAGATACAATATTAGCAGGTATACCATGGAGCCTTACAATGTCCTTAATAAAAATCTTCGCAGTTTCGGAGGCAGATGGGGTACCCTTCATAGGCAGGAAGTGAGCCATTTTAGAGAGTCTGTCAACCACTACGAAGATGGTGGTGAAACCTTCTGAAGGTGGTAATTCCACAATGAAATCCATGGAGATCATCCTCCATGGTCTTTCTGGTACGGGTAGAGGCCTCAACAGTCCCCAAGCCTTGGTCTTGCTGCCCTTGTTCTGGATGCACGTAGTACATGCTTCGATATAATGTTTACAATCCTTTTGTAGCTGAGGCCACCAAAACATGCGCTGCAGGAGTTCGGATGTCTTACGTATCCCGAAGTGGCCAGCTAGTTCGTGGTCATGGCAAGACTTGAGGATGGCAACCCGTGTCTGTTGTGGCACAAAAATTCTGTCCTTGTACCAAAGTAGATCATCTTTCCACTGTAAAGTAACATCTGTTGGATGAGGAGCCAATGAGGAGGCTTGTTTAACTTGAGAGAGCAGATCTCCCTGAAGCATGAGAAAGTTTCCAGGAGCAAGGATGGTATCAGGGGGTGAAGGAACTTCAGGTTCGCTGAACATCCGGGAAAGCGCATCTGGTTTAGTGTTTTTAGATCCCGGCCTGTAAGTAATGTGAAAGGCAAATCTGGTGAAGAAGAGTGCCCATCTGGCCTGTCGTGGTTTTAATCTCTTGGCAACTTTCAAGTACTCTAAGTTCTTGTGATCAGTGTACACCAGAATAGGATGGGCCGCTCCTTCCAAGAGGTAACGCCATTCTTCTAGCGCAGCCTTGATTGCAAGTAGCTCTCTGTCCCCGACATCATAATTTCTTTCAGCTTCGGTTAGCCTGCGAGAGAAGAATGCCACTGGGTGTAACAAAGCCTTGGATCCTTGTCTCTGTGAAAGAACTGCCCCTACTGCTACCTCGGAAGCATCCACTTCCAGTATGTAAGGTAAGGCTGGGTCAGGATGCTTTAAGACAGAGGCTGAAACGAACTGTTCTTTTAAGGAAGTAAAGGCTGCTTGAGCTTCAGAAGACCACTGAAAACGGGTGCCTTGCCGAGTAAGACTTGTGATGGGGGAAATGATAGAAGAGAATCCCTTAATGAATTTGCGATAAAAATTTGCAAACCCCACAAATCGCTGAACTCCCTTCTTATCAGTTGGAGCTGGCCAGTCCAAGATGGCAGAGACCTTCTGTGGATCCATCTTGACACCGTCAATCGAAATGATTAGGCCCAGAAACTGGATGCTTTGGCGCTCAAACTCGCACTTCTCAGGTTTTGCATACAAGCCATGTTGGCGAAGGCGGGTTAGAACTTTCCCGACATGTTCCCGATGAGTAGCCAGTGAGGAGGAAAAGATCAGGATGTCATCTAGGTATACTATGATAAACAAGTCAAGGTAGTCTCTGAAAATATCATTAACAAAATGCTGGAAGGTGGCAGGAGCATTACATAAACCAAAAGGCATGACAAGGTACTCAAAATGTCCGAAGCGGGTGCGGAAGGCTGTTTTCCATTCGTCTCCGCTTCGGATCCGGACTAAATTGTAGGCTCCACGAAGGTCTAATTTGGTAAAGATGGATGCAGTTCCGAGTCGCTGGAAAAGTTCGGGTACCAAGGGTAGGGGGTACCGATTCTTAATTGTGATCTTATTAAGGTCCCGATAGTCTACGCAGGGGCGTAGAGAGTGGTCTTTCTTTTCTACGAAGAAAATCCCTGCTCCTGCTGGGGAGGTAGAAGGGCGTATGAACCCTTTCCTCAGATTATCATCTATGTATTCTTTAAGAGTTCCGAGTTCAAGTTCAGTTAAGGGAAAAATTCTCCCAAAGGGAATTTCTGCTCCGGGAAGCAATTCAATCGGACAATCGTAAGGTCTATGGGGTGGCAGAGTCTCTGCCCCTTTTTTACTGAACACGTCCAGAAAGTTATGGTAAGCCTTGGGAACTGCTTGGCAGACTTCAGCATCGGTCTCCAGACATAGCAAAGAAGACGGGGTTTTGGTAGTGTCCTGTAGACAATGTTGCTGGCAATATGGGGAATGAAAACGGATTTTTCCAGTAGACCAGTCTATTTGCGGATTGTGTGCCTTGAGCCAAGGCATTCCCAGTATGATGGGAAACAAGGGAGATTCGATGATGTCAAGACAGAGTAATTCTTGGTGGTTGCCGGAAATGGTGGTCTTGAGAGGAACTGTTTCTTGTGTTACGGGCCCAGATTTTATAGCCGATCCGTCGGCCAGATGTACAGACAGTCCCTGTGCTCTGGGTCGTAGCGGAATGTGGAATTTACGGGCAAAAGACAAGTCCATGAACCCGCTGCAGGCTCCGGAGTCAATGATGGCGGTTGCTTGCATATTCCCTTCTGGAAGCTGTAGAGAGATGGGGATAGCCAAATGAGAAGCATGATCAAACACAGCAGATGAAGAGGTAGAGGAGAGAGTAAAGTGCTTACGGGTCTTTGCGGGACAAGTCCTCACATAGTGTCCAGATTCTCCGCAATAGAGGCAAAGGTTATTAGCTCGCCGGCGTTGACGTTCCTCCGGAGTCAGAGAGGGACGGATCAGGCCTAACTGCATTGGCTCAGTGGAATCAGCAGGAGCGTGGGCAGAAGGCTGTGGTACACGTGGAAGCATCCAGACTGGGCGAGTGGACCCGGCAGTCCGTTCAGCTCTTCGCTCTCTTAGACGCCTGTCAATCTGAATGGAGAGATTGATAAGGGCTTCAAGTGTCTCCGGGATGCCAACCCGGGCCAACTCATCCTTTAGCGGCTCGGAGAGTCCCATGCGGAACTGGTGACGTAGGGCGGCGTCGTTCCAATTGGTGTCGGAACTCCAACGCCTGAACTCAGATGCATAGTCCTCCGCCGCCCTACGGCCTTGCTGGAGAGAGAACAGAGCTGCTTCTGCAGTAGCAACTTGTTGCGGGTCCTCATAGAGAAGGGCCATGGCTTGGAAGAAAGTGTCCAGTAGGTTAAGGCAGCTGTTCTTTTGTTCCAGGAGTCGATGGGCCCATGCCTGGGGTTCCCCCAGCAAGAGGGAAATGACGAACCCCACCTTAGTGGTTTCTAATGAAAAAGTTCTGGGTTGCAGTGCGAAGAAAAGTTCACAGGCATTTCGGAATGCTCTAAACTTGCTGCGGTCCCCGGAGAACCTTTCTGGCGTGGGAACTTTAGGTTCTGGAGGCAACATTACTACAGAAGGGCCCGAGGACGGACCTGGAGCTGAAGTAGAGATCACTTGAACACGTTCTTCCAGACGTTTGTAACCGTCTTGCAGGTCTTTAACAGCCTGTGTAAGTCCAGCCAAATGATGGCATAAGTCCTCCATAGGCGACGTTCCCTGCGTGGGCTCGGACATGGCTGTCCGGTACTGTCACGTACCTGGTAGGTGGAGCCCGGAATGCAGAGAACGGCCTCTCGTATACCTCTGACTTAAGAACCCCTGAAGGTGTGAACAGGGACTCGAAAGTACAGAGGGGCACAAGTGCCTGACTGGAACACTGGAGCAGAAGGCAGGATCCTGTAGTCAGCAGGGAGGTGCACTGTAGTCCCGTAGCAGGTTGCAGACAGCAGGGAGGTGCACTGTAGTCCCGTAGCAGGTTGCAGACAGCAGGGAGGTGCACTGTAGTCCCGTAGCAGGTTGCAGACAGCAGGGAGGTGCACTGTAGTCCCGTAGCAGGTTGCAGACAGCAGGGAGGTGCACTGTAGTCCCGCAGCAGGTTGCAGACAGCAGGGAGGTGCACTGTAGTCCCGTAGCAGGTTGCAGACAGCAGGGAGGTGCACTGTAGTCCCGTAGCAGGTTGCAGACAGCAGGGAGGTGCACTGTAGTCCCGTAGCAGGTTGCAGACAGCAGGGAGGTGCACTGTAGTCCCGCAGCAGGTTGCAGACAGCAGGGAGATGCAGACAAGCCGGGTCAAGGTACTGGCGGGCAGATCAGGTACAGAAGGGCAAACCAAGAGAATAGTCAGAGTCCAAGCCAAGATCGGGGCGGGCAGCAAGCAGGTAAGTCAGGAACAAGCCAAGTAAGTACTGGATACAAGAAAACTGGTAACAAGGTAGCAGGGGTCTCAGGAAACGCTGTAGACCGGACAGCAAGGCAGCATTGAAACAGTCTTCTTTAAATAGCCTATCTTTGGCGCCAAGTGGCGCTATTGCGCATGCGCGTACGTTTGTTAACACTAATAGAGATATTGGTACTATTGCGCATGTGCGTACGTTTGTTAGCACTATTAGCGCCATTGGCGCTATTGCGCGCCCGCGAGCGCCGGATGGCGCTTCTATGCACAGGCATTCGTTTAAAACTGCAAGAGGGCTTTTCCTGACATTGCCCCCCTCCAATGGGCAGCCTCCGGATGCCCAACTGAGCCATTTTACTCGGATGAGTTCTTTTAAAGGCTAGGATTAACCTTTTGGCGTGTATGTTAGTCTCTGGTTCCCAGGAGTTCTCCTCAGGGCCGTAACCCTTCCATTTCACCAGGTACTGAACCTGATTACGTCTCCTTCGGCAATCTATAATGGACTCAACTTCAAATTCTTCTTCGCCGTTAATAAGTACAGGCTCAGGAGGACCGGTGTTCCGGTTAAGGAAGGGATCCGGGACTGCTGGTTTAAGTAGAGCCACGTGAAAGACTGGATGTATACGGAAGGACTCCGGTAACTTCAACTCATATGCCACACTGTTAATTTTCCTCACCACTGGGAAGGGACCCACAAACTTAGGGCCCAATTTCTTAGATGGGCATGCCAGTTTCAGGTTTAGAGTGGACAACCAAACTTGATCTCCAGGTTTTAGGTCAAGCTCCCCTCTTCTCTTCCTGTCAAACGTTTCCTTGTTATGGACTTGGGTCTTTGCCATTGTCCCTTGAAGTAACTTGTTGTTTGTGCTGAAGAAGTTCAAGGTTTCTTGAGCCGCCGGTACAGTACACTCTGGCATGTTATTGGACAGAAACAAGGGGTGGAACCCATAGTTCGCAAAAAATGGAGATTGGTTGGTTGCAGAATGCACAGAATTATTATAAGCGAACTCAGCAAGAGGTAGCAGAGGCACCCAGTCATCCTGAGAAAAACAAGAATAGCATCGTAAATACTGTTCCAGGGTCTGGTTAGTTCGTTCGGTTTGTCCATTCGTCTGGGGGTGGTAGGCAGACGAGAAGGAGAGGTCAATCTTTAGGGCTTCACACAGGGCTTTCCAGAATTTGGATGTAAATTGTACCCCCCGATCAGATACAATATTAGCAGGTATACCATGGAGCCTTACAATGTCCTTAATAAAAATCTTCGCAGTTTCGGAGGCAGATGGGGTACCCTTCATAGGCAGGAAGTGAGCCATTTTAGAGAGTCTGTCAACCACTACGAAGATGGTGGTGAAACCTTCTGAAGGTGGTAATTCCACAATGAAATCCATGGAGATCATCCTCCATGGTCTTTCTGGTACGGGTAGAGGCCTCAACAGTCCCCAAGCCTTGGTCTTGCTGCCCTTGTTCTGGATGCACGTAGTACATGCTTCGATATAATGTTTACAATCCTTTTGTAGCTGAGGCCACCAAAACATGCGCTGCAGGAGTTCGGATGTCTTACGTATCCCGAAGTGGCCAGCTAGTTCGTGGTCATGGCAAGACTTGAGGATGGCAACCCGTGTCTGTTGTGGCACAAAAATTCTGTCCTTGTACCAAAGTAGATCATCTTTCCACTGTAAAGTAACATCTGTTGGATGAGGAGCCAATGAGGAGGCTTGTTTAACTTGAGAGAGCAGATCTCCCTGAAGCATGAGAAAGTTTCCAGGAGCAAGGATGGTATCAGGGGGTGAAGGAACTTCAGGTTCGCTGAACATCCGGGAAAGCGCATCTGGTTTAGTGTTTTTAGATCCCGGCCTGTAAGTAATGTGAAAGGCAAATCTGGTGAAGAAGAGTGCCCATCTGGCCTGTCGTGGTTTTAATCTCTTGGCAACTTTCAAGTACTCTAAGTTCTTGTGATCAGTGTACACCAGAATAGGATGGGCCGCTCCTTCCAAGAGGTAACGCCATTCTTCTAGCGCAGCCTTGATTGCAAGTAGCTCTCTGTCCCCGACATCATAATTTCTTTCAGCTTCGGTTAGCCTGCGAGAGAAGAATGCCACTGGGTGTAACAAAGCCTTGGATCCTTGTCTCTGTGAAAGAACTGCCCCTACTGCTACCTCGGAAGCATCCACTTCCAGTATGTAAGGTAAGGCTGGGTCAGGATGCTTTAAGACAGAGGCTGAAACGAACTGTTCTTTTAAGGAAGTAAAGGCTGCTTGAGCTTCAGAAGACCACTGAAAACGGGTGCCTTGCCGAGTAAGACTTGTGATGGGGGAAATGATAGAAGAGAATCCCTTAATGAATTTGCGATAAAAATTTGCAAACCCCACAAATCGCTGAACTCCCTTCTTATCAGTTGGAGCTGGCCAGTCCAAGATGGCAGAGACCTTCTGTGGATCCATCTTGACACCGTCAATCGAAATGATTAGGCCCAGAAACTGGATGCTTTGGCGCTCAAACTCGCACTTCTCAGGTTTTGCATACAAGCCATGTTGGCGAAGGCGGGTTAGAACTTTCCCGACATGTTCCCGATGAGTAGCCAGTGAGGAGGAAAAGATCAGGATGTCATCTAGGTATACTATGATAAACAAGTCAAGGTAGTCTCTGAAAATATCATTAACAAAATGCTGGAAGGTGGCAGGAGCATTACATAAACCAAAAGGCATGACAAGGTACTCAAAATGTCCGAAGCGGGTGCGGAAGGCTGTTTTCCATTCGTCTCCGCTTCGGATCCGGACTAAATTGTAGGCTCCACGAAGGTCTAATTTGGTAAAGATGGATGCAGTTCCGAGTCGCTGGAAAAGTTCGGGTACCAAGGGTAGGGGGTACCGATTCTTAATTGTGATCTTATTAAGGTCCCGATAGTCTACGCAGGGGCGTAGAGAGTGGTCTTTCTTTTCTACGAAGAAAATCCCTGCTCCTGCTGGGGAGGTAGAAGGGCGTATGAACCCTTTCCTCAGATTATCATCTATGTATTCTTTAAGAGTTCCGAGTTCAAGTTCAGTTAAGGGAAAAATTCTCCCAAAGGGAATTTCTGCTCCGGGAAGCAATTCAATCGGACAATCGTAAGGTCTATGGGGTGGCAGAGTCTCTGCCCCTTTTTTACTGAACACGTCCAGAAAGTTATGGTAAGCCTTGGGAACTGCTTGGCAGACTTCAGCATCGGTCTCCAGACATAGCAAAGAAGACGGGGTTTTGGTAGTGTCCTGTAGACAATGTTGCTGGCAATATGGGGAATGAAAACGGATTTTTCCAGTAGACCAGTCTATTTGCGGATTGTGTGCCTTGAGCCAAGGCATTCCCAGTATGATGGGAAACAAGGGAGATTCGATGATGTCAAGACAGAGTAATTCTTGGTGGTTGCCGGAAATGGTGGTCTTGAGAGGAACTGTTTCTTGTGTTACGGGCCCAGATTTTATAGCCGATCCGTCGGCCAGATGTACAGACAGTCCCTGTGCTCTGGGTCGTAGCGGAATGTGGAATTTACGGGCAAAAGACAAGTCCATGAACCCGCTGCAGGCTCCGGAGTCAATGATGGCGGTTGCTTGCATATTCCCTTCTGGAAGCTGTAGAGAGATGGGGATAGCCAAATGAGAAGCATGATCAAACACAGCAGATGAAGAGGTAGAGGAGAGAGTAAAGTGCTTACGGGTCTTTGCGGGACAAGTCCTCACATAGTGTCCAGATTCTCCGCAATAGAGGCAAAGGTTATTAGCTCGCCGGCGTTGACGTTCCTCCGGAGTCAGAGAGGGACGGATCAGGCCTAACTGCATTGGCTCAGTGGAATCAGCAGGAGCGTGGGCAGAAGGCTGTGGTACACGTGGAAGCATCCAGACTGGGCGAGTGGACCCGGCAGTCCGTTCAGCTCTTCGCTCTCTTAGACGCCTGTCAATCTGAATGGAGAGATTGATAAGGGCTTCAAGTGTCTCCGGGATGCCAACCCGGGCCAACTCATCCTTTAGCGGCTCGGAGAGTCCCATGCGGAACTGGTGACGTAGGGCGGCGTCGTTCCAATTGGTGTCGGAACTCCAACGCCTGAACTCAGATGCATAGTCCTCCGCCGCCCTACGGCCTTGCTGGAGAGAGAACAGAGCTGCTTCTGCAGTAGCAACTTGTTGCGGGTCCTCATAGAGAAGGGCCATGGCTTGGAAGAAAGTGTCCAGTAGGTTAAGGCAGCTGTTCTTTTGTTCCAGGAGTCGATGGGCCCATGCCTGGGGTTCCCCCAGCAAGAGGGAAATGACGAACCCCACCTTAGTGGTTTCTAATGAAAAAGTTCTGGGTTGCAGTGCGAAGAAAAGTTCACAGGCATTTCGGAATGCTCTAAACTTGCTGCGGTCCCCGGAGAACCTTTCTGGCGTGGGAACTTTAGGTTCTGGAGGCAACATTACTACAGAAGGGCCCGAGGACGGACCTGGAGCTGAAGTAGAGATCACTTGAACACGTTCTTCCAGACGTTTGTAACCGTCTTGCAGGTCTTTAACAGCCTGTGTAAGTCCAGCCAAATGATGGCATAAGTCCTCCATAGGCGACGTTCCCTGCGTGGGCTCGGACATGGCTGTCCGGTACTGTCACGTACCTGGTAGGTGGAGCCCGGAATGCAGAGAACGGCCTCTCGTATACCTCTGACTTAAGAACCCCTGAAGGTGTGAACAGGGACTCGAAAGTACAGAGGGGCACAAGTGCCTGACTGGAACACTGGAGCAGAAGGCAGGATCCTGTAGTCAGCAGGGAGGTGCACTGTAGTCCCGTAGCAGGTTGCAGACAGCAGGGAGGTGCACTGTAGTCCCGTAGCAGGTTGCAGACAGCAGGGAGGTGCACTGTAGTCCCGTAGCAGGTTGCAGACAGCAGGGAGGTGCACTGTAGTCCCGTAGCAGGTTGCAGACAGCAGGGAGGTGCACTGTAGTCCCGCAGCAGGTTGCAGACAGCAGGGAGGTGCACTGTAGTCCCGTAGCAGGTTGCAGACAGCAGGGAGGTGCACTGTAGTCCCGTAGCAGGTTGCAGACAGCAGGGAGGTGCACTGTAGTCCCGTAGCAGGTTGCAGACAGCAGGGAGGTGCACTGTAGTCCCGCAGCAGGTTGCAGACAGCAGGGAGATGCAGACAAGCCGGGTCAAGGTACTGGCGGGCAGATCAGGTACAGAAGGGCAAACCAAGAGAATAGTCAGAGTCCAAGCCAAGATCGGGGCGGGCAGCAAGCAGGTAAGTCAGGAACAAGCCAAGTAAGTACTGGATACAAGAAAACTGGTAACAAGGTAGCAGGGGTCTCAGGAAACGCTGTAGACCGGACAGCAAGGCAGCATTGAAACAGTCTTCTTTAAATAGCCTATCTTTGGCGCCAAGTGGCGCTATTGCGCATGCGCGTACGTTTGTTAACACTAATAGAGATATTGGTACTATTGCGCATGTGCGTACGTTTGTTAGCACTATTAGCGCCATTGGCGCTATTGCGCGCCCGCGAGCGCCGGATGGCGCTTCTATGCACAGGCATTCGTTTAAAACTGCAAGAGGGCTTTTCCTGACATTGCCCCCCTCCAATGGGCAGCCTCCGGATGCCCAACTGAGCCATTTTACTCGGATGAGTTCTTTTAAAGGCTAGGATTAACCTTTTGGCGTGTATGTTAGTCTCTGGTTCCCAGGAGTTCTCCTCAGGGCCGTAACCCTTCCATTTCACCAGGTACTGAACCTGATTACGTCTCCTTCGGCAATCTATAATGGACTCAACTTCAAATTCTTCTTCGCCGTTAATAAGTACAGGCTCAGGAGGACCGGTGTTCCGGTTAAGGAAGGGATCCGGGACTGCTGGTTTAAGTAGAGCCACGTGAAAGACTGGATGTATACGGAAGGACTCCGGTAACTTCAACTCATATGCCACACTGTTAATTTTCCTCACCACTGGGAAGGGACCCACAAACTTAGGGCCCAATTTCTTAGATGGGCATGCCAGTTTCAGGTTTAGAGTGGACAACCAAACTTGATCTCCAGGTTTTAGGTCAAGCTCCCCTCTTCTCTTCCTGTCAAACGTTTCCTTGTTATGGACTTGGGTCTTTGCCATTGTCCCTTGAAGTAACTTGTTGTTTGTGCTGAAGAAGTTCAAGGTTTCTTGAGCCGCCGGTACAGTACACTCTGGCATGTTATTGGACAGAAACAAGGGGTGGAACCCATAGTTCGCAAAAAATGGAGATTGGTTGGTTGCAGAATGCACAGAATTATTATAAGCGAACTCAGCAAGAGGTAGCAGAGGCACCCAGTCATCCTGAGAAAAACAAGAATAGCATCGTAAATACTGTTCCAGGGTCTGGTTAGTTCGTTCGGTTTGTCCATTCGTCTGGGGGTGGTAGGCAGACGAGAAGGAGAGGTCAATCTTTAGGGCTTCACACAGGGCTTTCCAGAATTTGGATGTAAATTGTACCCCCCGATCAGATACAATATTAGCAGGTATACCATGGAGCCTTACAATGTCCTTAATAAAAATCTTCGCAGTTTCGGAGGCAGATGGGGTACCCTTCATAGGCAGGAAGTGAGCCATTTTAGAGAGTCTGTCAACCACTACGAAGATGGTGGTGAAACCTTCTGAAGGTGGTAATTCCACAATGAAATCCATGGAGATCATCCTCCATGGTCTTTCTGGTACGGGTAGAGGCCTCAACAGTCCCCAAGCCTTGGTCTTGCTGCCCTTGTTCTGGATGCACGTAGTACATGCTTCGATATAATGTTTACAATCCTTTTGTAGCTGAGGCCACCAAAACATGCGCTGCAGGAGTTCGGATGTCTTACGTATCCCGAAGTGGCCAGCTAGTTCGTGGTCATGGCAAGACTTGAGGATGGCAACCCGTGTCTGTTGTGGCACAAAAATTCTGTCCTTGTACCAAAGTAGATCATCTTTCCACTGTAAAGTAACATCTGTTGGATGAGGAGCCAATGAGGAGGCTTGTTTAACTTGAGAGAGCAGATCTCCCTGAAGCATGAGAAAGTTTCCAGGAGCAAGGATGGTATCAGGGGGTGAAGGAACTTCAGGTTCGCTGAACATCCGGGAAAGCGCATCTGGTTTAGTGTTTTTAGATCCCGGCCTGTAAGTAATGTGAAAGGCAAATCTGGTGAAGAAGAGTGCCCATCTGGCCTGTCGTGGTTTTAATCTCTTGGCAACTTTCAAGTACTCTAAGTTCTTGTGATCAGTGTACACCAGAATAGGATGGGCCGCTCCTTCCAAGAGGTAACGCCATTCTTCTAGCGCAGCCTTGATTGCAAGTAGCTCTCTGTCCCCGACATCATAATTTCTTTCAGCTTCGGTTAGCCTGCGAGAGAAGAATGCCACTGGGTGTAACAAAGCCTTGGATCCTTGTCTCTGTGAAAGAACTGCCCCTACTGCTACCTCGGAAGCATCCACTTCCAGTATGTAAGGTAAGGCTGGGTCAGGATGCTTTAAGACAGAGGCTGAAACGAACTGTTCTTTTAAGGAAGTAAAGGCTGCTTGAGCTTCAGAAGACCACTGAAAACGGGTGCCTTGCCGAGTAAGACTTGTGATGGGGGAAATGATAGAAGAGAATCCCTTAATGAATTTGCGATAAAAATTTGCAAACCCCACAAATCGCTGAACTCCCTTCTTATCAGTTGGAGCTGGCCAGTCCAAGATGGCAGAGACCTTCTGTGGATCCATCTTGACACCGTCAATCGAAATGATTAGGCCCAGAAACTGGATGCTTTGGCGCTCAAACTCGCACTTCTCAGGTTTTGCATACAAGCCATGTTGGCGAAGGCGGGTTAGAACTTTCCCGACATGTTCCCGATGAGTAGCCAGTGAGGAGGAAAAGATCAGGATGTCATCTAGGTATACTATGATAAACAAGTCAAGGTAGTCTCTGAAAATATCATTAACAAAATGCTGGAAGGTGGCAGGAGCATTACATAAACCAAAAGGCATGACAAGGTACTCAAAATGTCCGAAGCGGGTGCGGAAGGCTGTTTTCCATTCGTCTCCGCTTCGGATCCGGACTAAATTGTAGGCTCCACGAAGGTCTAATTTGGTAAAGATGGATGCAGTTCCGAGTCGCTGGAAAAGTTCGGGTACCAAGGGTAGGGGGTACCGATTCTTAATTGTGATCTTATTAAGGTCCCGATAGTCTACGCAGGGGCGTAGAGAGTGGTCTTTCTTTTCTACGAAGAAAATCCCTGCTCCTGCTGGGGAGGTAGAAGGGCGTATGAACCCTTTCCTCAGATTATCATCTATGTATTCTTTAAGAGTTCCGAGTTCAAGTTCAGTTAAGGGAAAAATTCTCCCAAAGGGAATTTCTGCTCCGGGAAGCAATTCAATCGGACAATCGTAAGGTCTATGGGGTGGCAGAGTCTCTGCCCCTTTTTTACTGAACACGTCCAGAAAGTTATGGTAAGCCTTGGGAACTGCTTGGCAGACTTCAGCATCGGTCTCCAGACATAGCAAAGAAGACGGGGTTTTGGTAGTGTCCTGTAGACAATGTTGCTGGCAATATGGGGAATGAAAACGGATTTTTCCAGTAGACCAGTCTATTTGCGGATTGTGTGCCTTGAGCCAAGGCATTCCCAGTATGATGGGAAACAAGGGAGATTCGATGATGTCAAGACAGAGTAATTCTTGGTGGTTGCCGGAAATGGTGGTCTTGAGAGGAACTGTTTCTTGTGTTACGGGCCCAGATTTTATAGCCGATCCGTCGGCCAGATGTACAGACAGTCCCTGTGCTCTGGGTCGTAGCGGAATGTGGAATTTACGGGCAAAAGACAAGTCCATGAACCCGCTGCAGGCTCCGGAGTCAATGATGGCGGTTGCTTGCATATTCCCTTCTGGAAGCTGTAGAGAGATGGGGATAGCCAAATGAGAAGCATGATCAAACACAGCAGATGAAGAGGTAGAGGAGAGAGTAAAGTGCTTACGGGTCTTTGCGGGACAAGTCCTCACATAGTGTCCAGATTCTCCGCAATAGAGGCAAAGGTTATTAGCTCGCCGGCGTTGACGTTCCTCCGGAGTCAGAGAGGGACGGATCAGGCCTAACTGCATTGGCTCAGTGGAATCAGCAGGAGCGTGGGCAGAAGGCTGTGGTACACGTGGAAGCATCCAGACTGGGCGAGTGGACCCGGCAGTCCGTTCAGCTCTTCGCTCTCTTAGACGCCTGTCAATCTGAATGGAGAGATTGATAAGGGCTTCAAGTGTCTCCGGGATGCCAACCCGGGCCAACTCATCCTTTAGCGGCTCGGAGAGTCCCATGCGGAACTGGTGACGTAGGGCGGCGTCGTTCCAATTGGTGTCGGAACTCCAACGCCTGAACTCAGATGCATAGTCCTCCGCCGCCCTACGGCCTTGCTGGAGAGAGAACAGAGCTGCTTCTGCAGTAGCAACTTGTTGCGGGTCCTCATAGAGAAGGGCCATGGCTTGAAAGAAAGTGTCCAGTAGGTTAAGGCAGCTGTTCTTTTGTTCCAGGAGTCGATGGGCCCATGCCTGGGGTTCCCCCAGCAAGAGGGAAATGACGAACCCCACCTTAGTGGTTTCTAATGAAAAAGTTCTGGGTTGCAGTGCGAAGAAAAGTTCACAGGCATTTCGGAATGCTCTAAACTTGCTGCGGTCCCCGGAGAACCTTTCTGGCGTGGGAACTTTAGGTTCTGGAGGCAACATTACTACAGAAGGGCCCGAGGACGGACCTGGAGCTGAAGTAGAGATCACTTGAACACGTTCTTCCAGACGTTTGTAACCGTCTTGCAGGTCTTTAACAGCCTGTGTAAGTCCAGCCAAATGATGGCATAAGTCCTCCATAGGCGACGTTCCCTGCGTGGGCTCGGACATGGCTGTCCGGTACTGTCACGTACCTGGTAGGTGGAGCCCGGAATGCAGAGAACGGCCTCTCGTATACCTCTGACTTAAGAACCCCTGAAGGTGTGAACAGGGACTCGAAAGTACAGAGGGGCACAAGTGCCTGACTGGAACACTGGAGCAGAAGGCAGGATCCTGTAGTCAGCAGGGAGGTGCACTGTAGTCCCGTAGCAGGTTGCAGACAGCAGGGAGGTGCACTGTAGTCCCGTAGCAGGTTGCAGACAGCAGGGAGGTGCACTGTAGTCCCGTAGCAGGTTGCAGACAGCAGGGAGGTGCACTGTAGTCCCGTAGCAGGTTGCAGACAGCAGGGAGGTGCACTGTAGTCCCGCAGCAGGTTGCAGACAGCAGGGAGGTGCACTGTAGTCCCGTAGCAGGTTGCAGACAGCAGGGAGGTGCACTGTAGTCCCGTAGCAGGTTGCAGACAGCAGGGAGGTGCACTGTAGTCCCGTAGCAGGTTGCAGACAGCAGGGAGGTGCACTGTAGTCCCGCAGCAGGTTGCAGACAGCAGGGAGATGCAGACAAGCCGGGTCAAGGTACTGGCGGGCAGATCAGGTACAGAAGGGCAAACCAAGAGAATAGTCAGAGTCCAAGCCAAGATCGGGGCGGGCAGCAAGCAGGTAAGTCAGGAACAAGCCAAGTAAGTACTGGATACAAGAAAACTGGTAACAAGGTAGCAGGGGTCTCAGGAAACGCTGTAGACCGGACAGCAAGGCAGCATTGAAACAGTCTTCTTTAAATAGCCTATCTTTGGCGCCAAGTGGCGCTATTGCGCATGCGCGTACGTTTGTTAACACTAATAGAGATATTGGTGCTATTGCGCATGTGCGTACGTTTGTTAGCACTATTAGCGCCATTGGCGCTATTGCGCGCCCGCGAGCGCCGGATGGCGCTTCTATGCACAGGCATTCGTTTAAAACTGCAAGAGGGCTTTTCCTGACACCACCCCTCATGCTCTCTGCCACCCCCTCATGCTCTCTGCCACCCCCTCATGCTCTCTGCCACCCCCCATGCTCTCTGCCACCCCCCATACTCTCTGCCACCCCCCATACTCTCCACCTTCCCCCATGCTCTCTGTCACCCCCATACTCTCCACCTCCCCCTATACGCTCCACCTCCCCCTCATGCTCTCTGCCACCCCCTCATGCTCTCTGCCACCCCCTCATGCTCTCTGCCACCCCCATGCTCTCCACCTCCCCCCCATGCTCTCTGCCACCCCCCATGCTCTCTGCCACCCCCCATGCTCTCTGCCACCCCCTCATGCTCTCTGCCACCCCCCATGCTCTCTGCCACCCCCCATACTCTCTGCCACCCCCCATACTCTCCACCTTCCCCCATGCTCTCTGTCACCCCCATACTCTCCACCTCCCCCTATACGCTCCACCTCCCCCTCATGCTCTCTGCCACCCCCTCATGCTCTCTGCCACCCCCTCATGCTCTCTGCCACCCCCATGCTCTCCACCTCCCCCCCATGCTCTCTGCCACCCCCCATGCTCTCTGCCACCCCCCATGCTCTCTGCCACCACCCATGCTCTCCGCCACCCCCCATGCTCTCCACCTCCCCCCATACTCTCCACCTCCCCCCATACTCTCCACCTCCCCCCATATGCTCCACCTCCCCCCCCATGCTCTCTGCCACCCCCCATACTCTCCACCTTCCCCCATGCTCTCTGTCCCCCCCATGCTCTCTGTCCCCCCCATGCTCTCTGTACCCCCCATACTCTCCACCTCCCCCCATACTCTACACCTCCCCCCATATGCTCCACCTCCCCCATATGCTCTCTGCCACCCCCTCATACTCTCCACCTCCACCCATGCTCTCCACCTCCCCCCATGCTCTCCACCTCCCCCCATGCTCTCCACCTCCCCAATGCTCTCTGACACCCCCCTGTGCTCTCTGACACCCCCCATACTCTCCACCTCCCCCCCATACTCTCCACCTCCCCCCCATATTCTCCACCTCCCCCCATGCTCTCTGCCACCCCCTCATAGTCTCCACCTCCCCCCATGCTCTCTGCCACCCCCCATACGCTCCACCTCCCCCCCCCATGCTCTCTGCCACCCCCTCATACTCTCCACCTCCCCCCATGCTCTCCACCTCCCCAATGCTCTGACACCCCCCTGTGCTCTCTGACACCCCCCTGTGCTCTCTGACACCCCCATACTCTCCACCTCCCCCCCATACTCTCCACCTCCCCCCCATACTCTCCGCCACCCCCCATGCTCTCTGCCTCCCCCCATGCTCTCTGCCACCCCCCATGCTCTCTGCCACCCCCATACTCTCTGCCACCCCCATACTCTCCACCTTCCCCCATGCTCTCTGTCACCCCCATATGCTCCATCTCCCCCCCATGATCTCTGCCACCCTGTCAGGAACGGTGTCATCTCCGGTTTCTCCTGCTGGTGGCACTATTACATTCAGCACCAAAAGGGTGTAATTCCAGTGGCCACCAGCGGGGGTCTCCCTGCCTGGTCTTCAGACTTGCCATCAAGCACACCTGTCATGGTTTTGCTGGACTATATAAACCCGCCCTGAACTAACCTCCAGTGCTTCAGTATTCCTCTGCTAGCCCTTGTCCCTGCCAGTACCTGCTCTTGTTCCAGCCTGTTCCTGTTTGTTCCTGAACCCCGTTTGTGTATCCTGACCTTGAACCCTGTTTCCTGTTCCCTGTTACCTGCTCCTTGGTCTGCTTCATTATTCCTGGTTTCTGTTCCCTTGTCGCTTTGGCCCATGCCTTATATTTTGCATGTTGGTTTCCTTGCTTGTGTATTATATTAGTTAGATAGATAGTTAGGTGGGTTTGGGGGGTTTGCTGTGTTTTCACCATTTTCTTGTTTTTGGTTTGCTGTCTTGTTTTCACGTGTATCGTTATCATTATAATAAACATACTTTCTTTATTTACTCGTTTGTCCCTGATTCCTTGGTGCAGCCCAGCGATCTGATCCCCTGCATTGGATGTTGTGTATAACATCCCCTGACAGAATACTGAAGCCATACAATCAGATCGGTTGCACTTGGGAATTGGGGCCTGAGTCCCAGCTATTGTTGAAATATGGATTTTGAAAGTATTTTGTATTTATCACTCCTGGCAACTGATGACAGAGACCTTTGTTATCAGACATTGGCTGCATACACTAGGGAACAGTTGTTAGAAGGCATCCGCCTAGCTCATGTTTTTATTGAGCAAGGCAGTTTTTTGTTTGAAGATGTGCAACCATTAATTTGGATCTGTACTGAGTTGGCCCTGTCTGATGTCGCTGAGGGAGGTGATGACTATACACCCCCTTTTAGTGCAGCTCAGGTAGAATCTTTAGTTTGGCTGTTGGAGGATGACTCAGCATTCTTTTTTGAACAATATTCAGCTTGTCCCCAGCAGGTGCTTGCAAAATGCATTGAATCAGTGCAGTCTCTGGTCAGACAAGCCAAGTGCAAACCTGATGCAGTGCAATCATTAATACAGGCCTGGTCAAGTCTGTTGCATTCAGCTTCTGTTAGCTCCAAATATACTTCTCTACCAATGAAATACCAGTACCCTGTTTCCTCCTGCTGCACCTACCCTGCCTTTAACTCCCCTGATGCTTCTCAACTGCCTCCATCAGCTCCACTAAATCTCCCTTCAAAACCTACTCCCTCTGTCTTGCCATCCTTTCACTCTTCGCTTCTACCAGCTGCATTCCCTACCTACAGCCCTGTACCCACTTATAAATCCCTAGTGGCTAAAAGCAAAAAGAAGCGGAAGTTTTTTCCAACCCATACCATCATGCCAGTATCCATTCCTGCCTCCCCACCAGCTGATCTGTTCCAGCCTGATGTGCCAGCACCTGTGCCCACTGTCCAGTCTGAAGTTCCAGTACCAGCTGCCCAGTTTGAAGTTCCAGTACCTGCTATCCAGTCCGATGTACCTGCTGTGCCAGCACCTGTGCCCACTGTCCAGTCTGAAGTTCCAGTACCAGCTGCCCGGTTTGGAGTTCCAGTACCTGCTATCCAGTCCGATGTACCTGCTGTTCAGCCTGTTGTGCCAGTACCTGCTGTTCAGCCTGCTGTGCCAGCACCTGTGCCCACTGTCCAGTCTGAAGTTCCAGTACCAGCTGCCCGGTTTGCAGTTCCAGTACCCGCTATCCAGTCTGATGTGCCTGTTGTGCCAGTACCTGCTGTTCTGCCTAATGTGCCAGCACCTGTGCCCACTGTCCAGTCTGAAGTTCCAGTACCAGCTGCCCGGTTTGAAGTTCCAGTACCTGCTATCCAATCCGATGCACCTGCTGTTCAGACTGTTGTGCCAGTACCTGCTGTTCTGCCTGATGTGCCAGCACCTGTGCCCACTGTCCAGTCTGAAGTTCCAGTACCAGCTGCCCAGTTTGAAGTTCCAGTACCTGCTATCCAGTCCGATGTACCTGCTGTTCAGCCTGCTGTGCCAGTACCTGCTGTTCTGCCTGATGTGCCAGCACCTGTGCCCACTGTCCAGTCTGAAGTTCCAGTACCAGCTGCCCGGTTTGAAGTTCCAGTACCTGCTATCCAGTCCGATGTACCTGCTGTTCTGCCTGATGTGCCAGTACCTGCTGTTCTGCCTGATGTGCCAGCACCTGTGCCCATTGTCCAGTCTGAAGTTCCAGTACCAGCTGCCCGGTTTGCAGTTCCAGTACCTGCTATCCGGTCCGATGTACCTGCTGTTCTGCCTGATGTGCCAGCACCTGTGCCCACTGTCCAGTCTGCAGTTCCAGTACCAGCTGCCCGGTTTGAAGTTCCAGTACCTGCTATCCAATTTCGATGTACCTGCTGTTCTGCCTATTGTGCCAGTACCTGCTGTTCTGCCTGATGTGCCAGCGCCTGTGCCCATTGTCCAGTCTGAAGTTCCAGTACCAGCTGCCCGGTTTGCAGTTCCAGTACCTGCTATCCAGTCCGATGTACCTGCTGTTCTGCCTGATGTGCCAGCACCTGTGCCCACTGTCCAGTCTGCAGTTCCAGTACCAGCTGCCCGGTTTGAAGTTCCAGTACCTGCTATCCAGTCCGATGTACCTGCTGTTCTGCCTGATGTGCCAGCGCCTGTGCCCACGGGCCAGTCTGAAGTTCCAGTACCAGCTGCCCGGTTTGCAGTTCCAGTACCTGCTATCCAGTCTGATGTACCTGCTGTTCTGCCTGATGTGCCAGCACCTGTGCCCACTGTCCAGTCTGCAGTTCCAGTACCAGCTGCCCGGTTTGAAGTTCCAGTACCTGCTATCCAGTCCGATGTACCTGCTGTTCTGCCTGTTGTGCCAGTACCTGCTGTTCTGCCTGACGTGCCAGCGCCTGTGCCCACGGGCCAGTCTGAAGTTCCAGTACCGACTATCCAGTCCGATTCACCTGCTGTTCTGCCTGTTGTTCCAGCACCTGCTGTTCTGCCCGAAGTACCAGTGCCTGCTCTCCAGCTTGATGAGCCCGCTGCCCAGCTTGAGGTGCCCATGCCTGCTGCCCAGCTCGATGTGCTTTTGCCTGCTGCCCAGCTCGATGTGCTTTTGCCTGCTGCCCAGCTCGATGTGCTTTTGCCTGCTGCCCAGCTCGATGTGCTTTTGCCTGCTGCCCAGCTCGATGTGCTTTTGCCTGCTGCCCAGCTCGATGTGCTTTTGCCTGCTGCCCAGCTCGATGTGCTTTTGCCTGCTGCCCAGCTTGATATGCTTTTTCCTGCTGTCCAGCTCGATGCGGATGTGCCACTGCCCAGCGTGATGTACCTCTGCTTTCTGCTCAGCCTGATGACATGGTGCCTGCTAAAACTGTTCCTGACTGATGGCCATCTTGCCGCTGGGTCACTCCTGTCTGTCGCCTGGCTTGAATGTAATGCTCCTATGTGGTCTGCCTCCGATGGTTTCTTTCCCGTTACCCTGCTAATTTTCATCTCCAGATCCAAACTTCCTGACCCGGGTGGTGGGGTACGTGTCCTATTTTCAGACTCTGATGGCACGTCCCCCAGTGAACTAAAAGACTCTGACCTTGGAAGTGCGAAGAAGTCCGCAGACTCTGTAGGGAAACATTTTAAGGTGTTTCTGCACCCACTCGGACTGTCGTACCCAGGGCTGAATGGAGTGTCCGGAGGCCACTCCTTTAGGAGGGGGAACTGTCAGGAACGGTGTCATCTCCGGTTTCTCCTGCTGGTGGCACTATTACATTCAGCACCAAAAGGGTGTAATTCCAGTGGCCACCAGCGGGGGTCTCCCTGCCTGGTCTTCAGACTTGCCATCAAGCACACCTGTCATGGTTTTGCTGGACTATATAAACCCGCCCTGAACTAACCTCCAGTGCTTCAGTATTCCTCTGCTAGCCCTTGTCCCTGCCAGTACCTGCTCTTGTTCCAGCCTGTTCCTGTTTGTTCCTGAACCCCGTTTGTGTATCCTGACCTTGAACCCTGTTTCCTGTTCCCTGTTACCTGCTCCTTGGTCTGCTTCATTATTCCTGGTTTCTGTTCCCTTGTCGCTTTGGCCCATGCCTTATATTTTGCATGTTGGTTTCCTTGCTTGTGTATTATATTAGTTAGATAGATAGTTAGGTGGGTTTGGGGGGTTTGCTGTGTTTTCACCATTTTCTTGTTTTTGGTTTGCTGTCTTGTTTTCACGTGTATCGTTATCATTATAATAAACATACTTTCTTTATTTACTCGTTTGTCCCTGATTCCTTGGTGCAGCCCAGCGATCTGATTCCCTGCATTGGATGTTGTGTATAACATCCCCTGACACACCCCCTCATACTCTCCACCTCCACCCATGCTCTCCACCTCCCCAATGCTCTCTGACACCCCCCGTGCTCTCCACCTCCCCCCCATACTCTCCACCTCCCCAATGCTCTCTGACACCCCCTGTGCTCTCCACCTCCCCCCATACTCTCCACCTCCCCCCCATACTCTCCACCTCCCCCCCATACTCTCCGCCTCCCCCCATGCTCTCTGCCACCCCCCATGCTCTCTGCCACCCCCCATGCTCTCTGCCACCCCCCATGCTCTCTGCCACCCCTCATGCTCTCTGCCACCCCCCATGTTCTCTGCCACCCCCCATGTTCTCTGCCACCCCTCATGCTCTCTGCCACCCCCATGCTCTTCTGCCACCCCCCATGCTCTCCACCTCCCCCTCATGCTCTCCGCCACCCCCCCATACTCTCCACCTTCCCCACATACGCTCCACCTCCCCCCCATGCTCTCTGCCACCCCCTCATACTCTCCGCCTCCCCCCATACTCTCCGCCTCCCCCCATACTCTCCACCTCCCCCCCATGCTCTCCACCTCCCCCCCATGCTCTCCACCTCCCCCCCATGCTCTCTGCCATCCCCCCGTGCTCTCTGCCACCCCCCCTGTGCTCTCCACATTACCCCCACGCTCTCCGATTCCCCCCTGTGCTCTTCAGATCCCCATGCTCTCCGTTGCCCCCCCCATGCTCTCCACCTCCCCCCATGCTCTCCGCCACTCCCCCTGTGCTCTTCACATCACCCCATGCTCTCCGCCAGCCCTCCTGTGCTGTCCACATCCCCCATGCTCTCCGCCGCCCTCCCTGGGCTCTCCACCTCCCCCCATGCTCTCCGCTGCCCCCCTGTGCTCTCCTCTTCCTCCCTGTGTTCTCTGCCTCTCCCCTGTGCTCTCGCCCCACCCCATGTTCTCAAGGTTCTTCCCTGTGCTCTCCAACCCCCATGCTCTTTCCTGGTCGCACCCCCCCCCACACCTCTGCTGGGTTCCCCCCTCCCCTCTCTCAGGGGATCTGTCAGGGTGGAGAGTGGGGAAGGGGCCGGTTAACATGTCATGGGCTGCTCAATCCAAAATGCCCGGGCCTATTTTTTGTCCCAGTCCGGGCCTGCCGGACAGTAAATAAACCTTGAAAGGGTAGTGTTAATGAGCTCACGGCGCACCATATATCTGGTGAAGTCATTCAAGTCTGATCTCTCACTCTTCGGTGCCAAAGTAACTTGTGGAACCCCTCGGGTGTGAAAGTTCTCTGGTGAAGTAGGGTGAGGTTTACCAGGATGAAATGATGTTGCAAGAGCCTTTAATTGTGGTATAGTCCCCAAGGCTTGTGCCGGCTGTGGCTTGAGCTGCGGCTTGTCTATAGAAGTCACCTTGTTGTCAGCAAGAGGTGATGCGGTTTGTTGCATAGATGCACTTGTGTTGTAGACTTGAAGAGGCTCAGGCATTGTTGTTAGTAAAATGTACAGGAGATAACTCTGTATTATTGCAAACATTATGCTTTAGTACATATTTACTGGTGCATTCAGCTGGGTCTTGCAGTTCCGCTGGGATGAAACAGTCTGAGTTAGTACTTTCTCCCGTCGCTTGTTCAAGGACTCTCAGCCTTGCTAGGGCAGCTGCTTCTTTATTTTCCATTTGCAGAATCTTTAATTGGGAATCTGCCTCTGCTTGTTGGGCATCTGCCTCTGCTTGTTGAGCTGCTTGTTGAGCTACCATCTCTGCTTGGTAAGCTTTCATCTTTGCTTGGTGAGCTTCCATCTCTGCTTGTTGAGCTTCCATCTCTGCTTGGTGAGCTTTCATCTTTGCTTGGCAAGCTGCCTTTTGTGTTTCTATTTCTGCTTCCTTTCTGGTAAAGGAGCTTTGCACTTTTTTTGATTCCGCATCAGTGCGGGCCTCTATTATCTTATCGCCTAATGTTGAACTTCTGGAGTGAGAGGATCTAGAAGAACGTGTAGTGTGCTTGGGTGATGTGGATCTGTGAGATCTGGTCTCCTGCAGTTGAGCAATGTGGAGTTCTGCCTTACACTGGGCTTTTTGCACTAAGAGATCCATTTGTTGGTTTAGTGCATCAGCCCTGGTCAGTTCTGCTGAAGAGTCCTCTATATTACAGTCCTGCAAGAAAGCAGTGTATTTTGCAAACAGCCGCTGGTAGCGTTCGTACGCGGCAGATAAGCGATCTATAGGGTCTCTTAGTTCAGCTGGTCGATCATTAAAGTGTGACAAAACTGACATGCAGTGTGAAGTTCTATCCCATAAGTCTGACAGATTAGTAGAGAATTCATCTCTAATGGTTTCATAGTTTTCTCTGAGTTTCTGTGTAGGTTTCATAGTACGTTTGGGTCTTACACTCTGTTCAGCAATATCTGCATTATCTGCTCCCTGTACATCTGCAGGTTCAGAGGCATGATGAATCTGCATTGGTTCAGCCACAAAAGGGTGCTCATAGTCTTGTGTAAACATTTTTCACGTTTTGCAAGAAATGGTACTGTCTCTTTAAGAAGGCGAACAGCAGCTTAGACAGGTGGGGTAACACAGTTCAATGTAGAGAAACAGTTTTTAACATTCACATGAGGTGCAGTAAGCTTGTGCAACCATGTGCTTCACAAGATGGCGGATGGCACTGAGCTTGATTGCAGATCAGGCGCACACATATATACAGCAGGCTGTGGGGATTCTATCATCTTTTGACTATTCTGACTCCGATTGTTGTGAAGCGACCTACCCCTTGTGAGACCTCTATGCCTGGCCTGTATAAGCAGATATAATCACTGAAGACAATCCTCCTCAGATAGTTTGAACTCACCAAATACCAATTCCATCCACAAGATGCTTTTATGCTGAACAGGTTACAGCAGATGCCAGGATACAAACAGGTGAACAGGTTGTGGTATTTATGCGGTCAAAAGATGATATTGTCTGTAGCTTACAATGGAGCATACATGTGCCCTGCTACATGTGGCTTGTTAACTGTATAGATGACACAGGAAGTACAAACACAGGAAGAAGGGTGGAGCCTTACATTCAAAGGAAGTGTGTCATAACATAAGGGAAAAATAAACTTGAGAGACAAGTGCATTACCACAAAAGGTCACTAGATGGTAGCATGTAAACTAAACATAAACATCCATCGAAAATGGTTCAGATAACCAATATATATAAATTCTATGCCCCATTGGGGCGGTACACCCACTGCTAATTTTGCGCTTACTTCCTCTCTTTGTAGTCCTACCAACACTGATTCAATCCCCCAGTCCCATTCATAATGTCACTCCTCTCTACCACCCTTGCATCATTTTTAACATATAGACACACCCTTCTCCCTCTTCTACCTTCCCTGTCCTTGCGAAACAAGGAATACAATGAAAAATTGATTCACCACAAACTCGCTCCCAGTGAACTCAAAATAGCAGCGCTAAAAGCAATCCCTAATCAAAAAGTGAGATGTAGTGAAGAGTGATATACTGATGAATCAACCTGTGTAATGATTACATCACGTCCTCACCCTTCATCATTAATGTGCATACAATAATATGCTCAGAAAATCACAAAAGAATGGTGCATATAAACCAATTAAGTGAATAACATATCTGTGCACATACAAATATAATGTGAAAATTATAACTAGGTGAGAGTCAATGTAAATTAACTCGCAAAAAATTGTATCTATAAAGCGTGTCCACAAACAATCCAAAAGTAAATAGTCCAAAACAAAATCCGTGACGTGTTGTGGTGCAAATCTTCTACTTAAATGAATCTTCCACCGCACCTCTGTGACTGTGAATCCACTCCCCTTAGGCGAATACACTCACCAGCTCCTTTTGCCCACACTCTCGTGTCAGGGCCACCAAGCTTTTATCCCACACTCACAGGGGATATGATTGATCTTCAGTGGTAAACCTGTACACCTTTACCTCTCCAAAGTGTGATGCCCAAGAGCTCTCTCCACATGAAAAAAGAAAAATAATCCAATGGTGCAATAACGTAATAAAATTTATTAAAATCAAAAGCCCCTTCACCATTGCACTCACATCCTCAAAAATCACTGCAGGCTCAAAAGTAACACAGCACAGCAAGCTGTCACAGCATCAAATGAAATCAGTAAACCAGTGTGTGGTGGTCACGGCGGACCCAGGTACTGCGTTCTCAAAATACCCGTCTCACCCGATCCCTGGTGTAGATGTGACCGGCTTCCACCTTTCCTCGTATGGCGCTCCCTGTCACAGCGTCCTACGTCACTAAGAAACGATTGCCGTGTAGCCACGCCCCGACATGTTTCGTCATAAAGACTTAGTCATGGGATTGGCTACACGGCACGGCAATCAATCTTTTATACCCCTGGCTTCCGATCCGGGCGGAAGTCCCATAACTGCGCCTGCGCGCTTTCAATGTTTGATCCGAGCGGAGATCGCACTACTGCGCCTGCGCGTTCCCTGTGTCCCCGCTCGCACCATTTCACACTGTTTCTATATAGCAAGGTACACATTGTACTTGTAAGAGTCACATTACTGCAAATATCAGAACTGTTTCATCCTATAATGTTTCTCCCAATGTTGTAACTAACATTAATGCTGTTCTAATTAAACATTTCACCTCCACGTGAAACAGCGGGCTAATTCTCCCATATATATAGATAAAAACTCCATAAAAAATCCCTTGAATATCACAATGAAATATAAAAGAGTTGCTCTGGTGAATCATAATATTAAATATAAAAAAAACAGTCAACTAGTACCATCCTATCATCGAGCAGATATATAACGCTAACCCAGCCTATAACTCATATCTTCCCCTAAAAACTGGATATTTTACCTAACAGGATTATGCCTAACGATACCTTTATCTCAAAGTATATACATGAGCCACCACTGCAACATCAACAAACTAAAAAAATCTAATGAAGTATGAAAGAAATAAAAAATAAAAAATAAAAAATGATAATAAATGTAAAAATAAAAAATTAAATATATAAAAAAAAATAAAAAATAAAAAATAAATAAAAAATAAAATTATATATATAAAAAATATATATAATAAAATAAAAATAAAAAATAAATAAAAATAAAAATAAAAATAAGAATAATGATAAAGATAAAAAGATAATAATAATAAAAAATGAATGAATAAGAAATGATCAAAAATATATAAATCAATTAGATTGACTTTAATAATCGTTGATGAAGCAGTTGAGGTCCAACTCTATGTTAAGGCCCCTCGGAAAAAGGCACTTGAGCAGGAATATCCATCGGGTCTCTCGTTGGGACAAGTCCCTCACCCGATTTGACCCTCTCCAGGTAGGGTAAACAATGTCAATCCCACAGAACTGGAGGAGAGTAGGGTCCTGATCATGTTTCTCTTTAAAATGGAGGGACACGCTGTGATATTTAAATCCATTCCTAATATTGGACATATGTTCAGAAATCCGCACCCTTAGGAGTCGTTTGGTGCGTCCAACATAAAACAGACCGCAGGGGCACCACATTAAGTACACCACATACGATGAGTTACATGTAATGAACTCCCTTATTTTAAAGGTCTCATTTTCATAGTTGGTGATACTCTTCATTCCTCGATTACTTATTCTGGCTGTTTTGCAGCATATACACTTCCTACATGGGAAAAACCCATTTAACTCTATCTTTATATCTAATTTTCATTGTCAATACAAAGAAATTGAAGATATTTTCAAGAAATACTGGTATATTCTTGGTAGAGACCGCCATTTGGGGGAGGTTCTACCTGAACTCCCTAAGTTTATCTATAGAAGGGCCCCCAGCTTTGGAGATAGGGTGGTGAGAAAGATCCTTGATCCCCCTGGACGCCAGTCTATAAAGATAGAGTTAAATGGGTTTTTCCCATGTAGGAAGTGTATATGCTGCAAAACAGCCAGAATAAGTAATCGAGGAATGAAGAGTATCACCAACTATGAAAATGAGACCTTTAAAATAAGGGAGTTCATTACATGTAACTCATCGTATGTGGTGTACTTAATGTGGTGCCCCTGCGGTCTGTTTTATGTTGGACGCACCAAACGACTCCTAAGGGTGCGGATTTCTGAACATATGTCCAATATTAGGAATGGATTTAAATATCACAGCGTGTCCCTCCATTTTAAAGAGAAACATGATCAGGACCCTACTCTCCTCCAGTTCTGTGGGATTGACATTGTTTACCCTACCTGGAGAGGGTCAAATCGGGTGAGGGACTTGTCCCAACGAGAGACCCGATGGATATTCCTGCTCAAGTGCCTTTTTCCGAGGGGCCTTAACATAGAGTTGGACCTCAACTGCTTCATCAACGATTATTAAAGTCAATCTAATTGATTTATATATTTTTGATCATTTCTTATTCATTCATTTTTTATTATTATTATCTTTTTATCTTTATCATTATTCTTATTTTTATTTTTATTTTTATTTATTTTTTATTTTTATTTTATTATATATATTTTTTATATATATAATTTTATTTTTTATTTTTTTTTTTTTTTTTATATATTTAATTTTTTATTTTTACATTTATTATCAGTTTTTATTTTTTATTTTTTATTTCTTTCATACTTTATTAGATTTTTTTAGTTTGTTGATGTTGCAGTGGTGGCTCATGTATATACTTTGAGATAAAGGTATCGTTAGGCATAATCCTGTTAGGTAAAATATCCAGTTTTTAGGGGAAGATATGAGTTATAGGCTGGGTTAGCTTTATATATCTGCTCGATGATAGGATGGTACTAGTTGACTGTTTTTTTTATATTTAATATTATGATTCACCAGAGCAACTCTTTTATATTTCATTGTGATATTCAAGGGATTTTTTATGGAGTTTTTATCTATATATATGGGAGAATTAGCCCGCTGTTTCACGTGGAGGTGAAATGTTTAATTAGAACAGCATTAATGTTAGTTACAACATTGGGAGAAACATTATAGGATGAAACAGTTCTGATATTTGCAGTAATGTGACTCTTACAAGTACAATGTGTACCTTGCTATATAGAAACAGTGTGAAATGGTGCGAGCGGGGACACAGGGAACGCGCAGGCGCAGTAGTGCGATCTCCGCTCGGATCAAACATTGAAAGCGCGCAGGCGCAGTTATGGGACTTCCGCCCGGATCGGAAGCCAGGGGTATAAAAGATTGATTGCCGTGCCGTGTAGCCAATCCCATGACTAAGTCTTTATGATGAAACATGTCGGGGCGTGGCTACACGGCAATCGTTTCTTAGTGACGTAGGACGCTGTGACAGGGAGCGCCATACGAGGAAAGGTGGAAGCCGGTCACATCTACACCAGGGATCGGGTGAGACGGGTATTTTGAGAACGCAGTACCTGGGTCCGCCGTGACCACCACACACTGGTTTACTGATTTCATTTGATGCTGTGACAGCTTGCTGTGCTGTGTTACTTTTGAGCCTGCAGTGATTTTTGAGGATGTGAGTGCAATGGTGAAGGGGCTTTTGATTTTAATAAATTTTATTACGTTATTGCACCATTGGATTATTTTTCTTTTTTCATGTGGAGAGAGCTCTTGGGCATCACACTTTGGAGAGGTAAAGGTGTACAGGTTTACCACTGAAGATCAATCATATCCCCTGTGAGTGTGGGATAAAAGCTTGGTGGCCCTGACACGAGAGTGTGGGCAAAAGGAGCTGGTGAGTGTATTCGCCTAAGGGGAGTGGATTCACAGTCACAGAGGTGCGGTGGAAGATTCATTTAAGTAGAAGATTTGCACCACAACACGTCACGGATTTTGTTTTGGACTATTTACTTTTGGATTGTTTGTGGACATGCTTTATAGATACAATTTTTTGCGAGTTAATTTACATTGACTCTCACCTAGTTATAATTTTCACATTATATTTGTATGTGCACAGATAGGTTATTCACTTAATTGGTTTATATGCACCATTCTTTTGTGATTTTCTGAGCATATTATTGTATGCACATTAATGATGAAGGGTGAGGACGTGATGTAATCATTACACAGGTTGATTCATCAGTATATCACTCTTCACTACATCTCACTTTTTGATTAGGGATTGCTTTTAGCGCTGCTATTTTGAGTTCACTGGGAGCGAGTTTGTGGTGAATCAATTTTTCATTGTATACTTATTATTCAAGCAGCAGCTCAGATTCAGGTCTTTGCCATCAGCGCAGCGTTTTTGGGTGTATGAGTGGGCGGATTTTGAAACAAGGAATACTCCTGTATGTTGGCCAGCCAATCATGAGAGCTGTCAAACCAAGTTTCAGTTATTCCCACAAAAGTTCTCCTCGTGTAATAGCAGCTCCAGTTCCCCTATTTTATTAGCTAGGCTCCTAGCATTATTTTCTCCATTTGTTTCCCCTGGCTTTGTTTTTGCATCTCCCATTTGTCACTGTCGGCTATCTCTTCCTCTGACCCTTCCCCCCCAACACCTAGTTTAAAAGCCCCTCCAACTTTGTGGCCATCTTTCTTCCCAATAGAGCTGTACCATCCCCACTAAGGTGCAGCCTGTCCTTACCAGTGGCGTCGGCGGGGGGGGGGGGGGGGGGCTGACAGTGGCTGAAGCCCCGAGTGGGTCCCCAAAAAGCCCCGGGTCTTGGGTGGGCACGATTCTATTATTAGCCCCAAGCGCCGCCGCCGAGCGGGGGCCGATCTGATCCCGAGCGTGGCCGAGTGCGGCCGAGTGTAATAGCAGATCCTGCCTTCTGGAGCCTGCAGCGCTGATGGATGTCCCACTGGTCCAATACCGGGACCGTGGGACATGACGTTCATCATAGGTGCTGCAGGCTCCAGAAGGCAGGAATTACAATGCGGCCATTGCGCCACTGTCAGAAGATCCCGACCCCACTCGACGCTCGGGTGGGCGGCTCTCTTCTCCTCATCATAGTTCTCTCTGGCTGCCTGGACTCTGGAGTCTACTCTTCTGTGTGATGGGCGCGCCGCTGAGCTGCAGGAGGACACCTGAAGTCTGGTCAGGTAGGTCAGTGTGTGTCAGGTAGGTCAGGTAGGTCAGTGTGTGTGTCAGATAGGTCAGTGTATGTCAGGTAGGTCAGTGTGTGTGTGTCGGTGTAGGTCAGGTAGGTCAGTGTATGCCAGGTAGGTCAGTGTGTGTCAGGTAGGTCAGTGTAGGTCAGGTAGGTCAGTGTATGTCAGGTAGGTCAGTGTGTGTCAGGTAGGTCAGTGTAGGTCAGAGTGTTTCAGGTAGGTCAGTGTATGTGGTGTAGGTCAGGTAGGTCAGTGTGTGTTTCATGTAGGTCAGGTAGGTCAGTGTAGGTCAGGTAGGTCAGTGTGTGTCAGGTAGGTCAGTGTAGGTCAGGTAGGTCAGTGTGTGTCAGGTAGGTCAGTGTGTGTCAGGTAGGTTAGTGTAGGTCAGAGTGTGTCAGGTAGGTCAGTGTAGGTTGTGTAGGTCAGATAAGTCAGTGTGTGTTTCAGGTAGGTCAGTGTGTGTCAGGTAGGTCAGTGTAGGTCAGAGTGTGTCAGGTAGGTCAGTGTAGGTTGTGTAGGTCAGATAAGTCAGTGTGTGTTTCAGGTAGGTCAGTGTAGGTCGGTGTGTGTCAGGTAGGCCAGTGTATGTCAGGTAGGTCAGTGTGTGTCAGGTAGGTCAGTGTAGGTCAGTGTGTGTCAGGTAGGTCAGTTTGTGTCAGGTAGGTCAGTGTAGGTCAGTGTCAACTAGGTCAGCGCTCCCCAACCCTTAGAGTGCACCAGATTGTATGTAAGATTTGGATCTGCCAGTGTGTGGTCAGCCAGCTAGATTGGAGTGGAGTCTCCCTCTAGTGATGGCAAGAGGTAGTGCTGACTATGAAAAGGGCATCACGGCCACTCTTACCTGCTTAAAGTAAGCTCCCCCTTATTCTCTCCTACCCCATTCAAGGTCCTCACCTTGGTTAGCTAGTCACCGTTGGCTTGCATCCTTGACATGAATTGGCTCCAAGCCACTTGAACTCAGGCTAGAACAACAAATGGAAATTGGCATTAAGCCAAGGAGTTCAGACAACTCATTTTAATCTTTTAGAAGCTGACCTTCAACCTTCCAGGCCAAATTTTGGCAAACCTAGACCTACAGAAGTCCAAGTGGTCAGTAGTCTGTTGGGAAAAGTTTTAAATTCTGCCTTAATCAAAGACTTAATTCTGCCTTTCAGCCAACTTTGCAAATGCACATGCGCTCAGTTCCGAAGTCAGCCCAGGATTGGGCAAGCTCGGCGTCAAGTGTGCGGCTGGTGATGTTGTCGGCGCCTTTTTATGAATCACAACAGCTGGGACTTAGGAGGACTGGATGGGGAGACAGGAGAGACATTCTATGTACTTTTTTGAAGTATCAGTAAAAAATGTGGCTCTGTCAGCAAATGTCATGTTTTTTTTTTTTAATTTTGGGCGTCCTATCAGTAAATTTCACTTTGGGGGGCTGGCAGCATTGGCGGTTCCCAGATAGCAGGGAAATATTCTCTTCAGCAAGAGCAGTGGGATATAGAGAGCCTAATCCAATATAAAATACACCTTGTGAGCTGCTATGTTTCAACAACATACCTCCAACGTGCTATTAACAAAAATAGAGAGTGAAAGCTGCTAGCACTTTCCACACTCCCATAAAAGTATTATACCAAGGATGAGGCGGCACTGGTGGGCACTGATAAAGCTGAACTTATAATTGCCACTGATGGGCACTAATAGGCGGCACTGAAGGGCACTAATAGGCAGCACTGATGGGCACTGATATGTGGCACTAATAGGCGGCACTGAAGGACATTGATAAGTGGAACTGATGGGCACTAATAGGCTGCACTGAAGGACACTAATAGGCAGCACTGATGGGCACTGATATGTGGCACTGATAGGCGGCACTGAGGGACATTGATAGGTGGAACTGATGGGCACTAATAGGCTGCACTGAAGAGCACTGATAGGTGGCACTGATAGGTAGAACTGATACTGATAGGTGGCACTGATGAGGAGACACTGATTGGCAGCACTGATTGGCAGTACTGATGGGCACTGATAGGCAGCATTGATTGGCACTGTTGGGGCTGTACTGATCATCAGGACACTGATGATCATTGTCCTGATTATCAGTGTAGATGTCCCCTTTCACACTGGCCGGTTACTGGCTCTCTCCTCTCCTCACGAAACAAATGCCGTATGTTTACATCGTGATCATCACAAACGATACAACAGAGCAATACAAGATGTCTATGACCCCATATTTGTTAAACGCTTGTAAATCTTTGATTCCACTATACTGGGGAAAAAGCTCAATACTATCTCACAGTGGCTACGAAGAGTTGACGAGCTCCATCTAATGGAAGAAATAACCGAGTAAATATATTAAGACATGGGCAAAATTGTTTGAATTTAAGGAAACTAAACTATATTATGAAATAATATCAGACCCTGATGGTAAATCAGAGTATGACCTAATAATTAATACTGAATAACCTTATAGTTTCTGTACCTCCCAGATAGTTCTATATTTATATTTGTTGTAGCTCCCCAACCTCCCCCTTCTTTTTCTTCCTTTGGAATTTTTTTTTCCTTTTTTTTTTCCTCTTTTTTTTCTCTTTCTTTTTGTGTGGTACCCGCCCCCCTCCCTCTATTTTGCTATTGGAGGGGAGAGGACGGGAACTGATAAGATAAATTGCATAGTATGTTTCAAGATAATGTTTGGAATTTTCTGAAATGTTGAAAATAATAATAAAAATATATATATATAAAAAAAAGTAGTTAACATCGTGATCAGTTGTGATTGGACACAGCTGATTACATGGTAATGAGCCGCTGTCATTGGCCCCTTACTCTGATCTGTGGTCAGCTGTGTCCGAAGGACACAGCGATCACAGAGCACGGGAGGTACGTGCCGCAGTGGGTGCAGTTCTGGGAGGATGTCAAAAGAATATTCCCCCTGAAAAATGCCTCCCAAGGCAATTGCCTTTTTTGCCTCGCGGTAGATACGCCCCTGACTTGTGCTCTGTACTATATTCTGTACGAACTATTGCTAAGCAACTACATGGACTGTGCCCCTATGAGGTTTTATTTGGTGGGCCACCCAAAACAGGGTTATATTTCCCCCGACAGATGAAGGCTTCTCACTCTGGTCTATTAGAACATGTTCAAACTTTGCATATGTACTGCGCCTCTGCTCCCGGAGTACCCTCAGAAACAGGGAGGGCTGACATTTTACCTGGTTCCTGCTGGATCCTTGGCAAGTATTGAGGTGTCTGTAAAGAAGGAGATTTATCACACACCATAGGAGAGAGGGAAAGTGTTTCAGAAACTCCAATACAACTGCAGAACTCCAGGACTCCTCATGCCACTGCACAGAAAAGGGCCTTTCGGGACCAAAACTCCTGCATACCTCTCAACCGTCCCAGATTCGCCGGGACCGTCCCTCTGGGATTTACTTGAAATCCCGTTGTCTCCCAAACATCTGGGCTGAGTCCCGCAGTGGAGCCCAGTGCCAGAACAAGTTCCGACACTGGACTCCACTAAACCCTGTCAGTTGCGCGCCATACTGCAGCTGTCAGGCTGAGGCTCACTCGGTGCCCGGAAGCACAGTACCCCCACCTCCCTCGTGTGCCCGCTGTGAGGAGAAGGTA
Organism: Lithobates septentrionalis; assembly: GCA_037952835.1. Classification (NCBI taxonomy): domain Eukaryota; kingdom Metazoa; phylum Chordata; class Amphibia; order Anura; family Ranidae; genus Lithobates; species Lithobates septentrionalis. Next base: position 763,670 of record JBBDGP010000758.1, on the reverse strand, counting down.
GGCTAGGCCTGCTCCACCTCCTCCCCATGTCCCCCTGTGTCCGCCCACAACCCCCGGCGTGCAGCCAATCTGTGCCTGGTAAGGGGTTGTGTGGGTGGGAGATTTTAAAGCAACCAGTGTTCCTGATGTCTGCCTGAGCCTCTGGAGACAATCTAGCCTCGGGTGAGTGAGCTCTCCCCTCTCTCTTTCTTCCGTGTGCCATAGTGTTCCTGTCTTCCATGTGCCATAGTGAGCCTTTCTTCCTGCCTTCCATGTGCCATAGTGATCCTTCCTACCTTCCATGTGCCATAGTGATCCATCCTTCCTGCCTTCCATGTGCCATAGTGATCCTTCCTGCCTTTCAGGTGTCATAGTGATCCTATCAGTGCCCATCGGTGCCACCTATCAGTACCCATCAATACAGCCTCATCAGTGCCCACCAGTGCCGTCTCATCAGTGCCCATCAGTGCAGCCTGTCAATGCCCATCAGGGACCATCAGTGCCACCTCATCAGTGCCTTCTCATTGGTGCCCATCAGTGCAGTCTCATTAGTGCACATCACATCAGTGAAGGAGAAATATTACCTGTTTGCAAAATTTTCTTATAAACTATGAAAAAAAAAAATTTCCTTTTCAAAATTTTCAGTCTTTTAGGTTTATTTAGCAAAAAATTTAAAACCCACCAGTAATTAAATACCACCAAAAGAAAGCTCTATTTGTGTGAAAAAAATGATAAAAATGTCATATGGGTACAGTGTTGCATGATCACGAAATTGTCATTCAAAGTGTAACAGCGCTGAAAGCTGAAAATTGGCCTGGGCAGTAAGGGGGTGAAAGTGCCCAGTAGGCAAATGGTTAAGGGACATCTTGCTATGATTAAAAAAAAATTACAAAATGAGGCCAGACATATTGCTAAAGATGGATGGAACCTTTTTAAGGAATTATAATTGTCAGCTCCATCTAGTGGCCATAATGCCATCTGCAGCAATGACCAAGAGGTAATTTTTTTCAGCTAGCGATTCTGAAGCTGGTAAAACTAATCCAAGCGGTTAAAGAGATGCAACCAATGGCATCTGGTTCCTGAGACACACTGAGAAGAACTGATGTTCAATCAGAAACCGAAAGAGACAAGGATTTCATCACTTCCGGTTTCAGTCTCATGTAAACAAGCATCAAGCATCTGATGTTTTGGAGGGCAGAGGAGAGGTATGGGGTGGAATAGACCCCAAATCTATCCATAAAAAGTATCTGTCAAGGCCCATGCTATCGCAAGGGATGTTGTTCATCCCTTGTGATAGCAATAAAAGAAATTCAAGTAAAAAAATAAAGAGACAGTGTAAAAAGATTAATAAATAATAAAATTAAGAAATGTTTTTTTTTTTTTTTAAATGTGTTTAAAAAAATCGCTGCACAAATACCGTGCTACATAAAAAATTGCAAAACCCACCATTTTATTCTCTAGTGCCTCTGCTGAAAAAATATATAATATTTGGGAGTTCTAAGTAATTTTCTAATGAAAAAATGTAGATGTTTACATATATGTGAGAAATTGGCCTGGAACTGAAGTGGTTAATTCTGAAGCTAAGGACCAATAAATAGTAAGGCTTCATGTATCGGACTTTTAGGAGAAGTTGGGCATTTTTTTCAGCCACTCCTGAACTCTCCTCTATGTTATCTGATCAGTACATGTACATAGGGTCGTTTATAGTAGTTTCTAGGCAGTTGAGTTTAGAAGCCTTTTTTGGAACGCAACAAAAAGGGTTCAGATGGATGTTCAGAGGCATTTGAAACGCCAAATGCCTGTAACAGCTTGTAAATGCTACTAAACGCGGTAACTCGCGTTTAGCAGCGTTTTGTTTACAGACGTTTTCCATTTTAACAAACAAAAAACATTTTTTTTATTTTACAAACGCTTCTAGATGCAAACGCGGCTAAACGGACGTTTTTAGTCGCCGGTTTCTAGCTGTCAAGTTAAATTGTCCAGGATAGGTTAAACAACGTCCCGTGTAATGAATCCTTATAGTAACAGTTGTCTTTTGAGCATAGCTCCCAACTGTCCCTGATTTCGAGGGACTGTCTCTGATTTGGAGCAATGTCCCTCTAGCCCTCTTTCCTCCTCATTTGTCCCTCATTTTGGTCTGATCCATAGAGTTGTATATAAAATACACTTTTTATTTTTCAAAAAGTGTTTCCCAGTTGTAGTGTGTTACTATATCACTACACCAGTGCTAAACCTTTCATCCAAATTCTAAATATCTGCATTTTTAAATTTAAAAAACAATATAAAGTAATATTTGTGGTAAAAAAAAAAAGCCCTTGTGGATCTGATTAACCTTTTTTTGGTTAATTCTCCTTTAAGGGGGTTAGTAGGTGTCCCTCATTCCTATCTCAAAATTTTACAGTAGGAGGTATGCTTTGAGGCATCTACACATAGAGGAGCTTGAGATATCTCTATTGAACTGTACTGCAGTTTTCCTTTTTCTGCATTCTAATGTTGCTACCTTATCTTCTAGCGCCACACTGTGGTCACCCAAAAAACGACACCTGTCTGAGAAACAAAAATGGTAGTATGCCTCAATCTACTTCAATTGAAGATTTAAAGTGGGACTTCACTTTCTCAATCAACATTGACCAGGAGCGTAGCTAGGGGGTGGCTTTTGGGGCTATAGCCCCGAATATGGGGCCAATAGCACCGAATCTCTGCAGGGCCCCCTTTGGGGGGCTCTCTGGGGACCCTTATGTAAGTGGGGGGCTCTCTGGAGACCCTGATGCAAGGGAGAGGCTCACAGGGGACCTTGATTTTAAGGCAGAGGCTCTCTAAGGACCCAGATTTAAGGGGGGGGGTCTCTGGGGACCCTAATGTAAGGGGGGCTCTCTGGGAACCCTGATGTAAATAGGGGGCCCTCTGGGTACCCTGATGAAAGGGGGAGGCTCTCTGAGGACTCTGATGCAAGAAGGATGCTCTCTGGGGACCCTGATGTAAGGGGGGACTCTCTGGGGACCCTGATGTAAGGGGGCCTTTCTGGGGACCCTGATGGATATATATACACACACACCTATATTACTGTATATACATGTGTATGCCTGCCCAAGCATATGACTTTCTTTACTACGCTGCTATGGGCTCTAGCCCCAGATCTTTTGTAGACCTAGCAACACCCCTGGCATTGACTATTTTTAAGCCCTATGCTGCTAGCATTAGTAAATAGATAGGAAGGTATATTATATTTCACTTGCATGCCTGAGCTAAAGGCAGATGTGTTTCAGGAAGTAAATGCTACATGAATCATCTGCCTTTGATAAAGATGGCCACAGCCAGAATTGCTAGGGGGTTTCTTAAATTGATTTTGCAGTAAAATAAGGTATGAAGACATGGATGGATAAGGGAATTTGCTTTTAATATATAAAATTAGTTGATTTTGTGGTGCTCAGATGCAGTGTAGTTCCGCTTTGTACATTACACACTCCTGACCCCTGAGCTTTGTACATTACAAACTCCTGACCCCTGAGCTTTGTACATTACACACTCCTGACCCCTGAGCTTTGTACATTACACACTCCTGACCTCTGAGCTTTGTACATTACACACTCCTGACCCCTGAGCAGGGCCGTCTTTAATTTTGATTGGGCCCTGGGCAAACATTTTCTCCCCCCATTCTGAGACATACAAAAAAATAGCAGATAGTCTCAAAATCAGTTTACTGCAGCAGATCATTGCAATTGTTTGCCAGAGGTTACAGCCTATCCTTACCGCTCACTGGCTGGTTGCTAGAGGTTACAACACACAATTTCTGCTTGCCGATTGGTTGCTAGAGGTTACTGCACATTATTAGCGCTCACTGATTGGTTGCTATATTAATGCACATCATTACCACTGACTGAGCAATGGAGCAATCCCAAATAATTGAGCAAGTAAAGCGGCACATTAATACACATATTCAGGGCTGTGTTTTGGCCTAGGCCGACAAGGCCTAGGCCTAGGGCGGCACTTTGCGGGGGCGGCAAAAAGAGCCGCCCCCCGCATGAGAGAAAGCCCCCCCACCCGTCTTGCTGATTCCCGGGTCCCGCTGCCGCCTCCCGCACACATGCAGCGCACGGCGGCCGGCTTTCTGTAGCGGCGCCACTGTGTATGGGCGTGCTTGGCAGAGGATGGGGGCGTGTATCTCACGCCCCCCTACTCTCTGACAAGCACGCCCATACACCGCGGCGCCGCTACAGAAAGCCGGCCGCCGTGGGCTGCATGTGTGCGGGAGGCGGCAGCGGGAGCCGGGAATCAGCAAGACGGGTGGGGGGGCTTTATCTCATGCGGGGGGGCGGCGTGTGTCACTCGCGCCCCCATAAGCAACAGGTGACAGGTGGAGCCTTAAGCTCCGCCTACCCTCCCCTGCACTGCTTTCCTGCAGTGAATCTTCTCCCCGGCCCTGGGGCTGTGACGTCAGGAGGAGAGAGAGGAGCACGAGGGAAACCCCCAGGACAGCAGGTACAATGATTTAATAAAGTATATCAGTGTTATGGGCACTGGCAGCATTTGATGGGCACTGGCAGAATTTGATGGGCACAGTGGCAGCGTTTGATGGCACAGTGGCTGCATTTGATGGCACAGTGGCTGCGTTTGAGGGCACAATGGCTACGTTTGATGGCACAGTGGCTGCATTTGATGGGCACGGTGGCTGCATTTGATGGGCATGGTGGCTGCATTTGATGGGCACAGTGGCTGCGTTTGATGGCACAGTGGCTGCGTTTGAGGGCACAGTGGCTGCGTTTGATGGCACAGTGGCTGCGTTTGATGGGGCACAGTGGCTGCATTTGATGGGGCACAGTGGCTGCATTTGATGGGCACAGTGGCTGCAATTGATAGGCACAGTGGCTGCAATTGATGGGCACAGTGGCTGCAATTGATGGGCACAGTGGCAGCATTTGATGGGCACAGTGGCTGCGTTTGAGGGCACAGTGGCTGCGTTTGATGGGCCAGTGGCTGCGTTTGAGGGCACAATGGCTACGTTTGATGGCACAATGGCTACGTTTGATGGCACAATGGCTACGTTTGATGGCACAGTGGCTGCGTTTGATGGGGCACAGTGGCTGCATTTGATGGGGCACAGTGGCTGCATTTGATGGGCACAGTGGCTGCATTTGATAGCACAGGGGCAGCATTTGATGGGTACAGTGGCTGCGTTTGAGGGCACAGTGGCTGCATTTGATGGGGCACAGTGAGGCTGCAATTGATGGGCACAGTGGGACACCCCCCCCGTGATAGCATTAAAACTCAGCAGCTAAAAATACCGTGGCTGCTGACTTTTAATATTAGGACACTTACCTGTCCAGGGATCCAGCGATGTCGACACCTCAGCCGATTTTCGGATTGGCTCTCGGGTTTTGCCACTATCATTCATGGTAAGGGAAACGACCGGTTCCCTACTGCACATGTGTGAAGCGTGTTGCACTTTCTGAATGGCCCAGTGGAGGAAGGAGGAGGGGGGGCAAACTTCAGAGGGGACAGCGCAGTCTCCCAGAAGTGGGGAACCGTTCCCCCCTGAAAGGTGCCAAATGAGCCTAAAGAGGAAGGGGTGTTGTTTACAGATGATAGGGTGGGTCTTAAACAGGAAGGGGTGTGGCCTCGGCCGGATGGGGTGGGTCATATTTAAATTAGGGGGTGCATGCGTTTAGTCAGGCCTAGGGCAGCACAAAACCTAAATACACCACTGCACATACTACAGACGAGAGGGTCAGAGAGTGCAGACATACTGCAGGAGATTACCAGAGACTGCGGATATACTGCATGAGATTACCAGACTGCAGACATACTGCATGAGATTACCAGACTGCGGACATACTGCACGAGATTACCAGACTGCGGACATACTGCACGAGATTACCAGACTGCGGACATACTGCACGAGATTACCAGATTGCGGACATACTGCATGAGATTACCCATGAATTGGGGCCCCAATGACAGCTTTGCAGAGTGCACAGAGGACACAGGGGGCTGTATTCGGGCGCTAGCCAGCAGAGAGGGGGCGGGGCCGGGAGCTCCAGTGACGCTCTGACCCGCCCCATGTAGCCTGTATGCTCGGAACAGAGCGGCTGCAGTTAGAGCAGTGATCGGAGTGGGCGCGTCAGTGGAGCTCGCGGCCCCGCCCCCGGACCTCTGTATTCCCCAGCCAGTATAGAGGGGGCGGGGCCGAGAGCTCCACTGACTCGCCCACTCCGATCACAGCTCTAACTACAGCCGCTCTGTTCCGACAGGCTACATCGGGCGGGGTCAGCGCGTCAGTGGAGCTCCCGGCCCCGCCCCCTCTCTGCTGGCTAGATCGGGAATACAGTCTCCCGTGTCCTCTGTGCATTCTGCAAAGCCGTCATCGGGGCCCCAATTCACAGGTAGCGTGGGCCCCCCTACAAAGATTGGGCCCAGGGCAGGTGCCCCGTTTGCCCTGCGCTACAGACGGCCCTGCCCCTGAGCTCTGTGCATTACTATAAGAAAAGCACAGTATGTATCAGAACAAGAAGACTTTTGCATGCTCATGTTTCTAATGTGCATGCTCTGCATTGGTACTGTATTGGCGCCAAACAGCACTGGATTCTGACATAAACAGATTGCTGAGTGGTCTTTAGCTAGTTCCTGCTTTACCTCTGCACTGACCGGCCATATTTGCCTTCCGGTGCTCAACCCGGCTTGCCGCTGACCTGTCCCTGGATTTCTGCCTCCCTCTTGTGACCTCGCCTCGTACCCTGACTGCGCTTCTGACTTATGTTCCTGTACCTCGCTGCCTGGGTGTGACCTGATCCCAGCCTGTATCCTGACTCTGCCTCTGCCTGACATTCCTATACCTTGCTACCTGGCTGTCCTTTGGCCTTTTGGTTTGTGTCCTGGCTTCACTTCTGTCCGCTGATTGAATGTCATCGTGTTCCGGTCTCTGCGGTATGTTTGGTGATCTATGATCATCACTATCCCGCTACCAACAGTTGGCGCTGCCGGCTACATCAGCCTTCGTGCCATTCTGTGTCCTCACACCCCCTGTGACCACTACCAGGGGTGTTGGACAATAGGTGTAAGAGAGGACCCCTACCCAAGCTTGATCTCCACCAGGTACATGCCAATTATGCACTCCTGGCCCAAGTGTCCTGTGCATTACTTGCTCCTGACTGCTGTGCTCTCTGTGTTATGCACTCCTGACGCCTGTGCAGTGTGCATTATGCACTCTTGACCCCTGCACTCTATGCGTTATGCACGCCTGACCCTTGTGCTCTGTGCATTACGCACTCCTGACCCCTGTACTCTGTGCATTATGCACTCGTGACCCCTGCGCTCTGTGCATTATGCACTTGTGACCCCCGTGCTCTGTGCATTATGCACTCCTGACCTCTGTGCTCTGTGCATTATGCACTCCTGACCTCTGTGCTCTGTGCATTATGCACTCCTGACCCCTGCGCTCTGTGCATTATGCCCTCCTGACCTCTGCACTCTGTGCATTATACACTCCTGACCCCTGCACTCTGTGCTTTATGCACTCCTGACCCCTGTGCTCTGTGCATTATGCACTCCTGACGACTGTGCACTGTGCATTATGCACTCTTGACCCCTGCGCAATGTGCATTATGCACTCCTGCCCCCTGTGCTCTGTGCATTATGCACTCATGACCCCTGCACTCTGTGCATTATGCACTCGTGACCCCTGTGCTCTGTGCATTATGCACTCCTAACCTCTGTGCTCTGTGCATTATGCACTCCTGACTCTTGCGCTCTGTGCATTATGCACTCCTGCCCTCTGTGCCCTGTGCAGTATGCACTCTTGACCCCTGTACCCTGTGCATTAAGCACTCCTGACCCCTGCTCTCTGTGCATTATGCACTTCTGACCCCTGCACCCTGCATTGAGCACTCCTGACCCCTGCTCTCTGTGCATTATGCACTCCTGGCTCCTGCGCATTTACACTCCTGGCCCCTGCGCTCTGTGTGTTATACACTCCTGATGCCTGTGCAATGTTCATTATGCACTCCTGAGCCCTGCGCACTGTGCATTATGCACTCCTGACCCCTGCGCTCTGTGCATTATGCACGCCTGACCTCTGTGCATTATGCACTCCTGACCCCTGCTCTCTGTGCATTATGCACTCCTGACCTCTGTGCCCTGTGCAGTTTGCACTCCTGACCCCTGCGTTCTGTGCATTATGCACTCCTGACTCCTGCCTTTTGTGCATTATTCACTCCTGACCCCTCCGTTCTGTGAATTATGCACTCCTGCCCCCTGTGCTCTGTGAATTATGCACTCCTGCCCCCTGTGCTCTGTGCATTATGCACTCCTGACCTCTGTGCTCTGTGCATTATGCACTCCGTACCTCTGTGCATTGTGCATTATGCACTCCTGCCCCCTGTGCTCTGTGCATTATTCACTCCTGACCTCTGTGCTCTGAGCATTATGCACTCCTGACCCTGTGCTCTGTGAGTTATCCACTCCTGACCCCTGCACTCTGTGCATTATGCACTCCTGACCCCTGTGCTCTGTGCATTATGCACTCCTGACCCCTGTGCAAAGAATAGGAAGGGGCCAGCAAATTTTATATTTACCAGCCCTTTCCCCCGCTCTCCATTCTGAAACATCCCCTGTAGGAGCTGAGAGGAGAGGAGAGGAAGGAAGCCAGCAGCACTGTAGGAAAGGGATGGCGCAACACAGGGGGAAAGCCCAGGCAATAAAGGACATCGACACCACACGCAATGATTAGGGTGTGCTTGCTTCTCTGATGCATTGGAGTATAGTAGAGCATTAATGCTATTGTATTGGTATGAAATAGGGGGGCAGCGCGTCACCCGAAAATGTTTGGTTTAGTTTTTCTTTTCTTTATTTTTCTGTTATAATTCTTTGGATGGTTATGTATAGTTCTATTTTTTTGTATTTTTTTTTTTTTTGCATACCAAAAAATGCTGTATGTACTCGTGTCAGCATTTAATGCTTTATCTGTAGGGAATAGTTACCATTAGACGTGCAATTTGTTTTGTTCCTAATTCGTTTTTCGACGAAATTCGACAAATTTTTCGGGAAACAAAAATTTGGAAATTCAGAAATTCGAAAGTTTGAAAATACGAAAATTTGGAAATTCGAAAATCCGAAAATAAGAATGAAAATTCACAGACCCGAAAATCCGAAATAATACAGATAAATATTACTAACTAATAATACTAATACAAATAATAACAACTATTACTAACTATTATATATATAAAACACAAAGCGCTGTGATGCTAAATAGCCGATAATTACACATAAAACCAAGTGAGGCTGCTATCAAAAGAGAGTGTTTTCAGAGTCACTTAAAAAGAATAAATAATGATATTTGAAGCGCTTCACAATGTGCATGAAAATGAATATATAAGAATAAATATAAATAGTCAAATAAATCCAGCGGTGAGTAAAAATTCCTAAAAAATCCAGCAATCAAAATAGTGTAAAATTATAAAAAATTAGTGACACCAAATGTGTAAAAAATGCACATAAAAAATCCACATAAAAATAAATATATAGGGATGTATTCAGAAGGTTCAATTATACAGGTGTAGAATCCTGATTGGTATAGAGCTTTTGATCACTAGCAAAGCTGTTTAAAAACACTTGAATAATTAAGGTGCTCATTGATAGTACCAATGTGTTTTTTGCTTCTATTCACAACCAATGTGAGAATCATACACAGGCAGATAAGAGAAAAAACCAATCATTGTGCAATAGTTAGGATACCAAGGTACACAGGCAAACTTCAATCCACTCACGTGTGCCTTATAATGATAAGGCATATGCAGGTTTTACTATAGCAGTCAGCCGCCTTAGACAGGAGCAGATTCAGTGCAGTACACTGTGTGAAACTGCTGATCTGCACAGAGCGTCCTTGGCTCCTCCCACGCGTTACATCACAGTCACGTGACTTTTTCAAGGATCCTTGAAAAAGTCACGTGAGCGGAAGAATGGGGGATATGCCTTTGTAAACAAGGCATTTCCCTGTTCTGCCTTGTGACATGACAGGGATCTACTGCTCCCTGTCATCGGGAGCAGTGATCACTGTCATGTCCTAGGTAGCCCATCCCCCCCACAGTTAGAATCACTCCCTAGGACACACTTAACACCTTGATTGCCCCCTAGTGTTTAACCCCTTCCCTGCCAGTGTCATTTACACAGTAATCAGTCCATTTTTATAACACTGATCGCTGTATAAATGACAATGATCCCAAAATAGTGTCAAAAGTCTCTGATGTGTCCGCCATAATGTCGCAGTCATGATAAAAATCGCAGATCGCCGCCATTACTAATGAAAAAAAAAAAGAAGAATAAATAAGCCATAAACGTATCCCCTATTTTGTAGACGCGATAACTTTTGCGCAAACCAATCAATATACGCTTATTGCGATTTTTTTTTACCAAAAATATGTAGAAAAATACATATTGGCTTTAACTGAGAAAGAAATTTTTTTTATATATTTTTTTGGGGATATTTATTATAGCAAAAAGTTTAAAAAAATTGCTTTTTTTTTTCAAAATTATCTCTCTTTTTTTGTATATAGTGCAAAAAATAAAAACCGCAGAGGTGATCAAATACCACCAAAAGAAAGCTCTATTTGTGGGAAAAAAAGGACGTCAATTTTGTTTGGGTACAACGTTGCACAACCGCACAATTGTCAGTTAAAGCGACGCAGTGCCGAATCGCAAAAAGTGCTCTGGTCAGGAAGGGGGTAAATCCTTCCGGGGCTGAAGTGGTTAAAATCCAGTAATACTCTGTCTCACCCTGCTCTGCACATGCTCAGTTGCTCTCCATTTTTAGGCATTTTTAGACACTGCTGACAGTCTTAAAGCGGAATTAAACCCTTCTACCCTCTACAGCCAAGGAAGCTGCTGCTGTTTGATCTGCAACTGCCATGGTGCTGCACTTGTGATCAGATAAGAAACCAGCCATTTGGTGGTTTGACAGCTTGGTTGAGGACACAAGCAAATGTGACAGTTTGCATTTCCAGCATTCCAGGAAAGTAACAGTTTTTTGAATCCAGTAAATTGATGGGTTTAGTTCCGCTTTATGATTTACTGCTGTTCAGGGGCACTGGGCTTCAGCAAAATGGTAGCCTCCAGAAAGAAGAAACATGGCAATGCTGGAGGCAATTTACAGCACACACTCATTTTGGTAGCATAAATATTCATGTGGAATGTATGTTCCTTGCTAAAGAACATTAATTTTTTATCGAGTTGTTCTGGGTAAAGTTCCACTTTAAGAAAGCTTCAATCATAAAGGCCAGACACTGTTGCCTATAAATATGACAGAAGCTGGGGAGACATTTTTACTTGTTCATTTAAACATGTCTAATTCTGTTTATGTAAAACATTTTCCACGCTTGTCTGGATAGGCGGCAGGTGAATCACTATATAAATATAACTGGGGGAACTCAGCAATCAATGCCATTCAGTCTCAAGTAGTGAATCTGCAAACATCCTCTGCCGGAGATTCTTTCAAGTCTTTGGTTTTTAAATGACAGTGATTGATTCTCCATCAGAGAAGGTTTGATGAAAGTTCCATTCGCTGCTTTATAAATAGACCCATTAGTATTGTTTATATGTGATGACAGAGCAATTAGACCCTCACATCAGGGACGTGCGGTGAGGTCAGTGGCTGGTGAGGCACTGGCTAGTATCAGAGCCAGATACACACAGGTTACATACACCAAGATCGCCAATAATACGCCAATAATTCTAGCACTAGACCTCCTCTGTAACTCCAAGCATGTAACCTGTAAAAATTTTTAAAGCGTCACCTATGGAGATTTTGAAGTACTGATGTATGGCGCCATTCCACTAGTGTGCGCAATTTTAAAGCGTGACATGTTAGGTATTTATTTACTCGGCGTAACCTCATCTTTCACATTATACAAAAAAATCAGGCTAGCTTTAGTGAGTTTTTTTTTTTTATTCATGAAAGCGTTTGAAAAATTGCTGCGCAAATACAGTGTAACATAAAAAGTTGCAACAACCACCATTTTATTCCCTGGGGTGTCTGCTAAAAAAAATATATATATATAATGTTTGGGGGTTCTGAGTAATTTTCTAGCAAAAAATGATGATTTTTACATGTAGGAGAGAAGTGTCAGAATTGGCCTGGGTGGCAAGGGGTTAATTACCATAAGTAAGTAATGTACAAATAATTATTATGTATTGTTTTTAACCACTTGGCGTCTGCGCCATAGCCGAGTGACGGCCACAGTGCAGACCTGAATTTCCGGGAGGCCGTCATAGGACGGCCTCTCCTTTGCACGCTCCCTGCGCGCGCTGTGATCACCAAGTCACTGAGACTCGAGTGATCACAAATCCGAGTAAGCGGCCAATCCCGGCCCCTTACCACGTGATCAGCTGTTAGCCAATGACAGCTGATCACATGATGTAAACAAAAGCTTGGTAATCGTTTTTTTTAATCCTCACGCTGATAGCGTGAGGAGAAAAAAAAGCCGGTCACCAGCTTATGTGCAAGGGACATCGGTCCCGTAGAGGAAGAGGCAATTCTGTGCCCACCAGTACTCCCTGACAATGCCACCTGCCATTGCCACCTGCCAGTGCCCACCAGTGCCACCTATTAATGCCCATGAGTGCCACCTATCAATGCCCACAAGTACCACCTATCAATGCCCATCAGTGGTGCCAACCAGTGCCAATCAGTGCCCATTATTACCACCCATCAGTGCCCATCACTGTCACCCATCAGTGCCCATCACTGCCACCTATCGGTGCCCATCAGTGCCGCCTCATCAGCGTACATCAATGAAGGAGAAAAATTACCTGTTTGCAAAATTTTATAACAAAAAATTTAAAAAATATTTTTTTTTTCTAAATTCGTTTTTTTAATTTTTTTTAACAAAAATTAAAAACTGCAGAGGTGATCAAATAACACCAAAAGAAAGCTCTATTTGTGGTAAAAAAAAAATTATAAAAATGTAATTTGGTTACAGTGTTGTATGACCGCGCAATTGTCATTCAAAGTGCATCAGCGCTGAAAGCTGAAAATTGGTCTGGACAGGGGGGGGGGGGGGGGGTTTAAGTGCCCGGTAAGCAAGTGATTAATGTAATTTTCTAAATTTTTTAAAACTGTACTCAAGCAGGTGGCTTAACAGAGAAATTACCGAAGTTTGAAGTTTTAACTTCCAACAAGTAATTTCCCAGTAAATAGATAAATAATAAATTATTATGTTTTTTTGTTTTTTGTTTTTTGTTTTTATACAGGATTTATATAGCGCCAACAGTTTGCTCAGCGCTTAACAAAATAAAGACAGACATTATATTTACATTACAATTTGGTACAGGAGGAATCAGAGGGCCCTGCTCGTTAGAGCTTACAATCTAAAAAGGGATGGTCAATTGATAAAAAAGGTAATAGCTGTGGGGGATGAGCTGATGGAGGAAGTAAAACAGTGTATTAGTTAGAAGCAGGATAGGTTTTTAAAGAGAAGGGTTTTCAGGGATCGCATCCACAAGTGATATTACAATGAAAACCTTGTTATAGGTAACATCTAAATATGCAACTAAGTAACCAAAATGAATACTGAAACAAATCTTTCCTCAATAATATTTACCACAAACCTGTGACTGTTTGTGATGTGAAACAAATGGATACAGATCGCAGGATCTGCATTAACCACTTGAGCCCCGGACCATTATGCTGCCTAAGGACCAGAGGTCTTTTTCCAATTTGGCACTGCGTCGCTTTAACTGCTAATTGCGCGGTCATGCAATGCTGTACCCAAACGAAATTTGCGTCCTTTTCTTCCCACAAATAGAGCTTTCTTTTGATGGTATTTGATCACCTCTGCGGTTTTTATTTTTTGCGCTATAAATGGAAAAAGACCGAAAATTTTGAAAAAAAATGATATTTTCTACTTTTTGTTATAAAAAAAATCCAATAAACTCAATTTTAGTCATACATTTAGGCCAAAATGTATTCGGCCACATGTTTTTGGTAAAAAAAATGTCAATAAGCGTATATTTATTGGTTTGCGCAAAAGTTATAGCGTCTACAAACTAGGGTACATTTTCTGTAATTTACACAGCTTTTAGTTTATGACTGCCTATGTCATTTCTTGAGGTGCTAAAATGGCAGGGCAGTACAAAACCCCCCCAAATGACCCCATTTTGGAAAGTAGACACCCCAAGGAAATTGCTGAGAGGCATGTTGAACCCATTGAATATTTATTTTTTTTTGTCCCAAGTGATTGAATAATGACAAAAAAAAAAAAAAAAATATTTACAAAAAGTTGTCACTAAATGATATATTGCTCACACAGGCCATGGGCCTATGTGGAATTGCACCCCAAAATACATTCTGCTGCTTCTCCTGAATATGGGGATACCACATGTGTGGGACTTTTTGGGAGCCTAGCCGCGTACGGGGCCCCGAAATCCAATCACCGCCTTCAGGATTTCTAAGGGCGTAAATTTATGATTTCACTCTTTACTGCCTATCACAGTTTCGGAGGCCATGGAATGCCCAGGTGGCACAAAACCCCCCCAAATGACCCCATTTTGGAAAGTAGACACCCCAAGCTATTTCCAGAGAGGCATATTGAGTCCATGGAATATTTTATATTTTGACACAAGTTGCGGGAAAGTGACACATTTTTTTTTTTTTTTTTGCACAAAGTTGTCACTAAATGATATATTGCTCACACAGGCCATGGGCATATGTGGAATTGCACCCCAAAATACATTTAGCTACTTCTCCTGAGTACGGGGATACCACATGTGTGGGACTTTTTAGGAGCCTAGCCATGTACGGGACCCCGAAAACCAATCACCGCCTTCAGGATTTCTAAGGGTGAAAATTTTTGATTTCACTCTTCACTGCCTATCACAGTTTCGGAGGCCATGGAATGCCCAGGTGGCACAAAACCCCCCCAAATGACCCCATTTTGGAAAGTAGACACCCCAAGCTATTTGCTGAGAGGCATGGTGAGTATTTTGCAGCTCTCATTTGTTTTTGAAAATGAAGAAAGACAAGAAAAAACTTTTTTTTTTTTCTTTTTTCAATTTTCAAAACTTTGTGACAAAAAGTGAGGTCTGCAAAATACTCACTATACCTCTCAGCAAATAGCTTAATAGCTTGGGGTGTCTACTTTCCAAAATGGGGTCATTTGGGGGGGGTTTGTGCCACCTGGGCATTCCATGGTCTCCGAAACTGTGATAAGCAGTCAAGAGAGAAATCAAAAATTCACGCCCTTAGAAAGCCTGAAGGCGGTGCTTGGTTTTCGGGGTTCCGTACGCGGCTAGGCTCCCAAAAAGTCTCACACATGTGGTATCCCCGTACTCAGGAGAAGCAGCAGAATGTATTTTGGGGTGTAATTTCACATATTCCCATGGCATGTTTGAGCAATATATCATTTAGTGACAATTTTGTGCAAAAAAAAAAAAAAAATTGTCTCTTTCCCGCAACTTGTGTCGCAATATAAAATATTCCATGGACTCGACATGCCTCTCAGCAAATAGCTTGGGGTGTCTACTTTCCAAAATGGGGTCATTTGGGGGGGTTTTGAACTGTCCTGGCATTTTATGCACAACATTTAGAAGCTTATGTCACACATCACCCACTCTTCTAACCACTTGAAGACAAAGCCCTTTCTGACACTTATTGTTTACATGAAAAAGTTTTTTTTTTTTGCAAGAAAATTACTTTGAACCCCCAAACATTATATATTTTTTTAAAGCAAATGCCCTACAGATTAAAATGGTGGGTGTTTCTTTTTTTTTTTTCACACAGTATTTGCGCAGCGATTTTTCAAACGCATTTTTTGGGGAAAAAACACACTTTTTTAAATTTTAATGCACTAAAACACACTATATTGCCCAAATGTTTGATGAAATAAAAAAGATGATCTTAGGCCGAGTACATGGATACCAAACATGACATGCTTTACAATTGCGCACAAACGTGCAGTGGCAACAAAATAAATACATTTTTAAAAGCCTTTAAAAGCCTTTACAGGTTACCACTTTAGATTTACAGAGGAGGTCTACTGCAAAAATTACTGCCCTCGATCTAACCTTCGCGGTGATACCTCACATGCATGGTGCAATTGCTGTTTACGTTTGACGACAGACCGCCGCTTGCGTTCGCCTTAGTGCGAGAGCAGGGGGCGACAGGGGTGCTTTTTTTTTTTTTTTTTTTTTTCTTTATTATTTTTTTGCTTTTTTATCTTATTTTTAAACTGTTCCTTTCATTTTTATTTTTTTTTAATCATTTTTATTGTTATCTCGGGGGAATGTAAATATCCCCTATGATAGCAATAGGTAGTGACAGGTACTCTTTTTTGAAAAAATTGGGGTCTATTAGACCCTAGATCTCTCCTCTGCCCTCAAAGCATCTGACCACACCAAGATCGGTGTGATAAAATGCTTCCCCAATTTCCCAATGGCGCTATTTACATCCAGCGAAATCTAAGTCATAAAATGCTCGTAGCTTCCGGTTTCTTAGGCCATAGAGATGTTTGGAGCCACTCTGGTCTCTGATCAGCTCTATGGTCAGCTGGCTGAATCACCGGCTGCATTTTCAGGTTCCCTGTTGAGACAGGAGAGCCAGAGAAAAACACGGAAGACGGTGGGGGGGGGGCATTCCCTCCCACGGCTTGTAAAAGCAGTCTAGAGGCTAATTAGCCGCTAGGATTGCTTTTACATGAAAGCCGACCGCTGGCTGAAAAGAATGATACCAAGATGATACCTAAACCTGCAGGCATCATTCTGGTATAACCACTCAAAGTTGTGAATGGCGTACCTGAAGACAAAAAAATGGTTAACAATAAAGCACAGTAAACGGTAAAGTATAAAAAATTGCATACCTGAAAAGCAAACATGATAAAACATAATAACAATAAAACATTGCAGAATAGAATACAGTAAAAAAGAGCAGAACAATAGAGAGAATAGAGAGAGAGAGAACAATAAAACGACAACTATTTTTTTTTATTTTATATATATATTTTTTTTTTTTTTTTTACACTTTTTTTGTAACTAACTTTTATAACTGTAACCGGTTCCAGGTTCGGGTCTCTCAAAATGCGATGGCATCTTGGGAGACCCTGTGAAAGTGTGCCTAGTCTGTGCAATGCTGTACCCTACGCTAATACTCAACTAGTGCATGGTAGCGTTCAAAACATTCACCAATGCAAAGACCAGGATTGTCAGGACAGGAGGGACAATAATAGCGGGTGTCACGCCTATATCCGCGCTAGCTGCAGACACAATATCTTTTTTGGGGGCGTTCGCTGGGTAGGGGTACTCGGGAGGACATAAAGAAAATGCCTCTCATGCAGCCGACTGCATTTGGTTGGGGATGTGAATGGGGGAAGTACGGGCGCTGCAGAAGCGGTGGGTTCCCAATTAGGATTGGCGAATGAAGCAGGAAGGGCATTATGGGCACGACGGGCCTGTGTTTGTCTTTTTGGTGGCAGCGGGACACTACTTGTGCTTGCCACCTCACCAGCTTGAACTGCACTTATGGGACTCGCCACGTCACCAAGTGTTACTGCAGTGCTGGTTTGACTACGACCGGGGTGTACTAGGCCGCTGGCGCTTGCCAGTTCACCAAAACGCTACCAAAAAATTTGTTGGCGATCGCAGGGATCAGGCCTGACTCTGCGAACGCTGCAGTTATGCGTTTTAGTCTTTTGTAAGTGACAGTGATCGATCGATACTGCACTTGGGTGGGCTGGGCTGGGCCGGGCGGAGGGGCAAAACGCAGGTGCTAGCAGGTATCTGGGCTGATCCCACTAACACTTCGTTTGTGAGAACCCTAAACTGCTGGGGATGCTAGTATAGATCTGATCGGATCAGATATTGATCCGTTCAGATACTATACCACTAAGGGTGGTGTATGGTGCGTGCGTGGGTGTTAGCGGTACTGGCGCTAACCTGACGCTGCCTGGGGCTAGTGCTTGCCAGTTCACCAAAATACTACCAAAAAAACTGTTAGCGATCGCAGGGATCAGGCCTGACTCTGCGAACGCTGCAGTTATGCATTTAGTGTTTTGTAAGTGTCAGTGATCGATCGATACTGCACTTGGGTGGGCTGGGCCGGGCGGAGGGGCAAAACGCAGGTGCTAGCAGGTATCTGGGCTGATTCCGCTAACACTGCGTTTTTGGGAACCCTAAACTGCTGGGGACACTAGTATAGATCTGATCGGATCAGATATTGATCCGTTCAGATACTATACCACTAAGGGAGGTGTACGGTGCGTGCGTGGGTGTTAGCGCTATTGGCGCTAACCTGACCCTGCCTGGGGCTGATGCTTGCCAGTTCACCAAAATACTACCAAAAAACTGTTAGCGATCGCAGGGATCAGGCCTGACTCTGCGAATGCTGCAGTTATGCGTTTAGTCTTTTGTAAGTGACAGTGATCGATCGATACTGCACTTGGGTGGGCTGGGCGGAGGGGCAAAACGCAGGTGCTAGCAGGTATCTGGGCTGATTCCGCTAACACTGCGTTTTTGGGAACCCTAAACTGCTGGGGACGCTAGTATAGATCTGATCGGATCAGATATTGATGCGTTCAGATACTATACCACTAAGGGAGGTGTATGCTGCGTGCGTGGGTGTTAGCGGTACTGGCGCTAATCTGACGCTGCCTGGGGCGACGCATATCACCGCCGGGCGATCAGGGGGCTAAACCTTTATTCGGTAATAAACGGCGGGTGCCCTGACACTATAAAAAATAAACAAACTAACCAGCGTCAACCGTAACGGTTATACGGTGATCAGTGGTGAAAGGGTTAACTAGGGGGCAATCAAGGGGTTAAAACATTTATTAGGTAGTATATGGGGGTCCCTGACGCTATAAAACGCTGACGGCGAACCTAAATATTTATGTCCCTAACTAGCGTCACCAGCGACACTAATACAGCGATCAGAAAAATGATCGCTTAGTGACACTGGTGACAGGGGGTGATCAAGGGGTTAAAACTTTA
This sequence comes from Lithobates septentrionalis, assembly GCA_037952835.1. Taxonomy (NCBI): domain Eukaryota; kingdom Metazoa; phylum Chordata; class Amphibia; order Anura; family Ranidae; genus Lithobates; species Lithobates septentrionalis. The sequence continues at coordinate 744,725 of JBBDGP010000758.1, read as the reverse complement.
TTAGGGGGGGTTAGGGGGGTACCCTAGACCTAAAGGGGGGTAACAGTAACTGTCCCAACACTGTAACTGTCACAAACTGACACTATGCAGTAATCAGAAAAAAAAAAAAAAAAACTGCTGGTGTCAGTTTGTGACAGGGGGGGGGGGGGTGATTGGGGGGGGTCGGGGGGCGATCGGGGGGGGATCGGGGTGTAATGTGTGCCTGGCATGTTCTACTGTGTGTGTGTGTGTTGTGCACAAACATTTCAGTCTTCTCTCCTCGGGCCGGAATGGAAATTACCGAGCCGAGGAGAGATGACATCATTTCCTTTGCTGCTGTTTAGCATACAGCAGCAAAGGAATGATTCGATTGGCCGGCGGCGATCGCGAGGGGGGGGCCACGAACGGATGGTCTCCCCCTCACCACCGATCGCCGCTGGACAAAAGACGACCGCCTCGGGCACCGGGGGGGGTCCGATCGGACCCCCCACCCGCGGAAGGCAAATCACGTACCCTGTACGTGATTTTGCCTGTCCGTGCCACTTTGCCGACGTACATCGGCGTGAGGCGGTCGTCAAGTGGTTAATAAAAGTTCATAAACCTTGAATAAATTAATTAGTGAATAAATAAAACAATAGTCCCATCATATAGTGAAAAAATATGTAGTGAAAACATAGGTATCAGCCGTAATTTTTCTGTGCTTGGAAGAGTATCGGTGCTTTTTCGTCCAACAAATATTTAAATTAGCCGCTTACCAGATACGTCGGATCTCAGATTATAGAGATCAAGTATGCCAGGTGCATTAGCCTGCCGGCACCGAGGGTCTCCACCTCCACTTCACTCAAGAAAGGGGTCTTTTAGTATTTGGGGCTTGCACAAGCAGCTGCACTGCATTTTTTGTTTACTTATTGGGTTAGCGCAAAGTATATACACCTTTTTTGACATCGTCTAAAGATGGATTGATTAGGGGACAGTCGGACAGATTGGGGTAGAGAGTTTCAAAAGATGGGAGAAGCTCTGGAGAAATCCTGGAGGCAAGCATGGGAGGAGGTGACAAGGGAGCTAGAGAGCAGGAGGTCTTGGGAGGACCGAATAGAGAGCGGCTTGGTTGGTATTTTGGGACTAGGTTCGTGATGTAGCTGGGGGCAGAGTTATGGATGGCTTTGTAAATTATTGTTAGTACTTTGAATTTTATTCGTTGGGTGAGTGGAAGCCAGTGGAGGGATTGGCAGAGAGGGGTGGAGGACATTGAATGGTTGGTAAGGTGGATGAGTCTTGCAGCGGCATTCATTATGGACTAAAGGGGGGATAGTCTATGTAAAGGTGATCCAATGAGGAGGGAGTTGCAGGAGTCGAGGCGAGAGATAACCAGGGAGTAGGGATGAGCCGAACACCCCCCGGTTCGGTTCGCACCAGAACCCGCGAACGGACCGAAAGTTCGCACGAACGTTAGAACCCCATTGACGTCTATGGGACTCGAACGTTCAAAATCAAAAGTGCTCATTTTAAAGGCTAATTTGCATGGTATTGTCCGAAAAAGGGTTTGGGGACCCGGGTCCTACCCCAGGGGACATGTATCAATGCAAAAAAAACTTTTAAAAACGGCCGTTTTTTCGGGAGCAGTGATTTTAATGATGCTTAAAGTAAAAAAAAAAAAGTGAAATATTCCTTTAAATATCGTACCTGGGGGGTGTCTATAGTATGCCTGTAAAGTGACGCGTGTTTCCCATGTTTAGAACAGTCCCTGCACCAAATGTCATTTTTAAAGGAAAAAATCTCATTTAAAACTGCTTGCGGGTTTAATGTCATGTCGGGTCATGGCAATATGGATGAAAATCAGTGAGACAAACGGCATGGGTACCCCCCCAGTCCATTACCAGGCCCTTTGGGTCCTGTATGGATATTAAGGGGAATCCCGCACCCAAATTAAAATAAGGAAAGGCCCTATATACTCTGAACAGCAGTATACAGGCGGTGCAAACAAGACAGGGACTGTAGGTTTGTTGTTAAGTAGAATCTCTTTGTAATTTTGAACGGGTACATTTTTAACTTGTTTAGCTCCAGCCAAAAAATCTTTTTTAAGCTTTTTGGAAAACATAGGGAAGGGTTATCACCCCTGTGACATTTGTTTTGCTGTCTTTCCTCCTCTTCAGAAGATTTCACCTCACTTTTTTGTCCCAATGAAAAATGTTTTTTGAAAATTTGGGTTTTTTTGTGGAACAAGGATTGGAAAGCATCAGTGGAAAGGAGAAATTGTTTTCCCATATTAACTCTTACAGGAGAGAATTTCCCTTCCTAGGGGTAGATTTCATCTCACTTCCTGTTGTCTCCTTCCGTTTGCAAGTAGGAGTCGTTTGTAAGTTAGATGTTTGAAAGTAGGGTCCTGCCCTATATACTCAGCAGAAATTTGGGCCTTAGGTGTTGCTGTGGCCACAACACTGTAAGCCCTCACAGGGCCCTGCTGTGAAATATTAGATCAAGAATTGTAATTACATGCCCCTGTTGAACAGGAGCTGAAAAATTAGGCCTTAGGCACTGGTGCTGGTGCCACAACACTGCAACCCCTCACAGACACTCTAGTTGGAACGCAGGAACGAGCCCTGCTGCAAAGTATTGCATCAAAAATTGTAATTACACGCCCCTGTTAGACAGGGGCAGAAAAATTGGGCCTTAGGCACTGGTGCTGGTGCCACAACACTGCAACCCCTCACAGAAACTCTAGTTGGAATGCAGGAATGAGCCCTGCTGCAAAGTATTGCATCAAAAATTGTAATTACACGCCCCTGTTAGACAGGGGCAGAAAAATTGGGCCTTAGGCACTGGTGCTGGTGCCACAACACTGCAACCCCTCACAGACACTCTAGTTGGAATGCAGGAACGAGCCCTGCTGCAAAGTATTACATCAAAAATTGTAATTACACGCCCCTGTTAAACAGGGGCTGAAAAATTGTGCCTTAGGCACTGGTGGTGGCGCCCAGAACCAAAAATGTTCTTACAAGCTATCAGCGTGATGATTGAGGAGGAAGAGGATAATTACTCAGGGATAGTCACTCAGCATCAGCATAGGCAGTCTTTGAAGGGATCTGAAAAAAATTATTCAGTTACATCAGCATCAGGTGCTTGGTAGCTGGTGGTGATCCAAGACTGATTCATTTTTATGAAGGTCAGCCGATCGACCGAGTCAGTGGACAGACGCACCCTGTGATCGGTTACCACGCCTCCAGCAGCACTGAATGTGCGTTCCGAAAGAACGCTGGATGCAGGACAGGCCAGTAGCTCAATTGCATACTGTGCAAGCTCTGGCCAGTGATCCATCCTCAAGACCCAGTAACCCAGAGGATTTTCGGTGGGAAAGGTGTCCAAGTCTGATCTTGCCCCTAGGTATTCCTGCACCATGTAAAACAGACGCTGGCGATGGTTGCTGGAACCGATCATACCTTGGGGCTGCGGACCAAAAAATTGTCTGAACGCATCGGTCAGACGGCCACCTTCTCCACCGCTCCTTCTTTGACTGACCGAAGCCTCAGCAACACGTTGTCCAGAAACAGGAGTTTGTAACCTCCCAGTCTCTGGGAATGCGTTGCACAGACCTTTCTGCAAGGCCTCCCGAAGATGTTTCATCCTCTGCTCCCTCTGCGATGGCAAGATAAGGTCCGCAACCTTACCCTTGTAACGTGGATCAAGGAGGGTTGCCAGCCAGTATTGGTCCTTCTCCTTGATACCACGAATACGAGGATCCTTACGCAGGCTTTGCAGGATCAGGGAGGCCATGCAGCGTAGGTTTGCTGAGGCATTCGGTCCGGAGTCCTCTGGGTCACTAAGGACAACAACGTCCGCAGCCACCTCCTCCCAGCCACGTACAAGTCCATGTGTTCCTTGGGACTGATCCCTTAAAGACTGCTGATGCTGAGTGCCAGGCTCCACCTCCATACTGACACAATCTTCCTCCTCCTCCTCCTCCTCCTCGTCCTCTTCCTGTGTGATCGGCGGGCATGCAGGAACACTGTCTGGATAAAGGGGGCCTTGAGAGCTAAGGAAGTCCTCCTCTTCCTGCCTCTGTTCTGCCTCAAGTGCCCTGTCCATTATTCCACGCAGCGTGTGCTCCAACAGGTGGACAAGGGGGACAGTGTCACTGATGCATGCACTGTCAGTGCTCACCATCCTCGTGGCCTCCTCGAATGGTGACAGGACAGTGCATGCATCCCTGATCATGGCCCACTGGCGTGGGGAAAAAAAACCAAGCTCCCCTGACCCTGTCCTGGTGCCATAGTCGCACAGGTACTCATTGATGGCCCTCTGCTGCGTGTGCAGCCGCTGCAGCATGGCCAACGTTGAGTTCCACCTGGTGGGCATGTCACAGATTAGGCGGTTCTTGGGCAGGTTAAACTCCTTTTGGAGGTCCGTCAGCCGAGCACTGGCATTATATGACCGGCGGAAATGCACACAGACTTTCCTGGCCTGCCTCAGGACATCCTGTAAGCCCGGGTACCTGCCCAAGAACCGCTGCACCACCAAGTTAAGGACGTGAGCCAAACAGGGCACATGGGTCAGTTGTCCCTGTCGGAGGGCAGAGAGGAGGTTGGTGCCATTGTCGCAAACCACCATTCCTGCCTTAAGTTGGCGTGGCGTCAACCACCTCTGAACCTGCCCCTGCAGAGCTGACAGAACCTCTGCCCCAGTGTGGCTCCTGTCCCCCAAGCACACCAGCTCAAGCACCGCATGGCATCTTTTGGCCTGCGTACTTGCTTAGCCCCTTGAACGCCTACGGAGCACCGCTGGTTCCGAGGAAGAGGCCATGGAGGAAGAAGAAGAGGAGGGGGTGGAGGAGAGAGGTGTGTCACAATCAGCATTTTGGAGGCGTGGTGGCGGAACAACCTCCAACACTACTGCACCTTGTCCTGCATCCTTCCCAGCTGCCAGCAGAGTCACCCAATGCGCCGTGAAACTTAAGTAACATCCCTGTCCATGCCTGCTGGACCATGAGTCAGCGGTAATATGCACCTTACCGCTGACGGCCCTGTCCAGCGAGGCATGGACATTGCCTTCCACATGCCGGTAGAGAGCCGGAATCGCCTTCCGTGAGAAAAAGTGGCGTTTGGGTACCTGCCACTGAGGAACCGCACATTCCACAAACTCACGGAAGGGGGCAGAGTCTACCAACTGAAAAGGCAGCAGTTGAAGTGCTAGCAATTTTGCCAAGCTAGCATTCAACCGCTGGGCATGTGGATGGCTGGGAGCAAACTTCTTTCGGCGGTGCAGCAGCTGGGGCAGGGAAATTTGCCTGGTACAATCTGACGTCGGTGTACCAAAAGCAGATTGCCCACAAGTACTTGGCTGTGACACACCTAATTCTACACCTTCATTCCTCTCACTGCAGGTCTCAGAGAGGACTGAAGGTCTAGTGGGGTTGGAAATCTCAGCTGATGAGGAGCAAGGAGAGATCCTCTTTGTTCTTTGGTGTGGGTCTTTTAGATATGCTTGCCAACGAACTGCATGGCAGGTCAACATATGTCTGGTCAAGCATGTGGTACCCAAGCGGGAGATGTTTTGGCCACGCGAGATACGCTTGAGACATATGTTGCAAATAGCAGCGGTGCGATCTGATGCACTCGTCTCAAAAAAGGCCCACACCAAAGAACTTTTTGAATAACGCACAGAGACTGCAGCGCCCTGCACATGTGGAGCTTTGGGGTGTGATGCAGTCAATGTGCTGCCCTTAGGCTGGCCCCTGGAGGGCATCCTGCCTCGTTGGTGATGTGCCGCCTCCTCCTCCTCCTCCTCCTCCTCTCTCCTATCAGGCACCCACGTTGAGTCAGTGACCTCATCATCCCCTCCCTCCTCATCACTGGAGCAAACCTGGCTGTATGCTGCAGCAGGGGGAGCATGACTGCCAGATTGCTGTCCTTCTTGGGCACCCCCTCTGTCCGTGCTCATGTTACTGCCTTCATCGAGCTCAGTATCATCATCAGAGCCTTCCAAACGCTGGGCATCCTCCTGGAGCATGTACCCAACACTGTGGTCAAACAGTTCGAGGGAATCCTCAGGAGGACATGGTGGAGCTAGGGAAGGAGTCACTGATGACATTGAGCTGAGGGAAGAGGCCGCTGCTTTGCCAGACAAAGCACCCTGGGCATGGGTGAGAGAGGATGAGGAGGATGAGGACGGCTTGGTCATCCACTCGACCAAGTCTTCCGCATGTTGCAGCTCAACACGGCCAGCTGCCGAAAAAAAGGCCAAGCGTGTCCCATGGCCACGTGCTGATGAGGATGCACCGTCTCCACGACCAGCACTAGACACAGAGCCTGCTTGCCCTCTCTTATTGGCTTGTGACTGTCTGCCTCTCCTTCTTGGCCTTCCAGACATACTAATGGCCTGTAGCTGCACTAAGCTGGGATAGAACACCTGTAATTTTCTTCAGGTAGCTTTATATACTGTAACCAGACAAGCCTGCCTGTCAGTAGGAAGATAACAGGAACAGATCTAGCTGAACACTGTGAGCAGGACGCACTGACTGCACTAAATGTAAATAGCAGGAACAGATCTAGCTGAACACTGTGAGCAGGACGCACTGACTGCACTAAATGTAAATAGCAGGAACGGATCTAGCTGAACACTGTGAGCAGGACGCACTGACTGCACTAAATGTAAATAGCAGGAACAGATCTAGCTGAACACTGTGAGCAGGACGCACTGACTGCACTAAATGTAAATAGCAGGAACGGATCTAGCTGAACACTGTGAGCAGGACGCACTGCACTAAATGTAAATAGCAGGAACAGATCTAGCTGAACACTGTGAGCAGGACGCACTGCACTAAATGTAAATAGCAGGAACAGATCTAGCTGAACACTGTGAGCAGGACGCACTGACTGCACTAAATGTAAATAGCAGGAACGGATCTAGCTGAACACTGTGAGCAGGACGCACTGCACTAAATGTAAATAGCAGGAACAGATCTAGCTGAACACTGTGAGCAGGACGCACTGCACTAAATGTAAATAGCAGGAACAGATCTAGCTGAACACTGTGAGCAGAACGCACTGCACTAAATGTAAATAGCAGGAACAGATCTAGCTGAACACTGTGAGCAGGACGCACTGCACTAAATGTAAATAGCAGGAACAGATCTAGCTGAACACTGTGAGCAGGACGCACTGACTGCACTAAATGTAAATAGCAGGAACGGATCTAGCTGAACACTGTGAGCAGGACGCACTGCACTAAATGTAAATAGCAGGAACGGATCTAGCTGAACACTGTGAGCAGGACGCACTGCACTAAATGTAAATAGCAGGAACAGATCTAGCTGAACACTGTGAGCAGGACGCACTGCACTAAATGTAAATAGCAGGAACGGATCTAGCTGAACACTGTGAGCAGGACACACTGCACTAAATGTAAATAGCAGGAACAGATCTAGCTGAACACTGTGAGCAGGACGCACTGCACTAAATGTAAATAGCAGGAACAGATCTAGCTGAACACTGTGAGCAGGACGCACTGCACTAAATGTAAATAGCAGGAACGGATCTAGCTGAACACTGTGAGCAGGACGCACTGCACTAAATGTAAATAGCAGGAACAGATCTAGCTGAACACTGTGAGCAGGACGCACTGCACTAAATGTAAATAGCAGGAACAGATCTAGCTGAACACTGTGAGCAGGACGCACTGCACTAAATGTAAATAGCAGGAACGGATCTAGCTGAACACTGTGAGCAGGACGCACTGCACTAAATGTAAATAGCAGGAACAGATCTAGCTGAACACTGTGAGCAGGACGCACTGCACTAAATGTAAATAGCAGGAACAGATCTAGCTGAACACTGTGAGCAGGACGCACTGCACTAAATGTAAATAGCAGGAACGGATCTAGCTGAACAATGTGAGCAGGACGCACTGACTGCACTAAATGTAAATAGCAGGAACGGATCTAGCTGAACACTGTGAGCAGGACGCACTGCACTAAATGTAAATAGCAGGAACAGATCTAGCCTAATCTATCTAACTCAAATCAAATGACACTGTCTGTCTCTCTCTCTATCAGCACACCGGAACACACTACACAGGGCCGCCGTGCAGGCGGCCTTATATAGTGTGGGGCGTGTACTAAATCCCCTGATCCATAATTGGCCAAAGCCACCCTGGCTTTGGCCAATTACAGCTCTCTCTACTGACGGCGCTGTGATTGGCCAAGCATGCGGGTCATAGTGCATGCTTGGCCAATCATCAGCCAGCAATGCACTGCGATGCCGCAGTGAATTATGGGCCGTGACGCGCCACACGAATTTGGCGCGAACGGCCCATAACGTTCGCAATTCGACGGACGGTCGAACAGCCGATGTTCGAGTCGAACATGGGTTCGACTCGAACACGAAGCTCATCCCTACCAGGGAGTGAATTAGAAGCTTGGTGGAGTCATTCGTTAAAAAGGAGCGTATTCTGGAAATGTTGCGGGGGCTAAGGCGGCATGATTTGGACAGAGATTGGATGTGGGTCTGAAAGGACAGTTCGAAGTCTAAGGTTACCCCTAGCACCCTGGCATGTGAGGACGAACTGATAGATGTGCTATTGATCTTGACAGAGAAGTCAGGCAAAGAGGCACATGGGGGAGGAAATATTAAGAGCTCGGTTTGAGATAGATTCAGTTTGAGGAAGTGGTTTGACATCCAGGCTGATATGTCTGTTAGTAAATCAGTGATGCGTGAGGAGACTGATGGGGTGAGCTGAGGGGCAGAGAGATAGATTTGGGTGTCATCAGCATATATATATGGTAGTGGAAACCATGGGAGGCTATCAGCTGACCCAAGGAGGACATGTAGATCGAGAATAGTAGAGGTCCAAGGACAGAACCTTGGGGGACCCCAACGATAAGAGGAGTTGGAGAGGAGGAAGTGGAGTTGTAAGTAACACTGAAGGTGCAATGAGATAGGTAAGATTCCAACCAACGGAGAGCGCAGCTATGGAGACCAAGCAAATTGAGTTTTTTGAGGAAGAGGGGGAGGTCAACTGTATCAAAGGCAGCGGAAAGGTCCAAGAGTAAGAGTACGGAATATTGACCGTGGGTTTTGGCTGTTAGTAAGTCATTTGTGAGTTTTAGGAGGACAGTTTCTGTGGAGTGCTGTGGGCGAAATCCAGACTGAAGGGGATCAAGTAGGTTATTCTCAATGAGGTGGTCGCTCAGTCGGTTTTAGACTTGTTATAACTAGGGATGAGCCCAATGTTGGAGACGAACATAAGTCTGACTCGAACATCGGGTGTTCGCCCGTTCGCTAAACAGTGAACAATATGCAGTGTTCGCGGCAAATTCGAAAGCCGTGGAACACCGTTAAAGTGTATGGGACACTAACATGAAAAACCAAAAGTGCTAATTTTAAGGGCATATATGCAAGTTATTGCCATAAATAGTGTTTGGGGACCCGGGTCCTGCCCCAGGGGATATGTATGAATGCAAAAAAAAGTTTTAAAAACTGACGTTTTTTCAGAAGCAGTGATTTTAATAATGCTTAAAGTGAAACAATAAAAATGAAATATTCCTTTAAATAACGTTCCGCTAACCTCCTGCCCTCTGGACCCTGTTCCCTTGCAAATGCTACGTTCACCCTCTGGCTCTATTCTACACTCTCTAACTCACATCTTCAATCTCTTCCTCTCTTGTGGCATCTTCCCCAACTCTCTAAAACATGACTAGTCACACCCATACTTAAAAAGCCCTCACTGGACCCCACCAATCTTAACAACTTATGCCCCGTCTCCTTGCTCCCTTTTTATCCAAACTCCTTGAACGTCTGGTCTACAACCAACTGAGTGACCACCTCACCGAGAATAACCTTCTTGATCTCCTTCAGTCTGGATTTCGCCCTCAACACTTCACAGAAACTGCCCTCCTAAAACTAATAAACAATCTACCAATGGGTAAAACCAATGCACACTATTCTGTACTCCTACTTCTGGACCTTTCTGCAGCCTTTGATATGGTTGAGCACCCCCTCCTCAAAAAACTCCACGCCTTTGGTCTCTGTGACTGTACTCTTTGTTGGTTCCTACTTATCCAACCGCACCTTTAGCGTTACTTACAATTCTACTTCCTCCTCTCCTCTTTCTTTCTCTGTTTGGGTCCCCAAAGGTTCTATTCTTGGACCTCTCCTATTCTCAAACGACACCTCCTGCCTGGGTCAGCTGATAGCCTCCTATTGCTTCCAATACCATCTTCGTGCCAATGACACCCAAATTTATCTCTGACCGTTAACACAGGCCCTTAGTAAAAATTTTAAAAAAATATAGTGCATGTGCTTATTTATTGCCTTGCTTCTACAGAGTACAAATACCCACAATTCCAACTTGGAGGCAAAAATGTATGACTTCCATGCCTGTCACAATGCAGTGCTTGGGTGCAGTCAATCACCAGGCCTGGGTACTGTGGTGTGTGTGTGTGTGGGGGGGGGGGGGTTGATTAGCCTTTAGCAGGTTCTGACTTTCCCAGAAAGCTGAAGCTTGCATAGGGATTTCTGTGTCCTGTATTATATTCTGGAGCATATTATGTATATATAGTAACGCACTGTAGATGTCCATTGAGGCACATTGGCATCCAAAGTTATTTGCACCCCAAGACCCATTCGAGGTGCACTTCCTCTCACCTGCATTATAGTGCACACAAAGCATAGAGCATATGCTCCATGCATTGCATTAAAAAACATGTAGGACCTACATGTTTGTGCTTTGTACCATTCAAAATGCATGCTGTGAATGCTGGGCCCATACTATGACAGAGTTATATACCATACATGTTTTTAGAACCCTTTTGTGAATAAGGTCATCATGTTCTGCATCATCAATATAAGTCATTCCCATTTAGATGTGGGAAATTTTGGATTTGGCCAGTAAGTGGGTGTCTTAATAACAATCTGGATGCAATTTTAATATAATTGTGGGGGGGGGGGGGCAGTCTAGAATTCATTTGTCAGTGTTTTCTGTGCAATAACAAAACAATTGACCAAAATCTCAAGCATAATTTTTTTTATTTGTAAAGTGCAAGCAAGTTGTACAAAAAGCTACGATAAAGAAAAATGACATAGAAATATTGATTCCACCAAAGTGGTGCAAGCACTGCTGTCTAAGTCCACATTTAAGAGATTTTTCCTTACTTCCTGTCCAGATTCAAGAAATGGGTCTCAGATAAAATAGCAACTGAAGGGGACATATACAGCATTTAACCATTCTCCACATTGTCCCATAAAACAAAATTGGTAGACTGAAATTGGCTTTAATCTTGTAAACATTTCTCTATGGGTAAACTTTCAACCAGGACATTTTGGGATCTGAAGTAGAAAAGACTGCCAAAGTCTACAATTTTACCAGAGATCACTAATAGGAAATGCATTTGAAAAAGATCCATCACGATGTTAAGGGTGGTCATAAATAGTCCTTTCCTGTCCCCCATTCTACACCTACTATGACACAAACTAAACTAAACTCCAGCCATTCTCAACCAAGGTTGCGAAGGGTTCCTTGAGCTGTGGCCAACTGGCCTCCCATTTGATGGTGCCTGCCTCCCAAAGTTCTGGGACCAACACCACTTGGCAGAGCCAGCTGTAGGACATCAGTGATCTCTTTAGCTGTCTGTTAAGTTGATGCTCTTACCAGCACTGTAAGGTGAGCATTCTTTTTACATACTACCAACGTAAGGGGCATTCTTCCCACTGTCACGATGAATTGGTTTTAGCATTGGTTTCCAGAGACCTGAACATTTTTTTCAAGTGTTCCTTTGGGGCAATAAGGTTGAAAAAAGCTGGTTTACACTAACTTAGGGGGTGATTGTAGAGACCATCTAACTTGGAAAACCACCATGCAAACTGGTTGAAAGATCCTTCCTTCTCAATGCAAGTCCTACAGGATACAGGCAGATTGCTCCCCACCTGGGGTTCTTGGGGAAACATCTACTGGTGTATGGAAGCAGGGTGCTAAGTAATTGATAGTAGCTAATATTTTTTGAATGTGGAACTAGGCAGTCTTTGAAAGAACTAAACATAGACACAGAGGAGCTGCATTGGTGATAGACAAGGTACGTTCCTGTGAAGAACTGGGTAGGAAAATGAAGGTTCTATTAGGAAAATGAATTCAGATTTTTTTTTTATTCGTCATACAGTGGAAGTTTTTTAGTATGAAGATGATAAAAGGTGCGGACATACAGGTGGCCGGTTTGCTTCAGCGCATTGTTCAGGATTACAGGACGCATTCTGGGTAGAAAATAAAAATATATATTAGGAAACAAATAATTCAATGGTTATAAATTTCACATTTTAAAAAAAAAGCTTTACTTTGCTCTGCTTGAATCTGTGTTGGCTACAAAACAAAACCTTATTAACATTGTGGTCCTGGATCCCGGGTGACTCTTAACCCTCCGTTTCATCCACCCTTTTTGGATAGGAGTGCCTAAATTGCACCCACTTTGGTGTCCGTTTATGAAGCAGTGAAATCTATTCACTGCTTCGTTCTCCGGCAATTACAGTGAAGATCTTTCTACTCTGTGTGCCAGTTTATGAAGCTTTGTAGATCGCTTCACCTTTGGAGGAGTGAAGCGATCTACAAATGCTTCAAACAGTGGAGAACGGCCCCTGATACTGGAATCTCGTGAGACTTTACGAGATTACAGTACCAGATGTCAGTTTATCAAGCAGTGATAAATTATCACCGCTCAACGGCGTGGATTAATGTTAATAAAATAAAGAGTCCCCCTACATTATACACATATGTATACACACACACACATTATATATACATGTATATACACACACATGATATATATATATATACATATACACATTATATGTATATATGTATATATATGTATACACATAAATATGACAGGGGGACATGCTTACAGTGTTGGGGGGTCTGAACGAGGCATAAGGAAGTTAAAAAACTTCCTCCTTCCCCCTCAGATCCCCCCAGATTTCCTCTTCACTCCCCGATTCACCAGCTCTGAGCTGGTGAACCTGGGAGTGTGAATTCTGATACAGATCGCCAGTGAAGCGGTGAGATCACCGCTTCATAAACTGGCCGTTACTGTGACAGTCAATGAGGATTCTCCATGTGTAGAGATAATCGGCGGGAGAACAAGTTCAAACATGTTCTCCCCCGATTATCACAGTTTCATAAACTGTTTATGGACTGTGATCAGCGGCGATCCTCGGGATCACCGCTGATCACTGCTTCATAAACGGACACCTTTGTGTATTGGTCTTACCCAGAACCCGCCTCTAAACATGTGGATGACAAAGGACAAAGCATTGGTAAGACAGAAGGCCAATATGCAGAACTGTCCTGGCAAATCCGGGACAGTTGGCATATTGGGATTCCTAATTTGGGAATGGAGGTGTATCCTGACAGATCTGGGACATTTGGGAATGGTGTAAAATGCATCAATAGAGATGTAGTTAGAAGTTGATTAAAGCTGAACTTCAGCCAAAACATATTTTGGAAGCGAGGATATTAAAACTTGTCAAATGTTAAACCCCATGTGTTAGCAAAGGTTTGCTAGAAATCTGACAGAAGTTTTAATCCCTTCGTGCCTAAGGGTAAAACAAATCTTAATGCCTAAGCACAATTTTGCAACTTTGATATGTGTTTTAGTAAAACCGCACATATCGTCACAACTACTATGTGCATCCAGGTGGATACATGTAGCGCAGGGGTTTGCTACCAAAGTTATCATGCTAAGTAATGTACTGTTTCTTAAGCAAGGGTTTGGCTCCCTCTAGTGACCGCTAACACTTTGTCAGGACTTTTTCTTTAATTAAGAGTGGAAACAGTTATGCATTGTGGGATGTGTAGTTTGATGAGGAAGTGACTCATGTTGTTAAATCAGTCTGGGAACTACTGACCCACAATGCCAAGGCACAGAACAGCCTGCTGGGTAAAGAGATAAAAGAACAGGCGTGGCCTGCTTTCGGCCTCTCCGGACGCCATTCAGCAATCAGCAGGGAGGTCTGTCTGTGAACAAAAGACTGCGGCCTACATGGCGCGGAGTGGGATTGCCAGCCTCTGAGGGACTTCAGAGTATAGCCCTGCCAGCTTAGCAAGCGGATCGGTGTGCAGTGCCAGGACATCTGGAACTTTCCTGCATCTCAGCCATCCGGAGGGGCGGTATAGGGCAGCGGCGCCATCTTTCATCAGACTGAGACATCAGGAGAAGAGTCTGGATGATTGTGGTGAGAGGGCACCTGCCCATTCCAGTAAAGTGCACTGTTTGGTGAGTGAGTTAATTACAGACTGCTGGTGAGACTTTTAGTCCCACAGAAGTGATTCCACTTACTTACAGGCTGCATACAGCTGAATTCTATGATTTGCTATTCCATGTGCTATAAAGTCAGTACTGTACTACACCCACTGATAAGGAGGAAGTGTCACAAGTACTATATATATGTTAAGTTAACAGTTACCAGTACATCATTTATTCCATGGTTTGCTTTCTCTTTGTTTCCCTGTTGGATTACAAATACTGCAGTTTAAAACTACAGGCTAGCTGAAGATATTTGAAGACAAGGAACTTTTATCATCTTTTACAAAGCGTCATGGTTCTACTTTGTAGTTGTGACATTGAATTACAACCTAGGGGAAGCCCTTGAGTACAGGTTAAAAATTGCATTGTGTTATTACATGTGAGGAACATTGCCTTGCAATTTGGTGTGTGTGTTGAGGCTTCAGTGGGAAGGTGTTTAATATAGGTCTTTGAGAATATTGAGCATTTGTCCCACTGTACCCCTATTCATATATATATATATATATATATATATATATATATATATATATATATATATATACATACACAGGGTTTTTTTTTTCAGGGGGAACTTGGTGGAACTCAGTTCCACCACCTCTGGCTCAGACCCTTTGGTGCCTGCTCACCACAATCACTTGTAAACACAGAAGTCTGGTATCTGTGTTTACAAGTGACAGCTCTGCACCCTGTATGTAATGCAATCCTGGTATTTAATGCCCCTTTAAGACCCTCCTGCTGTTTTCGTGAAATTTGACTGAATGCACCCACTATTTTATGTAATTTGGAGGGTGTGTATGGGTGGAGGGGTTTTGTGGGGCCGTGGTTAAGTTCCAGCACCTATTGTTTGAGAAAAAAAGACCTGTATGTATATATATATATATATATATATATACATATATATATATATATATATATATATATATATATATATATATATATATATATATATATATATATATATTTACCCTCCACGTGGATTAAATCCACAGTTTCATATCCGTATTATTGTTATCAACTGTCATTTATTGTTTATATTTGATCTCATTGTTCCTTATGATTAATACCCACTTTAGTAAACTTTCTGAGTGGTTAATTGATATTCTGTGTTTGTCTCTATTACTACCACAGCTGGTGAAGGGACGGGATCCAGGGCTATGGTAAATATATTTTATGGGTTGTCATTGCTGTGTTTCTCTCTATTGCTGGGTCCCATACTAATATTACCAAGCAGGTGTGCCAGAGGTGTCGAGACCGTTCTTGGGGTTGAGAGGCAGGGTACAGAAGCACAATGTACATTAGCAGCTCCTGCGGGGGTAGTGCTACATACACTAAGTTCTTAAAAGTATTGGGACACCTGCCTTTACATGCACATTAACTTTAACCCCCCTGACGGTATTCCCGAGTGTGGCTCGGGGTGGATTTTCAGCACCAAAAGCGGTAACCCCGAGCCACACTCGAGATTGCATCGCAGGATCCAGGTACGTCAAATTTACATTGTCCCCAGTATCCTGCGATGTCTCCCCGCTGTGTGTGCAAGCCGTCCTCCGCCGGATCTTTCACATAGCCAAGCTCCGTTCCCTGCGAGCCTTGCGACACACGGGGGCGGAGAACGGCGCCAAATTCAAAAAGTAAAATACACAATACATATACAGTACACTGTAATCTTACAGATTCCATTAATGTATCTATATATTTTACATCCCTTTTGTCCCCAGTGGTATGTCCAGTGCCCTGCATGTAGTTTTATATTATAAATACTGTTCTTTCTGCCTGGAAACTGGAGATTGTCCATAGCAACCAAAACCGTCCCTTTACATCAAAAGTGGTTTTAGACCAGCCAGAAAACAGTGATAATAAATTAAAATCACTTGCAGAATTGAGCGATAGTGTGGGGAATTCCGTCATTAAACACTAAAAGTAATGACAGTGGCATTTCTGCAACTGAACAAATTTCAGTGTTTTTGATTTGATTACATTATTGAATAATTTTTATTATTATTATATTATTATTTGTTATAATTATTTATAGTTATTTATTATATTATGATTTATGATTTCGTGTTTCAAACTTTATCATACCAGGGATGTCTACTAGACTCTTGTTTGGACAGATTTAAGTGTGGTATTCCTAAGAATTACAGGCCTACAATATAAAACGCCAAATTTCCATGCAAAATAATTGTACCGCTTTGAGCATCAAAAATCTGACATAATCATACCGCCAGGGAGGTTAAGTGGCATCGCAGTCTCATGCCCTGTACACACGTTCGGAATTTCCGACAACAAATGTTCGATGGGAGCCCGTTGTCGGAAATTCCAACCGTGTGTAGGCTCCATCAGACATTTTCCGTCGGAAATTCCGACAAACAAAATTTGAGATCTGGACAACAAAATCCGTTGTCGGAAATGCCGATTGTGTGTACACAATTCCGACGCCCAAAATTCCACGCATGCTCGGAATCAAGCAGAAGAGCCGCACTGGCTATTGAACTTCAATTTTCTCAGCTCGTCGTACATTCTTGACGTTCAGAATTTCCGACAACATTTGTGTGACCGTGTGTATGCAAGACAAGTTTGAGCCAACATCCATCGGAAAAAAAAACATGGATTTTGTTAGAATGTGCGATCGTATGTACGCGGCATTAGTCCGTAGGGTTCAGTATTGAGTTGGCCCACCCTGCAGCTATAAGAGCTTTAACTCTTCTGGAAAGGCTTTCCTCAAAGTTTAGGAGTGTGTCTATGGGAATGTTAGACCAATCTTCCAGAAGCGCATTTGTGAGGTCAGATATTGATGTTGGGCAAGAAGGCCTGGCTCCCAGTCTCCGCTCTGATTCATCCCAAAGGTGTTCTATCGAGTTGAGGTCAGGACTGTGCAGGCCAGTCAAGTTCATAGGCTTACAAATGGTGCACTAAACACATGAGTGTGTTTTTTCGAGTGCCATTCATAAAAGTCCACCTCTCTGTTTTTTTACAATGTGGTGGAATTGATAAATGTGGTGATTAACAGCTTTATGAAAAGTGCAGGTGAAAGCACAAAAAAATCAAGCACTCTAATGCTTGAACATTCGGTAGAGAGATACAGAAAACTTTGTGGTCACTTGTTGAAAAGAGGTAGCCCTAAATAAGAGGATCCAGGGTCACCCTGAAGCAAGAGAGACCAAGGGCGGCCAAAAGCAAGGTCTTGGTTGCAAAAAGAAGAAGGAAAGAGAAAAAAAAAGTGATAAGGAAAAATAGGTTCAGGATAGAAAAAAGCAAAAGTGGGAGGGGGAAGAGGGAGGAGTCCTGCAGGAGGGGGAGGTGACAAGTCCGCTCTCAGGAGAGGCCCAGACTGCTCGGGTGCAAAGTGGGAAGAGCATAGGACCACCAAGGTGACCATACTTTAGGGAATTTAGAGTGAGAATACTCAACATTTTCTCGTTGATCATAAGATCGGTTAGAGTGCTCTTCATCATAGCAAACGGAACAGAGGGCTTCCTCCAAGCTCTGGCTATAACCCTTTTGGCCGCAATAAACAAATAAGATGCCAGTTTCTGTTGGTATGAGAACAAGCCCTGAATCGGGCAGTGCAACAAGGTGTTTTTAGCAACTTTAATGCAACTTTGACGCAACTTTGGATGGGTATGACTTGGATGCGACTTTGGCTTTGACCAAAGATAATGGACAACTGTTGCATGTAAAACATTCAGGTATGACTTTCATGCAACTTTTGAGGGGTAACATTGAACGCCTGTGGCCCTCAAGTTGCATGAAAGTCGGACCAAAGTTGTGCATGAACTACTTTGAAGTTGCAGCAACTTCAAAGTTGCACATATACAGTATGAATGGTTACCATTGGAAAACATGGGGTACGAATTGTCATCTGACAATCGTACAAGGGTGAAAGGACACATAATGCCCTTTGTAATCCACTTCCCAGGGCTTTTTAACATACGGGAGGATTTACAGGTAAATAACAAAACATAACTTCTTCCTAACTGGGGATGTCCTTTGGGAAATGCAATGAATACACAGTAGATCATCTTCTGTAAGGTGGCCATAGAGGACGGTGTCATGTCACTTTGTCCCCTGTTATAAAATTCCAGGAAGTACTTTGATACATGGACATCCTATTACCTTGCACCACAGGTTCAAAGCACCAGACTACCCCCGAAATGCTGGAGTCAAAGCAGCAGCCTTTGGCCTGGCAGATAGCTGGGGAGATCCCGGGGTATCCGCAGTTTATCCGAGCTTTCGGATCGACAGAACAATCAGGTAGATCTATGAATGGGACACAAAATCAAAAAGATGAGACAAAGCTCAGACCAATTCTAATTAGTGAATAAAATCACACTGACGTTATTGGTGATCAATTTATTAGTTATTCATCTTTTAAAGCAGGGGTCTCCAAACTTTCTAAACAAATGGCCAGTTTAGACTTTAGGAGGACCGGACTGTGGCCAGTGGGAGTAGAAAAGGTCCCGACATTAGTGGGAAAAAATAATGCCCCATTGTTTGTTTCAGTGACAGTAATTGCACCCCATTATTTGTATAAGTGGGAGGAATTGTGCTCCATCGTTGGTGTCATTGAGAGGAATTGTAGCCCATTGTTGGTGTCAGTGGGAGGAATTTTGCCCCATCATTGGTGTCATTGGGCCCCATTGTTGGTGTCATTGGGAGGAGTTGTGCCCCATCATTGGTGTCATTGGGTTCCATTGTTGGTGTCATTGGGAGGAGTTGTGCCCCATTGTTGGTTTCAGTGGGAGGAATTTTGCCCAATCATTAGTGTCATTGGGCACCATTGTTGGTGTCATTGGGAGGAGTTGTGCCCCATTGTTGGTTTCAGTGGGAGGAAATTTGCCCCATCATTGCTGTCATTGAGAGGAAATGTGCCTCCTTTATTGGTGTCAGTGGGGGGAATTATGCCCCATTGTTGGTATCAATAGATGAATAGTGTCCCAAGGGCCAGATAAAAGCAAGAAAAGGGCCGCATCTGGCCCCCCGGGCCACAGTTTGGAGACCACTGTTTTAAAGGATATGATTAGTCATTTCAATTGTGTTTAGATACATATAAGATATATGGCAGCTTAAGTCTATGAATGAGCTGACTCTAATAAAACAATGCACTCCCTGTCTTATCTCAACAACTGTTAAAATGTGTCCAAAGCCAAAAACAAAAACAAAGTAATAGATTGCAGCTTATCATTAAATGAGGCGACTGCATTTGTTTTCTTCTTTTTAAAGTGTTTTCCCACCTGGTGATCCTGCCAGTAACACACGTCCTGTCCTAGGTTGATAACACCCACTATTGTATCTATGGAGGAGTAGCGTTGTTACCCTAGGACAGAAAGTGTATTAAAGTTTTTCTAACCCAGGAGCCTACATTTAGTATATCTGGTCTCCCACAGTACACAGAACATGGAAATGCAGATATTTTAGTCAATATAAACTGCTAAATACTTTTTTTCATCAGCAGTATATAGCAGTCTTGTGACTTCTATTAGTTTCTGGTTAAAGCTTGTAGGAGGAGTTTTCAATCTTCCCTGAAAGTCCTATGAAGCTGCAGGACCCCTGACCCTCTGCCTGGACAGTGCTGATTACATGCACCCTCCCAAGAAAAAAAACTCTCTAGCAATACACACCAAACTGAGCATGTGCAGAGTGACTGGAGGAAGGGGAGGATCAGAGAAGACAGGATCAAACAGGCTTTTTACGCAATGCAGAGAATTAACCCCTTTGGGGAGTATAACAAACATGCTTTACTGCATATACGCACTGATTTTTCTGTTGTGGATTTGGTAACACTTCAAAGCTGAAAGTGGTACTTCCTTCCAGATCAACATGCAATTAACATTTTTCAATTAAATTCTTTCATTTTCTACAAATACCTCTTCTGAGACCCAGGAATTCCATCACTTGGGTCAGTCTGCTTGTCTTTACTTGAGTTCCATGGAGGGGGCCGGCAGACTTATATAAATGTCACAGCACCCTGCCTCAGATCTCCTTTCAAAAGTGTTAAATGAAAAAAAAAAACATTCCCAGAATCCCTTTAGACATTCATGCTTCTCCCTGATGGCGACTTGCGACTTGCTAGCGATTTTCGTACAACTTCCTAGCGACAAGTTTTCAATTTGCTTGTGACTTCCTAGTGTCTTGCTTGTAACTTTTGTGATTTAACATTGCAGTCTATGGCACTTAAATCGTAACCAAAGTTGCAGAAAAGTAGTGTAGGAACCCCTTTGAGATGAATGTGTTTTGACTTGTCATGTGACTTTATGTGCATAAGTCGCATGATAAGTCGCAGCAGTGTGAACCGGGGCTTATAAAGGGCCCCGTGACGAGAGTAAAGGGTCCTGGGATTATTTATTTATATCTATATAGATATATCTATATATATATGTATACAGTATAAAGTATATAATATACTGTATATAATCTTAAAATATATATATATATATATATATATATATATATATATATATATATATATAAAATATTATAATGTAAATAATATTTTATATACAATATTATACTGCATATATAACATAATTTATATAATATAGTATAATATTTTATATTTTATATAATATTCTATATTATAATGATACAACATATTTATGTTATCTAAATATCCAGCTAATATCTTCTGAATGTTAAATATGTGGCCTATTATATAATATATAAAAATTATTAGATAGATAGATAGATAGATAGATAGATAGATAGATAGATAGATAGATAGATAGATAGATAGATAGATAGATAGATAGATAGATATAGTTATCTATATCTATATATAGATAGATATCTATCTATATATAGGAAGATAGATATATATATCTATATATATATAGATATATATAGATAGATATATTTATCTATCTATATATGTATATATATATATATATATAGAGAGAGAGAGAGAGAGAGAGAGAGAGAGAGAGAGATAGATAGATAGATAGATAGATAGATAGATAGATAGATAGATAGATAGATAGATAGATAGATAGATAGATAGATAGATAGATAGATAGATAGATAATAAAATGTGTGTGTGTATATGTGTATTTAAAAATTTAAAAAATGTAAAAAAAATAAAAATTCAAAAAATATAAAAGATAAAAAGAAGATACTTATAAATATAATACAATGCCTGACCTATAACTTTAACTTTAAACCTAAAATCCTAGCCTGAAGATACTAAAACTTTTAATTCCACAATCAATAAAGAAAAAAAAGAATTTTTTAATGCAACACAACTGGTGTACTTACTCTGGGCTGAGCAGGTGACCCCCAACAGCAACACAACGGCCAAAATCCAGCAGATCCTGCGGTCCATTCTGACGTTCTCCTGTAGGCCTAGATGAAGTAGTCTGACCAGCAGTGAAGGGCCCGGGCTCCCCGGGGGTCATTTTATATCCTCGGGTCTGTTTGCTGAATTCTTCTGATAAGGTTTTCTGAGGGTGAGGCTTCTGGCTGTCCACACCCCGCTCTGTCTATTTAAATATGACCCTTAAAGGGTGGCAACCGCAAGAGGCTTTACAATCCATGAAAGAAGACGGCAGTTTATTTTCAGATCACTAGAATTAATCAGTAAAGTATATTCTGAGCTTTCACAAAAGGGAAACAAAAATGTAAACGATTAAAATGAGTATTTTACAATGTGTAAGAATCTCTTTAAAGGGCCAGTCCACTCAAAATTGATATTTCTTGAGCTGTTTTTACATTTTGATTTTTAAAAAAATTATTTTTGGCCTAAAGATTGCATAAATATCCCAAAATATTTTATATTTTCTGAAAGCGGACACCCTGGAGAATAAAATGGTGGTAGTTCCAGTTTTGTATAGCACATAAAAAATACACTAAAGTTACTTATAGGGCCCACAAACGCAATATTATACCCAATTCTTTTGTAAAATATAAAAGATCAGGTTGCACCACGTAAATAGAAACCCAAAACGTCAAGCCTTAAAATTGCGTGCACCCATGAAACAGTGACAAACTTCATTACCCTATATTTTACATAGAGGGCTGCAAACAAGTGACCAAGGTGCTGGACCATGAATTCTAAAAGTTTATTTGTTAAGCATAGTTAAAACTTACATGGATGTTTTGGACCACAGTGGAGGAGGAGAGGGGAAATCCAGGCAAGCCGCCTGACGGCCAGTGTGGGGTGTGATTATCCCCACACCGAGGAGCCTGGTTCAAGGCAAAGATGGAATGTAGAAGCCCACAGATGATGGCCAAAAAAGCGCTGAAAAGCAGGGGCGGCCAAGATCTTGATAACCAACACACCTGGATAGTAGGCTGAAAGCCAGGGGTACAAATTGCCAGAGAAGCTGATCCTTAAGGTGCTGCTGCGGTGTATCCTCACACACATTGTGCAATCCTGTGTAGACCTTGCGCAAGGGATAGCAGTGGGTAGACTTACGCGTTTCAGGGTCATTTTTTCGGTGACAGGTTCTCGTTAATATTATATTAGGGACCTAAAGGATTAGCATTCTGAAATGATCATTGCACCCTGGCTCAGAACTGCCCTAATATGAGCAGTGGGCGGCAGTCGTAAGCCAATCTTAACACTTCATATAAGGCCTTGTTCACATAGGTGTAGTAAATCATACATCTGTGCAAGGCCCTGTTTTCCCACACATGGATGCACAGGTGTTCCATGCATCCCAGCGCAGGAAGTCCTATTTATGTCAATTTGTGGTCAGTGGGAGGAAATATACCCTTTATATTGGTAATTAGTGGAAGGAAAGATACCCTTTATATTGGTTGTTATTCAGAGGAAGAATACCCATTACATTGGTAGTCATTGGGAGAAAAGATACTCTTTACATTGATGGTCAGTGGGAGGAAAGATACCCTTTACATTGTTGGTTATTGAGAGGAAGAATACCCATTATATTGGTAGTCATTGAGAGGAAAGATACCCTTTATGTTGGTGGTTATTGGGAGAAACAATACCCCTTACATAGTTGTTCAGTGGGAGTAAAGATACCCTTTACATTGGTTGTTATTGAGAGGAACAAAACCCCTTACGTTCGAGGTCAGTGGGAGAAAAGATACCCTTTACTTTGGTTGTCAGTGGAAGGAATGATATTTTTTACATTGGTAGTAAGTGGAGAAAAGTTCTCTTAAATCCTTTAATGAGTGGTTAGTAAGGGCACATAATGTTGTGCATAAAGGTAGGAAAATGAAGGTCTAATTAAGATGCAGTTCAGTTCTAGGCACCAGTTCTCAAAAAGGATATCGGGGAACTGGAGAAAGTGCAGAGAAGGGAAACCAAATTGATAAGAGGCATGGAGGAATTTAGTTATGAGCAAAGATTAGGAACTGAATTTATTCTCATTTGAGAAGAGGAGATTAAGGGAGGATATGATCAACATGTATAAATACATAAATGGTCCATATAGTGAACGTGGTGTTGAGTTATTCACTCTAAGGTCATCACAGAGGACAAGAGGACACGCTTTACGTCTAGAGGAAAAGAGATCTTAATCTCCAAATACGGAAAGGTTTCTTCACAATAAGAGCTGTGAAAATGTGGAATAGAATCTCTCCAGAGGTGGTTCTGGCCAAGATCAGTAGATTGCTTTAAAAAAAGGCCTGGATTCTTTACTTAACCACTTGCCGACCGCCGCACACAGATGTACGTCGACAAAGCGGCACGGGCAGGCATAAGGGCTTACCTGTACGTCCCTGCCTGCCCGCGGGTGGGGGGTCCGATCGGACCCCCCCCCCCGGTGCCTGCGACGGTCGGCAAATGTCCCCCGGCGATCGGTGGTGAGGGGGAGGCCATCCATTCGTGGCCCCCCCCTCGCGATCGCTCCCAGCCAATGGGATCATTTCCCTGCCTCTGTATTGTACACAGAGGCAGAGGAAATGGTGTCATCTCTCCTCGGCTCGGTATTTTCCGTTACGGGCCGAGGAGAGAAGACTGTAATGTGAGTGCACAACACACACACACACAGTAGAACATGCCAGGCACACAAAACACCCCGATCCCCCCCCCCCCGATCGCCCCCCGATCCCCCCCAATCACCCCCCCCCCTGTCACAAACTGACACAAAGCAGGTTTTTTTTTTTTTGTTTTTTTTTTCTGATTACTGTATTGGTGTCAGTTTGTGACAGTTACTGTGTTAGGGCAGTGAATGTTAGGCCCCCTTTAGGTCTAGGGTACCCTCCTAGCCCCCCCTAATAAAGTTTTAACCCCTTGATCACCCCCTGTCACCAGTGTTGCTAAGCGATCATTTTTCTGATCGCTGTATTAGTGTCGCTGGTGACGCTAGTTAGGGACATAAATATTTAGGTTCGCCGTCAGCGTTTTATAGCGACAGGGACCCCCATATACTATCTAATAAATGTTTTAACCCCTTGATTGCCCCCTAGTTAACCCTTTCACCACTGATCACCGTATAACTGTTACGGGTGACGCTGGTTAGTTCGTTTATTTTTTATAGTGTCAGGGCACCCGCCGTTTATTACCGAATAAAGGTTTAGCCCCCTGATCGACCGGCGGTGATATGCGTCGCCCCAGGCAGCGTCAGATTAGCGCCAGTACCGCTAACACCCACGCACGCAGCATACGCCTCCCTTAGTGGTATAGTATCTGTACGGATCAATATCTGATCCAATCAGATCTATACTAGCGTCCCCAGCAGTTTAGGGTTCCCGAAAACGCAGTGTTAGCGGGATCAGCCCAGATACCTGCTAGCACCTGCGTTTTGCCCCTCCGCCCGGCCCAGCCCAGCCCACCCAAGTGCAGTATCGATCGATCACTGACACTTACAAAACACTAAACGCATAACTGCAGCGTTCGCATAGTCAGGCCTGATCCCTGCGATCGCTAACAGTTTTTTTGGTAGCGTTTTGGTGAACTGGCAAGCACCAGCCCCAGGCAGCGTCAGGTTAGCGCCAGTAGCGCTAACACCCACGCACGCACCGTACACCTCCCTTAGTGGTATAGTATCTGAACGGATCAATATCTGATCCGATCAGATCTATACTAGCGTCCCCAGCAGTTTAGGGTTCCCAAAAACGCAGTGTTAGCGGAATCAGCCCAGATACCTACTAGCACCTGCGTTTTGCCCCTCCGCCCGGCCCAGCCCAGTCCAGCCCACCCAAGTGCAGTATCGATCGATCACTGTCACTTACAAAAGACTAAACGCATAACTGCAGCGTTCGCAGAGTCAGGCCTGATCCCTGCGATCGCTAACAGTTTTTTTGGTAGTATTTTGGTGAACTGGCAAGCACCAGCCCCAGGCAGGGTCAGGTTAGTGCCAGTAGCGCTAACACCCACGCACGCACCGTACACCTCCCTTAGTGGTATAGTATCTGAACGGATCAATATCTGATCCGATCAGATCTATACTAGTGTCCCCAGCAGTTTAGGGTTCCCAAAAACGCAGTGTTAGCGGAATCAGCCCAGATACCTGCTAGCACCTGCGTTTTGCCCCTCCGCCCGGCCCAGCCCACCCAAGTGCAGTACCGATCGATCACTGTCACTTACAGAACACTAAACGCATAACTGCAGCATTCGCAGAGTCAGGCCTGATCCCTGCGATCGCTAACAGTTTTTTTGGTAGCGTTTTGGTGAACTGGCAAGCGCCAGCGGCCTAGTACACCCCGGTCGTAGTCAAACCAGCACTGCAGTAACACTTGGTGACGTGGCGAGTCCCATAAGTGCAGTTCAAGCTGGTGAGGTGGCAAGCACAAGTAGTGTCCCGCTGCCACCAAAAAGACAAACACAGGCACGTCGTGCCCATAGTGCCCTTCCTGCTGCATTCGCCAATCCTAATTGGGAACCCACCGCTTCTGCAGCGCCCGTACTTCCCCCATTCACATCCCCAACCAAATGCAGTCGGCTGCATGAGAGGCATGTTCTTTATGTCCTCCCGAGTACCCCTACCCAGCGAACCCCCTCAAAAAAGATGTTGTGTCTGCAGCAAGCGCGGATATAGGCGTGACACCCGCTATTATTGTCCCTCCTGTCCTGACAATCCTGGTCTTTGCATTGGTGAATATTTTGAACGCTACCATTCACTAGTTGAGTATTAGCGTAGGGTACAGCATTGCACAGACTAGGCACACTTTCACAGGGTCTCCCAAGATGCCATCGCATTTTGAGAGACCCGAACCTGGAACCGGTTACAGTTATAAAAGTTACAAAAAAAAAAAAAAACACATACAAAAATATAAAATAAAAAAAAAATAGTTGTCGTTTTATTGTTCTTTCTCTCTCTATTCTCTCTCTCTATTGTTCTGCTCTTTTTTACTGTATTCTATTCTGCAATGTTTTATTGTTATTATGTTTTATCATGTTTGTTTTTCAGGTATGCAATTTTTTATACTTTACCGTTTACTGTGCTTTATTGTTAACCATTTTTTTGTCTTCAGGTACGCCATTCACGACTTTGAGTGGTTATACCAGAATGATGCCTGCAGGTTTAGGTATCATCTTGGTATCATTCTTTTCAGCCAGCGGTCGGCTTTCATGTAAAAGCAATCCTAGCGGCTAATTAGCCTCTAGACTGCTTTTACAAGCAGTGGGAGGGAATGCCCCCCCCCCCAACGTCTTCCGTGTTTTTCTCTGGCTCTCCTGTCTCAACAGGGAACCTGAAAATGCAGCCGGTGATTCAGCCAGCTGACCATAGAGCTGATCAGAGACCAGAGTGGCTCCAAACATCTCTATGGCCTAAGAAACCGGAAGCTACGAGCATTTTATGACTTAGATTTCGCCGGATGTAAACAGCGCCATTGGGAAATTGGGAAAGCATTTTATCACACCGATCTTGGTGTGGTCAGATGCTTTGAGGGCAGAGGAGAAATCTAGGGTCTAATAGACCCCAATTTTTGCAAAAAAGAGTACCTGTCACTACCTATTGCTATGATAGGGGATATTTACATTCCCTGAGATAACAATAAAAATGATTTAAAAAAAAATGAAAGGAACAGTTTAAAAATAAGATAAAAAAATAATAATAATAAAGAAAAAAAAAAAAAAAAAAGCACCCCTGTCCCCCCTGCTCTCGCGCTAAGGCGAACGCAAGCGTCGGTCTGGCGTCAAATGTAAACAGCAATTGCACCATGCATGTGAGGTATCGCCGCGAAGGTCAGATCGAGGGCAGTAAGTTTAGCAGTAGACCTCCTCTGTAAATCTAAAGTGGTAACCTGTAAAGGCTTTTAAAGGCTTTTAAAAATGTATTTAGTTTGTCGCCACTGCACGTTTGTGCGCAATTTTAAAGCATGTCATGTTTGGTATCCATGTACTCGGCCTAAGATCATCTTTTTTATTTCATCAAACATTTGGGCAATATAGTGTGTTTTAGTGCATTAAAACGTAAAAAAGTGTGTTTTTTCCCCAAAAAATGCGTTTGAAAAATCGCTGCGCAAATACTGTGTGAAAAAAAAAATGAAACACCCACCATTTTAATCTGTAGGGCATTTGCTTTAAAAAAAATATATAATGTTTGGGGGTTCAAAGTAATTTTCTTGCAAAAAAAAATTATTTTTTTATGTAAACAATAAGTGTCAGAAAGGGCTTTGTCTTCAAGTGGTTAGAAGAGTGGGTGATGTGTGACATAAGCTTCTAGATGTTGTGCATAAAATGCCAGGACAGTTCAAAACCCCCCCAAATGACCCCATTTTGGAAAGTAGACACCCCAAGCTATTTGCTGAGAGTCATGTTGAGTCCATGGAATAATTTATATTGTGACACAAGTTGCGGGAAAGAGACAATTTTTTATTTTTTTTATTTTTTTTTGCGCAAAGTTGTCACTAAATTATATATTGCTCAAACATGCCATGGGAATATGTGAAATTACACCCCAAAATACATTCTGTTGCTTCTCCTGAGTACGGGGATACCACATGTGTGAGACTTTTTGGGAGCCTAGCCGCGTACGGGACCCCGAAAACCAAGCACCGCCTTCAGGCTTTCTAAGGCCGTAAATTTTTGATTTCACTCTTCACTGCCTATCACAGTTTCGGAGGCCATGGAATGCCCAGGTGGCAAAAAAAAACCCCAAATGACCCCATTTTGGAAAGTAGACACCCCAAGCTATTTGATGAGAGGTATAGTGAGTATTTTGCAGACCTCACTTTTTGTCACAAAGTTTTGAAAATTGAAAAAAGAAAAAAAAAAATTTTTTTTCTCGTCTTTCTTTATTTTCAAAAACAAATGAGAGCTGCAAAATACTCACCATGCCTCTCAGCAAATAGCTTGGGGTGTCTACTTTCCAAAATGGGGTCATTTGGGGGGGGTTTGTGCCACCTGGGCATTCCATGGCCTCCGAAACTGTGATAGGCAGTGAGGAGTAAAATCAAAAATGTACGCCCTTAGAAATCCTGAAGGCAGTGATTGGTTTTCGGGGTCCCGTACGCGGCTAGGCTCCCAAAAAGTCCCACACATGTGGTATCCCCATACTCAGGAGAAGCAGCTAAATGTATTTTGGGGTGCAATTCCACATATGCCCATGGCCTGTGTGAGCAATATATCATTTAGTGACAACTTTGTGCAAAAAAAAAAAAAAAAAAAAAAATTTGTCACTTTCCCGCAACTTGTGTCAAAATATAAAACATTCCATGGACTCAACATGCCTCAAAGCAAATAGCTTGGGGTGTCTACTTTCCAAAATGGGGTCATTTGGGGGGGTTTTATGTCATCTGGGCATTTTATGGCCTTCAAAACTGTGATAGGTAGTGAGGAGTAAAATCAAAAATGTACGCCCTTAGAAATCCTGAAGGCAGTGATTGGTTTTCGGGGCCCCGTACGCGGCTAGGCTCCCAAAAAGTCCCACACATGTGGTATCCCCGTACTCAGGAGAAGCAGCTAAATGTATTTTGGGGTGCAATTCCACATATGCCCATGGCCTGTGTGAGCAATATATCATTTAGTGACAACTTTTTGTAATTTTTTTTTTTTTTGTCATTATTCAATCACTTGGGACAAAAAAAATGAATATTCAATGGGCTCAACATGCCTCTCAGCAAATTCCTTGGGGTGTCTACTTTCCAAAATGGGGTCATTTGTGGGGGTTTTGTACTGCCCTGCCATTTTAGCACCTCAAGAAACGACATAGGCAGTCATAAATTAAAGGCTGTGTAAATTCCAGAAAATGTACCCTAGTTTGTAGACGCTATAACTTTTGCGCAAACCAATAAATATACACTTATTGACATTTTTTTTACCAAAGACATGTGGCCGAATACATTTTGGCCTAAATGTATGACTAAAATTGAGTTTATTGGATTTTTTTTAGAACAAAAAGTAGAAAATATCATTTTTTTTCAAAATTTTTGGTCTTTTTCCGTGTATAGCGCAAAAAATAAAAACGGCAGAGGTGATCAAATACCATCAAAAGAAAGCTCTATTTGTGGGAAGAAAAGGACGCAAATTCCGTTTGGGTACACCATTGCATGACCGCGCAATTAGCAGTTAAAGCGACGCAGTGCCGAATTGTAAAAAGTGCTCTGGTCAGGAAGGGGGTAAATCCTTCCGGGGCTGAAGTGGTTAATGTACATAATATAACTGGGTACTGACATTATAGGTAAAATTGATCCAGGGAAAATCCGATTGCCTCTTGGGGTATAAGGGAGGAATTTTTTTCCCCTGCTGCAGCAAATTGGATCCTGCTTTGCTGGGGGTTTTTTGCCTTCCTCTGGAACAACTGTGGGTGAAGGATTGTGTATATGGGATTGTATGGGGTTTTTTTTTGTTTTTTTGGTTGAACTGGATGGACTTGTGTCTTTTTTCAACCTGACTAATGATGTAACTATGTAAGATTGTAGTGTGTTTGAAAATCTTCTTATTTAAGGCCTACTCTCATCACTTTTCTCGCATTCTGATAAAAGTAAAGCTATTGTAGAATTAGGAATGGCAATCGGTGTTGTTCCTAGAGCAGACATTCTCAGCCAGGTTTCCGTGGAACCCTATGGTTCCTCCAGTGGTTGATAGGGGCTCCTTGAGCTGTTACTGATTGACCTCACATCTGATGGTGCCTGCATAATTCCAGAGCCAATGCTGCTTGACAAAACCAGCCGCATGACCCAATTGTCTTTTTTTTAACTGTCTGTAAGGTTGACAATCTGATAACCACTGTGAAAGTTGCATTCTTCCTACTAACCACCGATGTAATGGGCATATTCCCCAGTTCACCAAGGTTAAGGTTTCTTCTGAGGTACAAAAGGTTTATAAAGGCTGTCCCGGGGGAACCGGAAACCCTTGGTGAACCATATCTTAACATCTCGCCTCCTCTTTATGACAAAATTATTATTAGTAATGATAAAATAAATGTACTAATACATTGACAGCTAGGGTAGTGCCCCCTTACATTGGTGGTCAATGGAAATAAAAATGTTATTCATACTGGTGGTCAGCGGGAGAAGGAATGCCCCATATATTGGTGGCCAGTGTGAAGAATCTCCCTTACATTGGTGGTTAGTGGGAAGAATGTCTCACACATTGGTGGTCAGTGGAAGGAAGAGTGTCCCTTACATTGTTGGTCAGTGGGAGTAAAGATACCCTTTACATTGGTGGTTATTGGGAGGAACAAGACCCCTTACATTCGTGGTCAGTGGGAGGAAAGGTACCCTTTACATTGGTAGTCAGTGAGAGGAAAGATAACCTTTACATTGGTGGTCAGAGGGAGGAAAGATGCCCTTTACATTGGTGGTCAGTGGGAGGAAGGATGCCCTTTACATTGGTGGTCAGTTGGAGTAAAGGTGCCCTTTACATTGGTAGTCAGTAGAAGGAAAGATGCCCTTTGCATTGGTGGTCAGTTGGAGTAAAGATATCCTTTACATTGGTAGTCAGTGGGAGGAAAGATAACTTTTACATTGGTGGTCAGGGGGAGGAAAGATGCCCCTTACATTGGTGGTCAGTGGGAGGAAAGATGCCCTTTACATTGGTGGTCAGTTGGAGTAAAGGTGCCCTTTACATTGGTAGTCAGTGGAAGGAAACATACCCTTTACATTGGTGGTCAGTGTGAGAAATGATGTCCTTTACATTGGTTGTCAGTGGAGAAAAGTTCCCTTAAATCCTTAAATGAGTGGTTAGTAAGGGCACATAATATTGTGCATGAGGATAGGAAAATGAAGGTCTAATTAATACTTTAGCGTGTTTGAAAATCTTCTTATTTAAGGCCTACTCTCATCACTTTTCTCGCATTCTGGTAAAAGTAAAGTTATTGTAGAATTAGGAATAGCAACAGGTGCTGTTCCTAGAGCAGCCATTCTCAGCCAGGGTTCTGTGGAACCCTAGGTTGATAGGGGTTCCTTAAACTGTAGTGCCCCCTTACATTGGTGGCCAGTGGAAAGAAAAATGTAATTTATACTGGTGGTCAGTGGGAGAAGGAATGCCCCATATATTGGTGGTCAGTGTGAAGAATGTCCCTTACATTGGTGGTCAGTGGAAGGAAGAGCGTCCCTTACATTGGTAGTCAGTGGGAGAAAAAATGCCCCTTACATTGGTGGTCAGTGGAAAGAAAACTGTCATTTACATTGGGGGTCAGTGGGAGAAGGAATGCCTCATATATTGGTGGTCAGTGTGAAGAATCCCCCTTACATTGATGGTCAGTGGGAGACGGAATGCCCCATATATTGGTGGTCAGTGTGAAGAATCTCCCTTACATTGGTGGTCAATGATAGAAATAATGCTCTTTATATTGGTGGTCCTTGGGAGGAAGGATTCCCCTTTCATTGGTGGTCAGTGGAAAGAGGGTTCTCTTAAACTGGTTGCCAGGAAGAGTAAAATGGCATATGCACTAATGGTCAGTAGGAAGAACCCCATACATTAGCAGTCAGTGGGAGGAAGAATACCCTTTATATTGGTGGTCAGTGGGAAGAATGTCCCTTACATTGGTGGTCAGTGGGAAGAATGTCCCTTACATTGATGGTCAGTGGAAAGAATGACCCTGACATTGATGTTCAGTGGGAAGAATGACCTTTACATCGGTGGTCAGTGAGAAGAATGACCCTTACATTGGTGGTCAGTGGGAAGAATGACTCTTACATTGGTGGTCAGTGAGAAGAATGTTCCTTACATTGGTGGTCAGTGGGAAGAATGGCCTCTTCATTGGTGGTCGGTGGGAAGAATGGCCCTTACATGGGTGATCAGTAGGAGGAAAAGTACAATATAAATTGATGGTCTTTGAGAAGAAAAAAAAATGGATGGCCCTCACAGTTAATCTTCTGGAGGGAAAACATGCTTTTATATTGAAGAGAACTTGCCACACGAGAGTCATATATTTCCCTGTATCATTCATGGAAGTGGGTTTCAGTGCTCACTTGTACTGCATAGAAGAATTTTCTAGGGCACTCGTGACATAAAATTCTCCTCATTGATTCAAAATTTCAAAGGCTAAAAACACTTAAAATGACCATTTCCCAAGTAGTACATGTGCTTTTCTTAAGCTATACTTGAGAACATGTGAGTACTACACAGGGAACAGCCGTTGACTGGATAGATTTTAAGTGTGTTTAGCCTTTGTGATTTTTCACCAATAAAGAGAATTATATACTTTGAGTGTCTTTGAAAATTCTTCTATGGGGAAGACGAATAGCACTTACTCTGGAGGTCAGCGGGAGGAATAATACCCTTCACATTTGTAGTCATTGGAGAAGGGCTCCTTTAAATTGGTGTTCAGTAACAGTAAATTGCCATTTGCAAAAATGGCTAATAGGAAGAAGAATACCGTTCACATTGCTGGTCAACAGGAAGATTAATGCTTTTTAAATTTGTGGTTAGTGACAAGAACAATGCTGCTGCTCAGTGGAAGGAAAATTCTTTCTATATTGGTGGTCAGTTAAAAGAAGAATACCCTTTAGATTGGTGGTCATTGTAGTAGGGTCCCCTGACATTGGAGGTCAATGAACAGGGGTCTGCCTACATTGGAGATCAGTGAGCAGATGAATGAATTAATTTACAGTTTGTGGGAATAAAACCCTATACATTGTTGGTCAGTGGTAGAAGGGTCCCCATACATAATGGTCAGTGGGAAGAACTATTTCATTTTAACGGGTGGTCACAGGGAAGAATACCCCTTACATTGGTGGTCAGTGGGAAGAATAACCCTTACATTGGTGGTGAGGGGCAAAAGGGCCCCCTTGCATATTGGTCACTGGGAAGAATTATTACATTTTAAGGTGTTTTCAGTGGGAAGAATACCCCTTACATTGGTGGTCAGTAGGAAAAATTCCCCTTACATTGGTGGTTAGTAGGAAAAATACCCCTTACAATGGTGGTCATTGGGAAGAATGCCCCTTATATTGGTGGTCAGTGGGAAGAAAACTCCTTTGGTGGTGGTTAGTGGTAGAAGGGCCCCATTTTGTTACTGGTCAATTGGAGGAACAATTCCATCCTAATAGATGGTCAATGGGAAGAATACCCTTTACCTTGGCGGTCAGTGGGAACAATACCCCTTACATTAGTGGTCAGTGGGAAAAATATCTCTTACACTGGTGGTTAGTGGGAAAATGCCCCTTATCTTGGTGGTCAGTGGGAAGAAAACTCCTTTGGTGGTGGTAAGTGGTAAAAGGGCCCCATTGTGTTACTGGTCAATGGGAGGAACAATTCCATCTTAATAGATGGTCAATGGGAAGAATACCCTTTACATTGGCAGTCAGTGGGAACAATACCCCTTACATTGGTGGTCAGTGGGAAAAATACCCTTACACTGGTGGTCAATGGGAAGAATGCCCCTTATATCGGTGGTCACTGGGAAGAAAACTCCTTTGGTGGTGGTTAGTGGTAGAAGGGCCCCATTGTGTTACTGGTCAATGAGAGGAATAATTCTATCTTAGATGGTCAAAGGGAAGAATACCCTTTACATTGGTGGTTAGTGGGAACAATACTCCTTGCATTGGTGTCAGTGGTTCCTCTCCAAATGCTTATATAACTGTTAATGGTTGTCTTTTTCTCTGATGTTCATAAAATACTTAAGTGGTCCACAGTAAAGAATAAGACATGTCTACTATTCTACATTGCAGCTTTATTACATTAAATATGTGCCTGGCTGTAAAACATTTATAAAGAGAAAAATTCTTTAACAGTAGGTAATAATCTGATCATCAGACAGAGAGTGTTGTCAAATTGTTATGTTGTGGAAGAAATTAGGTACGACAATTGCTTGTTCTTGGATCGTTCCACTGGCAGAGACCACTTCCTTTTTTCATTTCTGTTTAAAAGAGGCATTCTACGATAAAAAAGAAATAAACTTATAGTTAGGCAAATTTTTAAAATTTGAAATTCCACTCACTTCTCAGATCAGTACCCCAAAATGTAATTAGGTATGCTTGAATGGACAAGGTTAGTCAATAAGGCAAAGCAAGCGACCAATCAGAATTAATTTAACCATTTAGTTATATTTAGTTAAATATTAAATATAGATTAATGGGAACCCTTTGGGCAGTTGTCCTATTTCTCAAGATACAGAAGATAAAACACATTGTGCTAATATTGTATTGCTTGTCTATAGATCACTTGTAAAACTATATATAAAATATGGGGTCCAGTTATAGGCACCATGGAGTCATGGAGTCAGTAATGAGGGGGGGAGTATTGGGTCGTGCTGGAGTGTCTGTTTTTGCTGGCTACTGAGGGATCTAATGTTGCTGGTATGGGATCTATTGTTGTTGAGGGGTCTTATGTTGCTGGGAGGAATCTACTGTGAAGTAGACATGTGCGGTTTGTTTCGTTGCAAATTTTCAGATGTATCCGAAAGAATAGAAAAAAACAATGGATTAGAAAAGAATAGAGTAGGATAGAAAATAAAAGAATAGCATAGGATAGAAAAGAATACAAAATTAAAGAATAGAAGAGAAAACAAAGAATTGAATAGAAAAAAACAATAGAATAGAATAAAATAGAAAGAATATAACCGGCTTCCGAAATTCGGATTTTGAATAGAATGAATTCTAATTCAAATGCTGATTCAATACTTTTTGATTCGGTCAAATTCAAAAATGAATAAAAAGAAACAAAATGAAATGAATTCTGAAAACAAATTTAACTAAGCAAAATAATTGAAATAAAGAATTGAAATAAATCAAATTTTTTCTTTCAGCACATGTCTACTATTAAGGGTGAGATCTATTTTTGCTGACTGCTGGAGGATCTATTGATGCTGGCTGCTGGGAGAGTTATTGTTGCTGGCAGGGGTCTATTGTTACTGGGGGTATTTTGTTGCAGGCGGTCTATAGTTGCTGGGGGCTTTATTGTTGCTCGGGGGTCTAATGTTAATGGGGGGATCTATTATTGCAGGCTGTAGCGGGTCTATTTCACTGCTTTTCTTTAACAAATTCCATACAAATTACTCTGCAGCACAAAATGAATGATTCTGTATTGTCTAAAAGGGGCGGTACTGTGATGTGGGTAGTGGGTGGAGACAAGGAGTGACTCGGAAGGGGGTACCTGCACCTATTCTCTGAGGAAAAAAGCCCTGATAAGGAGACATCAGTTAAGAAAGAAAATAGATTTTTCAGTGAATGGGTGTGAAAGGTTGAACTTTGTGGACATCAGTTTTGATTAAATGTATGATATACGCAACTAAGTAAATTGCCGTTGCTTCTTCCTTTCAAGAAACTCAAACTAGTGGCGGTTTATCCAGCTGCCATGAGTGGACATACAAACTGTTCAGCTTGGAACCAAACCCCTGACTCCTTTACTGGCATATGTGTGTCTGCTCTGTGGAGAGCTATTTTGCTTGAAAATGTATGGGGTCATGATCATGGCATCCTTGTGTGTGTGTGTGGCCACCATGTTCAGATGGAATTCTATCTCTTTTATCATCTAGGGTTTCTGAGGATTTAATGACTTCTTTTTTTGCTCTTTAAGGTTGGATTTAATGCAGATATGTGTTTTTCTAACCTATGTAAGTTCTTTTTTCTAACCTATGTAAGTTCTTTTTTCTAACCTATGTAACAATGGTATGATCCAAGGGTATAGTTAGATTCCCACAACATCTACGAGGGCTGTACCAAAAGTGATGCAAAAGTGGGCATAACTTTTTTATGAACTTACATAGATTGGTCAAATTTTGTGTGTTTGTAGAGTAACTTCTTCTTCTCGTTTATTTTTGCATGTAAATAATGTATTCCAAGCAGAGCAATGTGCCGTCACTGAGTTCTTGATGAAAGAGAGGTGCAGGTTGTCCAATATCCACAGAAGAGAATAGAATGGTTACCGAGATGACACCATTGACAAGAGTCACCAATGACAAGACATTTCTCTTGTCAATGGTGTAATCTCCATAAAGATTCTGTAGCCTTCTGTGGATGTCAGGCGACCTCCACCCTTCCTTCATCAAGAACTCAATGAAGGCATGCTGCTACTACTGGAGAGAAAGAGTTACTCTACCAACATGTTAAATTTGAACGACCTATGTAAACTAATAAAAAGTTATGTCCACTTTTGAATTACTTTCAATGCAGTTCTTGTATATTAACATAACACACCAAAATATATGTAAACACTTCATATAATATCAAAGTTTCCAACAAAAGAAGCCTCTATCTTACATCTAAATGATACTTTCAATTTTCAGGAAAAAAAATGACTATGATTAGTAACCACAGAGTTCTCTTCAACCTTCCAACTCAGAACAGCCATAACATAGTGGCTGCTATTAAAGGGCGAGTTAAGGTTTTAATCACCCAACCAGTGTAGTAGATAAGTGATAGAATGCCATCTACAACTGCATCAAAATCCCCAAACTCATATATAGTCTCCCTTACCTTCATTTGGCTTGGCATAGAAGCACCAGATGGCATCTGGATCTGAGCTGTCGTAGCAGCATCCTTTGTTGGTGCACTCGGCACCTGTAATACCAGGCTCACCACAGTTTACTCTTGCAACAGGTTGAACACTGCATTGGGCTTCAGCTAGGATGAGAAAAAAAAAGCCATACGTGTTAGTGCTTTTCCTTTTCCACCAGTGATTCACGAGTCCCATGTGGCTAAAAAACCTCTGCAATTTTACTCATAAAACATTCTGCCATTTTAAAGAGGCTCAAATGGTATTTGCCCCATACCCAGAAGAAGAGGGGCATTAGCTAAGAGACTAGGATGTCACACCTTATTCACCTGGTGGTCTACGATGCCTGTAGGCCTCCTGTTTTAAAGCTAAACCCCAGAAAGAACACCACTGAATTCAGTTACTGTAACGTGTTTATTAAAAAAAAAATGTGTTTCTAAATACAGTTAGCATAAGTACCTGGATTTGTCTTTAACTTATCCTTATCTTAATACTCTCTCAGGGATCTCCAAACTACGGCCCTCCAGCTGTTGCGGAACTACACATCCCACAAGGCATTGTACAACTCTGACATTCACAGACATGACCAGGCATGATGGGAATTGTAGTTTCTGAACAACTGGAGGGCCATAGTTTGGAGACCCCTGCGAGCTGAAGCCAGCATGTTGCCGGTTTAATCCTTTATGTGATAGCAAAGAGTTGACCTCATCAGGGTGCTGCTGCTCCCTTACTGTCCAAACAAGATGCTGGCTGCCATTAATCAATCTATATTGCCTAATTGCAGCAAAGAAAACCGATGTCACTGACTAAGCATTGCTGTTTGGCAGGGATTGCCTGGATTACTACGCTGGCTAAAACAAAAATTCTAATATATGAGTGCACATATAGGCATTTAGTTTGGATTTAGCTGTTTGCCTGAATTTCAGATTTAGTTACATAAAATATGTACTTCACAAAAGCCATTCATTTAGTATGCACCCATGACACTCAGTTTGCATACTGGACTAGTTTAAATGATAGCTAACTAAAGCAGCATGTCTCTGCTTGGAGAGAAAAAGGAGAGTGTTCCTTCTCTGAGGTCAGCGTATTATCTGATTTCTCTTGTTCTTATTCTCTATTTCACGGGTGGAGAAAGCTGGTGCTATAGCTTCGTGCTGGAGTGTTGGCTGTCACTCAAGCATGAAAATGTGTATGGAATATTTTCTATTTACCTAATTAAAATATTTTTAATAACTAGACTTATGTTAGTCCATTACTGACACCCTAATGGGCAGTATTTGCACTTTTTTAGTGTTCTGTTAGCACTCTGTCTTTTCACTTAGCAGCAGGAGGGAAAGAGAGAAAGAAAGAGAGAGAGCCCCGAGCATAAGTCAGCTTACATATATAAAGGCCTGTGTACAGCTGAGACTAATAATGAAGTAGGGCTACCAGGAATGATGTGAACCTAGCAATGGAGGCTTTATCCCACCCAAAGCTCTACAAACTTTCGAGGCTCCAAGACCCAGAACAGGATGTAAGATTCTTAGAAAACAAACGTTTTGTTTTCTCTACAACAGCCTTAAACCCTGAATTTCTTCACTATATATATATATATATATATAGATATCTATATATATAGATATCTATATCTATATATAGATATCTATATATATAGATATCTATATATATATATAGATATCTATCTATCTATATATAGATATAGATAGATAGATATCTATATATATATATATATATATATATATATATATATATATATATATATATATATATATATATATATATATATACACTCACTATATTGTCAAAAGTATTTACAGTATCTGCCTTTAAGCGTACAAGAAATTTAACGGCATTCTAGTCTTAGTCCGTAGGGTTCAAAATTAAGTTGGCCCACCCTTTGCAGCTATAACAGCTTCAACTCTTCTGGGAAGGCCGTCCACAAGGTTTAGGAGTGTGTCTATGGGAATGTTTGACCATTCTTCCAGAAGCGCATTTGTGAGGTCAGGCACTGATGTTGGACGAGAAGGCCTGGCTCGCAGTCTCCGCTCTAAATTATCCCAAAGATGTTCTATCGGGTTGAGGTGAGGACTCTGTGCAGGCCAATCAAGTTCCTCCACCCCAAATTTCGCTCATCCATGTCTTTATGGACCTTGCTTTGTGCACTGGTGCGCAGTCATGTTGGAACAGGAAGGGGCCATCCCCAAACTGTTCCCACAAAGTTCAGAACATGAAATTATCCAAAACGCCTTGGTATGCTGGTGCCTTAAGTGTTCCCTTCACTGGAACCAAGGGGCCAAGCCCAACCCCTGAACAACATCCCCCACACCATAATCCCCCCTCCACCTAATGATTTGGATCAGGGCACAAAGCAAGGTCCATAAAGACATGGATGAGCGAATTTGGGGTGGAGGAACTTGACTGGCCTGCACAGAGTACTGACATCAACCAGATAGAACACCTTTGGGATGAATTAGAGCGGAGACTGCGAGCCAGGCATTCTCCAACATCAGTGCCTGACCTCACAAATGCGTTTCTGGAACAATGGTCAAACTTTCCCATAGACACACTCCTAAACCTTGTGGACAGCCTTCCCAGAAGAGTTGAAGCTGTTATAGCTGTAAAGGGTGGGTCAACTGAATATTGAACTCTATTGACTAAGACTGGGATGCCATTAAAGTCCATGTGTGTTTAAAGGCAGGCATCACAATACTTTTGGTAATACAGTGTATGTATTTACTTTAAGGCCTGTGCAAAGCTGAGACTAATAATGCAATAGCAATGGAGGCTTTATCCCACCTAAAGATCCAGAACAGGATTTATTAAGGTTCCTAGAAAACAAAAAGTTAAAAAGTGTATGTATATATATATATATATATCTATATATATCTATATATATATATATAGATATATATATATATTTTATATATATATATATATATAAATATATATATAAAAAAGTCCTGCAAGCCGCATCTTTGCAG
This sequence comes from Lithobates septentrionalis, assembly GCA_037952835.1. Taxonomy (NCBI): domain Eukaryota; kingdom Metazoa; phylum Chordata; class Amphibia; order Anura; family Ranidae; genus Lithobates; species Lithobates septentrionalis. The sequence goes on along the minus strand of JBBDGP010000758.1, from coordinate 704,755 downwards.
CGCTATAGGAGCGGTGTATTTACCGCTCCTAAGGCGCCCCTTCCCATTGAAAACAATAGGGCAGCGTTGCAAACCCGCCGGCAAAGCCCCACTGCGGTTTTAACCTTATATATATATATATATATATATATATATATATATATATATATATATATATATATATATATATATATATATATATATATATATATATATATAGTATATAAATACACATTCCCTTTAAGGCTGCAGACCTGCTTGGAACGGTCCTGGGTGTCCCTGTTTACCATTGCCACTAGCGGTTGAGCCTGTCCCCATACAATGCAAACAGCCTTTGGTAGCACTGGATGCTTGGTGTAATTAACCATTTAACCAAATGAGAATAAAGTTAAATTAGCTAATCTGTATACTTTTTGACCCAGAGACTTAAAGTTCCCTTGACGGAGAATGACAGCCGGGCAAGTAGCGTATTTAAAAAAACACAACAGCAATGACAACCATCATCTCCCTTAATGGCAGTCCATAGACATCAAATTGTTCTCCAATCTGATATAAGCTAGACAAAATGATTACCCTCATCCTAACATTCTACTGGCCCTCAGGGCCCTCAGAGCTCCAATGGTAAACTTACCCAGTGCAGCCTGTCCATTTGCAGTGCTGAAGGAGCTGACAACGAGGGCGATGGCCACCAAGCAGAACATACGGTAATCCATAGCTGGTCTCTTGGCTTGGTCTTCCCGTGGAAAGATGGAGATGGTGTAGAACAGGGGTATTTTATGTTCCACATCACCGCACTTTATCTTTTGTCAGATAAACATTGATGAAGGCGAGTCCTCTCCAGCACAATGCACATTCTCTTGTTGGTCTTTGCTTTGGCATGCCATGATGGTGATAGCTCTGGTGAGTCACGGTGTTACATTTGGGTGCTTGCTAATCTTAGTGAGAAACTGCCAAATTCAACATGTACTTGGGTGGATTTTGCATACAATTTGGATTACACCAAGAGGTTATGCAATATTGAGGAAGCTTAAAGCAGAAATTAGCCCTCAATTGAAAAAAAATTGCTATCAGGAAGGATTTACATACTATGTGTCTTGTGCAATTAAGGCTTATTACCTGTGTCCTCACCAAATGCTTTGGAGTGTACACTGATGTGAATTTTTCGACATTCGACACCAGTGCCAGATCTAGGAGGGTGCTGGTGTGGGATGCTCTCCCCAGGTTTTAGTTGTGCTTCCCCCAAGTATCTGAGAGTGCATCCACTGATCCATGAGCCAGTCTTATGGGGCAGTTGATGTAAGGAGACACTCTGATGGGCTAATTTGATGCAAAGGGCACTCTGATAGGGACAGTTGATGGGATACGTGATCCAGGGAGCACTCTGATGGGGACTCAGATGTAAGGGAGGATGCTGATGGGGACCCTGATGAGGATTCCTGATGTAAGGGGACTCTGATAGGAACACCTAATATAAGGGGGCACAGGTTCTGTTTAATGATCCTAATCCTATGACAACCTAATACATAATTGGGTTTCCAGATTGCTCCCGCACCACCTCTGCACTAGCGTTACATTTCTTTTCTATTAGTTTTTATAAAAATTGGGAAGAGTTAACATTTCTGTGAGGCTCTTAGGTGTATTTGTGACCCCCTTGGGTAGCTTTTCCTCCTAACACTTGTACAAGAAATGGTGGTGGGGGAGATCATCAGCTTAGGAGGACACAAACAGTGAAAAGCTCATTGTAAGAAGTTCTAACTCTTGCTTACTCTACTAAAAATTGTGTTTTTGCCTTGGGCTGTATCCCTGTTGGAGAAATTTGCTATTATTTAATGTCCCCCTGAGGCTTCTGACAGGGAATGAAGGGAAATATCCCTTATTGAGACACAGATGCAATTAAAACCTGACAGAAACATTAACCCTTCTTCCCCTAACCCCTTCCTCAGTCAAAACTGGAGAGTGTAGAGGTGTTAGAACTTTTGACAATGTTTTTATTTCTGTCCATGCTTTCCTGTCAAGTGACAAACACACCTCACATTTTTTGTATGGGTTTTACATGGACAGCAAGTAAGGGAAAGATCTCCCCAATGGGGTCACAGTCACAAGCAAAACAGATAGTTATACTCTTCCTTATTTTATATAAAATTTAAATAAAAAGGTGAAGTCCAACAAATTGAGCTCCCAAGAGATATAGAATGCTGGTGGGGGGTGCAACCCTTAGGCTGCTTTCACACTGAGGCACTTTGCAGACGCTAAAGTGCTAAAAATAGTGCCTGCAAAGGGCCCTGAAAGAGCCGCTCAATTCACTCCAATGTGAAAGCTCCAAGGGCTTTCACACTGGAGCGGTGCGCTTGCAGGGCGGTCAAAAAAGTCCTGCAAGCCGCATCTTTGCAGCGCTATAGGAGCGGTGTATTTACCGCTCCTAAGGCGCCCCTTCCCATTGAAAACAATGGGGCAGTGTTGCAAACCCGCCGGCAAAGCCCCACTGCGGTTTTAACCCTATATATATATATATATATATATATACATATATATATATACAGTATATACATACACATTCCCTTTAAGGCTGCAGACCTGCTTGGAATGGTCCTGGGTGTCCCTGTTTACCATTGCCACTAGCGGTTGAGCCTGTCCCCATACAATGCAAACAGCCCTTGGTAGCACTGGATGTTTGGTGTAATTAACCATTTAACCGAATAAGAATAAAGTTAGATTAGCTAATCTGTATACTTTTTGACCCAGAGACTTAAAGTCCCCTTGACGGAGAATGACAGCTGGGAAAGTAGCGTATTTAAAAAAACACAACAGCAATGACAACCATCATCTCCCTTAATGGCAGTCCATAGAAATCAAATTGTTCTCTAATCTGATATAAGCTAGACAAAATGATTACCCTCATCCTAACATTCTACTGGCCCTTAGGGCCCTCAGAGCTCCAATGGTAAACTTACCCAGTTCAGCCTGTCCATTTGCAGTGCTGAAGGAGCTGACAACGAGGGCGATGGCCACCAAGCAGAACATACGGTAATCCATAGCTGGTCTCTTGGCTTGGTCTTCCCGTGGAAAGATGGAGATGGTGTAGAATGGTTTATCGTCCCCAGGGGTATTTTATATTCCACATCACCGCACTTTATCTTTTGTCAGATAAACATTGATGAAGGCGAGTCCTCTCCAGCACAATGCACATTCTCTTGTTGGTCTTTGCTTTGGCATGCCATGATGGTGATAGCTCTGGTGAGTCACGGTGTTACATTTGGGTGCTTGCTAATCTTAGTGAGAAACTGCCAAATTCAACATGTACTTGGGTGGATATTGCATACAATTTGGATTACACCAAGAGGTTATGCAATATTGAGGATGCTTAAAGCAGAAATTAGCCCTCAATTGAAAAAAAATTGCGATCAGGAAGAATTTACATACTATGTGTCTTGTGCAATTAAGGCTTATTACCTGTGTCCTCACCAAATGCTTTGGAGTGTACACTGATGTGAATTTTTCGACATTCGACACCAGTGCCAGATCTAGGAGGGTGCTGGTGTGGGATGCTCTACCCAGGTTTTAGTTGTGCTTCCCCCAGGTATCTGAGAGTGGATCCACTGATCCATGAGCCAGTCTCATGGGGCAGTTGATGTAAGGAGACACTCTGATGGGGTCATTTGATGAAAGGAGGCACTCTGATGGGCTAATTTGATGCAAAGGGCACTCTGATAGGGACAGTTGATGTAAGGGGGCTCTCTGATGGGATATGTCATCCAGGGAGCACTCTGATGGGGACTCAGATGTAAGGGAGGATGCTGATGGGGACCCTGATGGATTCCTGATGTAAGGGGACTCTGATAGGAACACCTAATATAAGGGGGCACAGGTTCTGTTTAATGATCCTAATCCTATGACAACCTAATACATAATTGGGTTTCCAGTTTGCTCCTGCACCACCTCTGCACTAGCGTTACATTTCTTTTCTATTAGTTTTTATAAAAATTGGGAAGAGTTAACATTTCTGTGAGGCTCTTAGGTGTATTTGTGACCCCCTTGGGTAGCTTTTCCTCCTAACACTTGTACAAGAAATGGTGGTGGGGGGGAGATCATCAGCTTAGGAGGACACAAACAGTGAAAAGCTCATTGTAAGAAGTTCTAACTCTTGCTTACGCTACTAAAAATTGTGTTTTTGCCTTGGGCTGTATCCCTGTTGGAGAAATTTGCCATTATTTCATGTCCTCCTGAGGCTTCTGACAGGGAATGAAGGGAAATCTCCCTTATTGAGACACAGATGCAATTAAAACCTGACAGAAACATTAACCCTTCTTCCCCTAACCCCTTCCTCAGTCAAAACTGGAGAGTGTAGAGGTGTTAGAACTTTTGACAATGTTTTTATTTCTGTCCATGCTTTCCTGTCAAGTGACAAACACACCTCACATTTTTTGTATGGGTTTTACATGGACAGCAAGTAAGGGAAAAATCTCCCCGATGGGGTCACAGTCACAAGCAAAACAGATAGTTATACTCTTCCTTATTTTATACAAAATTTTAATAAAAAGGTGAAGTCCAACAAATTGAGCTCCCAAGAGATATAGAATGCTGGTGGGGGGTGCAACCCTTAGGCTGCTTTCACACTGAGGCACTTTGCTGGTGCTAAAGTGCTAAAAATAGTGGCTGCAAAGGGCCCTGAAAGAGCCGCTCAATTCACTCCAATGTGAAAGCCCCAAGGGCTTTCACACTGGAGCGGTGCGCTTGCAGGGCGGTCAAAAAAGTCCTGCAAGCTGCATCTTTGCAGCGCTATAGGAGCGGTGTATTTACCGCTCCTAAGGCGCCCCTTCCCATTGAAAACAATGGGGCAGTGTTGCAAACCCGCCGGCAAAGCCCCACTGCGGTTTTAACCCTATATATATATATATATATATATATATATATATATATATATATATATATATATATATACAGTATATGTTAGAGAAATTATACTTTAAATGTCAGTTATGAAAGACGCCATTTTGTTTATCATGGCCTAGAAATAAGCTATGAATCTAGGATTGAGCTAAAACTAGTAATAAAATGGAGTCAGCAATATAATATGCTTAGATGTGCAGTTTTGAATGTATCCTGTATTTTTGTGTTGACTTGGGGAGTTTTCAAGTCAGTATCCTGTAAGCATTGTTATATGTAAGATAACAGTCTGTAACAGACACTTCCACCTTTCCTGTTCTGTCCAGAATAAAGTTGAAAATACATGAGACTGGGCATGTTTTAAGACAGGAAAGGGGGGTGTCCAGGGCTTATAAAAAAACATGTACCACAAGTATTTTCCTTAGAAATGATAAAGTCTGCATGAACGTGTAATTCATTTCTCTTGCATATGCAATAAATATTACCTTGATTCCCGAGGACGGTCTGAGATGGTGAAATTATGTCCCTAACAATTTGGTCTTTCGAGCCGGGAGTCCAATTCCCCGAGACGCACTGGCCAACAGTGACCGATGACTGTACGGCAAAACTGTAAGTCCTCCATCTCAAATTAGATGTTAAAAAGAGGCCGGTCCGCTGAACTAGTGCCTCCCGGGCAGCGACTTACCGGATCAGCACAAGAGACCGCTCTCGGGACAAGGTAAGATTTTTATTTTTATTTTATTATTAACCTTTTGTGTTAGACTTGATTAGGAATTTGATGAATAAGGGATTTGAATATATACATACAATATAGAGATTGATTGAATGTTTATCTGCTTACTCTTGTTGAGGGGAAATAAGTGGTCACATATTCCCCGTATAGATCCGTCTGTGGCCATCCTGGATGGGCAGACCTAGTGACTAGCCCGCGTTTTGGGAAGACGCGCTCAGGGCGACCTGGCGGCAGTCGAGCATTGCGGGTGTTCTCTCTTGTGTGTTTTGATCGAAGGTTTATCTGTTTCTGTCCTATCTGCTTACTCTTGTTGAGGGGAAATAAGTGGTCACGTATTCCCCGTATAGATCCGTCTGTGGCCATCCTGGATGGGCAGACCTAGTGACTAGCCTGCGTTTTGGGAAGACGCGCTCAGGGCGACCTGGCGGCAGTCGAGCATTGCGGGTGTTCTCTCTTGTGTGTTCTTGTTTGTTTCTTCTGGTTAATTGTCATTTGATATAGGGGTATGGTCCCATACTAATATCCGGGTGCAGATAAAGGAAATTTGTCGATTGGATCTTATATCCAGACAGCCTTGTAAACTGCAGAAAATCCCTTGGGGACACATAAATACTCCTAGATCAAAACCTAAAAGTACCCCCTGTTGATACAAGGGTGTGGCCTGATAGATTTCTAGGCATATAAATACCCTTGGATCAAAAATACTTCCAGATAAAGAACCCCCCGTTGATACAAGGGTGTGGCCTGATAGATTTCTAGGCATATAAATACCCTTGGATCAAAAATACTTCCAGATAAAGAACCCCCCCCTCCGTTGATACAAGGGTGTGGCCTGATAGATTTCCAGGTAACAAACAGAGGACATTTGGCGGACCGCAGTGTTCATGCCAGCCTCATATGTTGTATTAATCCTGAGCAGGCACATAAATACCCTTGGATCAAGGACTGAAATATTAAATGTTTTGATAGGATGAAAGAACAGTCGGGAGAATTCAGTTTCCTCGTAATTCTGTAAATGCTCTCTACAAGTTAGTGAAGTATTAAGTAATGATAAGAGAACAGTCGGGAGAATACAGTCTCCCCGTAATTCTGTAATTCTCTAAGACACCAGTGTTTTAGCAATACACAAGATCAGTAATCTAGTGATATATCATGACTAGAAAGTCTGTGAGTGATTGCAAGTGATAAGATACTGTGTGCGTGTGTTGTGTCATTGTGAGAAGACATTAACAAAAAAAGAGCTCCGTGTACACGATAAACAAAGTAGGTATGATCCATGGAAAATCTGTTGGTGTGAATGAAGATGTTAAGTATATGTGTAGTCTAGACAAAGAGAATGTGACATTTCTTTAAATGTGGAAAACAAAGTATGATTTTGATGCGTTTTTAAATAAGGATTATTGTGTAATACTGTGTAGAAAGCTTAAAAATGATGCCGGCATGAAAATAAGAAAACAGAAGAAATTAGGCCTTCCCCAGGCAAAGAAATGGCTTGAGGAGGCTAACCATAGGTTAAATTCAGAAAACCATAAAAAGACTATGTTTTTGAACAAAAGAGGAGGACAATAATATGACCGTCCTCTGACGTTTAGTTCAGCAAGTATTGACTGAACAAAACGTAACAAACCAAATACAACCTGACTCTCCACTGTTTGTTGTTCCCCCGTGGTCACCTGGGTCACCCGCAGATGCAACCGATTCTCCTATGGCTGCAGCTAAACCCCCTCTCAAAATGACTCTTGCTGTCCAGAGGAGTCCACAAGGGACCCCCTTTACAGCAACTGTTACAAAATTCTTCAGGGACCTGGTGAACCAATTGATATCCCCCTCAGCTGGGGAACAAACAAAATGTGGAGAGGAAGAATTTCCACTAATTGAAGTTCCCAAACCTAGGGCAGGACAAAATGTAGGAGGTATAGTAGTCCCCAACACTATGATGGTCTATCGCCCCTGGACCCCTGAGGATGTTAAAAAAAAAAAAAACTACTGAAGGGGTACCACATCCCAAGGTGAACATAGCTTAAATCAGGGATGGTATCATGGGTATGATTGCTAACTATCATCTTATTGGGAGGGAAATAGAGCAGGTCACCAGACAGATCCTGGGTCCCGACTGGCATCATGTAGTGGGAGATTGGAGTGGATTAAACAATCAGGGAGTTGTGTTGCCTCATGAAGATGCAGCACTAGAAAACAGGAGGAATGCTCTTATAGCAAGGATAGAGAATAGATGGATACGTCGAGCCGACTGGTCCATTATAAATCAGTGTGTGCAGGGAGAAGAGGAAACAGTGGACAATTTCATTGTTAGGATGAGGGAGATTTTCAATAATCACTCAGGAATAGAAGTCCCAGTAAATCAAGTAAACGATAGCCCATATGAGCAACAGCTAAAGGATGCAATCTTGAAGGGGCTGCTTGCCCCTATATCAAGTTTGTTATCAAACACATGATCAACCATAGGATCTGCAGACTACAAGGGCTGATAGAGTATGCGAGGCATGCTGAGCGGCACTTCCAATCAAAAAAGAGAGTAAAGAAAGGGAAAGTGTTTATGTAGATGAAGGTAATGATGTGTATGTCATTGAGAAGGAGAACAGAAGGATAGGAAACACCTGAACAAGGCCCCGCATTCAGGACTATGGAAAAAAAAAAAAAAGAGAAGGGAGTGTTTCCTGTGAGGTAAAAGAGGTCACTTGGCAAAAGAATGTAGGTCAAACAGAGAGGAAGATGCATGAAGATGTTGGTATGTCTGCAGAGAGAGAGATACAGAAGAAAATGATGAGAAAGAATCTGAAATTTTGGATGTGTGCACTGTTGAAACTTGTTTGCATGCTAAAGTCAAGTCAGAAATAATCTTGGTTGTGAAGGGTAGATGGCTAACATTTCTCTGTGATACTGGGGCTTGTAGGACCCTAATACACCCGCTGGATATGAAAAAGGTAAAGAAAAAGGTGTAGTATATGTAAAATCAGCAAAATGGGTTGATGCACCAGGAGGCCGTGTCCGAAGGCCTTACTGTGGAAGATCCACAGACAGGTAAAAAGGCTCAGTGTAAAATTGTCATTATGACTAAATGTCCTGTTAATTTGTTGGGTAGAGACATGTTGCACGCTCTTGATATTTCTGTCGTACCAGTGGAGGGAGGTCTCAGAGCCCATCGGCCGTGTGAAAAACAAATCACAGCCGTGGATAATGAGCCCTGATACTGGTACAGCCTGGAATTTGCAAACTGAGGGATTAAATATACCCAAAACCCTGGCAGAAATAATTGACAAAGAGTCTGTGAGGAAAAGGTATAAGGTCCAGACAAACCTCTATTGCACCATGTATTACAGAAAGATCTCTGGGCCCGATAAGTCCTATGAGAAACAGTTAATGAGTCTCACTAACACTGAAGTTCTATTAAAATGTCTGTACTGTGATAAGAGGGGAAATAGCGTGGCTACTTGTCTCCTACCACAGCCTATTATGCAAATATACAGGCACCATACTGTACCTGGTGTTTCGGTCACCCAGAATTCCAAGGTATCATGGCATGAGCTAGGAGAACTTATCACGAACTGGGTCCAACTGACAGATGAGAAACTAAAATCCAGAGGGATTCAGAGGTATAGAAGGCATAAGGGAGAGAAAGATGGGTGGAGACTCGTGCAGGATTTACAGGCAGTCAATGGGGCCGTATTACCGAGGGCCCCGGTGGTCCCAGACATGCATGTCCTCCTGAACGAGCTCTACCCAGAGAACGAGGTATTTTATGTTATTGATAACAGTAATCCTTCTTTTCCATTCCCTTACACAAAGACAGTCAGTTCTGGGTTGCATTTATGTACACGGAAAAAAAAAAAAAAGAGGTACACATACACTAGGTTATCCCAGGGATATTGTGAAAGTCCAACTACCTTCTCACAAAGAATGTCCAATAATTTGTCTCGGTTTGTACCTCCCAGTGTGTTAAATTCTCTTGTATTTGGATGACATTCTGGTAATAATGTATGTAAAATTACCAAGGTCAAAAGGTCAGCAAAGACTAATTACAACTGTGGAAAGAAAAGGTGAAATACCTGGGTTACATTTTATCTCAAGAAGGTAGACTTTTGCATGAGATCCGAAAAGAGGCCATCCTTCAAGTCCCCAAATCACATACCAAAAAAAGAAATGATGTCATTTCTTGGCATGGCAAATGTCTGTAGAGCATGGATAGCAAATTATGCTATGGAGGTGGAGCCTCTTTCTGATCTCATCTATGGTTCACTAATGTCTGCAAAAGATTCCATTCAGTGGAATGTGTAAGCAGAGGATGCATTTACGAAGGTAAAGCACCTCATTGTGGGTTATGCTTAGCCTTCCCAATTACAGTAAAACCTTTTATCAGACTGGAGATTGTAAGGAAGGATCTCACTGATGTTCCCTTTCTAGATGCTGACATTACCTTTTGTGTTGATGGGTCTTGTAAAAAGGACGATAAAGGGGTAAATCAAACGGCATACGCTATAGTAACACAAGACCAGGTCATTGAAGCCAGACCCCTTCCCAGTTCCTACTCTACACAACAAGCTGAAATTATTGCCCTATCCAGGGCCTGTAGTCTAGGGGAAGGGAAGAAAATAAATATTTATACAGACAGCCAATACGCTTTTTCTACTATACACATATTTGCCCAGCAATGGAAAAATAGGGGTATGATTACGCCCACAGGTAAACCAATCTCACATAGAGATCTTATCCTGGCCCTTCAAGAAAATGTACAGAAACCAACACAAGTGGCTATTTGTAAATGTACAGCACACAGAAAGGGAACAGATCCAATTACTCTAGGGAATGCACTAGCAGACAAGACCGCAAGGGAAGCTACTACAGGACCGCAAAAAAACACACATATACTATACAAGTCCCCAAGAAAATGGTGAGGTACGGAAAGCTATTGATAAAACATGGTTATCAGAAATGCAGAAAACATCACCGGCAGGTGAAAAACAAAAGTGGTTATCTAAAGGGGCAACGCTGGTCAATGGTATATACACAAGTACAGAAGGTAAACCCATCTTACCTACATCACTATTTAGATATGCTGCGTTATTGAGCCATGGGCAAGCCCATATCTCAAAAGGAGGGATGGTGCAGGTGATCAATAAGGTGTTCACAACATATGGGTTTACGAATGACTCTAGAGATTTTTTCCTCACATGTCCGCTTTGTACCAGATACCATGCTCAAGGTGCTCTAAGACCCTTAAGAGGTCATTTCCCACAACTCTCGTATCCCTTTCACATGATATGCATGGATTTTATGATTATTGTTGTTTATAAAGTGGGCGGAAGCTTTTCCTATGACACACCCAAATGGGCAGTCAGTAGCCAAAGTACTTATTAAAGAGGTGATTCCACTTCATGGGATTCCCTCTGTGATTTACAGTGACAATGGCTCCCATTTTGTAAACCGAACAATACAACAAATTGGTAAATGCTACAATATTGACCTAAAAAAGCCACTGTGTCTACCACCCACAATCTGTGGGCACAGTGGAGAGACACAATGGTACCTTAAAGAGTAAACTAAGAAAATTGTTAAAGGAAACAGGGAAAAATAAATGGGTTTAGTGTTTGCCAATGGCATGGTTGAGTATAAGAATTACCCCTACTGCTAAAGGTCTAACACCGTATGAAATGTTGTATTGTAAACCTTATTATATTCAACAACTAGCCACCGTTCCTCTCCCTGAAGAGGAAATAGACTTGACTTGTATAATAAGAATGTTTTCATAAAATATTACTGGGTCAGAATGTGTAAATGAGAAATGAGCTACCCTAAGACTAAGATGCAAAGTATACCCCCATCAGTACAAGCATTACCAGGAAATTTTTCTTGTTTTTCTAACAATGACAGTAATGGTACAAATGTTGGCACCCTGTCCCCTGAATACTGTGCAATTACAACCCTTACTACAGACATTAAGTATGAAATAAAATGGTTTCAGGAACAGAAACAGCAATTGGCTGATGTTTGGTGTTTGTGTGGAGATAAGAGACTAAGGCCCAGACTGCCACCTAGATGGGAGGGTAGTTGTGCCCTTACCCGATTGCTGCTTCCCTTTTATATAGTTCCTACGAGTGATAAATCAATGAAACTACCAGGTAAATACTTTTTTTAAAGGAATTAAGCGAGAAACACCACAAGGATCATTTGACAACCGAGTGTATATAGGTGTTCCACGAGGAGTTCCAGATGAAATTAAAGCGCAGAATCAAATAACAGCAGGACTCACCTCACTCTTCATATGGGCCCAGCCCAACAAGAACGTCGACTGGATAAACTACATCTACTACAACCAGCAGAGGTTTGTGAATTACACCAGAGATGCTATCAAAGGTATAGCAGCACAATTGGACGCCACCTCTTTGACAGCGTGGCAGAACCGTATAGTGTTGGATATGTTGCTGGCACAAAGGGGCGGGGTATGCAAAATGTTCGGCACCTTCTGCTGCCCTTTTATTCCAAACAATACGGCACCTGATGGAAGTATCACCAAAGCCTTACAAGGCCTACAAATGCTATCCGAAGAATTAGCTGAGAACTCTGGTGTAGAGAACCCCCTGACAGGACTTTTCGGAAAATGGTTTGGTAAATGGGGTGATCTTGCAAAAAGTTTGCTTATCTCTATTGTCATGGCAGCCGCAGTTCTTACATTGTGTTGATGTTGCTGCATTCCCTGTATTAGGGGAATTCTTCAAAGACTGATTGACACATCTTTAACAAAAACTATGCTCCTCCAGAGGGACACGGAACTATACTCGGAACCTGATGATGAATTTACAACTCTCGCTAAGGACTTATCTGTCTAAATGATAATACCTGGTAAAATGAAAAACCTGGATATTTGAAGTATTGACATTATTAGTATAAAAGGAGGGAGATGTTAGAGAAATTATACTTTAAATGTCAGTTATGAAAGACGCCATTTTGTTTATCATGGCCTAGAAATAAGCTATGAATCTAGGATTGAGCTAAAACTAGTAATAAAATGGAGTCAGCAATATAATATGCTTAGATGTGCAGTTTTGAATGTATCCTGTATTTTTGTGTTGACTTGGGGAGTTTTCAAGTCAGTATCCTGTAAGCATTGTTATATGTAAGATAACAGTCTGTAACAGACACTTCCACCTTTCCTGTTCTGTCCAGAATAAAGTTGAAAATACATGAGACTGGGCATGTTTTAAGACAGGAAAGGGGGGTGTCCAGGGCTTATAAAAAAAACATGTACCACAAGTATTTTCCTTAGAAATGATAAAGGCTGCATGAACGTGTAATTCATTTCTCTTGCATATGCAATAAATATTACCTTGATTCCCGAGGACGGTCTGAGATGGTGAAATTATGTCCCTAACAGTATATACATACACATTCCCTTTAAGGCTGCAGACCTGCTTGGAATAGTCCTGGGTGTCCCTGTTTACCATTGCCACTAGCGGTTGAGCCTGTCCCCATACAATGCAAACAGCCTTTGGTAGCACTGGATGTTTGGTGTAATTAACCATTTAACCAAATAAGAATAAAGTTAGATTAGCTAATCTGTATACTTTTTGACCCAGAGACTTAAAGTCCCCTTGACGGAGAATGACAGCTGGGCAAGTAGCGTATTTAAAAAAACACAACAGCAATGACAACCATCATCTCCCTTAATGGCAGTCCATAGAAATCAAATTGTTCTCTAATCTGATATAAGCTAGACAAAATGATTACCCTCATCCTAACATTCTACTGGCCCTCAGGGCCCTCAGGGCCCTCAGGGCCCCAATGGTAAACTTACCCAGTGCAGCCTGTCCATTTGCAGTGCTGAAGGAGCTGACAACGAGGGCGATGGCCACCAAGCAGAACATACGGTAATCCATAGCTGGTCTCTTGGCTTGGTCTTCCCGTGGAAAGATGGAGATGGTGTAGAATGGTTTATCGTCCCAAGGGGGTATTTTATATTCCACATCACCGCACTTTATCTTTTGTCAGATAAACATTGATGAAGGCGAGTCCTCTCCAGCACAATGCACATTCTCTTGTTGGTCTTTGCTTTGGCATGCCATGATGGTGATAGCTCTGGTGAGTCACGGTGTTACATTTGGGTGCTTGCTAATCTTAGTGAGAAACTTCCAAATTCAACATGTACTTGGGTGGATATTGCATACAACTTGGATTACACCAAGAGGTTATGCAATATTGAGGATGCTTAAAGCAGAAATTAGCCCTCAATTGAAAAAAAATTGCGATCAGGAAGAATTTACATACTATGTGTCTTGTGCAATTAAGGCTTATTACCTGTGTCCTCACCAAATGCTTTGGAGTGTACACTGATGTGAATTTTTCGACATTCGACACCAGTGCCAGATCTAGGAGGGTGCTGGTGTGGGATGCTCTCCCCAGGTTTTAGTTGTGCTTCCCCCAGGTATCTGAGAGTGGATCCACTGATCCATGAGCCAGTCTCATGGGGCAGTTGATGTAAGGAGACACTCTGATGGGCTCATTTGATGCAAAGGGCACTCTTATAGGGACAGTTGATGTAAGGGGGCTCTCTGATGGGATATGTGATCCAGGGAGCACTCTGATGGGGACTCAAATGTAAGGGAGGATGCTGATGGGGACCCTGATGAGGATTCCTGATGTAAAGGGACTCTGATAGGAACACCTAATATAAGGGGGCACAGGTTCTGTTTAATGATCCTAATTCTATGACAACCTAATACGTAATTGGGTTTCCAGTTTGCTCCCGCACCACCTCTGCACTAGCTGGCAGATGTTAGTCTGGAACATGACTTGTGGTGCAGAAGCATGTAAACAGGGAATACAGGTTCCCTGCATCTTTGACATACTGTGTAATGGACTTTCAGTGACTCACACACAATGTTGGCATTATGCCCCCCTAACTATTCTACGGCACCCCCAGATCTGATAGTCTAGATACGGACCTGCTCGATATGCCTTGGTGCCAGGATGAATATTTCCTTGCACATGTGTGGAGTTACACCATCCCACCCAGCCAATCAGGATGGCTGAAGTGAAGACCCTGAACCTGTAAGAAGCTGGGAAGATGATGTCGGCACTGGCCATGGAGGAGGAGGATGGGAGGAGGTGAGTGTTGAAGGGTTTAGTTCTGTTTCAAAGGGTTGTTTTAAAACCGACCACCAGTTACACGTTACATTTCTTTTCTATTATTTTTATAAAAATTGGAAAGAGTTAACATTTCTGTGAGGCTCTTAGGTGTATTTGTGACCCCTTGGGCAGTTTTTCCTCCTAACACTTGTACAAGAAATGGTGGTGGGGGAGATCATCAGCTTAGGAGGACACAAACAGTGAAAAGCTCATTGTAAGAAGTTCTAACTCTTGCCTACTCTACTAAAAATTGTGTTTTTGCCTTGGGCTGTATCCCTGTTGGAGAAATTTGCTATTATTTAATGTCCTCTTGAGGCTTCTGACAGGGAATTAAGGGAAATCTCCCTTATTGAGACACAGATGCAATTAAAACCTGACAGAAACATTAACCCTTCTTCCCCTAACCCCTTCCTCAGTCAAAACTGGATAGTGTAGAGGTGTTAGAACTTTTGACAATGTTTTTATTGCTGTCTATGCTTTCCTGTCCAAGTGACAAACACACCCAGGGCCGTCTTTAATTTTGATTGGGCCCTGGGCAAACATTTTCTTGGGCCCCCCCCCCCCCCCCCCCTCCATTCTGAGACATACAAAAAAAAAACAGATAGACTCAAAATCAGTTTACTGCAGCAGATCATTGCAATTGTTTGCCAGAGGTTACAGCCTATCCTTACCGCTCACTGGCTGGTTGCTAGAGGTTACAACACATAATTTCTGCTTGCCGATTGGTTGCTAGAGGTTACTGCACATTATTAGCGCTCACTGATTGGTTGCTATAGGTTAATGCACATCATTACCACTGACTGAGCAGTGGAGCAATCCCAAATAATTGAGCAAGTAAAGCGGCACATTAATACACATACTACAGACGAGAGGGTCAGAGAGTGCAGACATACTGCAGGAGATTACCAGAGTCTGCGGACATACTGCACGAGATTACCAGACTGCGGACATACTGCACGAGATTACCAGACTGCGGACATACTGCACGAGATTACCAGACTGCGAACATACTGGACAAGATTATCAGACTGCGGACATACTGGACGAGATTACCAGACTGCGGACATACTGCACGAGATTACCAGACTGCGGACATACTGCACGAGATTACCAGACTGCGAACATACTGGACAAGATTACCAGACTGCGGACATACTGGACGAGATTACCAGACTGCGGACATACTGGACGAGATTACCAGACTGCGGACATACTGTACGAGATTACCAGACTGCGGACATACTGCACGAGATTACCAGACTGCGGACATACTGCACGAGATTACCAGACTGCGGACATACTGCATGAGATTACCCGTGAATTGGGGAATGACAGCTTTGTAGAGTGCACAGAGGACACAGGGGGCTGTATTCGGGTGCTAGCCAGCAGAGAGGGGGGGGCCGGGAGCTCCACTGACGCTCTGACCCGCCCCATGTAGCCTGTATGCTCGGAACAGAGCGGCTGCAGTTAGAGCAGTGATTGGAGTGGGCGCGTCAGTGGAGCTCCCGGCCCCGCCCCCGGACCTCTGTATTCCCCGGCCAGTATAGAGGGGACGGGGCCGAGAGCTCCACTGACACGCCCACTCCGATCACCGCTCTAACTACAGCCGCTCTGTTCCAACAGGCAACATGGGGCGGGGTTAGCGCGTCAGTGGAGCTCCCGGCCCTGCCCCCTCTCTGCTGGATAGATCAGGAATACAGTCTCCCGTGTCCTCTGTACACTCTGCAAAGCCATCATCGGGGCCCCAATTCACGGGTAGCGTGGGCCCCCCTACAAAGTTTGGGCCCAGGGCAGGTGCCCCGTTTGCCCTGCGCTAAAGACGGCCCTGAACACACCTCACATTTTTTGTATGGGTTTTACATGGACAGCCAGTAAGGGGAAAATCTCCCCGATGGGGTCACAGTCACAAGCAAAACAGATAGTTATACTCTTCCTTATTTCATACAAAATTTAAATAAAAAAGTGAAGTCCAACAAATTGAGCTCCCAAGAGATATAGAATGCTGGTGGGGGATGCAACCCTTAGGCTGCTTTCACACTGAGGCACTTTGCTGGCGCTAAAATGCTAAAAATAGTGCAAAGGGCCCTGAAAGAGGCGCTCAATTCACTCCAATGTGAAAGCCCCAAGGGCTTTCACACTGGAGCGGTGCGCTTGCAGTGCGGTCAAAAAAGTCCTGCAAGCCGCATCTTTGCAGCGCTATAGGAGCGATGTATTTACCGCTCCTAAAGCGCCCCTTCCCATTGAAAACAATGGGGCAGCGTTGCAAACCCGCCGGCAAAGCCCCACTGCGGTTTTAACCCTTTTTCGGCTGCTAGCGGGGGTTAAAACCCCCCCGCTAGCGGACGAATAGCGCCGCTAAAATGACGGTAAAGCGGCGCTAAATATAGTGCCGCTTTACCACCAGCACCTGCCCGCCTCAGTGTGAAAGCAGCCTAAGGCAATAGTTAGAGATGGAATGAACCCATAAAAGAAACTACAGCTGTTTTGAAAAAAATACACCTCCAGGTTAACTATATACATCGCAGGGGTTTTAACAAATTCAACAGATTTTCACCCCCTCCTGTCCTGTAGATATTGATCTATACCATTCCAGTACTAAGTGAGAGGCTCTAACTTTTGCATTCACAAGAGTAGTCTTAGGTTTCTTTCTAACAGGCGGCAGCGTCTACCACCCTCTGAAAAGTGATCTGCAGTTTTTCAAATTCTAAATTTTGAATTAAAATACTGCACCCCAACCCCCATTTGGCTTGCAGATGCGGCTCGCTCCTTGATGGATGCGCTTAACAGGTGGTGCAAGCTGTGTTTAAATTTAGCACCCACCGAGGCAGGCACCCCCTCGTGAGATCCACATATTCGAAGGATTTGGTTTTGAGCCGACCATCATGGGACTGTTCCTGGATATTTCTCCTTCCGGCATGCAGCTGGCATACCACAGGCCCCTATGAATGGTTTTCCCCTAATTGGCTCGCTCATTATTCGTTTTGACATCATTTTTCAACATATATACGATCCTCATATAATTTCGGTCTGGCACAAATGAAAATATAATATTTGATCCGAGGGGCCATGAGTGCTACATGAACACAAGGTCATTCCTAGAGAATCCATACATGTACACAACATTTTCAACTCTCAAAATCCCTGATGAAGGTACCAGAGTTACCAGAAACGCGTCGGGTATCGGGGCACACTACCCCCATGAGAGTACATTAATTATTGTCACCTTGTAGTTTTTCTCTGTTCTTGATTCTATCTCCATGCTGTATGGAATGAATTATTTTTTTTTTTTTGATTTTTTTTATTTTTCCGATTTTTTAATAGACTGTACAATATAGACGCCTTTACGTCTTTTTTTAAAGTAGATCAATAAAATATATATTTTTTCACTTGAATGGGTCTGGTGGTCTGTTAAAGTCCCAATTCTAGGGGGATTCTTTGTTCAACGACTTTTATTACGCAAGGGATGGGACCACCACACTCCATATTTGTCATGATGGAAGCCCCCCTTCTTGCCCTGTTTAAATTTCAAGGGCTGTGTCAAGTGTACAGTCCCATCCAATCACAATAGTAGTATTTAGCTAGGCGTTCAAGGAGCTGTAAAGCTGCAGCACAACCACCCTCCACCATGTAATAAAGCCCTTAGTGTCCTAATAGGAAACATCATATCTACGCACCATGCACGTCGACATGCAGAATCATTCTGTCTCACTGTGAACATGCTAGCTGTCCAGCATCTGGATTTCTTGTGGTGTCAAAGTTAAGTCCCGCACCTGCTAGCCCTATGGCCTACTGCTGTCATTCAGCTGTCAAATGCCCCAGCCTCAGTAAGAAGTAGGGACTCTGTTATTTGACAGCTGAATGGCAAGGGAAGGGACCTGGCACTGGGAGGGGGCTGGGCTTAATCTTGACTTGCAGAAAAGTCGAAGTAAGTCTCTGGGATTAAGCCCTGTGCTAAGCTGAAGCACGTTGGAAAAAGGCCTTTTGTCCATTGTGATGTTGTTGCTCAATGAATATTAAAGTTTTATAGAAAAAGTAAGTAGCAGTGGTGCACCCATTCTTTTACATGGTGAATGCAATTTGGGAGTGCAACATATCACCTTGAGCCTTGAGCATCCGCAGCTGGTCCAATTATAAGTACATCCCATCAGCCTGAGGTTCTACAGCAGTGCTTGTCAATCATGTCTGTATCATGTCTGCAGTCTCTGACCATCTTTTGTATCATGTCTGCAGTCTCTGATCATCTCTTGTATCATCATGTCTGCAGTCTCTGACCATCTCCCGTAGTATGTCTGCAGTCTCTGATCATCTCTTGTATCATGTCTGCAGTCTCCGATCATCTCTTGTATCATCATGTCTGCAGTCTCTGACCATTTCTTGTATCATGTCTGCAGTCTCTGATCATCTCTTGTATCATGTCTACAGTCTCTGACCATTTCTTGTATCATGTCTGCAGTCTCTGACCGTCTCCTGTACTATGTCTGTGGTATGTCTGGGGGCTCTTTCTACTAGACTTTCTAACAGAAACCCTCTCTGTGTCCATCAGAGAGACCCCCACTCCAGGTCCCATTAGTGTACTCTCTTTCTGTACAGTGGCGGAACTACCGCCATAGCGACCCACGCGGACGCTATGGGGCCTGCATCTGAGTGGGGGCCCGGTTAAAGTTGCTAATAGAATTCCTTTTTACCTGATTTTTCGACACCCGCCGCCGCTAGAGGTCCGTGGCCGGCGGAGATAATGTCTCCACCGGCCGCCATTTTCCTGAAGACCAGACGAGTTAGAAATGACAAGCGGAGCCTGCCGAATGGCTACAATAGAAATAGAGCTGCGGTGCCGCCCACCCCATGCCCCCGGTCTGTCTGTCATCTGTGACCTGTTGTGGAAAGGGGTGGGGGGTGTGCGGTGCCGCAGCTCAATTTCTATTGTAGCCGGCCGGCTCCTCCTCTATTTTGTTCCTCCTGGGGCTTCATTAATGGCAGTGTTCTGTCAGGGGGGGGGGCAACCTGAGATGTAAAGAAGCATTCCCCTGGGGACACCTAAATGTAAGGAGGCACTCTGCTGGCTGGGGACACCTGAGATGTAAGGAAGCACTCCGCTGGGGACACCTGAGATGTAAGGAGGCACTCCGCTGGCTGGGGACACCTGAGATGTAAGGAGGCACTCCACTGGCTGGGGACACCTGAGATGTAAGGAAGCACTCCGCTTGCTGGGGACACCTGAGATGTAAGGAAACACTCCGCTGGCTGGGGACACCTGAGATATAAGGAAACACTCTGCTGGGGACACCTGAATGTAAGAAGGCACTCCGCTGAGGACACCTGAGATGTAAGGAAACACTCCGCTGGGGACACCTGAGATGTAAGGAAGCATTCCCCTGGGGACACCTGAGATGTAAGGAGGCACTCCGCTGGCTGGGGACACCTGAGATGTAAGGAAACACTCTGCTGGGGACACCTGAATGTAAGAAGGCATTCCGCTGAGGACACCTGAGATGTAAGGAAACACTCCGCTGGGGACACCTGAGATGTAAGGAAGCATTCCCCTGGGGACACCTGAGATGTAAGGAGGCACTCCGCTGGCTGGGGACACCTGAGATGTAAGGAAACACTCCGCTGGCTGGGGACACCTGAGATGTAAGGAAACACTCCGCTAGCTGGGGACAGTGACACCTGAGATATAAGGAACTACTCCGCTGGGGACACCTGAATGTAAGAAGGCACTCCGCTGGGGACACCTGAGATTTAAGGAAGCATTCCGCTAGCTGGGGACAGTGACACCTGAGATGTAAGGATGCACTCCGCTGGCTGGGGACAGTGACACCTGAGATGTAAGGAAGCACTCCGCTGGCTGGGGACAGTGACACCTGAGATGTAAGGAAGCACTCCACTGGCTGGGGACAGTGACACCTGAGATGTAGGGAAGCACTCCGCTGGCTGGGGACAGTGACACCTGAGATGTAAGGAAACACTCCGCTGGGGACACCTGAGATGTAAGGAGGCACTCCGCTAGCTGGGGGCAGTGACACCTGAGATGTAAGGAAGCACTCCACTGGGGACACCTGAAATGTAAGGAGGCACTCCGCTGGGGACACCTGATGGCATCTAGTGACAGGCGACGTGGCAAGTGACACACTCAGGGCTCCTAATGATTCTGCATTATGGTGAGTTGAACTATTTCATTTTATATTACAATGTAATGATAGAAATAATGCGCTTCAATCACCGATTTTATTGGCAAATTTTTGTTTTGTTGTTCGAAACTAATATAAGCTGTTGCCTGGGTACTGTGCCACATGAGTGTGGTAATCTTTTGTTCAATGGCATTAGTTAATTTTTTTTGTTGGGGGGCAGGGGACTGTTTGCAGGGGGGGGCATACAACATTTTGCTATGGGGCCCTGTGATTTCTAGTTACGCCCCCTGTTTCTCTAATTTGTTTATTGTTAAGAGATCATGGGAGGTTTCCAGGGTAACAAAGACTTCTTAGGGGAGCATCTCTGTGTTTGAGTTGTTGACATAGAAACATTTGTAACGGGGAGGAGTTAGTAAGATGACCACGCCCATGTGAGGGCGCCAGAAATATTTCTGCACCCAGGCGTCGGTGACCCTAGGATCGGCCCTGTCTTCAGCTGGTGTGTCTAGGGGACAGGAACCACACTGTAGAAGAGATTCTTGCAGCTCTGCAGGGGCAGGCCCAGAGGTGGTTCACACCATGCCAGCTGGAGCCCAGAATGGTGGTGTGTGTGATAATGGCATAAACCTCCTGTCTACCCTTAGACAGGGAAAGTTGACACATGTGCCATGCCTGGCACATGTCCTCAAATTGGTGGTGCAGTGTTTCTTAAATAGGTAATGAACTGTAGCTCCCCAGTGCTGGCAGCACTCATGCAGCCCCAGACCACGACACTCCCACCACCATGCTTGACTGTAGGCAAGACACACTTGTCTTTGTACTCCTCACCTGGTTGCTGCCACAAACGCTTGACACCATCTGAACCGAATAAGTTTATCTTGGTTTCATCAGACCACAGGACATGGTTCCAGTAATCCATGTCCTTCGTCTGCTTGCCTTGTGCATCATCTTTAGAAGAGGCTTCCTTCTGGCACGACAGCCATGCAGACCAATGCAGTGTGCGGTGTATGGTCTGAGCACTGACAGGTTAACCCCCCATCCCTTCAACCTTTGCAGCAATGCTGGCAGCACTCATACGTCTATTTCCAAAAGACAACCTCTAGATATGACACTAAGCACATGCACTCAACATCTTTGGTCGACCATGGCGAGGGCTGTTCTGAGTGGAACCTGTCCTGTTAAACCGCTGTGTGGGCCTGGCCACCGTGTTTCAGGGTCTTGGCAAACTTCTTATAGCCTAGGCCATCTGTACGTAGAGCAACAATTCTTTTTTTCATATCCCTAGAGAGTTCTTTGCCATGAGGTGCCATGTTGAACTTCCAGTGACCAGTATGAGAGAGTGAGAGCGACAACACCAATTTTAACATACCTGCTCCCCATTCACACCTGAGACCTTGTAACACTAACAAGTCACATGACACCGGGGGAGGGAAAATGGCTATTTGGGCCCAATTTAGACATTTTCACTTAGGGGTGTACTCGCATTTGTTGCCAGTGGTTTAGACATTAATGGCTGTGTGTTTGAGTTTTTTTGTAATTCCTTTATTAGTATAAAATAGTCATGGGAAACACATACATTAGAGGTACGTCATCAACAGAAACTCCAACATATGAATGGCTAATCAAGAGCACTAAGACAGCGATCTCAAAGCAAGTATTCAATAGAACAATCCAAAAACATCACTGTAGCATATAGAACTGCTCCCCCCAATGTCAGGGGAGCAAACATCATAATATTAGCAATGAAACAGTAGAAGGCACACATGGTAAGGTCATGCGTGCCGACAGGTGGAAGACCTTGAATGATCTATCAATCAGAACAAATAATAAGAGCGGGAAGGAGAGAGAAAGAAAGCGGATCAAGGGAAGGGTGAACGGCACTGGGGAAGGAACTTAAAGGAAACAGAAAGGGAGAGGAAGGGGGGCAGGAGGCGGAGCCTAGCGGAGCAGACATGCATTGTTAGAGCTCCACACCGCTGAGGAGAGAAGAGAAGGACAAAGCGGAGCCTGCAGGCTCAAAAGGTATCCATTTGAACCTTTTTGCCCCAGGGAACAAACTGTGAAAGTTTGGGCAGGAAATATGGTACTGGGAGGAAACCGTGGCAGAAATAAAAATCACCTCACAAAGAGCTCACAGGCACTCACTGCAGCTGAAGCAGCTCCAGTCACCTCACAATATACAGCATCAGGGCACTCTCACAGACAGAAAATGTCACAGCAAGACTCTCCATTTGAGTCAGATACAGAACAAATCCTCTCATAAACTTCTCCACAAGCCTCCTCAGTATCCCCAGTAATATTATTACAATTTGAAAAGATGCTTCATAAGGTTTTAAAACAAACCAAATAACGTTTTTTTTTTTTTTTTTTTTTTTTTTTTTTTATGGTTGGACTGGATGGACTTGTGTCTTTTTTCAACCTGACTAACTATGTAACTATGTAACTATGTAACAAAAAGCCTAACCAAAGAAATAAGAGAGCTGGGAAACCGCACCGCAGCCTTAGAAATAAAAATGGATGAAATTGAAATTACAATCCAAGAAAATATAACAGAATTGGAACAATTAAAAAAAGAGAATTTAATACTTCAAACTAAGCTCAAAGATTACGAAAATAGAGCCAGACGTTCAAACTTGCGCATAAGGGGAATACCTGAAACTGTGACAGACCTGCAATCTACTATTACTGCTCTATTACAAGAACTAAAGCCAGATATCCCTATTGAACGTTTAGAACTGGACAGAGTACACAGAGCCCTCACAGCCAAAAAGAAAGATGGACCCCCACGTGATATAATCACAAAATTTCATTATTACAGAACGAAAGAACAAATACTAATTGCAAGAGAAAAATAGGAACTTAATTTTCAAGGACACAATTATCAAATTTTTGCTGACCTATCCCAACTTACTATTACTAAAAGACGATCCATGAAACCCCAACTAATGGAACTGCAACGCCACAACATTATGTATCAATGGGGCTTCCCCTTTTCAGTCAGATTTAACTACCAAGGTACAATTTACAGAAGCAGATCAGCAGATGAACTACAACAAACCCTTTTAAAATTAAATCTGACAGAACCCACAAGCAGCAACACTCCCGCACGCAGAAGAATGGCATCATCTTCACCTTCAGGCAGCACCCAGAAAATTTCAGAACAAAATGGGAATCATCATTCTCACAAAAGAGGCCGTTATGCCACATCATCCATGGACCAAGAAGATTCAATGGACTGACATCCTAATTCCTGATATCTCTTCATTTATTATACTAAGAGATGGTTCTCTATAAAAAACCTATATTTATAACTGAATGTAACTGCATTCTGATAGTCACACACTGTGTGGGATCATGTTACATTCCAGTTATATTTCTTATTACTTCTGATTCATATAGCCTTAGAATATATAAGTGAAATAAGGAAATTCTTGTTCAGTTATATATTATCAGGTAATAACAATAGATTTATTACTTTTTAGGACAAATATGTTCAATAATCCAGAAGTAATGGGAGCTTTTTCTTTCTTTTCTTAAAACAAATATATTATTACCTAACTAGTTCCTAGAACTATGTTTTTGTTTATTCTAATCTGAAGCAATACAACCTCAATTTTATGAGTTAACATATCTAAACAGTTACATATGAATAAAATATGTAATTGTTTACTCTAAAAGGGTTAAAATCCCAAAATAATTCAAACTATCTTCATCAATACCAAAGTTATTAACAGTACCTTTCTAACGGAATTATTTAGCCTAGGGTAAGACTAACCATATACAACCACCCTGGAATAAATCATTTCAACAAAAACTATATTCTGCACTCCGATTAATGAAACATCATTTTGATGTCTTTTGACATAGCACTTCTCTCCTGTAAGCGGAAGATCCGTGTACCCCCATTAGCCCTCCTCATTCTCCCAACCATATTATGTGGGAGTGTGACGAAGGCACTTATTCCCCTGAGAGAGATATTTATTCTCTTTCACGGGTAAATTGTGATTACTTGCAAAAAATTATTTATACAATGTATCATCTAATCTCATATGTTTTTTGTTTACTCTTTACTCCAGAATTCACTGGTTTCTTTTCTATCTATTCATCTCTTCAGTCCACACAGGTTGATCTGCGCAGTCAGCTCTGCATAACAAAAAGTAAGTCAAAACTATTTGATCTATTGCCATGGCACCACTGAATATACTTTCCCTGAATGTTCAGGGAATAAATGTCCCTCAAAAAAGGACCAAAGCCTTCCGTACTTTCCATAACAAGAAGGCTCACATAGTATGCCTCCAAGAAACACACTTCACCAAAGATTCTACTCCAAAATATATTTCTCCTTTTTATCAACAAATTTACACGGCTTCTGCCTGTACCAAGCAAAGGGGAACTCTAATTGCATTTCACCGATCCACACCATTCACCTTATCATCAGAAATTAAAGACCCAGAAGGTAGATACCTGATACTCATGGGTTATATAATGGATACAGCAATCACGGTGATTTCCTACTACGCTCCTAACAAACAACCTACACCATTCCTCTCACATATATTACAAGTGATTAATACACACAAAATAGGAACAGTGATAATGTGTGGGGATTCGAACCAGGTCCTCCTCCCATTTCTAGATAAATCACCTTTTACACCATCCAAAATAACCTCTAGATTACCTTTTTCTCAACTTCTTTCCAAATACAATCTGGTAGATTCGTGGAGAGAAAGTAACCCAATGAAAAAGAAATTCACTTATTTCTCGCACCCTCATCAAACCTTCACCAGAATAGATCATATTTTTCTAACAATAGGAATGATACCAGAAATTATTACATCAGATATAATTCCGATTCCGTGGTCTGACCATAATGCAGTATACACTACTATAGCCTCAGCCATACCAAAAGCGCATGACCCAACGTGGTACTTACCGGACATAATGCTCAAACACCCACTACATCAGATGGCCATTGAACAAGCTTTAAAGGAATACATATCAATTAATAATACAACAGACATCTCCCCAATAACACTGTGGGAAGCTCATAAGCCTGTCTTGCGTGGTACAATACAAAGACAAATGGCACTATTTAAAAGGGAACGCAAAAATCTAGCAAAAAAACTAGAACTCAATTTTAATGCAGCCTACATATCATTTCAAGATAATCCATCTCAGAGTACAAAATCTCATCTGGAAAAATCTAGATTGGAATACGATCTATTTCTCACTGAGTCAGTTGATAAATCCCTCAAACGCTCCAAACACAATTTCTACATGAATACAAACAAACCAGGTACATATTTGGCTCGGGCATTAAATTCAACTAACAAATCTTTCAAACCAATACGTTTGAAATTATCAAAAAATGTTTACACTTGTAATCCAGTTAAAATAGTCCATAAATTTCACTCACATCTCGCAACTTTATACAAGACAAACAATGAATTTAATCCTACAGAGGCTGAATCCTTCTTCTCAAAAATAACCTTACCTGAGTTATCTCAGAATCAAAAAAGCAGTTTGGATGAGCCTATAACTATAGATGAAGTTGCTAACGCCATAAAAGACCTAAAACTTAACAAAAGACCAGGCCCAGACGGCTACTCGGCTTTATACTATAAAACATTCTCAGAAATACTCTCTCCCATTCCCACTGAAACTTTTAACAAACTTCTAGATGGACATTCTTTTCGGCAAGAAACACTAATGGCAATTGTTTGTATGATCCCAAAACCCCTTTCTGATGATACTTCCTGTGTGAATTATCGGCCTATCTCTCTGTTAAACCTCGATATTAAATTATTAGCAAAAATAATAGCAAAACGCCTCAATAGCATTATAGGAAAATTAATACATAGAGATCAAGTAGGCTTCATGCCAAATAGACAGGCAGGCGATAATATACGCAGGGCAGTGTTATTGGCACATATTGCTAAAAAACGGAAAATCCCTTTATGTTTTCTATCTCTCGATATTAAGAGGGCATTTGACACAGTATCCTGGCAATATATGCAATATTCATTACAAAAATGGGGTTTTGGACCCCACTTTTTAACATGGATCAAAGCATTATATAATAAACCCAAAGCCTATATAAAATATGCTGGATACAAATCTGAAGCCTTTAATATCGAAAGAGGTACCCGACAGGGTTGCCCATTATCTCCCTTATTATTTGCCCTTATACTCGAACCCATGGCCCAATACATCAGAACAAACCAAACTATAACTGGCATTGAAGTAGGAGGTATTACACACAAACTATGTATATTTGCAGACGATATATTACTTTTTCTATCATCACCACAGGTCTCTGGTCCTAACTTAATACCAGCTCTTGATGGATTTGCAGCCCTATCCGGCCTTATGATTAATCCTAAGAAATGCCTAGTGCTTAATATTTCACTCACAAACATGGAATTGATCCCGGCTAGGGCTGCACTCCCATTCACATGGGCAGAAAAATCAATCCCATATCTTGGAATTCATTTAACAGCATCTCATTCTGACTTATTCTCAACCAATTATCCTCCTGTATTAAGACAGATCACAAATCTAATAAAACAATGGTCGCAACTTCCTTTATCCTGGATAGGGAAGATTAATGCAATCAAAATGGCTATTCTACCCAAATTGCTTTATCTATTCAGAGTCCTCCCTATTCCAATTCCTTCCTATTTTTTGAGAATAGTACAAAAAAGAGCAACTTTGTTTATATGGGGCTCTTCTAAACCACGTATACCTATACACACACTACATCTTCCCAAAAATAAAGGAGGCCTGGGATACCCTAATTTTACTAACTACTACAGAGCAGCACATTTGGCCAGTCTGTCCAAATACCATGCAAAACAGGAAATCCCATTATGGGTATTTATAGAGGCTTCAGAAAATGACCCTCTATTAATATCAAATTTATTATGACTTGATCCTAAAGACCGCTTTAAAATTCATAATCCCATAACTAAACACTTCTTATCTCTCTGGGATAAACTAAAAACCAAATATCAGTTACAATCTCCACACAATCCTCTCCTTTCTTTTATCAGAAATCCGGCCTTTTATCCGGCATGGATCTACCCAAATTCTTTTAAAGCTTGGACAACATCAGGCATTCAGACACTAAATGACTTCATAGCATCTAAATCATTCCTTTCATTCCCATCGCTTAGAGAAAAATATGATCTACCAAACTCTGAGATATTTAGATATCTTCAAATCAAAAATTTCTATACACCATTCCTAAAGGGGGATACACCATTATCCCAATTATCCATTTTTGAATCAATCTGTACAAAAGATCCATTTGCTAAAGGTACAATTTCATCACTTTATAATCAATTATATGGAGTAGCAAATCTTAATAGACCCTCTTACGTTCAGAGGTGGGAGGAGGACCTGGGACGAACTTTAGAAGACACGGACTGGCCTAACATATGGCTCACATCTAAGTCATCTTCACCCAACATCTTAGCACTGGAGACAAATTATAAAGTCCTAACTCGCTGGTACCTTGTACCCGCTAGAGTGGCAAAATATTCACCTAATACCTCAGCTCTTTGTTTTCGAGGATGCCCAGAAATAGGCACATATTTACAAATATGGTGGACGTGCCCAGTAATCCAAACCTTCTGGAAGGAAGTCTTCGTGATTGCATCTAAAATATTTAAAAAAATAATACAACCAGATCCATATTTAACTTTACTTAATCTAAAACCGGAATGGTTAACACTCTCTCAATTCAAACTTATGATCCAACTAATAACGGCTGCAAAACAAACAGTGGCCAAGGCATGGAAATCTCCTACATTGGTACTAGCAGAAACAATTCACAGAATGAATAATACAATGTCCCATGCTAAGATGGTAGCCATCGATCAAAATCAAATTCCAAAATTTGAAAAACTTTGGCATCCTTGGATAAAACAACAGTTCCTGTTAAACTTCAATGACTCTGTCCTGTTGCCATGGTAACAGATTAAATGACTTACAGAAACACCCATTCTAAGGCTTCAAAGAGAACTAAAAAGAATAATAAACTGACGAGCGGGACAACCTTGTGGACCATACCTCTACCTTTCAACCCTTTTTTTTCTTTCTCTTTCCTTTTCTCCACCTTACGATTAAAGCTCATTATCAGAATTTATTTGACCTATATACACTCTACTTGTAAACAATATGTATAGTAGGTATAAATCATTTAAATACCTACAAAAGTAACTAAGGAAATTATATATATCTTTAATTTAGGTTTACGTGAACCCGATGTTTAATATTTGAAATTCCATGATATTTACCTATATAAACCCTACTGTAAAACAATGAGCTTACTTTATAGATCCTTGTAAACTTACTTTATGTATCTTTATAACATTGTATACTCAATAAACTTCTTTTGACAAGAAAGGGGGAGGAAGGACCGACAAAGAGAGGAAAGGTGGGGGGGTAGGGAGGAGGGGGAAGGCAGACAAGGCCCCCAGTCATCCCTCTCCCCGTAGAGCGAGGCATGTGGAAGTTCACCAAGCAGTGGAGAGAACATTAAGTTAGGCATCAGTATATACAAAATAATTCCATGGCCTCCAAATTTCTGTACACATTTCTTCCATGTTATGCAGTGTGGCTGTGAGTTCCTCCATGTCACGTAAGTTATTGACTTTAGCGAACCACAGAGCCTTCGTGGGGGGGGGGGGGGTCAGCATCTCTCCAGTGAAGTGGGATGCAGGCCTTCGCGGCGTTTAGGAGTTGCATTGTGAGAGAAGATTTGTATTTTTTAACAGGTCGATCTGTCAAGTGCAATAAACAGGCTGCAGGTTTAGCATGCAGATCGACAGCTGTAAGTTGTTTAATTCCCAGAAAATGTGGACAATAATCCCACCCACCGCGCCACAATGCCAACAGGAATCCAGGACCTGGGGGGGACATACGGTGAAGCTGGGAGGGGACCCTG
This sequence comes from Lithobates septentrionalis, assembly GCA_037952835.1. NCBI lineage: Eukaryota > Metazoa > Chordata > Amphibia > Anura > Ranidae > Lithobates > Lithobates septentrionalis. The sequence continues at coordinate 674,943 of JBBDGP010000758.1, read as the reverse complement.
TACCATCCAGTAAGGATCTTATAACTAGTGTCCTGTATCCGCATGGCAATGGACGACTTTTGAGAAAAACGGAGGACCTTTAGTCTTTGGACAGGAGTAAGGCTCAGAGACGGATCTGTTTCCCATTTAGTGAGAAATGGAGGGACATGTTCTTCTCCAGGATGAATCAAGGAGGAATATAGCAGGGAGAGGGAATGACGTATCAGTTCCCCTCTGTGACATAGTGATTCAAAACAAGTGAGCAGGCTAGAGATGCCTGGGGTACGCGAACAACGTTGGAGAAAAAAGCGCATTTGGAAGCTGCTCCAAAAGTCCAGAGGGTCAATAAGATGGGCTAGGTCGAAAGAAGTTAAGGCCCCTGTTCACACGAGGAAGTCCATCACGTGAGTATATCCCTCAGCTTTAAGACAACAAAACTGCCCACCCTGAAGACCGGGAATGAATTCAGGATTACCTGAGATGGGAATCATAGGCGTGGGAATTAGGGAAATGTAGGAGGTTCGAAACGTTTCCCGTGCGATCTGTAAATTACTGCCTAAAGTAGGATGCACAGACAATTCTCTAGCTATGGGGGAAGATATCCACGGCCAACTCAAAGCAGTGCCCCAAGAATCTTCCAATTCCATGGAGACCTAGAGCTTGGCCTCCCCATGGCAGTGTCAATCAACAATCCTGTTGAGATGTGAGGCCCTGTAGTATGCCCGAATATCTGGAAGAGCAAGTGTCAGAGAAGGACTTCTTCTACCTTTACTCGCCATGCTCCTGCGCGCATGCGTGGCGGCCCGATGGTGCGGCGCGTGCGTGTGCACAACAGTTCCCATGTGCACGCAGTTGCTCGCGAGTGTGCTCTGTAGCACACGCAGTGTGTGCAATGGCGCACGCCGATGCGCACGAGGTGGCAGGGCTATTTCAGACGGCTCTGGCGCTCGGACGGGTTGCTGGTTGGTCCTCAGCTTCCTGTTTGTGCCTCTTTCCAGTTTGCCATATCTTATCACCTGCCTTGACCCGGATTGTTCCTGACTACGCTGCTTCTCTCCTCGATCTGACCCCTGGCTTGCTTTAACGGACTTTGCTTGATCTGCCTACCAGTGTTTGACCCTCGGCCTGCCTAACAGACTTTGCTTATTTGCCTTACCTGGATTTGACCTCTGGCCTGTTTCACGGACTTGTTTACTTGTCATTGCACCTGATCCCTCTGTCCTGCATTGGACCTTCAGCCAGTTCCTGAAGCTCAGCTATCCTTCATACAGCTCCTCAGATTCTTCAAGGAACTCACACCTGCTGGTGGCCCATGCCTCCGCGTGCCACCTGTTCCCTGTATCAACTTCGGGGGACAGGGTGCACGTGGTCGCAAGGGCGAGCCGCTCTCGGCATCTCGGCCTCGGTAAGAACTATCTGTGACAGTACAAACCAGCCAGATGTCCGAGGCTGACAGAGTGCGCTCTCCTCTGGAGATCTTGTGCCAGCAGGTCTCATCTCTTACTGACACCATCCAAAAGCTGCATGAAAGATATATTCACAGATTGATAACCGTCTCCAGCAACTCACGGGATCAGCCTTACCTACAGCCGCAGCTCCCGCACTTATCAGTGGGGTTTCTCAGGCTACCACTAACCCTACTGTAGTAATGGCACTTCCAGAGCCCAGGGTTCCCACACCTGAGCGTTTTGCAGGAGACCGCAAAAAGTATAGGGCTTTTAAAAATGCCTGTTCCCTCTATTTGGCCCTTCAGCCCAGAACTTTTTCATCAGAAATTGTAAAGGTGGGTTTTGTGATCTCCCTCCTGGCCGAGGAACCCCAAACTTGGGCCCACAGCCTGATGGAACAAAGTAGGCCTGTGCTGAATTCAATTGATTCTTTTTTTGAGAGTATGTCCCAACTCTATGACGACTTGCAGCGCACGGCCACAGCTGAAGTAATCCTGCACAGCCTGTCACAAGGAAGTAGACCAATAGAGGACTATACGGTGGAATTCCGTAAATTGGCGGCTGATACAGGCTGGAATGAGGCTGCCCTAAGATACCAGTACCGTCAAGGCCTGTCTGAGGTCCTTAAGGACGAATTAGCCAGGATGGAGACCCCAGCCTCTTTAGAGGAGCTGATCCGCCCAGAGCGTTTTCAGGGGCCGCGTCCAGCTTGGACATCATCCGGGCCAATTCTGACCCATGTATCATCTCCGGCTGCAGTCACCTCTTCAGCTCCTGAGGTCGAGTCTATGCAGCTCGGCTTGGTCCGTGCTCCTCTGACCCCTGAGGAAAGGCAACGCAGACGTCAATCCAACCTGTGCTTATACTGCAGGGGTACCGGACATTTTCTACGCAGCTGTCCAGTAAGGCCCAGTAAGTCCTACCCGCAAAACTTTGTGAACTGTCAAGCCAATACTGTGCCTAAAACTTACGTGATTCTGTTTGTCTCCTTACAGCTAGCGGAAGGGGAAACTCACCTGCCGGCTTTAATTGACTCAGGAGCTTGCAGCAGTTCCTAGATGTTACCCTGACTCACAGTCTGCATATCCCCCTTCAAACCAAGGCACGAGGTTTACAAATACATCTGGCAGACGGGTCACTTCCTCGCTCAGGACCCGTCACCCAGGAGACTCAACCCATTTTTGCTACCACGGACTCTGGCCATCAGGAGTTCCTAAGATTCGATCTCATCCATTCTCCAATCTTTCCTATTATACTAGGTCTGCCCTGGCTCCAGGCGCACGACCCTCAGATAAACTGGAGTACCAAGAAAGTATCTTTTTCATCTCAATATTGCTCCCAGCACTGCCTCTCCCCAGCTCCTAGTGTCTGCTCAACCATCACAACCACGCCTGACAACCTCCAACATGTCCCTTCTGTATACCGCGAGTTCCAGGATGTGTTTGACAAACAAAAGGCCGACTGTTTACCACCACATCGGCCATATGATTGCCCGATTGACCTCCTGCCCTGCTCGGAAGTTCCGTTCGGGCGTATTTTTCCACTATCAGAAACTGAGCTAAAAGCCCTCAAGCAGTACATTGATGAAAACCTTGAGAAAGGCTTCATTCGTCCCTCCTCTTCAACAGCCGGAGCTGGTATCTTTTTTGTGGGGAAAAAAGATGGGTCCCTAAGGCCATGTGTGGACTACAGACAACTTAATAATATAACAATCAAGAACAGATACCCGCTGCCACTCATTCCCGAGTTATTTCTACGGTTCCGATCGGCCCGAATTGTCTCCAAGTTGGATCTCAGAGGCACCTATAATCTCATCAGGATCCGGGCTGGGGATGAATGGAAGACTGCTTTTAGGTCCAGGTTCGGACATTTTGAATACCTGGTGATGCCGTTTGGGCTCTGCAACGCCCTGGCCACCTTTCAACATCTGGTGAACGATATATTTCGGGAATACCTTGACGACTTCTTAGTTGTCTACCTGGACGACATTCTCATTTTCTCCGCCACCATTGAATTGCACTGAGGGCATGTAAAAAGGTCCTCACCATACTCAGGCAGCATAAGTTGTACCTCAAAGCCGAGAAATGTGAGTTCGAGAAATCTGTTGTGCAATTTTTGGGATTCATTATTTCTACCAACGGAGTCGCAATGGACCCACAAAAGGTCAAAGCAATCCAAGAATGGCCAGCTCCATCTGATAAGCAAGGGGTGCAGCGTTTTATAGAGTTTGCCAACTTCTATAGGAGATTTATTGTTGGATTTTCTTCTATCGTGGCACCCATTACTCAGTTGACCAATACAGTCATTTTCAATGGTCTCAAGCAGCACAGGAAGCCTTTACCAAGCTAAAAGCTTTATTCACCTCCGCACCAATTCTCCGCCACCCTGATCCAACTCTACCATTTGTATTGGAGGTAGATGCGTCAGAAACCACTACAGGGGCCATTCTCTCCCAGAGACATGGGCCCAAAGCTATTCTACACCCTGTAGCCTTCGCATCTCAGAAGATCAGCCCGCCAGAATTCAACTATGATGTAGGTGATAGGGAGCTGCTGGCCATCAAGTTTGCCCTAGAAGAATGGAGGTACTTGTTGGAAGGCGCACTTCATCCAGTTATGATCTTTACAGATCACAAAAATTTAGAGTACCTCTGGACAGCGAAATGCCTAAAATCCAGACAAGCCCATTGGGCCCTCTTTTTCTCTTGATTTAACTTCCACATATCTTACAGACCAGGCTCAAAGAATGGAAAGGCAGACGCACTTTCTTGAATGTTCTCTGCAGATCCTCAAATAGCTGAACCCAGTACCATCCTATCATCACAAAACTTCCTTGGCCTCACCCGAGCAGACTTAATAACCTCCATCAAGTCTTCATCCAGTCACTGCTCCGACTCAGAAATACATACCTTAGAGAAACATGATGATCTACTCTGGGCCCGGGGAAAAATTTTTGTACCACGTGAAACACGGCCTCACTTTTTGCCCATGATGGGCACCCCTTCTGCTTCAGACACAGCCAATATTTTTCTCAAAGAAGTATGACTCCATGGTGTGCCTAAAAGTATTGTGTCAGACAGGAGCGTTCAATTTACTTCTAAATTCTGGAAAGAACTCTGCAAAACCTTGGTTATTAAGACTTGACTCTTCAGCGTACCATCCTCAAAGCAACGGCCAGACGGAGAGGACAAATCAAACCTTGGAGCAGTACCTCCGTTGCTTCTGTTCTGGCTCTCAAGACGATTGGGCAACTCTCCTCCCATACGCCGAGTTCGCTTACAATAACTCTATCCATTCCATCACTAACCAAACACCCTTCTGGGCGAACTTTGGGTTCCATCCCACCTTCCTCTCTAACAACATCCCTGAAATGTCCGTTCCTGCCGTTCTAGACCGGATAACTTCCTTACAGTCCAACTTTCAAAAAATTCAAGATACGTTACAAAAGGCTCAGGATGGCTATAAGAGACAGTATGACTGAGGGAGGAAGGAGAACCCAATCTTCAATGTTAGCGAGGAGGTCTGGTTGTTAACTGCGAATCTTAAGCTACCTCTGCCCTCACGGAAACTTGGACCAAGGTTCATTGGGCCCTTTCAAATTAAGAGGATGATTAACCTCGTGGCGTTTGAACTGGCATTACCGAACTCTTATAGAATACACCCAGTCTTTCATGCATCCTTGTTGAAGTTGTGTTGTGTCCGGCCCTTTTACCGGGAGAAGGGAACTTCCTCCCCCGCCAGTTGAAGTGGATGGGGAGAATGAGTTTGAGGTGGAGTCCATTTTGAATTGCAGAAAAAGGGGCAGGCAGCTTCAGTACCTAATCCATTGGAAAGGATATCCTCCTGAGGACAATTCCTGGGAGCCCGCTAGGAACCTGCATGCTCCACGCTTAATTCAAGCCTTCCACCGGGAACATCCAGAGCTGATGTCCAGTTTGGGAGTCCAGTGTCCACTGTCAGAGAAGGACTTCTTCTACCTTTACTCGCCATGCTCCTGCGCGGCGGATTGGCGCTTCGGCGCACACACGTGCACGGCCCGATGGTGCGGCGTGTGCACAACAGTTCCTGTGTGCGCGCAGTTGCTCACGAGTGCGCACGGTAGCGCACGCAGTGTGCGCAATGGCGCATGCCGATGCGCTCACTGTGGCGGGGCTATTTCAGATGGCTCTGGCGCCCAGACGGGTTGCTGGTTTGTCGTCAGCTTCCTGTTTGTGCCTGTTTCCAGTTTGCCATATCTGATCACCTGCCTTGACCCGGATTGTTCCTGACTACGCTGCTTCTCTCCTCGATCTGACCCCTGGCTTGCTTTAACGGACTTTGCTTGATCTGCCTACCAGTGTTTGACCCTTGGCCTGCCTAACTGACTTTGCTTGATCAGACTACCAGTGTTTGACCCTCGGCCTGCCTAAGGGACTTTGCTTATTTGCCTTACCTGGATTTAACCTCTGGCCTGTTTCACGGTCTTGTTTACTTGTCATTGCACCTGATCCCTCCGTCCTGCATTGGACCCTCAGCCAGTTCATGAAGCTCAGCTATCCTTCACACAGCTCCTCAGATTCTTCAAGAAACTCACACCTGCTGGTGGCCTGTGCCTCCACGTGCCACCTGTTCCCTGTATCACCTTCGGGGGACAGGGTGCACGTGGTCACAAGGGTGAGCCGCTCTCGGCATCTCGGCCTCCTAAGTATTATCCGTGACAGCAAGGCCCCCAGCGACCTTTGGTAGCGATAGTCTCTGCAGCGTTTGACGTTGGTTTCCGGTGCCACCAGACAAATTTCCGGAACTACGAGTCAATAGTGCGAAAGAAGAGAGGTGGGAGTTGTATGGGAAGGGCTTACAGTAGGAAGAGGATCCTAGGGAGCACTGTCATTTTGAGTTGTCAGAGTTAATGAATGCCAGTGCAGCAGGTCATCCTTCAGTTTGATAAGGAGTGGATCAAAATTGGAGTCATACAGGTTGGACAGGTCAGAAGTGATGTTAGTGCCCAAGTATTTAATCGCTGTAGCTGCCCACTGGAAGGGACAAGAAGGCCGCAGACTTCAGATCACATCAAGGTCCACATAAATGTTAAGGGCAGTGGATTTCCCAAAGTTTATTTTGAAATGGGACAATGGCCTTTATGCTTGCAGTGCCTTTAGGAGGTTTGGAAGAGAGGTAAGTGGGTCTGTAAGGAAAAAGATCAGGTCGTCGGCGAATACTGCCACCTTATAGTCCCCCGAGGATTTATGATAAATGGTGATGTTAGGATCATCTCTGACCTTGCAGAGGAAGGGCTCCAATGTCAGAATAAATATAAAGGGGGAGAGGGGGTAGCCCTGCCTTGTCCCGTTCGATATGTCAAAAAAGTCAGACCTAGTCCCGTTGACTTTTACAGCCTCAGATGGTCTTGAGTAGAGAGCAGAAATCCAATGAAGCATGGAGGTCCCAAGGCCAATATGTTCCATAGTCGCTCGTATGAGGGACCAGTGAACCCTGTTGAATTCTTAAATGAGTGGTTAGTAAGGGCACATAATATTGTGCATGAGGGTAGGAAAATGAAGGTCTAATTAATACTTTAGCGTGTTTGAAAATCTTCTTATTTAAGGCCTACTCTCATCACTTTTGTCGCATTCTGGTAAAAGTTAGGAATGGCAACCGGTGCTGTTCCTAGAGCAGCCATTCTCAGCCAGGGTTCTGTGGAACCCTAGGGTTCCTCCAGAGGTTGATAGGGGTTCCTTAAACTGTAGTTCCCCCTTACATTGGTGGTCAATGGAAAGAAAAATGTAATTTATACTGGTGGTCAGTGGGAGAAGGAATGCCCCATATATTGGTGGTCAGTGTGAAGAATGTCCCTTACATTGGTGGTCAGTGGAAGAAAGAGTGTCCCTTACATTGGTAGTCAGTGGGAGAAAAAATGCCTCTTACATTGGTGGTCAGTGGAAAGAAAAATGTAATTTACATTGGGGGTCAGTAGGAGAAGGAATGCCTCATATCTTGGTGGTCAGTGTGAAGAATCTCCCTTACATTGGTGGTCAGTGGGAGAAGGAATGCCCCATATATTGGTGGTCAGTGTGAAGAAGCTCCCTTACATTTATGGTCAATGATAGAAAAAATGCTCTTTATATTGGTGGTCCTTGGGAGGAAGAATTCCCCTTTCATTGGTGGCCAGTGGAAAGTGGGTTCTCTTAAATTGGTTGCCAGGAAGAGTAGAATGGCATATGCACTAATGGTCAATAGGAAGAACGCCCCCTACATTAGCAGTCAGTGGGAGGAATAATACCCTTTATATTGGTGGTCAGTGGGAAGAATGTCCCTTACATTGATGGTCAGTGGGAAGAATGACCCTTACATTGGTGGTCAGGGGAAAGCATGACCCTTACATTGGTGGTCAGCGGGAATAATGTCCCTTACTTTGATGGTCAGTGAGAAGAATGACCCTTACATTGGTGGTCAGTGGGAAGAATGACTCTTACATTGGTGTTCAGTGAGAAGAATGTTCCTTACATTGGTGGTCAGTGGGAAGAATGACCCTTACATTGGTGTTCAGTGAGAAGAATGTTCCTTACATTGGTGGTCAGTGGGAAGAATGACCCTTATATGGGTGGTCAGTAGGAGGAAAAATACAATTTAAATTGATGGTCTTTGAGAAGAAAAAAAATGGATGGCCCTCACAGTTAATCTTCTGGAGGGAAAACATGCTTTTATATTGAAGAGAACTTGCCACACGAGAGTCATATATTTCCCTGTATCATTCATGGAAGTGGGTTTCAGTGCTCACTTGTACTGCATAGAAGAATTTTCTAGGGCACTCGTGACATATAATTCTCCTCAATGATTCAAAATTTCAAAGGCTAAAAACACTTAAAATGACCATTTCCCAAGTAGTACATGTGCTTTTCTTAAGCTATACTTGAGAACATGTGAGTACTACACAGGAAATAGCCGTTGACTGGATAGATTTTAAGTGTGTTTAGCCTTTGTGATTTTTCACCAATAAAGAGAATTATATACTTTGAGTGCCTTTGAAAATTCTTCTATGGGGAAGACGAATAGTACTTATTCTGGAGGTCAGCGGGAGGAAGAAAACCCTTCACATTGGTAGTCATTGGAGAAGGGCTCCTTTAAATTGGTGTTCAGTAACAGTAAATTGCCATTTGCAAAAATGGCTAATAGGAAGAAGAATACCGTTCACATTGCTGGTCAGCGGGAAGATCAATGCTTTTTAAATTTGTGGTTAGTGACAAGAACAATGCTGGTGGTCAGTGGGAGGAAGAATCTTCCTATATTGGTGGTCAGTTGAAGGAAGAATACCCTTTAGATTGGTGGTCATTGTAGTAGGGTCCCCTGACATTGGAGGTCAATGGACAGAGGTCTGCCTACATTGGAGATGATTCGGAAGATGAATGCCAATTACATTTACAGTTTGTGGGAATAAAACCCTATACATTGTAGGTCAGTGGTAGAAGGGCCCCCATACATAATGGTCGGTGGAAGAAACATTTCATTTTAACAGGTGGTCAAAGGGAAGAATACCCCTTACATTGGTGGTCAGTGGAAAGAATAACCCTTACATTGGTGGTTAGGGGCAGAAGGGCCCCCTTGCATATTGGTCAGTGGGAAGAAGAATTACATTTTAAGGTGTTTTCAGTGGGAAGAATACCCCTTACATTGATGGTCAGTAGGAAATATACCCCTTACATTGGTGGTCAGTAGGAAAAATACCCCTTACAACGGTGGTCAGTGGGAAGAATGCCCCTTATATTGGTGGTCAGTGGGAAGAAAACTTCTTTGGTGGCGGTTAGTGGTAGAAGGGCCCCATTGTGTTACTGGTCAATTGGAGGAACAATTCCATCTTAATAGATGGTCAATGGGAAGAATACCCTTTACATTGGTGGCCAGTGGGACCAATACACCTTACATTGATGGCCAGTGGGAAAAATATCACTTACACTGGTGGTCAGTGGGAAAAATGCCCCTTATCTTGGTGGTCAGTGGGAAGAAAACTCCTTTGGTGGTAAGTGGTAAAAGGGCCCCATCGTGTTTCTGGTCAATCGGAGGAACAATTTCATCTTAATAGATGGTCAAAGTGAAGAATACCTTTTACATTGGTGGTTAGTGGGAACAATACTCCTTGCATTGGTGTCAGTGGTTCCTCTCCAAATGCTTATATAACTGTTAATGGTTGTCTTTTTCTCTGATGTTCATAAAATACTTAAGTGGTCCACAGTAAAGAATAAGACATATCTACTATTCTACATTGCAGCTTTATTACATTAAATATGTGCCTGGCTGTAAAACATTTATAAAGAGGAAAATTCTTTAACAGTAGGTAATAATCTGATCATCAGACAGAGAGTGTTGTCAAATTGTTATGTTGTGGAAGAAATTAGGTACGACAATTGCTTGTTCTTGGATCGTTCCACTGGCAGAGACCGCTTCTTTTTTTTCATTTCTGTTTAAAAGAGGCATTCTACGATAAAAAAGAAATAAACTTATAGTTAGGCAAATTTTAAAAATTTGAAATTCCATTCACTTCTCAGATCAGTATCCCAAAATTTAATTAGGTATGCTTGAATGGACAAGGTTAGTCAATAATGCAATGTAAGCGACCAATCAGAATTAATTTAATCATATAGTTATATTTAGTTAAATATTAAATATAGATTAATGGGAACATTTGGGCAGTTGTCCTATTTCTCTGCAAGATACAGAAGATAAAATACATTATGCTAATATTGTATTGCTTGTCTATAAATTACTTGTAAAACTATATATAAAATATGGGGTCCAGTTATAGCCACCAAATTTGATCATAGGAGTCATGGAGTCAGTAATGTGGGGGGGGGGGGGTATTGGGTCGTGCTGGAGGGTCTGTTTTTGCTGGCTCCTGAGAGATCTAATGTAGCTGGTGGGGGATCTATTGTTGTTGAGGGGTCTTATGTTAATGGGAGGAATCTACTGAGAAGTAGACATGTGCGGTTTGTTTAGTTCCAAATTTTCAGATGTATCCGAAAGAATAGAATAAAACAATAGAATAGAAAAGAATAGAGTAGGATAGAAAATAAAATAATAGCATAGGATATAAAAGAATAGAAAATTAAATAATACAATAGAAAACAATAGAATTGAATAGAAAAAAACAATACAATAGAATAAAATAGAAAGAATATAACCGTCTTCTGAAATTCGAATTTTGAATAGAATGAATTCTAATTCCAATGCTGATTCAATACTTTTTGATTCGGTCAAATTTGAAAATGAATAAAACGAAACAAAACAAAATGAATTCTGAAAAGAAATTTAACTACCGTATATACTCTAGTATAAGTCGTTCCGAGTATAAGTCGAGGCCCTAATTTACCACAAAAAAATGGGAAAAACTTATTGACCCGAGTATAAGACGAGGGTGAGAAATGCACAGCTACTGTAAGTGGAAAAGAGGGTCAACAATGCCCATTTGCAGCCTCACTGTGCCTATTTGCAGCCATAGGTCCCCCGATGTTGGGGTTTCTAGCAACAAGTGGCCCCGAGATACAGGGCCCCAAAAATATGTTCAGAAAATGTCAAGCACTTTTCTGCAGCAGAATGACATTTTCCGAACCTACTTTGGGGCCCCGTATCTCGGTGCTACTTGGTGCTAGGAACCCCAGCTTTGGATACGTTATGGTACAAGTTCCACTTGGTTTGCACACCAAATTTGGGCTTCCTATCCCCCAGTGGCCCTGAGATACGGGGCCCCAAAATTGGTTCAGAAAATGTCAAGCACTTTTCTGCAGCAGAGAATGACATTTTCCGAACCTACTTTGGGGCCCCGTATCTCGGGGTTACTTGGTGCTAGGAACTCCAGCTTTGGATATGTTGTGGACCCAGTTCCACTGGGTTCCTAGCACCAAGTGGCCCTGAGATACGGGGCCCCAAAGTCGGTTCAGAAAATGAAATTTTTTGCTGCAGAAAAGTGCTTGACTCCAGTATAAGTCGAGGGGGGTACTTTCAGCACAAAAAATGTGCTGAAAAAATTCGACTTATGCTCGAGTATATACGGTAAGCAAAATAATTCAAATAACGAATCGAAACAGACATTTTTTCTTATTAAGGGTGAGATCTATTTTTGCTGACTGCTGGAGGATCTATTGATGCTGGCTGCTGGGAGAGTTATTGTTGCTGGCAGGGGTCTATTGTTACTGGGGGTATTTTGTTGCTCGGGGGGAGTCTAATAATAATTGGGGGGATATATTATTGCAGGCTGTAGGAGGTCTATTTCACTGCTTTTCTTTAACAAATTCCATACAAATTACTCAGCAGCACAAAATGAATGGTTCTGTATTGTCTAAAAGGGGCAGTACTGTGAGGAGGGTAGGGACGGAGACAAGGAGTGACTCGGAAGGGGGTACCTGCACCTATTCTCTGTGGAAAAAAGCCCTGATAAGGAGACATCAGTTAAGAAAGAAAATTGATTTTTCAATCAATGGGTGTGAAAGGTTGAACTTCATGGACATCAGTTTTGATTAAATGTATGATATACGCAACTAAGTAAATTGCTGTTGCTTCTTCCTTTCAAGAAACTCAAACTAGTGGCGGTTTATCCAGCTGCCATGAGTGGACATACAAACTGTTCAGCTTTGAACCGAACCCCTGACTCCTTTACTGGCATATGTGTGACTGCGCTGTGGAGAGCTATTTTGTTTGAAAATGTATGGGGTCATGATCATGGCATTCTGGTGTGTGTGGCCACCATGTTCAGATGGAAATTCTATCTCTTTTATCATCTAGGGTTTCTGAGGATGTAATGACTTCTTTTTTCTCTTTAAGGTTGGATTTAATGCAGATATGTGTTTTTCTAACCTATGTAAGTTGTTTTTTCTAACCTATGTAACAATGGTATGATCCAGGGGTGTAGCTAGATTCCCACAACATCTACGAGGGCTGTACCAAAAGTAATGCAAAAGTGGGCATAACTTTGTTATGAATTTACATAGGTTGGTGAAATTTTGTGTGTTTGTAGAGTTATGCCGCGTACACACGAGCGGAATGTCCGTCAGAAAACGTCCGATGGGAGCTTTTCATCGTATAATCCGACCGTGTGTGTGCCCCATCAGACTTTTTCTGTCAAAAATTCAAACGAACTTAGATAGAGAACATGTTCTAAATTTTTCCGATGAAACGAATTACTATCGGAAAACCTGCTCGTCTGTATGCTGTTCCAACGTACCAAAAATGACACATGCTCTGAAGCAAGTACGAGACCGAAGCTATTGGCTGCTGGCTATTGAACTTCCTTTTTCTAGTTCTGTCGTACGTGTTGTATGTCACCTCGTTCTGGATGGTCGGACTTTGGTGTGACCGTGTGTATGCAAGACAGCTTGACTGGAACTCCGTTGGAAAAACCTTCAGAGTTTATTCCGACGGGCAAAACCGGTGTACAGGGCATAACTCTTCTTCTTCTCGTTTATTCTTGCATGTAAATAATGTATTCCAAGCAGAGCAATGTGCCATCATTGAATTCTTGACTAAAGAGAGGTGCAGGCTGTCCAAAATCCACAGAAGACTATAGAATGGTTACCGAGATGACACCATTGACAAGAGTCACCAATGACAAGACATTTCTCTTGTCAATGGTATAATCTCCATAAAGATTCTGTAGCCTTCTGTGGATGTCAGACGACCTCCACTCTTCCTTCATCAAGAACTCAGTGAAGGCAACAATACAGCAAGTAAATGGCGCAAAAGAGACAAACAAATCCTAATTTATAATAATGCGCATAAACAATAAGGAAAAGAAATTCCATAACAATTAAATTAAACATGAGAGAAATATATAAGTCCATGTAATGACACAGCAGATGAAGGAAGCAGGAATAAGGTGAAAAATCCACATTCAGGGCAGCCTTCTAATGGGAGTGAAAGCCATATCCCAGTAGCACTATAAAACAAGGAGAAAGAGGCGCCTCTGGGTGCAGACGTTTAAAACAATTTATTAAAAAAATGTAGCAACAGCTGGTGATGCACTCACATTTAGTAGAAAAAAGTAGGCAAAGGACTGTCCCAAAGCAATCAAGGGGATCCGTGGGGTCATCTAATCCCGGCTGATGGATGACAGAGATACTGGGCAGTCTGTAAACGCTGGATGTTTTTCCGGCCGAACAGCAGAGACAGGCTCCAGAGAGAGGCTTGGATGGCATCCGATCAGGCGAGGGATGATGACGTCACTCGATATGCGACGCGTTTCCTGAGCTGGCTCACCGTGAATGGTGTGACGGCGGCGCTCCTTTGTCAAGCTGATTGGCTGGGAGCTGAAGAGGAATTTAAATAGAAAATACTAAAGGGGAAGGGGGCGGAATGGGGGCGGAAAGGGGGATGGACCTGGAATCTGATGTGTGGAAGTGTCAGCAGAGGAGGGAATCGAGGAGAAGGACGATATGAGGGGATGTAGTGTGCTGATGTGAAAAAGAGGGGAAAATAAATAGAAACTAAAAACTATTGGTTACAATGGGAAGGTTGGAGGGGGACAATGTAAAAAAGGAAGGGAAAATTTATCATAATATGCACAAGTGTAATGAATGGAATGGACGAGGGCAGAGGGCTGCAACACAACTATGGGAGGAAAAATAAATAAAAAAGGAAAAATCATGTGTATGTGTGTGTACACACATAAACGATAGCATGCACCTGTGTGCATATACAAAAAGTCGATTGCATATACACACATATATATATGTACAGATAGATGGTGACCACATGTGTCACCTGTTGGGCACAAACGCAAGCGTGCAAGCAGGCACATGCATGCGCACACGTATGTGCGCCACCACAACATGACACACGCTGCATATGGATCAATGAGCTCGAACCCCTATAGGTGACAAAGGGATATGGATGGTATATTATAAAGGAAAAAATAATAATAATAATAAAAATAAATATACAAATGAAATGGTCGCTACATGAATTGGGTAACATGTAGGGATATATGTATGATACATGCATGCATTATTGTGCATCCATATATAGTGTTGATATTGATGTATACATATACATACGTATATGTGTGGGGAGGGGAAAAGGGGAAGGGAGGTAAAAGGGAAAGAAAGAAAGGGGGGGGGGGGTAGTTTGGAGAAAGGGAGAAAAAAAAAAAAAAAAAAAAAAAGGGGGGGGGGGAATGTGTGGGGGGGGGGGGGCGGGGAAAGGAGAAGGTGAGACCTAGCGTGTTGTGACATACAGAATCTGGCTAAGAAATGGGTAGTATATCTACATTTACCAATATATACGTCCATTATACAATGCAACAGAAAAGGATAAGATTAAAATCAATAAAGTTAAAATCAATAGACCTATGAGTAAAGGAATATAATAATCAATGGGATAAAGAAGATAAGTAAACCAGAAGAGTGTGGATACCATGTAAGTTAATATTCATGTCCGCCTTACAAAATGGTAGAGGTTTCAATACATTCATTGATTCCCCCGGGCGAAAGGGCATCTAAACGGTAGATCCAATAGGTCTCTCTTGCACAAAATTTGTTAAACCTTTCGGCAGGCGGGAGAGATCTAGGGATCTGTTCTATGACCCAAACTGAGAGCCCAAGGGTGGAGCCCTTATGCACTGCAGCGAAATGTTTCGGTACACTGTGGGGGTCTGTGCCACCCTCAATGTATCTTCTATGTTCCCCGAAGCGTTGTCTTAGGGGCCGGATAGTGCGGCCGACATAAATGAGGCCACATGGGCAGGTCAAGCCATACACAACGTAATCGGATGAACAATTGTAAAAATCTTTCAGAATGTATGTCTGGCCTTTAGTGCAAAAAGATTTTTGGCCATGTTGAACAAAATGGCAAGTCTTACATAGTTTTTTCCGACATTGAAACATCCCTACTAGAGGGATGAGTGGGGTGATAGGCACAAAGGTCGGGGTAGTCTTGAGTTTACTGGGGGCAATTTTATTCTTGAGGTTGGGAGCCCTTCGATAAGTGACCTGTGGATGTGTGGGGAGAATGGATCTAAGGTGAGGGTCTTGTTGGAGGATGACCCAGTGTTTTCGGAGTATCTTCTCCATTTTGTTATGTTCGGAATGAAAAGTGGTAATGAACCGGATGGGGCAATTCATCGGGGGCGTGTTGCTACATGGAGGTTTTTCGTGAAGATAAGATTCATAAGCAGTCTCCACTAGGTCTTTCGGATATCCTTTCTCAGAAAACTTTTGTTTGAGATGAATACTATATAGACGCCAGTATTCATCTCAAACAAAAGTTTTCTGAGAAAGGATATCCGAAAGACATAACAAAATGGAGAAGATACTCCGAAAACACTGGGTCATCCTCCAACAAGACCCTCACCTTAGATCCATTCTCCCCACACATCCACAGGTCACTTATCGAAGGGCTCCCAACCTCAAGAATAAAATTGCCCCCAGTAAACTCAAGACTACCCCGACCTTTGTGCCTATCACCCCACTCATCCCTCTAGTAGGGATGTTTCAATGTCGGAAAAAACTATGTAAGACTTGCCATTTTGTTCAACATGGCCAAAAATCTTTTTGCACTAAAGGCCAGACATACATTCTGAAAGATTTTTACAATTGTTCATCCGATTACGTTGTGTATGGCTTGACCTGCCCATGTGGCCTCATTTATGTCGGCCGCACTATCCGGCCCCTAAGACAACGCTTCGGGGAACATAGAAGATACATTGAGGGTGGCACAGACCCCCACAGTGTACCGAAACATTTCGCTGCAGTGCATAAGGGCTCCACCCTTGGGCTCTCAGTTTGGGTCATAGAACAGATCCCTAGGTCTCTCCCGCCTGCCGAAAGGTTTAACAAATTGTGTGCAAGAGAGACCTATTGGATCTACCGTTTAGATGCCCTTTCGCCCGGGGGAATCAATGAATGTATTGAAACCTCTACCATTTTGTAAGGCGGACATGAATATTAACTTACATGGTATCCACACTCTTCTGGTTTACTTATCTTCTTTATCCCATTGATTGTTATATTCCTTTACTCATAGGTCTATTGATTTTAACTTTATTGATTTTAATCTTATCCTTTTCTGTTGCATTGTATAATGGACGTATATATTGGTAAATGTAGATATACTACCCATTTCTTAGCCAGATTCTGTATGTCACAACACGCTAGGTCTCACCTTCTCCTTTCCCCGCCCCCCCCCCCCCCCACACATTCCCCCCCCCCCCCCCCCCTTTTTTTTTTTTTTTTTTTTTCTCCCTTTCTCCAAACTACCTCCCCCCCCTTTCTTTCTTTCCCTTTTACCTCCCTTCCCCTTTTCCCCTCCCCACACATATACGTATGTATATGTATACATCAATATCAACACTATATATGGATGCACAATAATGCATGCATGTATCATACATATATCCCTACATGTTACCCAATTCATGTAGCGACCATTTCATTTGTATATTTATTTTTATTATTATTATTATTTTTTCCTTTATAATATACCATCCATATCCCTTTGTCACCTATAGGGGTTCAAGCTCATTGATCCATATGCAGCGTGTGTCATGTTGTGGTGGCGCACATACGTGTGCGCATGCATGTGCCTGCTTGCACGCTTGCGTTTGTGCCCAACAGGTGACACATGTGGTCACCATCTATCTGTACATATATATATGTGTGTATATGCAATCGACTTTTTGTATATGCACACAGGTGCATGCTATCGTTTATGTGTGTACACACACATACACATGATTTTTCCTTTTTTATTTATTTTTCCTCCCATAGTTGTGTTGCAGCCCTCTGCCCTCGTCCATTCCATTCATTACACTTGTGCATATTATGATAAATTTTCCCTTCCTTTTTTACATTGTCCCCCTCCAACCTTCCCATTGTAACCAATAGTTTTTAGTTTCTATTTATTTTCCCCTCTTTTTCACATCAGCACACTACATCCCCTCATATCGTCCTTCTCCTCGATTCCCTCCTCTGCTGACACTTCCACACATCAGATTCCAGGTCCATCCCCCTTTCCGCCCCCATTCCGCCCCCTTCCCCTTTAGTATTTTCTATTTAAATTCCTCTTCAGCTCCCAGCCAATCAGCTTGACAAAGGAGCGCC
Source organism: Lithobates septentrionalis (assembly GCA_037952835.1). Classification (NCBI taxonomy): domain Eukaryota; kingdom Metazoa; phylum Chordata; class Amphibia; order Anura; family Ranidae; genus Lithobates; species Lithobates septentrionalis. The sequence goes on along the minus strand of JBBDGP010000758.1, from coordinate 657,459 downwards.
GCCGTCACACCATTCACGGTGAGCCAGCTCAGGAAACGCGTCGCATATCGAGTGACGTCATCATCCCTCGCCTGATCGGATGCCATCCAAGCCTCTCTCTGGAGCCTGTCTCTGCTGTTCGGCCGGAAAAACATCCAGCGTTTACAGACTGCCCAGTATCTCTGTCATCCATCAGCCGGGATTAGATGACCCCACGGATCCCCTTGATTGCTTTGGGACAGTCCTTTGCCTACTTTTTTCTACTAAATGTGAGTGCATCACCAGCTGTTGCTACATTTTTTTAATAAATTGTTTTAAACGTCTGCACCCAGAGGCGCCTCTTTCTCCTTGTTTTCAGTGAAGGCATGCTGCTACTACTGGAGAGAAAGAGTTACTCTACCAACATGTTAAATTTGAACGACCTATATAAACTAATAAAAAAGTTATGTCCACTTTTGAATTACTTTCAGTGCAGCTCTTGTATATTAACATAACACACCAAAATATATGTAAACACTTCATATAATATCAAAGTTTCCAGCAAAAGATGCCTCTATCTTACATCTAAATGATACTTTCAATTTTCAGGAAAAAAAAAACAGAACCAAAGTAAAGCTAGGCTAATTTCCACCATCAACCTCTTCTTGTCAGTAAGTTATGACTAGTAACCACAGGGTTCTCTTCAACCTTCCAACTGAGAACAGCCATAACATAGTGGCTGCTATTAAAGGGCTAGTTAAGATTTAGTCACCCAACCAGTGTAGTAGATAAGTGATAGAATGCCATCTACAACTGCATCAAAATCCCCAAACTCGTATATGGTTTCTCTTACCATCATCTGGCTTGGCATAGAAGCACCAGATGGCATCTGGATTTGAGCTGTCATAGCAGCATCCTTTGTTGAAGCACCCGGAGGGTGAAATACCAGGCTCACCACAGTTTACTCTTGCAACAGGTTGAACACTGCATTGTGCTTCAGCTAGGATGAGAAAAAAAAGCCATAAGTGTTAGTGCTTTTCCTTTTCCACCAGTGATTCACGAGTCCCATGTGGCTATAAAATCTCTGCAATTTTACTCATAAAACATTCTGCCATTTTAAAGAGGCTCAAATGGTATTTGCCCCATACCCAGAAGAAGAGGGGCATTAGCTAAGAGACTAGGATGTCACACCTTATTCACCTGGTGGTCTACGATGCCTGTAGACCTTCTGTAGACCTCCTATTTTATAGCTAAACCCCAGGAAGAACACCACTGAATTCAGTTACTGTAACGTGTTTATTAGAAAAAAAAATAATAATGTTTCTAAATACAGTTAGCATAAGTACCTGGATTTGTCTTTAACTTATCCTTATCTTAATACTCTCTCAGGGATCTCCAAACTACGGCCCTCCAGCTGTTGCAGAACTACACATCCCACGAGGCATTGTAAAACTCTGACATTCACAGACATGACCAGGCATGATGGGAATTGTAGTTTCTGAACAACTGGAGGGCCATAGTTTGGAAACCCCTGCGAGCTGAAGCCAGCATGTTGCCGGTTTAATCCTTTATGTGTGTTTGCAGGAGAGAGCAAAGAGTTGACCTCATCAGGGTGCTGCTGCTCCCTTACTGTCCAAACAAGATGCTGGCTGCCATTAATCAATCTATATTGCCTAATTGCAGCAAAGAAAACTGATGTCACTGACTAAGCATTGCTGTTTGGCAGGGATTGCCTGGATTACTACGCTGGCTAAAACAAAAATTCTAATATATGAGTGCACATATAGGCATTTAGTTTGGATTTAGCTGTTTGCCTGAATTTCAGATTTAGTTACATAAAATATGTACTTCACAAAAGCCATTCATTTAGTATGCACCCATGACACTCAGTTTGCAAAGCATACTGGACTAGTTTAAATGATAGCTAACTAAAGCAGCATGTCTCTGCTTGGAGAGAAAAAGGAGAGTGTGTTCCTTCTCTGAGGTCAGCGTATTATCTGATTTCTCTTGTTCTTATTCTCTATTTCACAGGTGGAGAAAGCTGGTGCTATAGCTTCGTGCTGGAGTGTTGGCTGTCACTCAAGCATGAAAATGTGTATGGAATATTTTCTATTTAACTAATTAAACTATTTTTAATAACTAGACTTATGTCAGTCCATTACTGACACCCTAATGGGCAGTATTTGCACTTTTTTTAGTGTTCTGTTAGCACTCTGTCTTTTCTCCTAGCAGCAGGAGGGAAAGAGAGATAGAAAGAGAGAGAGCCCCGAGCATAAGTCAGCTTACATATATAAAGGCCTGTGTACAGCTGAGACTAATAATGAAGTAGGGCTACCAGGAATGATGTGAACCTAGCAATGGAGGCTTTATCCCACCCAAAGCTCTACAAACTTTCGAGGCTCCAAGACCCAGAACAGGATGTAAGATTCTTAGAAAATAATTTTTTTTTTTTTTTTGTGAAGTTTTCTCTACAACAGCCTTAAACCCTGATTTCATATATATATCTATATCCAGAGGTGGGGGACTCGAGTCACATGACTTGACTTGAGTCAGACTTAAGTCACCTGTTTGAGGACTTGCGACTTGCTTGAAAAAATTAAATAAATGACTCGACTTGACTTTGACTTGTCACTAATGACTTGCGACTTGACTTTGACTTGGGCTATTTGACTTGCAATGACTTGGCACCACCTCCCCAAAAATATTACCTACACACTCCGCCCACCACCGCCTCTGAGCCAATCAGCATTTGCCAAATGCCATTGGAGCTGAGTTATGTCAGTCCCTGCATCAAGCGCACCTGTTGAACGTGTGTTCAGCCATGGTGGGGTGATAATGCGACCCCATCGCTCACAACTGAGCGAGAAAGTACTTTCCAATTTAATTTTTTGCAAATGCAATGCATTTTAAGTGGCTATTCTCATCATCATTCAAGTGTCCAGATGTTGGCATTGTGTCAAGTTCAAACTTTGAGCTTAGTTATTTTCCCCCTCAGCAAGGACTACATTTTTTCAGGATTGTTGGACATTTATTTGCTGAGTGTTCTGCTCCTTGTCTGCTGTTTGGGCATTCAAAGTGTTTCTTTAATATGCCAAGAAAAAAGCACTAAGCAGTTTTGTTAATGTTGAAAATAAAACAAAACCTTTCCTGAAAACTGACTTTTAACTTTTGACTTAATTTGTGACTTGACCAAAGTAAATGACTTGACTTGCTTGACTTCTAGCAGGGACTCGACTTGACTTGCTTGCTTTTTGCCACAGTAACTTGTGACTTGCTTGTGACTTGAAGGTTAAGACCTGAGACTTGCTTGTGACTTGCACATGTGTGACTTACTCCCATGTGTGTCTATATCTCTATAGATAGATATATAATATATCTATCTATATAGAGATATAGAAATATATATCTATATCTCTATATAGATATAGATATATATCTATATCTATATATATATACAGTATATAGACACACTATATTGTCAAAATTATTTACAGTATCTGCAGGGTTGTAACTAGAAATAGCAGGGCCCCATAGCAAAATGTTGTATTGGGCCCCCCTGCAAACAGCCCCCCCCCACACAGCTGCCCTAGTGTCAGTGCAGCATGACCTGTGCCACATGCAGCGTGACCTGTGCCCAATGCAGCGTGACCTGTGCCCAATACAGCGTGACCTGTGCCCAATACAGCGTGACCTGTGCCCAATACAGCGTGACCTGTGCCCCATACAGCGTGACCTGTGCCCCATACAGCCTGGTCTGCCTGTGCCCCATACAGCCCCACCTATGCAGAGGAAGAGGCAAGCCACCCGGATCAGCAGAGAGCGGGATTGCCCACTGTAATAGCTTTCATTTGAATCTCCTGTCTTCCCGGGGCTCATCGTCACATAGCCCCACCTCTTGGCCCGACGCCTTTGATGACGTCACATGTCCCGCATTGGATCGGCGTTCTGTCTATCAAAGGCACCGGTCCAAAAGGTGGAGCTATGTGACGTGAGCCCCGGGAACACTGGAAGTTCTAAGGAAAGCTATTACATCGGGCAATTCAGCTCTCTGCTGATACGGACAGCTCGCCTCTTCCTTTCCTCTCTCTTCCCCTGGCTGGGAGACTGTGCCGGCGGTGCTCTTATCCTCACTGGGCCCTACTCGGCTGCGGGCCCCATAGCGCCCGCATGGGTCGCTATGGTGGTAGTTACGCCCCTGAGTATCTGCCTTTACGCGCACAAGAAATTTAATGGTATTCTAGTCTTAGTCCGTAGGGTTCAATATTAAGTTGGCCCACCCGTTGCAGCTGTAACCGCTTCAACTCTTCTGGAAAGGCTGCCCACAAGGTTTAGAAGGGAATGTTTGACCATTCTTCCAGAAGTGCATTTGTGAGGTCAGGCACTGATGTTGATGTTGGACGAGAAGGCCTGGCTCGCAGTCTCCGTTCTAAATTATCCCAAAGATGTTCTGTCGGGTTGAGGTCAGGACTCTGTGCAGGCCAGTCAAGTTCCTCCACCCCAAATTTGCTTATCCATGTCTTTATGGACCTTGCTTTGTGCACTGGTGCGCAGTCATTTTGGAACAGGAAGGGGCCATCCCCAAACTGTTCCCGCAAACTTGGGAGCATGAAATTGTCCTAAATGTCTTGGTATGCTGACGCCTTAAGAGTTCCCTTCACTGGAACTAAGGGGCCAAGCCCAACCCCTGAAAAACAACCCCACACCATAATCCCCCCTTCCACCCAATGATTTGGTTCAGTGCACAAAGCAAGGTCCATAAAGACATGGAAGAGCGAATATGGGGTGAAGGAACTTGACTGGCCTGCACAGAGTCCTAACATCAACCAGATAGAACCCCTTTGGGATGAATTTGAGCAGAGACTGCGAGCCAGGAATTCTTGTCCAACATCAGTTCCTGACCTCACAAATGCGCTTCTGGAAGAATTGTCAAACTTTCCCATAGACACACTCCTAAACCTTGTGGACAGCCTTCCCAGAAGAGTTGAAGCTGTTATAGCTGCAAAGGGTGGGCCAACTCAATATTGAACCCTACGGACTAAGACTGGGATGCCATTAAAGTTCATGTGTGTGTAAAGGCAGGCGTCCCAATACTTTTGGTAATATCATGTATATATGTACTTTAAGGCCTGTGCAGAGCTGAGACTGATAATGCAATAGCAATGGAGGCTTTATCCCACCTAAAGCTCTGCAAATTTTTCAAGCTCCAGGATCCAGAACAGGAATTATTAAGGTTCTTACAAAACAAAAAGTTAAATAAAAAAGTATATATATATATATCTATATATTTATATATATATATATATATATATATATATATATATATATATATATATATATATATAGATATATATATATCTATCTATATATAGATATATAGATATATCTATATATAGATAGATATAGATATATCTATATATATATATATATATATATATATATATATATATATATATATAGATATAGATATATATCTATATATATATATAGAAATAGAGATATATAGATATATGTCTATATATCTATTTATAGATATAGATATATATCTCTATATCTATATATATAGATATATAGATACAGTATATACACTACCGTTCAAAAGTTTGGGGTCACATTGAAATGTCCTTATTTTTGAAGGAAAAGCACTATACTTTTAAATGAAGCTAACTTTAAACTAGTCCTAACTTTAAACAAATATACTCTATACATTGCTAATGTGGTAAATGACTATTCTAACTGCAAATGTCTAGTTTTTGGTGCAATATCTACATAGGTGTATAGAGGCCCATTTCCAGCAACTATCACTCCAGTGTTCTAATGGTACAATGTGTTTGCTCATTGGCTCAGAAGGCTAATTGATGATTAGCAAACCCTTGTGCAATCATGTTCACACATCTAAAAACAGTCTAGCTCCTTCCAGAAGCTACAAAACTGACCTTCCTGTGAGCAGATTGAGTTTCTGGAGCATCACATTTGTGGGGTCAATTAAACGCTCGAAATGGCCAGAAAAAGAGAACTTTCATCTGAAACTCGACAGTCTATTCTTGTTCTTAGAAATGAAGGCTATTCCATGCGAAAAATTGCAAAGAAATTGAAGATTTCCTACAACGGTGTGTACTACTCCCTTCAGAGGACAGCACAAACAGGCTCTAACCAGAGTAGAAAAAGAAGTGGGAGGCCGCGTTGCACAACTAAGCAAGAAGATAAGCACATTAGAGTCTCTAGTTTGAGAAACAGACGCCTCACAGGTCCCCAACTGGCATCTTCATTAAATAGTACCCGCAAAACACCAGTGTCAACATCTACAGTGAAGAGGCGGCTGCGGGATTTTGGGCTTCAGGGCAGAGTGGCAAAGAAAAAGCCATATCTGAGACTGGCCAATAAAAGAAAAAGATTAAGATGGGCAAAAGAACACAGACATTGGACAGAGGAAGACTGGAAAAAAGTGTTGTGGACGGATGAATCCAAGTTTGAGGTGTTTGGATCACAAAGAAGAACGTTTGTGAGACGCAGAACAAATGAAAAGATGCTGGAAGAATGCCTGACGCCATCTGTTAAGCATGGTGGAGGTAATGTGATGGTCTGGGGTTGCTTTGGTGCTGGTAAGGTGGGAGCTTTGTACAGGGTAAAAGGGATTCTGAATAAGGAAGGCTATCACTCCATTTTGCAACGCCATGCCATACCCAGTGGACAGCGCTTGATTGGAGCCAATTTCATCCTACAACAGGACAATGACCCTAAACACACCTCCAAATTGTGCAAGAACTATTTACAGCAGAAGCAGGCAGCTGGTATTCTATCGGTAATGGAGTGGCCAGCACAGTCACCAGATCTGAACCCCATTGAGCTGTTGTGGGAGCAGCTTGACCGTATGGTACGCCAGAAGTGCCCATCCAACCAATCCAACTTGTGGGAGCTGCTTCTAGAAGCGTGGGGTGCAATTTCTCCAGCTTACCTCAATAAATTAACAGCTAGAATGCCAAAGGTGTGCAATGCTGTAATTGCTGCAAAAGGAGGATTCTTTGATGAAAGCAAAGTTTGATGTAAAAACAATGTTATTTCAAATACAAATCATTATTTCTAACCTTGTCAATGTCTTAACTCTATTTTCTATTCATTTCACAACGTATGGTGGTGAATAAGTGTGACTTTTCATGGAAAACACAAAATTGTTTGGGTGACCCCAAACTTTTGAACGGTAGTGTACATACACATTCCCTTTAAGGCTGCAGACTTTTTTTTTTGTTTCATTTACAGCTATATCGTTTTTCAAACTAACATCTGTTTAACAGTAGTAATAAACACCATTTACATTTACATTAAAGCGAAGTCTTACAGAAGTGAGTTTGCTCAGAGGAACATTATTAATCCTATTGGTTCCTAAATACAGTTTAACAATTTAATTAAACAAAATGAAAATATGAATTCATTAAACTTCTTGGAACAGTTGCTGGACAAGTGTTTATTTTTCTAAGCACGCTGAGTTTATTCCTGTGTTCAGGGAGTTTAAATATAGGCTAAGTAAACAGTTATGGTAATTTTAGCTCGTGACTAATGACGTATACGAATGTTATGAAAGCAGAGTTAATATTTCATTCCAATGGATTGGCTTTACTCTGCTGTCGGGGAAAATAAACAATTTAGTAGCGGTAATCAAGGAATTTTGTGGCTTTCTTTTTCAGGGTGCTTGAATACATTGTATACATATTGAATACTGCAAGGCACAAGCTGGCATGGTTGTGGGTGGTGTATACGTGTCACCTAAGTTTCTCACCTACGCATGGTGAGGGGCTCTAGCGTTTGTGTCTGGTATGGAGAAAACAAAGATTTGGTTTTCTCAGGTCTTCAAAGATTTGGTTTTCTCAGATCTTCAAAAATTCTGATCTGGATCTTAGAGCCTGGAGCCTTTGTATAACTTTGGGTGCGATAAAGCCTCCGTTGCTAGGTCCACATCATACTTGGAGGCCAGACATCATTATTAGTGTCAGCTGTTCACAGGTCTGACTGATGCTCAGGGTTCTCTCTCACTCTCTCTGTTATGTCTGCTTGGTGAAAAAGCTGACTGCTGACAGAACACTAAAATCTGCTGCTTGTTTGTTTGTTTTGGGGAACCCAATGGGGAGACCCTATTAGCTAGGAACATGCATGAGTTTAGTTAATGGCTAGGACAAGCGGACGTTTTATTTTTTTCAAGCTATGGACTTGCTGTACAAAGCCCTCTTACATTAAGTGCCGGTTCACACAGGGGCGACTTGTCAGGCGACCTAGCCGCCTGACAAGTCGCCTCCCGTTCTGTACAATGGAACCGTTCTAATAGGAGCGATGCAAGTCGCTCCGACTTAGAAAAAGGTTCCTGTACTACTTTGGGGGCGACTTGAGGCGACTTGCATAGACTTCTATATAGAAATCGTTTTGCAAGTCGCCGCCCCTGTCGCGTCCAGGTCGCCTGAGGCAGTCGCGCTGCAAGTCGCACTGCTTCAGTGTGAACCGGGGCTCAAGGCTTGTTTACTGCTTTTGCTGAATAAAAATGCAGGACACACCTGCTTGGAATGGTCCTGGGTGTCCCTGTTTACCATTACCACTAGCGGTTGAGCCTGTCCCCATACAATGCAAACAGCCCTTGGTAGCACTGGATGCTTGGTGTAATTAACCATTTAATCAAATGAGAATAAAGTTAGAATAGCTTATCTGTATACTTTTTGACCCAGCGACTTAAAGTCCCCTTGATGGAGAAGGATCAGAATGACAGCCGGGCAACTAGCATATTTAAAAAAACACAACAGCAATGACAACCATCATCTCCCTTAATGGCAGTCCATAGCGATCAAATTGTTCTCTAATCTAAGCTAGACAAAATGATTACCCTCATCCTAACATTCTACTGGCCCTCAGGGCCCGGATTTGGACAGCCCCAATGGCAAACTTACTCAGTGCAGCCTGTCCATTTGCAGTGCTGAAGGAGCTGACAACGAGGGCGATGGCCACCAAGCAGAACATACGGTAATCCATAGCTGGTCTCTTGGCTTGGTCTTCCCGTGGAAAGATGGAGATGGTGTAGAATGGTTTACCGTCCCCAGGGGTATTTTATATTCCACATCACCGCACTTTATCTTTTGTCAGATAAACATTGATGAAGGCGAGTCCTCTCCAGCACAATGCACATTCTCTTGTTGGCCTTTGCTTTGGCATGCCATGATGGTGATATCTCTGGTGAGTCAGGGTGTTACAGTTGGGTGCTTGCCTATCTTAGTGAAAAACTGCCAAATTCAACATGTACTTGGGTGGGAATTGCATACAATTTGGATTACACCAAGAGGTTATGCAATATTGAGGAAGCTTAAAGCAGAAATTAGCCCTCAATTGAAAAAAAATGTGATCAGGAAGGATTTACATACTGTCTCTTGTGCAATTAAGGCTTTGTCCTCACCAAATGTTTTGGAGTGTACACTGAGCTGAATTTTTCGACATTCGACACCAGGGCCAGATCTAGGAGGGTGCATCCACTGATCCATGAGCCAGTCTCATGGGGCAGTTGAGGTAAGGAGGCACTCTGATGGGGTCATTTGATGCAAAGGGCACTCTGATAGGGACAGTTGATGTAAGGGTTCTCTCTGGTGGGATACGTGATCCAGGGAGCACTCTGATGGGGACTCAGATGTAAGGGAGGATGCTGATGGGGACCCTGATGAGGATTCCTGATGTAAGGGGACTCTGATAGGACTCTGATAGGGACACTTAATATAAAGGGACACAGGTTCTGTTTAACCACTTGCCGCCCGCCATATAGCAAAATGATGGCGGCAAAGTGGTTTCAATATCCTGACCAGACGTCATATGACATGATCAGCATTGCGGCGATCGTTGTTGCGGTGTGTCAGTCTGACACACAGCAACTCCGATCTAGGTAAAGAGTCTCTGACGGAGACTCTTTACAACGTGATCAGCCGTGTCCAATTACGGCTGATCACGATGTAAATAGGAAGAGCGAGTAGAGGAGAGCAGATCGGCTGCTCTCCTGATGGGGGGGGGTCTGTGCTGATTGTTTATCAGCACAGACCCCCCCTCGGATCCCACCCAGGACCACCAGGGAAGCCGCCCAGGACCACCAGGATGGCCACCACACTGGACCACCAGGTATGCCCCCTAGACCCCCAGGGAAATACTAATCTATGCCCAGGCAGCAAAGCTGCAAAACTTTTATTTTTTTCAAAATTTTCGGTCTTTTTATTTTTTTTAATAAAAACTGTAGAGGTGATCAAATACCACCAAAAGAAGGCTCTATTTGTGGCAACAAAATGATAAAAATTAAGTTTGGGTACACTATTGTATGACCGCGCAATTGTCAATCAAACTGCGACAGCGCTAAAAGCTGAAAATTGGTCTGGGCAGGAAGGTGTATAAGTGCCCTGTATTGAAGTGGTTAATGATCCTATTCCAATGACAACCTAATACATAATTGGGTTTCCAGTTTGCTCCCGAACCACCTCTGCACTAGCTGGCAGATGTTATTCTGGATCATGACTTGTGGTAGAGAAGCATGTAAACAGGGAATACAGGTTCCCTGCATCTTTGACATACTGTGTAATAGACTTTCAGTGACTAACACAATGTTGACATTATGCCCCCATGACTATTCTACGGAACCCCCAGATCTGATAGTCTAGATACGGACCTGCTCGATATGCCTTGGTGCCAGGGTGAATACATTTCCTTGCACATGCGTGGAGTTACACCATCCCACCCAGCCAATCAGGATGGCTGAAGACCCTGAACCTGTAAGAAGCTGGGAAGCTGATGTCGGCACTGGCCATGGAGGATGAGGATGGAAGGAGGTGAGTATTGAAGGGTTTAGTTCTGTTTTAAGGGTTTTTTAAAACCGACCACCAGTTACACATTACATTTTTTTTCTATTAGTTTTTATAAAAATTGGGAAGAGTTAACATTTCTGTGAGGCTCTTAGGTGTATTTGTGAAGCCCTTGGGCAGCTTTTCCTCCTAACACCTGTAATGGAATGGTGGTGGTGGGGGAGATCACCAGCTTAGGAGGACACAAACAATGAAAAGCTCATTGTAAGAAGTTCTAACTCTTGCTTACTCTACTAAAAATTGTGTTTTTGTCTTGGAGAAATTTGCCATTATTTAATGTCCTGAGGCTTCTGACAGGGAACGAAGAGAAATCTCCCTTATTGAGACACAGACGCAATTAAAACCTGACAGAAACGTTAACCCTTCTTCCCTCCAACCCCTTCCTCAGTCAAAACTGGAGAGTGTAGAGGTGTTAGAATTTTTTTTGTTTTTATTGCTGTCCATGCTTTCCTGTCCAAGTGACAAACACACCTCACATTTTTTGTATGGGTTTTACATGGACAGCAAGTAAGGGGAAAATCTCCCTCGATGGGGTCACAGTCACAAGCAAAACAGATAGTTATACTCTTCCTTATTTTATACAAAATTTAAACAAAAAGGTGAAGTCCAACACCTTGAGCTCCCAAGAGATATGCAGTATAATGCTGGTCGGGGATGCAAACCTTAGGCCATGGTTTCAGATGGAATGAACCCATAAAAGAAACTCCAGCTGTAATGTAATGTAATACTGACACATAATCACACACATAGGTTGGACTTGATGGACTTGTGTCTTTTTTCAACCTCACCTACTATGTAACTATGTAACTATGTAGCTGTTTTGAAAAAAATACACCTCCAGGTTAACTATATACATTGCAGGGGTTTTAACAAATTCAACAGATCTTCACCCCCTCCTGTCCTGTAGATATTGATCTATACCATTCCAGTAGTGAGAGGCTCTACCTTTTGCATTCACAAGAGTAGTCTTAGGTCTCTTTCTAACAGGCGGCAGCATCTACCACCCTCTGAAAAGTGATCTGCAGTTTTTCAAATTCTAAATTTTGAATTAAAATACTGCACCCCAACCCCCATTTGGCTTGCAGTTGCGGCTTGCTCCTTGATGGATGCGCTTAACAGGTGGTGCAACCTGTGTTTAAATTTCAAGGGCTGTGTGAAGTGTACAGTCACATTCAATCGCAATAGTAGAATTTAGTTAGGCCGTCAAGGAGCGGTAAAGCCGCAACACAACCACCCTCCACCATGTAATAAAGCCCTTAGTGTCCTAATAGGAAACATTATATCTACCCACCATGCAAATAGACATGCAGAATCATTGTGTCTCACTGTGAACATGCTAGCTTTCCAGCAGCTGGATTTCATGTGGTGTCAAAGTTAAGTCCCGCCCCTGCTAGCCCTATGGCCTACTGCTGTCATTCAGCTGTCAAATGCCCCAGCCTCAGTAAGAAGTAGGGACTCTGTTATTTGACAGCTTAATGACAAGGGAAGGGACCTGGCACCGGGAGGGGGCTGGGCTTAATCTTGACTTGCAGAAAAGTCGAAGTAAGTCTCTGGGATTATGTGCCTCCCAGTTCATATGTACAATCCCTACATGACATTTGTAATAGCTATTTATTGCCTAGATACCATGTTGACTGTTTTTATACACATGCATCTATGTAGGCTATGTCATGTGCGCATGCACACGTAACCTTTTACATGTGATATATACCAGTATTTTTTACATGCAATAAACTTGACTTTTCTTTATCCTAACCCCAATCTGTCAACTGCCTCATTTAAAGTCCCATTGCCCCTCCTTTTCTTTCTTTTGAACCCGGGATGGAGGCACAACCCCGTGCCTCACTCAAAGTCCCAAAACTTTCCATTGCTGGGATTAAGCCCTGTGCTAAGCTGAAGCACGTTTGAAAAAGGCTTGTGTCCATTGTGATGTTGTTGCTCAATGAATATTAAAGTTTTATAGAAAAAGTAAGTAGCAGTGGTGCACAAATTCTTTTACATGGTGAATGCAATTTGGGCGTGCGACATATCACCTTGAGCCTTGAGCATCCGCAGCTGGTCCAATTATAAGTACATCCCATCAGCCTAAGGTTCTACAGCAGTGCTTATCAACCTCTGAGCTAAAGGGGGCCTCAAATGCGGCCCCTGACATCACCAAAGGGCTGCAGATAATGTTCAGTATATGTAATGCTTGAAAGGACTGTGAGAGACTGCAGGCCTAATAGATGAAATGAGAGTCACCGAGTGTGGACATGACACATTTTTGTTGGGAATATGCTGCAGAAGACAATACGAAACTGGGAGCATGTTACATAAGGGTAGTAGAGATCAATGTTATTTCCTTAATTAATGTTCCCACACCAGACTGCTGAAATCCAAAGACCGCACACCACCAGCTGTAGACTTTAGCCGGCAAATTTCTCTCCCCCATCTGCTGCAGCAAAAAAAATACAGTCACTGCCATCCACATGCCCAGCATCTAAATGCAAGCTTGTCAAAGCTGCTGGCTTCAAAACTTCTGCCTTTCTGTCTGGTGGATTCTGCCCCCTTCTGTTAATTTGCAGAATGTGCTGTACCACAATGGCAGGTTCCCAGTCGCTATTTCTTTTCACGTAAAGCCAGTCCAGCTCTGTACCATCACATGGAAGGCTATTTTGTGTCATTGTTGGGCAAGGCAGTCAGCTGTAAAGTCCACATTACTGCTGGCACGAAGTCCAGCAAGCATGGTCAGGAATGATATATTTCATTCACAGCACACTGGGTAACTCTGCTTGCAGCTCGGAAGGATGCAGGACAGGGCATCTCAATACAGCCAGTGGTGATGATGCAGCATTTGTCAGCTATACCCCCTTATCCTCCTCCTCAATGCCCTCCTCTGCTGAATTATCCTATGAACCATAAGTACCCCCTAAACGTTCAAGAGGCTATTCAATGAGTCAGGTTAAAAGTCAGGTTAAAAGGTGCCATGCAGTGCTTCAGCGGGTGTGTCTAGGAGACAGGAACCACACTGGAGAAGAGATTCTTGCAGCTCTGCAGGGGCAGGCCCAGAGGTGGTTCACACCATGCTAGCTGGAGCCAAGAATGGTGGTGTGTGATAATGGCATAAACCTCCTGTCTGCGCTTAGACAGGGAAAGTTGACACATGTGCCATGCCTGGCACATGTCCTCAATTTGGTGGTGCAGTGTTTCTTAAATAGGTAATGAACTGTAGCTCCCCAGTGCCGGCATCACTCATGCAGCCCCAGACCATGACACTCCCACCACCATGCTTGACTGTAGGCAAGACACACTTGTCTTTGTACTCCTCACCTGGTTGCCGCCACAAACGCTTGACACCATCTGAACCAGATAAGTTTATCTTGGTCTCATCAGACCATAGGACATGGTTCCAGTAATCCATGTCCTTCGTCTGCTTGTCTTGTGCATCATCTTTAGAAGAGGCTTCCTTCTGGCAAGACAGCCATGCAGACCAATGCAGTGTGCGGTGTATGGTCTGAGCACTGACAGGTTAACCCCCCATCCCTTCAACTTTTGCAGCAATGCTGGCAGCACTCATACATCTATTTCCAAAAGACAACCTCTAAATATGATGCTAAGAACATGCACTCAACTTCTTTGGTCGACCATGGCGAGGGCTGTTCTGAGTGGAACCTGTCCTGCTAAACCACTGTATGGTCCTTGCCACTGTGCTGCAGCTCGGTTTCAGGGTCTTGGCAAACTTTTTATAGCCTAGGCCATCTGTATGTAGAGCAACAATTCTTTTTTTCATATCCCCAGAGAGTTCTTTGCCATGAGGTGCCATGTTGAACTTCCAGTGACCAGTATGAGAGAGTGAGAGTGATAACACCAATTTTAACACACCTGCTCTCCATTCACACCTGAGACCTTGTAACACTAACGAGTCACATGAAACCGGAGAGGGAAAATGGCTAGTTGGGCCCAATTTAGACATTTTCACTTAGGGGTGTACTCACTTTTGTTGCCAGTGGTTTAGACATTAATGGGTGAGTTTTTTTTTGTAATTCCTTTATTAGTATAAAATAGTCATGGGAAACACATACATTAGAGGTATGCATCTGAGTATGTCATCAACAGAAACTCCAACATATGAACGGCTAATCAAGAGCACTAAGACAGCGATCTCAGAGGAAGTATTCAATAGAACAATCCAAAAACATGACTGTAGCATACATAGAACTGCTCCCCCCAATGTCAGGGGAGCAAACATCATAATATTAGCAATGAAACAGTAGAAGGCACACATGGCAAGGCCATGCGTGCCGACAGGTGGAAGACCTTGAATGATCAAAGGGGTTCCACTGATCTATCAATCAGAAATTAGAAAGAGCGAGAAGGAGAGAGAAAGAAAGCGGATCAAGGGAAGGGTGAACGGGACAGGGGAAGGGACTTAAAGAAAACAGAAAGGGGGAGGAAGGACCGACAAAGAGAGGAAAGGTGGGGGGGTAGGGAGGAGGGGGAAGGCAGACAAGGCCCCCAGTCATCCCTCTCCCCGGGTAGAGCGAGGCATGCGGAAGTTCACTGAGCAGTGGAGAGAGCATTAAGGTAGGCATCAGTATGTACAAAATAAGTCCATGGCCTCCAAATTTCCGTACACATTTCTTCCATGTTATGCAGTGTGGCCGTGAGTTCCTCCATGTCAAGTTATTGACTTTAGCAAACCACAGAGCCTTCGTAGGGGGGGTCAGCATCTCTCCAGCGAAGTGGGATGCAGGCCTTCGCGGCGTTTAGGAGTTGCATTGTGAGAGAAGATTTGTATTTTTTAACAGGTCGATCCGTCGAGTGCAATAAACAGGCTGCAGGGTTAGCATGCAGATCGACAGCTGTAAGTTGTTTAATGACAGAGGTTACATCTTGCCAAAACTGTCGATTTTAGGACATTCCCAGAAAATGTGGACAATAATCCCCCCCACTGCTCCACAATGCCAACAGGAATCCAGGACCTGGGGGAACATAAGGTGAAGCTGGGAGGGGACCCTGTACCATCGTGTAAGGATCTTATACAGTAACTAGTCTCCTGTACCCGTGGCAATGGACGACTTTTGAGAAAAAAGGAGGACCTTTAGTCTTTGGACAGGAGTAAGGCTCAGGGACAGATCTGTTTCCCATTTAGTGAGAAATGGAGGCACATGTTCTTCTCCAGGATGAATCAAAGAGGAATATAGCAAGGAGAGGGAATGATGTATCGGTTCCCCTCAGTGACAAAGTGATTCAAAACAAGTGAGCAGGCGAGAGATGCCTGGGGTACGGGAGCAACGTTGGAGAAAAAAGCGCAGTTGGAAGCTGCTCCAAAAGTCCAGAGGAGGGTCAATAAGATGGGCTAGGTCGGAAGAAATTAAGACCCCTGTTGACATGAGGAAGTCCATCACGTGAGTATAGCCCTGAGCTTTAAGACAACAAAACTGCCCACCCTGAAGACTGGGAACGAATTCAGTATTACCTGAGATGGGAATCATAGGCGAGGGAATTGGGGTATGCAAGTAGAGGCGCAGAGAACTGGAAATGACAATAATGACAACAATAATAAAAACAAAGGGATGGGGAACAGACTGAAATTTTCCCAGTCTCATATTACATTCAATTGAATGGGGAATTGGGGAAATGCAGGAGGTTTGAAACGTTTCCCGTGCGATCTGTAAAGTACTGCCTAAAGTAGGATGCACAGACAATTCTCTAGCTATGGGGGAAGATATCCACGGCCAACTCAAAGCAGTGCCCTGAGAATCTTCCAATTCCATGGAGACCCAGAGCTTGGCCTCCCCATGGCAGTGTCACTGTCAATCAACAATCCTGTTGAGATGTGAAGCCCTGTAGTATGCCCGAATATCTGGAAGAGCAAGGCCCCCAGCAACCTTCGGTAGCGATAGTCTCTGCAGCGTTTGACTTTAGTTTCCGGTGCGATGAGACAAATTTCCGGAACTGCAAGTCAATAGTGTGAAAGAAGAGAGGTGGGAGTCGTATGGGAAGGGCTTACAGTAGGAAGAGGATCCTAGGAAGCACTGCCATTTTGAGGGCATTGCAACGGCCAAACCATGTCAGAGTTAATGAATGCAAGTGCAGCAGGTCATCTTTCAGTTTGATAAGGAGTGGATCAAAATTGCAGTCATACAGTTTGGACAGGTCATAAGTGATGTTGGTGCCCAAGTATTTAATCGCCGTAGCTGCCCACTGGAAGGGAAAAGAAGGCCGCAGACTCCAGATCACGTCAAGGTCCACAGAAATGTTAAGGGCAGAGGATTTCCCAAAGTTTATTTTGAAATGGGACAAAGTCCTATACGCTTGCAGAGCCTTTAGGAGGTTTGAAAGAGAGGTAAGTGGGTCTGTAAGGAAAAAGGTCCTTATGGTCCCCCGAGGATTTACGATAAACGGTGATGTTAGGATCATCTCTGAACTTGCAGAGGAAGGGCTCCAATGTCAGAATAAATATAAAGTGGGGAGAGGGGGTAGCCCTGCCTTGTCCCGTTCGATATGTCAAAAAAGTCAGACCTAGCTCCGTTGACTTTTACAGCCTCAGATGGTCTTGAGTAGAGAGCAGAAATCCAATGAAGCATGGAGGCCCCAAGGCCAATATGTTCCATAGTCGCTCGTATGAAGGACCAGTGAACCCTGTTGAATCCTTAAATGAGTGGTTAGTAAGGGCACATAATATTGTGCATGAGGGTAGAAAAATTAAGGTCTAATTAAGACTTTAGCATGTTTGAAAATCTTCTTATTTAAGGCCTACTCTCATCACTTTTCTCGCATTCTGGTAAAAGTAAAGCTGTTGTGGAATTAGGAATGGCAACTGGTTCTGTTCCTATTGCAGCCATTCTCAGCCAGGGTTCTGTGGAACCCTAGGGTTCCTCCAGAGGTTGATAGGGGTTCCTTAAACTGTAGTGCCCCCTTACCCTGGTGGTCAGTGGAAAGAAAAATGTAATTTATACTGGTGGTCAGTGGGAGAAGGAATGCCCCATATATTGGTGGTCAGTGTGAAGAATGTCCCTTACATTGGTGGTCAGTGGAAGGAAGAGCGTCCCTAACATTGGTAGCTAGTGGGAGAAAAAATGCCCCTTACAGTGGTGGTCAGTGGAAAGAAAAATGTAATTTACATTGGGGGTCAGTGGGAGAAGGAATGCCTCATATATTGGTGGTTAGTGTAAAGAATCCCTCTTACATTGGTGGTCAGTGGGAGAAGGAATTTCCCATATATTGGTGGTCAGTGTGAAGAAATTCCCTTACATTGGTGGTCAATGATAGAAATAATGCTCTTTATATTGGTGGTCCTTGGGAGGAAGGATTCCCCTTTCATTGGTGGTTAGTGGAAAGTGGGTTCTCTTAAATTGGTTGCCAGGAAAAGTAGAATGGCATATGCACTAATGGTCAGTAGGATAAACACCCCCTACATTAGCAGTCAGTGGGAGGAAGAATACCCTTTATTTTGGTGGTCAGTGGGAAGAATGTCCCTTACATTGGTGGTTAGGGAAAGAATGACCCTTACATTGGTGGTCAGCGGGAATAATGTCCCTTACATTGATGGTCAGTGAGAAGAATGACCCTTACATTGGTGGTCAGTGGGAAGAATGACTCTTACATTGGTGTTCAGTGAGAAGAATGTTCCTTACATTGGTGGTCAGTGGGAAGAATGACCCTTATATGGGTGGTTAGTCAGTAGGAGGAAAAATACAATTTAAATTGATAGTCGTTGAGAAGAAAAAAAATGGATGGCCCTCACAATCTTCTGGAGGGAAAACATGCTTTTATATTTAAGAGAACTTGCCACATGAGAGTCATATATTTCCCTGTATCATTCATGGAAGTGGGTTTCAGTGCTCACTTGTACTGCATAGAAGAATTTTCTAGGGCATTCGTGACATATAATTCTCCTCATTGAGTCAAAATTTCAAAGGCTAAAAACACTTAAAATGACCATTTCCCAAGTAGTACATGTGCTTTTCTTAAAGTGGATGTAAACCCACTTTTTTTTTTTTTTAATGTCATAATGTAGAGTATAAGATTTCCTATCATTTGAGCCCAGTCTTGCCACAAAGAGTTAATCCAGCTCTGAGCAATCCTCTTTTATTGTTCAGTGAGATAAGACTTGACAAACAGAGAAAAACTTTGTCAAATCCTCCCCCTTGCTGTGAGTGACAGGTGATTTACATATCTCATGCACTAGCCTAAGACGTGCATTATTTTTTAATTCCCTCCCCCACTCCTTTCTTCAGCAGCTCTGCAAGGATTGGCTGTTCCACACCTCAGCATGATTTGGCATGCTGAAGTCATGTGGTTACTTTCCTGTCTTTTCACTGGATGTTAGAGATCATAGCAGAAGTTCAGTGTTAGAAATACACAGGAGAAAATGCATATTGACAAGGGGAGTGTAGAGGTGGGCGGGGAGTCTACTGACATCATGACTCCACCCACCGAGCTCCAGACAACAGACCCGCCCACAGAATAACCCTTACATTAGTGGTTAGGGGCAGAAGGGCCCCCTTTGCGTATTGGTCAGTGGTAAGAATTATTACATTTTAAGGTGTTTTCAGTGGGAAGAATACCCCTTACATTGGTGGTCAGTAGGAAAAATACCCCTTACATAGGTGGTCAGTAGAAAAAATAACAATAACAATGGTGGTCAGTGGGAAGAATGCCCCTTATATTGGTGGTCAGTGGGAAAAAAACTTCTTTGGTGGCGATAAGTGGTAGAAGGGCCCCATTGTGTTACTGGTCAATTGGAGGAACAATTCAATCTTAATAGATGGTCAATGGGAAGAATACTCTTTAAATTGGCGGTCAGTGGGAACAATACCCCTTACATTGGTGGTCAGTGGGAAAAATATTCCTTACACTGGTGGTCAGTGGGATAAATGCCCCTTATCTTGGTGGTCATTGGGAAGAAAACTCCTTTGGTGGTGGTAAGTGATAAAAGGGCCCCATTGTGTTACTGGTCAATGGGAGGAACAATTCCATCTTAATGGATGGTCATTGGGAAGAATACCCTTTACATTGGCAGTCAGTGGGAACAATACCTCTTGCATTGGTGGTCAGTGGGAAAAATACCCCTTACACTGGTGGTCAATAGGAAGAATGCACCTTATATCAGTGGTTAGTGGGAAGAAAACTCCTTTGGTCGTGGTTAGTGGTAGAAGAGCCCCACTGTGTTACTGGTCAATGGGAGGAACAATTCTATCTTAATAGATGGTCAAAGTGAAGAATACCCTTTACATTGGTGGTTAGTGGGAACAATACTCCTTGCATTGGTGTCAGTGGTTCCTCTCCAAATGCTTATGCAACTGTTAATTGTTGTCTTTTTCTCTGATGTTCATAAAATAATTAGGTGGTCCACAGTAAAGAATAAGACATATCTACTATTCTACATTGCAGCTTTATTACATTAAATATGTGCCTGGTTGTAAAACATTTATAAAGAGAAAAATTCTTTAACAGTAGGTAATAATCCGATCATCAGACAGAGACTGTTGTCAAATTGTTATGTTGTGGAAGAAATTAGGTACGACAATTGCTTGTTCTTGGATCGTTCCACTGGCAGAGACCGCTTCCTTTTATCATTTCTGTTTAAAGGCATTCTTCTAAAAAAGAAATAAAATTTTAGTTAGGTAAATTTTCAAAATGTGAAACTCCACTCACTTCTCAGATCAGTACCCCAAAATGTAATTAGGTATGCTTGAATGGACAAGGTTAGTCAATAAGGCAACGCAAGCGATCAATCAGAATTAATTTAACCATTTAGTTACATTTAGTTAAATATTAAATATAGAATAATGGAAACCCTTTGGGCAGTTGTCCTATTTCTCTGCAAGATACAGAAGATAAAATACATTATGCTAATATTGCTTGTCTATGAATCACTTGTAAAACTATATATAAAATATGGGGTCCAGTGATAGGCAGCAAATTTGATCATAGGAGTCATGGAGTCAGTAATGTGGGGGGGGGGGGGGGGATTGGGTCATGCTGGAGGGTCTGTTTTTGCTGGCTCCTGAGGGATCTAATGTTGCTGGTATGGGATCTATTGTTGTTGAGGGGGTCTTATGTTGCTGGGAGGAATCTACTGTGAAGTAGACATGTGCGGTTTGTTTTGTTCCAAATTTTCGGATGTATCCGAAAGAATAGAATAAAACAATAGAATAGAAAAGAATAGAGTAGGATAGAAAATAAAAGAATAGCATAGAATAGAAAAGAAAAGAAAATTAAAGAATAGAATAGAAAACAATAGAATTGAATAGAAAAAAACAACACAATAGAATAAAATAGAAAGGATATAACCGTCTTCTAAAATTCGAATTTTGAATAGAATAAATTCTAATTCGAATGCTGATTCAATACTTTTTGATTCGGTCGAATTCAAAAATGAATAAAACTAAACAAAACAAAATGAATTCCGAAAACAAATTTAACTAAGCAAAATAATTGAAATAACAAATCAAAACAAATCACATTTTTTCTTTCAGCACATGTCTACTGTTAAGGGTGCAATCTATTTTTGCTGACTGCTGGAGGATCTATTGATGCTGGCTGCTGGAAGAGTTATTGTTGCTGGCAGGGGTCTATTGTTACTGGGGTATTTTGTTGCAGGGGGTCTATAGTTGCTAGGGGATTTATTGTTGCTTGGGGGGGTCTAATGTTAATGGGGGGGGGGGGATATATTATTGCAGGCTGTAGGGGGTCTATTTCACTGCTTTTCTTTAACAAATTCGATACAAATTACTCAGCAGCACAAAATGAATGGTTCTGTATTATCTTAAAGGGGCAGTACTGTGAGGTGGGTAGGGAGCGGAGACAAGGAGTGACTCGGAAGGGGGTACCTGCACCTATTCTCTGGGGGGAAAACCCTGATAAGGAGACATCAGTTAAGAAAGAAAATAGATTTTTCAATCAATGGGTGTGAAAGGTTGAACTTCATGGACATCAGTTTTGATTAAATGTATGATATACGCAACTAAGTAAATTGCCGTTGCTTCTTCCTTTCAAGAAACTCAAACTAGTGGCGGTTTATCCAGCTGCCATGAGTGGACATACAAACTGTTCAGCTGGGAACCAAACCCCTGACTCCTTTACTGGCATATGTGTGTCTGCGCTGTGGAGAGCTATTTTGCTTGAAGATTTATGGGATCATGATCATGGCATTCTTGTGTGTGTGTGGCCACCATGTCCAGATGGAAATTCTATCTCTTTTATCATCTGGGGTTTCTGAGGATGTAATGACTTCTTTTTTGCTCTTTAAGATTGGATTTAATGCAGATATGTGTTTTTCTACCCTATGTAATTTGGTTTATCTAACCTATGTAACAATGGTATGATCCAGGGGTGTAGCTAGATTCCCACAACATCTACGTGGGCTGTACCAAACGTAATGCAAAAGTGGGCATAACTTTTTTATGAACTTACATAGGTTGGTCAAATTTTGTGTGTTTGTAGAGTTATGCCGCGTACACACGAGCGGAATGTCCATCAGAAAAAGTCCGATGGGAGGTTTTCATCGTATAATCCGACCGTGTGTGTGTGTGTCCCATCTGACTTTTTCCGTCGTAAATTCAGACTTAGATAGAGAGCATGTTCTAAATTTTTCAGACGGAACTAATTACTATCGGGAAACCCGCTCGTCTGTATGCTGTTCCGACGTACCAAAAACGACACATGCTGTGAAGCAAGTACGAGACGTAAGCTATTGGCTACTGTCTATTGAACTTCCTTTTTCTAGTTCTGTCGTACGTGTTGTACGTCACCTCGTTCTGGATGGTCGGACTTTGGTGTGACCGTGTGTATGCAAGACAGCTTGACCGGAATTCCGTCGGAAAAACCTTCAGAGTTTATTCCGACGGGCAAAACCGGTCGTGTGTACAGGGCATAACTCTTCTTCTTCTCGTTTATTGTTGCATGTAAAGAATGTATTCCAAGCAGAGCAATGTGCCGTCTGAGTTCTTGACGAAAGAGAGGTGCAGGCTGTCCAACATCCACAGAAGACTATAGAATGGTTACCGAGATGACACCATTGACAAGAGTCACTAATGACAAGACATTTCTCTTGTCAATGGTGTAATCTCCATAAAGATTCTGTAGCCTTCTGTGGATGTCAGACGACCTCCACCCTTCCTTCATCAAGAACTCAATGAAGGCATGCTGCTACTACTGGAGAGAAAGAGTTATGCCCTGTACACATGGTCGGATTTTCCGACGGAATATGTGTGATAGGACCTTGTTGTCGGAAATTCCGACCGTGTGGGCTCCATCACACATTTTCCATTGGAATTTCCGACACAAAGTTTGAGAGCTTGCTATAAAATTTTCCGACAACAAAATCCGCTGTCGGAAATTCCGATCATGTGTACACCAATCCGACGCACAAAGTGCCACGCATGCTCAGAATAAATTAAGAGACGAAAGCTATTGGCTACTGCCCCGTTTATAGTCCCGACGTACGTGTTTTACGTCACCGCGTTCAGAATGATCGGATATTCCGACAACTTTGTGTGACCGTGTGTATGCAAGACAAGTTTGAGCCAACATCCGTCGGTAAAAATCCATGGATTTTGTTGTCGGAATGTCTGATCAATGTCTGACCGTGTGTACAGGGCATAACTCTACCAACATGTTAAATTTGAACGACCTATGTAAAACTAATAAAGTTATATCCGCTTTAAATTACTTTCAGTGCAGCTCTTGTATATTAACATAACACACCAAAATATATGTAAACACTTCATATAATATCAAAGTTTCCAGCAAAAGAAGCCTCTATCTTACATCTAAATGATACTTTTAGTTTGCAGGAAAAAAAAAACAGAACCAAAATAAAGCTAGGCTAATTTCCACCATCAACCTCTTCTTGTCAGTAAGTTATGACTAGTAACCACAGAGTTCTCTTCAACCTTCCAACTGAGAACAGCCATAACATAGTGGCTGTTATTAAAGGGTGAGTTAAGGCTTAATCACCCAACCAGTGTAGTAGATAAGTGATAGAATGCCATCTACAACTGCAGCGAAATCCCCAAACTCATATATAGTCTATCTTACCGTCTTCTGGCTTGGGATAGAAGCACCAGCTGGCATCTGGAACTGAGCTGTCAAAGCAGCATCCTTTGTGGGTGCACTGGGAGGGTGTAATACCCGACTCACCACAGTTTACTCTTGCATGAGCTTGAACACTGCATTGGTCTTCAGCTAGGATGAGAAAAAAAAAGCCATAAGTGTTAGTTCTTTTCCTTTTCCACCAGTGATTCACGAGTCCCATGTGGCTATAAAATCTCTGCAATTTTGCTCATAAAACATTGTGCCATTTTAAAGAGGCTCAAATGGTATTTGCCCCATACCCAGAAGAAGAGGGGCATTAGCTAAGAGACTTGGAGGTCACACCTTATTCACCTGGTGGTCTACGATGCCTGTAGACCTTCTGTAGACCTCCTATTTTATAGCTAAACCCCAGGACAACACCACTGAATTCAGTTACTGTAACGTGTTTATTAAAAAAAAAATAATAATGTTTCTAAATACAGTTAGCATAAGTACCTGGATTTGTCTTTAACTTATCCTTATCTTAATACTCTCTCAGGGATCTCCAAACTACGGCCCTCCAGCTGTTGCGGAACTACACATCCCACGAGGCATTGTAAAACTCTGACATTCACAGACATGACCAGGCATGATGGGAATTGTAGTTTCTGAACAACTGGAGGGCCATAGTTTGGAGACCCCTGCGAGCTGAAGCCAGCATGTTGCCGGTTTAATCCTTTATGTGTGTTTGCAGGAGAGAGCAAAGAGTTGACCTCATCAGGGTGCTGCTGCTCCCTTACTGTCCAAACAAGATGCTGGCTGCCATTAATCAATCTATATTGCCTAATTGCAGCAAAGAAAACCGATGTCACTGACTAAGCATTGCTGTTTGGCAGGGATTGCCTGGATTACTACGCTGGCTAAAACAAAAATTCTAATATATTGGCATATAAATTAGTGCACATATAGGCATTTAGTTTGGATTTAGCTGTTTGCCTGAATTTCAGATTTAGTTACATAAAATATGTACTTCACAAAAGCCATTCATTTAGTATGCACCCATGACACTCAGTCAATGGCGACCCTAGGGGGGGGCCAGAGGGGGCCCTGACCCCCCCAACATTATGCTGTGCCCCACCATGTGCCCCCCCCAAAAAAAAAATTTTTTTTTTTTTTTTTTTTTTTTTTTACAAAAAATCAATGTCTAAGAGAGAGACCCCAGTCAGCTCCTGCGGGTGATTCCTCCCCCCTCCCCTGCTCGCTGACACTGCATAATGTGAGCGTTCACACAACCACGGCCGCCCGATCTGCTCCTTTACCTGCATCCTCATTGGCATGGAGAAGAGCGAGTTGCAGGAAGGACTCCACCAGGACTCTCAGTTACTGAAAAAACAGACTGATTTCTCCCGTCCTTAGGACAGGAGGACCAGCCTGTAAATTCCAAGAGATGCCAGACCAGCGCTGTCAATAGCAGGGGCAGAACAGCAAGAGGAGGCTGGGGAACCCCACAGTGGCAGAACACCAGGGCCCGGAGGCAAGACAACCTTTGCAACCCTGATAGTTCTCCCACTGCTTTGGATCCTTATATTTTCTTGATATGCTGGTGACATATATCTCTTGTTTTCTGCCACCCTGGGGGACCCCAATACAGTGGGAAGGGAGCTCACTGCAGAACATGTGAAAGGGCCCGTTGTGGGGCCGTAGTAAAGGGCCCCAGGATATATATATATATATATATGCATTTTATAGTTGCCCCCCCTGCTTTTGTCCCTGTCCCCCCATGTGCCCCCCCTAAATTTGAAAGCTGGAGACGCCACTGCACTCAGTTTGCAAAGCATACTGGACTAGTTTAAATGATAGCTAACTAAAGCAGCATGTCTCTGCTTGGAGAGAAAAAGGAGGGTGTGTTCCTTCTCTGAGGTCAGCGTATTATCTGATTTCTCTTATTCTCAGGTGGAGAAAGCTGGTGCTATAGCTTCGAGCTGGAGTGTTGGCTGTCATGTGTATGGAATATTTTCTATTTACCTAATTCAAATATTTTTAATAACTAGACTTAGGTCAGTTCATTACTGACACCCTAATGGGCAGTATTTTTACTTTTTTTTAGTGTTCTGTTAGCACTCAGTTTTTTCACCTAGCAGCAGGAGGGAAAGAGAGATAGAAAGAGAGAGAGAGTCCTGAGCATAAGTCAGCTTACATATATAAAGGCCTGTGTACAGCTGAGACTAATAATGAAGTAGGGCTACCAGGAATGATGTGAACCTAGCAATGGAGGCTTTATCCCACCCAAAGCTCTACAAACCTTCCAGGCTCCAAGACCCAGAACAGGATGTAAGATTCTTAGAACACAAACTTTTTGTTTTCTCTACAACTTTGCACAAGAAATTTAATGACATCCAAGTCTTAGTAGGTAGGGTTCAATAATAAGTTGGCCCACCCTTTGCAGCTATAACAGCTTTAACTCTTCTGGGAAGGCCGTCCACAAAGTTTAGAAGTATGGGAATGTTTGACCATTCTTCCAGAAGCGCATTTGTGAGGTCAGGCACTGATGTTGGACAAGAAGGCCTGGCTGGCAGTCTCCGCTCTAAATTATCCCAAAGATGTTCTATCGAGTCGAGGCCAGGACTCTGTGCGGGTCAGTCAAGTTCTTCCACCCCAAACTCGCTCATCCATGTCTTTATGGACCTTGCTTTTGTGCACTGGTGCGCAGTCATGTTGGAACAGGAAGGGACCACCCCCAAACTGTTCCCACAAAGTTGGGAGCATGAAATTGTCCAAAATGTCTTGGTATGCTGACACCTTAAGAGTTCCCTTCATAATCCCCCCTCCATCCAATGATTTGGATCAGTGCACATAGCAAGATCCATAAAGACATGGATGAGCAAACTCGGGGTGGAGGAACTTGACTGGCCTGCACAGAGTCCTGACATCAACCAGATAGAATACCTTTGGGATAAATTAGAGCGGAGACTGCGAGCCAGGCATTCTCATCCAACATCAGTGCCTGACCTCACAAATGCGCTTCTGGAACAATGGTCAAACTTTCCCATAGACACACTCCTAAACCTTGTGGACATCCTTCCCAGAAGAGTTGAAGCTGTTATAGCTGCAAAGGATGGACCAACTCAATATTGAACCCTACGGACTAAGACTGGGATGTCATTAAAGTCCATGTGTGTTTAAAGGCAGGCGTCCCAATACTTTTGGTAATATAGTGCATATATTTACTTCAAGGACTGTGCAGAGCTAGACTAATAATGCAATAGCATTGGAGGCTTTATCCCACCTAAAGCTCTGCAAATTCTTCAAGCTCCGGGATCCAGAACAGGACTTATTAGGGTTCTTAGAAAACAAAAAATGTAAAAAAAAGTATATATATAATACATATATATATATACACACACAGTATATACATACACATTCCCTTTAAGGCTGCAGACTTTTTTTTTTGTTTAATTCACAGCTATATCGTTTTTCAAACTAACATCTGTTTAACAGTAGTAATAAACACCATTTACATTGACATTAAAGCGGAGTCTTACAGAAGTGAGTTTGCTCAGAGGAACATTATTAATCCAATTGGTTCCTAAATACAGTTTAACAATTTAATTAAACAAAATGAAAATATGAATTCATTAAACTTCTTGGAACAGTTGCTGGACAAGTGTTTATTTTTCTAAGCACGCTGAAGGCCTCTTGAGCCCCTTAGGGAAAGAGAGATAGCTCCCTCTACCCCCCCCTCCACCTGCGGACTCGGCTGCGGGGCCCCCAGCTCCCAGGGCTTGGAGGCGGGCCCGCCCTCCTTCTCATTTAAATACCAGTCCTTCCAGGGCCTCTTACATGCCTCCCTGTATCCCCGCTCCCCCGAAGCCACTGCTGATCCAGGTTCTGGCCCTTCCCCTCCTAGGAGGCCCAGTACCTCTGCCAGGTAACCGTCGGGGTCCCACCCAGCGGGCTTCCCCCCGCCAGTGTCTGCCACGGCCTCCTCCTGCTATCCCCGCTCGCGGAGCCCTAGAGCCGCGATCCGGTCCGCTCGGGGACCTCCTGCTGTCTCTTCCCCTGGCTGCCTCCCTGCGCCCAGCCGGGCGGGAGCTGCAGCGTTCCCCGTCCCCGTCCCACACTTGCGAGTGCCCGCCGCTACCGTACCTGGTTCCGCCCCTGCTCTCCCAGCATGCGGGGGGTGGCAGCTGGCAGGGTTCCACACCGTTCTGCCCAAGTGTCCTCTGCCAGGTCTGGGCAGAGGCGGCTCTAGGCTTTGTGAGGCCTTAGGCAAAACTTACACATGAGGCCGCTATTCCTCAGGCTGCGGGCAGTATCTGATTTGTCCATCAGCTCCTAAGCCACAGAGTCCCAGTGGGGGTAGGCGGAGCCGCCGGCGTCAACTTCAGTGATTGAGAACAGGCAAATTAGGAGGCCGCGAGGCCCCTGTGAGTGCGAGGCCTTAGGCGACCGCCTAATTTGCCTAATTAGAGAGCCGCCTCTGGGTCTGGGCGTCCGCTTAGACACCGCCAGGGAGTCTTTTTCGCCTCCTCTCTAGCTGCCCGGTCACATCTTCCTGCTGGCGGTTCTGCCACTCTTCCTGCATCAGCGCTGCTGCCCCCAGTTGCTCCTTCTCTCCCTGTGCCCGGCCGGGTGGGAGATTTAAATGTGCCATTGAACTCTGCTTAGCCTGTCATGTCATGTCAGAATCTCCCTGCGCCCACCAGGGCGGGAGATTTAAATGTGCCAATGAACTCTGCTCAGCCTGTCATGTCAGTTCAGAATCTCCCTGCACCCGGCAGGGCAGGAGATTTAAATGTACCAGTGAAATTTGCTCAGCCTGTGATGTCAGTTCGTAATCTCCCTGCACCTGGCTGGGTGGGAGATCAGTATGCTTCCAAGGTTGCCCACCCAGCACATTTGTCTCCTGACTGCCAAGGTCTCCCTGACCGGGAGACGGCCACTCCACGCTTGCCACCCACCCGTTCCAGCTGACTCTTGCCCAACAGCATCTCCCTGGGCCCAGCAGGGCGGTAGATTGTCACTCTGCACCGGTCTCCCTCCCCTCACCACAGACTCCGGTATACCCGCACCTCCATGCGCCCAGCTGGGCGGGAGGTTCCCGTGGGCTGCTCGCCACCACAACCCAGCCTCATCTACCTGCGCCCGGCAGGGTGGGAGACTCCTACTCCAGTCCCAGGATGTCGGCTGTACCCACTCCGGGTCTTCTGTCTGGAGTCAACGGGTGCTCTTGTCGCTGCTCAGCTGTTGTCCTTGGCCTTCCGGACTCGGACCCCCGCCCCTGGACCTCTCCTTCCGTCATCACCCCCCTTCTTTGCCAGGCGCACGGTTCCTGCAGGAGATGGTCGTCTCAGGCCCCTGCCTACCATGGTCGATCCTGCACCGGATGTTCCACCTGGACTTGCTGCTGGTCGCCCTTCGTCAGCTCTGCCTCCGCGCATCAGTGAGTATGACTGTGATTTAATTTGGGGTAGGTCCAACGACATTTCTGTATCGGGCCCGCCAGATGAACGCATAGCTGCGGTCGTCAAATCTGTCCTGTCCAGTATGGGGGTATCAGGTCCGGCGGCTAGTTTGCTCCCCGTCTCCGGTGGCGCTTTGTGGGCGGTTTCGCCTACTGGCACCCACCTGACGGAGGAGGTAAAGAACAAGATATGGCGTTGCGAATGTATTGACCTTCTCGCTCTCATCCCGCCTGACAGGGAGACGATTGACAATTCTCGCCCTGTTGATGTCGCGGCGCAGGGCGACAAACCAAAACAGCTTCCTAGGACATTTGGGAACTGGCTGCAAGGGTTCTGCACTAACGCGGGTGTGCTTTGTGAGCGGTTCCCGGAGTTGGCCGCATCTCTCTTTTGCTACTTAGACCTAATTCGGGGTGCCTATAAGGTTTACAGGGCCAGTGTTGGTTTCACTACGACACCCAGTTTCGCAAAAAAATGGCGGCCCGTAAGGAGTTTCATTTTGCTTGCCAAGACGGCCGCCTGTGGTTATTGCTTATGTGCCCCCACAGGCCTTCGTCCTTTCAGTCCCCAGCCGGCGCTCCCTCTGGAGCATTGGCTGCTTCAAAAAAGGGTATTTGCTGCCTGTTCAATGAGAGCCACTGCAAATGGTACACCGCGTGCTGTTTTAAGCACGAGTGCTCCAGTTGCGCGGGTGCTCACCCCGCCAGTCAGTGCTTCCGGAAGGAAAAACAACCACTTACCAGGCCGGGAGCCAAGCCTGACCTTTCTAAACCAGAGGACGCCAGTGAACGTCTTATGCCGCGTACACACGAGCGGACTTTACGGCGGACTTTGCCCGGCGGACTGGATTTCGTCGGACAATTCGATGTGTGTGGGCTCCAGCGGACTTTGTTTGCTCAAAAGTTGGACGGACTTAGATTTGAAACTTGTTTAAAATGTATCCGTTGAAATCGAGTCCGGTCGAAAAGCCGCCATCTGTATGCTAGTTCGACGGACAAAAAGCCACGCTAGGGCAGCTATTGGCTACTGGCTATGAACTTCCTTGTTTTAGTCCGGTCGTACGTCATCACGTACGAATTCAACGGACTTTGGTGGATTGTGTGTAGGCAAGTCCGTTCATTCAGAAAGTCCGTCGTAAAGTACGTCGAAAAATCCGCCGGGTAAAGTCCGCCGTAAAGTCCGCTCGTGTGTACGCGGCATTAGAGATGCTTCCCTGGCTAGACCAGTACCCCCTTCATAGGGAGGCCTTGATCTTGAGATACGGCCTGGACCGTGGTTTTTGGATACCCTTCACTCCTTCAGATGTGCCTACCATGGCACCTAATTTGAAATTCGCAGTTGAATTTGAGTCCATCATGGCCGAGAAGCTTCAGAAGGAGCTGGAGTTGGGACGTATGGCAGGCCCATTTGATCTCCCCCTTTCCACAACCTGAGGGTGTCCCCCCTCGGTGTGGTCCCGAAAAAGGCAGAGGGAAGATTTTGTCTTATTCACCACTTATCCTACCCTTCTGGCTCCTCGGTCAACGACGGCATCGATAAGGAGGAATCCAGGGTCCACTACGCCTCTCTCAACAAGACGCTTCAATTGATTAGGGCTGCCGGTCAGTCGGCTTTGTTGGCAAAGGCGGGCATTGAGTCCACCTTCCGCCTCCTCCCGGTCCACCTGGAGTGCTTCCACCTCCTGGGCTGCTACTTTTTTGACATGTACCTCCTCATGGGCTGTGCCATCTTGTGTTATTTCTTTGAGCTCTTCAGTAGCATCCTTGAATGGGTAGTCGCCCAGGAGGCTGGTTTTCAGTCCCTACTACATTACTTAGGTGACTTCCTCTTCGTAGGCCCAGCGGATAGTGGTCGGTGTCAGCATCTCCTCTCTGTTTTTTAGGACACTGTCCGCTGACAAGACCAAGGGCCCCCGGCAGTTTTAGCCTTTTTGGGCATAGAAATAGACACGGTGGCAATGGTTTTTCGACTGCCCAGCGACAAGCTGGCCAGGCTCCTCTCCCTGGTCCACTTGGCGAGAAGGGCCTGCAGAGTCATCCGCATGGGGAGGGCTTTCTGTAGACGCCTGGCATGAGCCATGAAAGGGGTGGCCCCCCCCACCACTACAGTATGTCCGTATCACCAAGCCCATGCGAGATGACTTGAGGATATGGCTATCCTTTCTCCAGTCCTACAATGGCCAGTCTTGTTGGCTGCGGGAGGAGGTACCAAATTCACAGCTGGAACTATACACTGATGCGGCAGGCTCCTGTGGTTTCGGCGCCTTCTTCCAAGGGTAGTGGTCTGCCGAGTGTTGGCCGGCCTCATGGGCCCGCATGGATTTGTTGCGCAATCTTACCCTGCTGGAGCTCTTCCCGATTATTGTTGCCATTGAGCTTTGGGGCAAAAGATTGCATAACCACCAAGTAGTTTTCTGGTCCGACAACATGAGCGTGGTGCAGGTGCTTAACAAACAGTCAGCTAGTTCCCCTCCGGTCATATCGTTACTGCATTTTTTGGTTTTAAAGTGTTTGCAGTTTAACATTTGTTTTAGGGCCAGGCATGTCCCCGGGACTGCTAACGATACGCTGATGCTCTCTCCCGCCTACAGCTCATTCGCTTTCGCTCCCTGGCCCCGTCGGCTTCCCTGGAGGGCCTCCCTTGTCCGGGCTCACTTGTGGAACCTCGTTTCCCATGTCTGCTAGACCTCCTCAGGGCGTCGCTGTCCCCGGGGACGTGGGCGTCGTACTGTCGTGTGTGGAACTAATGGATCCAAGTGTCGGGCGGTGAGTTTTCAATCTCTAATTCACATGATAGACGCATGGCTTTGTTTACTTACCTAGTTTATTTGCTGCAGAAAGGTGTTTCGGGTTCCACGGTTTCCTCTACCATGTCTGCATTGTCTTTTTGATTTCAGCTCCTTGGGTGGGAAGACATCACAAAAGTATTTCCTGTCCGACGGTACTGTGGGGTTGGAAATGTGCTACTCATTCTCCCGATTCTTGGTGCCTGGTTTCTCGCCTCGAGATCCTGGGCCTGTCTAGAAGGGGGACCCCCTTCTAGACAGGTGTCTGATTTGCCTTTCAAAGAACGGGTGTTGCATCCATCAGTCAAAAAACTGGACCTCCGTGACTGCGATGCCAACATAAGGCGGGTGTTGCATCCATCAATCAAAAAACTGGACCTCCGTGACTGCGATGTTTCAGACGATACACTACAGGTGATATCGTTATGCAAGCAGCTCAATAAGATCAATTTAAACTCTTGCAAAGGGGAAGAGAGGACTTCAGTCACTTCAGAAGGACATATCTACGCCGCTCCGTGCCAGGAAGTCCTGTCTGTGGTTGTGCTAGTCTGCTCATATAAAATTTGCCATCTGGTAAGCAGGATTTATATGTGGTTTGCTGCACCTTCTGGTACCTCTTTCCAACCTTTCATTTGGTGGATAGCTATATGCTCACTTATTTTTAAATATCTGGCAAGCAGATTTTTTGTAAGATGTATGCATTACCTTCCCCTATTGGGGATTATGCACTTTATTGCATGATTGCATGTCACTCACACAACGATCCTATGTGTGTTTATAGACACTGGATGGTTTTATGATTATATATGATTTTGTTATTTGTTGAGTGCCACACATTTTTTTCTTTTTTGGAATTCAATTTCTTTGTCAGTATTACGCTATGTTTTTCAAAAATTATTTTTTGGGTAATCCTTCGCGGATCTAATTCTACGGTACGAGTGTGACTTATCCAGTTTACATCGGGATCGATCCCTTAAAGGCCCAGGCTGGGTTTAAAGCCACTTGTCCGTTTTGGCTTACTTTCTGGTAAGCATTTCACCTAATAGATTTGTTTCACCTGAACCTTCACCTAACAACATATGAATTATTGAAGAATTTTACGTTATTCACTTTTTGATTGTTGGACATTCCTTTGCATAGGATTATATTTATTTTCACTAAGTTTTATAATCACATTTTGTATTAATCTTTGAGCGCGGTTTGATTTATTTCTTTTCTGTATTGGTGTACCCCACTTATAACCGCAGCTTCTATTTACCGATTCTAAGCGCAGTTTTTTCTTTTTTGTTTCTAATATGGATAGTTGGCGATTCCTTCATCTACTGGGCCTCTCGTTGGTCGGAAGTTTGGAGCTACGGGAAGAATTTGGGTTTTGCCTATGATCTCGCCAGGATCCACTGGCTTGGGCTCCATGGGTTACGCTGGCCCCAGGTCCTTCCGGAATGTTTGCACCTTCGTGCTCATGTTTCTGGCCCTATCATCTTGGTTCTTCATGCTGGTGGGAATGACGTTGGTTATACACGTTCTGTGGACTTAATTTCCGATATCAAGCGAGACATCCCCCCAGTGTTATGCAGTCTTTACCAACTTGATTCTCATTTGGTCTGAAATCGTGCCTCGCTTGCTATGGGCTTGGGAGATATCTGGCCCCCGCCTGGAACGCTTCCGTCGCAAAGTTAACGCCCAGATCGCCAAGTTTGTTTGGTTGATCGGGGGGTTTGTGATCCGGCACAAGTATTTGGAGGGTGCTAATGATGATCTGCTGAGATCTGATGGCGTTCACCTCAATGACATCGGATTGGATATCTTTAACCTCGGCCTTCAGCGTGGTGTGGAACAGGCGCTGGCTGCGGTGGGGCACCCGTCAGTTGTTCACTGACAGGCGGGTGGCAGTTTCTTGACCTTGCCACCATAAAATGGCTGTAAATGGCTTTGCCCTTGATGGAAATCGGAAGTAGGCGGCCTGTCCAGCACTTATGATAAGGACAGCCCCCCCCCCCTTTTGGAATTGTGTGCTCACAGTACAACTGTGACTGGCACTGGTTGAAAAGTGTTCACATGTTATGTGTTGGATTTAATAAAGCTGTGGCCTTGCCCTTTCCAACCTAATGGTTGTAAGCATGTTTATTTAATGGGGTGAGGGGGCAAGGGGGAAGGTTTATCTATACATCTATGTTACAGTTAATGTACCTGGGCTCATTGCGCCTCAGCAGTTATGAGTTTATTCCTATGTTCAGGGAATTTAAATATAGGCTAAAGAAGTAAACAGTTATGGTAATTTTAGCTCGTGACTGATGACATATAAGAATGTTATGGTCATGCTGAAAGCAGAGTGAAAATTTCATTTCAATGGATTGGCTTTAATCTGCTGTCGGGGAAAATAAACAATTTAGTAGCTGTAATCAAGGAATTTTGTGGCTTTCTCTTTTCAGGGTGCTTGAATACATTGTATACATATTGAATACTGCAAGGCACAAGCTGGCATGGTTGTGGGTGGTGTATACGTGTCACCTAAGTTTCTCACCTACGCATGGTGAGGGGCTCTAGCGTTTGTGTCTGGTATGGAGAAAACAAAGATTTGGTTTTCTCAGATCTTAAAAAACTCTTATCTCGGTCTTGAAGCCTGGAGGCTCTGTATAACTTTGGGTGCGATAAAGCCTCCGTTGCTAGGTCCACATCATACTTGGTAGCCAGACATCATTATTAGTGTCAGCTGTTCACAGGCCTGACTGATGCTCAGGGTTCTCTCTCACTCTCTCTGTTAGGTCTGCAAGGTGAAAAAGCTGACTGCTAACAGAACACTAAAATCTGCTGCTTGTTTTTTTGGGGAATCCAATGGGGAGACCCTATTAGCTAGGAACATATATGAGTTAGTTAATGGCTAGGACAAACAGACGTTTTATTTGTTTCAAGCTATGGACTTGCTGTACAAAGACCTCTTGCATTGAAGGCTTGTTTACTGCTTTTGCTGAATAAAAATGCAGGACACACCTGCTTGGAATGGTCCTGGGTGTCCCTGTTTACCATTGCCACTAGCGGTTGAGCCTGTCCCCATACAATGCAAACAGACCTTGGCATACAATGCAAACAGCCCTTGGTAGCACTGGATGCTTGGTGTAATTAACCATTTAACCAAACAAGGATAAAGTTAGAATAGCTAATCTGTATAATTTTTGACCCAGTGACTTAAAGTTCCATTGATGGAGAAGGATCAGAATGACAGCTGGGCAACTAGCATATTTAAAAAAACACAACAGCAATGACAACCATCATCTCCCTTAATGGCAGTCCATAGGGATCAAATTGTTCTCTAATCTGATATAAGCTAGACAAAATGATTACCCTCATCCTAACAATCTACTGGCCCTCAGGGCCTGGATTTGGACAACCCCAATGGCAAACTTACTCAGTGCAGCCTCTTCATTTGCAGTGCTGAAGGAGCTGACCACGAGGACGATGGCCACCAAGCAGAACATACGGTAATCCATAGCTGGTCTCTTGGCTTGGTCTTCCTGTGGAAAGATGGAGATGGTGTAGAATGGTTTATCATCCCCAGGGGTATTTTATATTCCACATCACCGCACTTTATCTTTTGTCAGATAAACATTGATGAAGGTGAGTCTCCAGCACAATGCACATTCTCTTGTTGATCTTTGCTTTGTCATGCCATGATGCTGATAGTTCTAGTGAGTCATGGTGTTACAGTTGGGTGCTTGCCTATCTTAGTGAAAAACTGCCAAATTCAACATACACTTGGGTGGAAATTGCATACATAGTTACATAGTTACATAGTAGGTAAGGTTGAAAAAAGACACCATTCCATCAAGTCCAACCTATGTGTGTGATTATGTATCAGTATTACATTGTATATCCCTGTATGTTGCGGTCATTCAGGTGCTTATCTAATAGTTTCTTGAAGCTATCGATGCTCCCCGCTGAGACCACCGCCTGTGGAAGGGAATTCCACATCCTTGCTGCTCTTACAGTAAAGAACCCTCTACGTAGTTTAAGGTTAAACCTCTTTTCTTCTAATTTTAATGAGTGGCCACAAGTCTTGTTAAACTCTCTTCTGTGAAAAAGTTTTATTCCTATTGTGGGGTCACTAGTACGGTATTTGTATATTGAAATCATATCCCCTCTCAAGCGTCTCTTCTCCAGAGACAATTTGGATTACACCAAGAGGTTATGCAATATTGAGGAAGCTTAAAGCAGAAATTAGCCCTCAATTGAAAAAAAATTGCGATCAGGAAGGATTTATATACTATGTCTCAAATGCTTTGGAATGTACACTGAGCTGAAGTTTTCAACATTCGACACCAGGGCCAGATCTAGGAGGGTGCTCGTGTGGGATGCTTCCCCCCAGGTTTTAGGTGTACTCCCTCCCAGGTATCTGAGAGTGCATCCATTGATCCATAAACCAGTCTCATGGGGGCAGTTGATGTAAGGAAGCACTCTGATGGGGTCATTTGATGTAAGGAGGCACTCTGATGGGGTCATTTGATGAAAGAAGGCACTCTGATGGGGTAATTTGATGCAAGCAGCACTCTTA
The DNA here is from genome assembly GCA_037952835.1 of Lithobates septentrionalis. Lineage (NCBI taxonomy): Eukaryota > Metazoa > Chordata > Amphibia > Anura > Ranidae > Lithobates > Lithobates septentrionalis. The sequence continues at coordinate 620,835 of JBBDGP010000758.1, read as the reverse complement.
TAGGGACAGTTGATGTAAGAGGGCTCTCTGATGGGATATGTGATCCAGGGAGCACTCTGATGGGGACTCAGATGTAAGGAAGGATGCTGATGGGGACCCTGATGAGGATTCCTGATGTAAGGGGACTCTGATAGGGACACCTAATATAAGGGGGCGCAGGTTCTGTTTAATGATCCTAATCCAATGACAACCTAATACATACTTGGGTTCCCTGTTTGCTCCACCTTTGCACTAGCTGGCAAATGTTATTCTGGGTCATGACTTGTGGTAGAGAAGCATGTAAACAGGGAATACAGGTTCCCTGCATCTTTGACATACTGTGTAATGGACTTTCAGTGACTCACACACAATGTTGACATTATGCCCCCCTGACTATTCTACGGCACCCCCAGATCTAGATCCGGACCTGCTCGATATGCCTTGGTGCCAGGATGAATACGTTTCCTTGCACATGCGTGGAGTTACACCATCCCACCCAGCCAATCAGGATGGCTGAAGACCCTGAGTCTGTAAGAAGCTGGGAAGATGATGTCAGCATGGAGGATGAGGATGGAAGGAGGTGAGCTTGTCAAAACTGCTGGCTTCAGAACTTCTGCCTTTCTGTTTGGTGGATTCTGCCGCCTTCCGTTAATTTGCAGAATGTGCTGTACCACAATGGCAGGTTCCCAGTCACTATTTCTTTTCACGTAAGGCCATTCCAGCTCTGTATCATCACATGGAAGGCAATTTTGTGTCATTGTTGGACAAGGCAGTCAGCATGGTCAGGGACAAAATATTTCCTTCACAGCACACTGGGTAACTCTGCTTGCAACTCAGAAGGATGCAGTACAGGGCTCAGTGCTGCAGCTTGTTGTGCCGCCACGTCTCCATACAGCTAGTGGTGATGATGCAGGATTTGTCAGCTCTACCCCCTTCTCCTCCTCCTCCTCCATGCCCTCCTCTGCTGAATTGTCCTATGAACCACAAGTACCCCTTAAGCGTTCAAGGGGCTATTCAATGAGTCACGTTAAAAGGTGCCATGCAGTGGTTCAGCTGGTGTGTCTAGGGGACAGGAACCACACTGGAGAAGAGATTCTTGCAGCTCTGCAGGGGCAGGCCCAGAGGTGGTCCATGCCACGCCAGCTGGAGCCAAGAATGGTGGTGTATGATAATGGCATAAACCTTCTATCTGCCCTTAGACAGGGAAAGTTGGCACATGTGCCATGCCTGGCACATGTCCTCAATTTGGTGGTGCAGCATTCCTTAAATAGGTACCCAGGGTTGTAAGATCTGCTAAAGCAGGCCAGAAGAGTCTGTAGCCATTTCAGGTGGTCATGCACAGCCAGTGCTCGGTTGGCTTAAATTCAGCAGGAATTCCACCTGCCCTTAAATTGCCTGATTTGTGACATGCCCACCAGGTGGAACTCGACTTTGGCAATGATACAGAGGGCCATCAACAAGTACCTGTGTGAGTATGGCACAATGACAGGCTCAGGTTGGCTCTGCTTTTTTTCCCCACGCCAACGGCTACTCATAAAGGATGTATGCATTGTACAGTCACCATTTGAGGACACCACAAAGATGGTGAGCCATGACAATGCATGCATCAGTGACACAATCCCTGTTGTGTTCCTGCTGGAGCAGACTCTGCGTGGCATTATGGACAGGGCACTGGAGGCAGAGCAGCAGGAGGAAGAGGAGGACTTCCTTTCCTCTCAAGGCCCACTTTATGCAAACACCATTCTTCCTACTCCACAGAACACACAAGAGGAGAGGGAAGAGGGGGGGGAGGAGTATTCTGGCAGTTTTGGAGGCATTGAAGCAAAGGAAGACATACGTCAAACAGTAAGAGGCGGTTTTCCATCCGCAGACCCTTGGGAGTAGTACGTGGCTGGGAGCAGGCAGTTCCAGATACTGCAATCCTCAGTGACCGCAAGGAGTCTGCTTCTCATGCCTCCGCAAATCTGCGGTGCGTGGGCTCCCTCATGCTTCAAAGCCTGCGAAAGGACCCAAGAATACGTGGCATAAAGGAGAAGGATGATTACTGGTTGGCAACCTTTCTTGATCACCGTTACAAGGGCAAAGTCTCAGAACTCATCCCGTCCCCACAGAGAGTGCAGAAGATTAAATCTCTTGAGGATACCTTAAAGAGGAGCTTATCTAATGCTTTTCCTGACTCCAGTAGGTTACAGTGTCGTGGAAAATGTAGTTTTGAGGTTTCTGTTGGTCAAGAGAGGAGTGGTGGAGAAAGCGGCCACTTAAGTAATGCATTTCACAATTTTTAGTCCTCGCTGTCCAGGGCTGTCAGCTTTCACATCCCATCAGCAGCGTCTGCATCACATGGTGGGCGATTATCTAGGGGTGAACACAGAGATTGAGAGCTTTCCAGTCGACAATACACTGGCTTACTTGGTCATGAGAATAGACCACTGGCCAGAACTTGCCCAGTATGCAATTGAGCTGCTGGGCTGCCCTGCACCAGCTTGCTTTCTGAATGCTGCTGGAGGTTTTGTTACTGTTAATAGAACGTGTCTGTCAACAGACTCCATGCACCGTCTGACATTTATCAAAATGAATCAGTCCTGGATTACCAGAAGCTATAAAGCCCCTGATGATGATGTCGCAAATTACTGTAAGTGTTTTTGGGAAGTGGAATCTCTGCAGGACTTCAAGGCTGCCTAACGTTGTGGGTGATGATTTCATCTGGAAGAATCTTTTTGGTGTAAGTTTCATGGGCACAATTAACACCCAAAGACCAATTTTTCTGCATCTGTTTGACAGGTGCATATCATTTCAGTTTTTGACAGCAAGGCCAATTTATGCTTTCATCAAGAGTACCTCTATAGGGTTACAGTGTGAAAGCCCCACCGACACTTAAATGCCAAATTTCTGCACCTGTTTGACAGGTGCATATCATTTAAATTTTTGACAGCAAGTCCAGTTCTTGCTTTCATCAAGAGTACCTCTATAGGGTTTTGGTGTGAAGGCGCCACCGACATCCAAAGACCAATTTTTCCATACCTGTTCAACAGGTGCATATCATTTCATTTTTTGACAGCAAGGCCAATTCTTGTTTTCATCAAGAGTACCTCTATAGGGTTACGGTGTGAAGGTGCCACCGACACCCAAAGACCAATTTTTCTACACCTGTTTGACAGATGCATATCATTTACATTTTTGACAGCAAGGTCAATTCTTGCTTTCATCCAGAGTACCTTGTGAAGGCGCCACCGACACCCAAAGCCCAATTTTTCCGCATCTGTTACTTCTATCCAAAGTCTGTGGAAGAGACACCAGAATTTATACCAAAAATATCTAACCTTGTTCCCAGTGCACTACATTGTGGCCCCATCATACAGAATGCCTTGTCCTTTTTTCCCCACAAATAGAGCTTTATTTTGGTGGTATTTGATCGCCTCTGCGGGTTTTATTTTTTGCGCTATAAACAAAAAAAGACCGACAATTTTGAAAAAAACACAATATTTTGTACTTTTTGCTATAATAAACATTTTTATTTTTAAAAAGCAAATTTTTTCTCAGTTTAGGCCGATATATGTATTCTTCTACATATTTTTGGTTTAAAAAATCACAATAAGCATATATTGATTGGTTTGCACAAAGTTATAGCGTCTACAAAATAGGGGATGGATTTATAGCATTTATATTATTATTATTATTATTTTTTTACTAGTAATGGTGGCGATCTGAGATTTTTATTGGGACTGCGACTTTATGGCGGACACATTGGACACTTTTGACACATTTTTGGGACCATTGGCATTTATACAGCAATCAGTGCTATAAAAATGCACCGATTACTCTAAAAATGTCACTGGCAGGGATGGGGTTAACACTAGGGGGTGATCAAGGGGTTAACTGTGTTCCCTGTGTGTTTCTAACTGTAGGGGGAGGGGACTGACCTAGAGGAAATGACAGAACGTGGTTCTATCTATTCCTAGCTATTAGGAACTCACGATCTGTCACTCCTCACAGAACAGAATCGGGATTTGTGTGTTTACACACACACGTCCCTGTTCTGCCTCTCGTGCCCGCGATCGCAAAATCGCGGCCATCGGCACCCCCGCAGTGCAGCAGGCGCATGCGCGCACCTCCGTTGGTGCGCGCCTGCTATCCTGATCCGTATAGTACGTATAGCTACGACGGCTCACGGGATCGTGCCGACCTGCCGCAGTATAATGACGGCAGCTGGTCGGCAAGCGGTTAATGTCTAAACCGCTGGCAACAAAAGTGAGTACACCCCCTAAGTGAAAATGTCCAAATTGGGCCCAAACTGTCAATATTTTGTGTGGCCACCATTTTTTTACAGCACTGCCTTAACCCTCATGGGCACCAGAGCTTCACAGGTTTTCACTGGAGTCCTCTTCCACTTCTCCATGACATCACGGAGCTGGTGGATGTTAGAGAACTGACAGGCTAACCCCCCCATCCCTTCAACCTTTGCAGCAATGCTGGCAGCACTCATACGTCTATTTCCAAAAGACAACCTCTGAATATGACGCTAAGCACATGCACTCAACTTCTTTGGTTGATCATGGCGAGGCCTGTTCTTTCATATCCCCAGAGAGTTCTTTGCCATGAGGTGCCATGTTGAACTTCCAGTGACCAGTATGAGAGAGTGAGAGCGATAACACCAAATTTAACACACCTGCTCCCCATTCACACCTGAGACCTTGTAACACTAACAAGTCACATGACACCGGGGAGAGAAAATGGCTAATTGGGCACAATTTAGACATTTTCACTTAAGGGTGTACTCACTTTTGTTGCCAGCGGTTTAGACATTAATGGCTTTGTGTTGAGTTACTTTTTTTTTGTAATTCCTTTATTGGTATAAAATAGTCATGGGAAACACATACATTAGAGGTATGCATCTGAGTACGTCATCAACAGAAACTCTAACATATGAACGGCTAATCAAGAGCACCAAGACAGCGATCTCAGAGGATGTATTCAATAGAACAATGCAAAAACATGACTGTAGCATATATAGAACTGCTCCCCCCAATGTCAGGGGAGAAAACCTCATAATATTAGCAATGAAACAGTAGAAGGCACACATGATGAGATGGAAGACCTTGAATGATCAAAGGGGTTCCACTGATCTATCAATCAGAAATTAGAAAGAGCGGGAAGGAAAGAGAAAGAAAGTGGATCAAGGGAAGGGTGAACGGGATGGGGGAAGGGACTTAAAGGAAACAGACAGGGGGAGGAAGGACCGACAAATAGAGAAAAGGTGGGGGGGGTTAGGGAGGAGGAGGAAGGTGGACAAGGCCCCCAGTCATTCCTCTCCCCGGGTAGAGTGTGGCATGCAGAAGTTCATCGTGAAGTGGAGAGCTCATCAAGGTAGGCATCAGTATATACAAAATAATTCCATGGCCTCCAAATTTCTGTATACGATTCGTTGTTATGCAGTGTGGCTGTGAGTTCCTCCATGTTACGCAAGTTATTGACTTTAGCGAACCACAGAGCCTTTGTGGGGGGGTCAGCATCTCTCCAGCGAAGTGGGATGCAGGCCTTTGCGGCGTTTAGGAGTTGCACTGTGAGAGAAGATTTGTATTTTTTAACAGGTCGATCCGTCAAGTGCAATAAACAGGCTGCAGGGTTAGCATGCAGATTGACAGCTGTAAGTTGTTTAATGACAGAGGTTACATCTTGCCAAAACTGTCAAATTTTAGGACATTCCCAGAAAATGTGGACTATAGTCCCACCCACCGCGCCACAACGCCAACAGAAATCCGGGACCTGGGGGAACATACGTTGAAGCTGGGAGGGGACCCTGTGCCATCGAGTAAGGATCTTATAACTAGTCTCCTGTACCCGCGTGGCAATGGACGACTTTTGAGAAAAATGGAGGACCTTTAGTCTTTTGACAGGAGTAAGGCTCAGAGACAGAGCTTTTTCCCATTTAGTGAGAAATGGAGGAACATTTTCTTCTTCAGGATGAATCAAGGAGGAATATAGCAAGGAGAGGGAATGACGTATCAGTTCCCCTCTGTTACATAGTGATTCAAAACAAGTGAGCGGGCGAGAGATGCCTGGGGTACGGGAACAATGTCGGAGAAAAAACGTCAGAGAAAAGAGCACAGTTGGAAGCTGCTCAAGAGGTCCAGAGGAGGGTCAATAAGATGGGCTAGGTCAGAAGAAGTCAAGGCCCCTGTTGACACGAGGAAGTCCGTCACGTGAGTATAGCCCTGAGCTTTAAGACGACAAAACTGCCCACCCTGAAGACCGGGAATGAATTCAGGATTACCTGAGATGGGAATCATAGGCAAGGGAATTGGGGAAATAGAGTAGGTTGGAAACATTTACTGTGCGACCTGTAAAGTACTGCCTAAAGTAGGATGCAAGGATAATTCTCTAGCTATGGTGGAAGATATCCACGGCCAACTCAAAGCAGTGCCCCAAGAATCTTCCAATTTCATGGAGACCCAGAGCTTGGCCTCCCCATGGCTGTGCCAATTAACAATCCTGTTGAGATGTGAGGCCCTGTAGTATTCCCGAATATCTGGAAGAGCAAGGCCCCCAGCAACCTTCAGTAGCGATAGTCTCTGCAGCGTTTGATGTGGTTTCCGGTGCAACCAGACAAATTTCTGGAACTGGGAATCAATAGTGTGAAAGAAGAGAGGCGGTAGGCATATGGGAAGGTCTTGCAGTACAAAGAGGATCCTAGGGAGCACTGTCATTTTGAGGGCATTGCAACGGCTGAACCATTTTAGAGTTAAGGAATGTCAATGCAGCAGATCCTCCTTCAGTTTGATAAGGAGTGGATCAAAATTGGAGTCATACAGTTTGGACAGGTCAGAAGTGATGTTGGTGCCCAAGTAATCATTGTAGCTGCCCACTGGAAAGGAAAAGAAGGCCGCAGACTTCGGATCACGTCAAGGTTCGCAGAAGTGTTAAAGCGGTTGTATACCCGCTGAAATTTTTTTTTTTTTTTAACCCTGTAAAGAAAAAGGCATAATGAGCTAGTAAGCATACTAGCTCATTATGAAATACTTACCTTAGAACGAGGCGTCGGTATCTTACCTGGTCCACGCCGAGGGAGCTGTCATGTTGCCTCGGCGTGTCTTCCGGGTATCGCGGTTCCAGCGCTGTGAGTGGCTGGAGCCGCGATGTCATCGTGCGCTCGGGAGATTTCTTACCCGGCAAGGTCCGGCAGTTGCCTGGCTTTTAGCCGAGAATCCCCTGTGCGCATGCGCCGCTGCAGTCAGCAGCTCATAGCAAGGGGAATATCTCCTAAACCGTACAGGTTTAGGAGATATTTTTTTTACCTACAGGTAAGCCTAAAAGTGTAAAAAAAGACTATACAACCACTTTAAGGGCAGAGGATTTCCTAAAGTTTATTTTGAAATGGGACAAAGTCCTATATGCTTGCAGAGCCTTTAGGAGTTTTGGAAGAGAGGTAAGTTGGTCTGTAAGGAAAAAGATTGGGTCGTCGGCGAATACTGCCACCTTATGGTCCCTCGAGGATTTACGATAACCGGTGATATTAGGATCATCTCTGACCTTCCAGAGGAAGAGCTCCAAGGTCAGAAGGGGGAAGGTGGGACAGCCCTGCCTTGTCTCGCTCGATATGTCAAAAAAGTCAGACCTAGTCTCGTCAGGGCCGATCCTAGGGTCACCGGCGCCTGGGTGCAGAAATATTTCTGGCGCCCCCACATGGGCGTGGTCATCTTACCAACTCCTCCCCTTTACAAACGATTCTATGGCAACGACTCAAATACAGAGCTGCTCCTCTAAGAAGTCTTCGTTACCCTGAAATCCTCCCATGATCTCTTAACAAAAAAGAAAATACAGGAAGAGAGAACACTAATGAGACCTGGAGGGGAGTCTCTCTGATGCACACAGAGGGCTTCTGTTAGAAAGAGTCCCCAGACATAATACAGGATACGGTCAAAGACTGCAGACATGATACAAGAGATGGTCAGAGACTGCAGACATGGTACAGGAGATGATCAGAGACTGCAGACATAATACAAGAGATGATCAGAGACTGCAGACATAGTACAGGAGATGATCAGAGACTGCAGACATAGTACAGGAGATGATCAGAGACTGCAGACATGGTACAGGAGATGATCAGAGACTGCAGACATGGTACAGGAGATGATCAGAGACTGCAGACATGGTACAGGAGATGATCAGAGACTGCAGACATAATACAGGAGATGATCAGAGACTGCAGACATGGTACAGGAGATGATCAGAGACTGCAGACATGATACAGGAGATGATCAGAGACTGCAGACGTGGTACAGGAGATGATCAGAGACTGTAGACATGGTACAGGAGATGATCAGAGACTGCAGACATGGTACAGGAGATGATCAGAGACTGCAGACATGGTACAGGAGATGATCAGAGACTGCAGACATAGTACAGGAGATGGTCAGAGACTGCATACATAGTACAGGAGATGGTCAGAGACTGTGGACATGATACAAGAGACAGTCAGAGACTGCAGACATGGTACAGGAGATAATCAGAGACTGCAGACATAGTACAGGAGATGGTCAGAGACTGCAGACATGGTACAGGAGATGATCAGAGACTGCAGACATGATACAAGAGATGGTCAGAGACTGCAGACATAGTACAGGAGATGGTCAGAGACATCAGACATAATACAGGAGATGATCAGAGACTGCAGACATAGTACAGGAGATGATCAGAGACTACAGACATGGTACAGGAGATGATCAGAGACTACAGACATGGTACAGGAGATTATCAGAGACTGCAGACATGGTACAGGAGATTATCAGAGACTGCAGACATGGTACAGGAGATGATCAGAGACTGTAGACATAGTACAGGAGATGATCAGAGACTGTAGACATAGTACAGGAGATGATCAGAGACTGCAGACATGGTACAGGAGATGATCAGAGACTGCAGACATAGTACAGGAGATGGTCAGAGACTGTAGACATGATACAAGAGACAGTCAGAGACTGCAGACATAGTACAGGAGATGGTCAGAGACTGCAGACATGATACAAGAGATGGTCAGAGACTGCAGACATAATACAGGAGATGGTCAGAGACTACAGACAAGATAGAATAGATGGTCAGAGACTGTAGACATGATACAAGAGACAGTCAGACACTGCAGACATGGTACAGAAGCTGGTCAGAGATTGCAGACATGATACAAGAGATGGTCAGAGACTGCAGACATGATACAGGAGATGGTCAGAGACTGCAGACATGATACAAGAGATGGTCAGAGACTGCAGACATGATACATGAGATGGTCAGAGACTGCAGACATGATACAAGAGAAGGTCAGAGACTGCAGACATGATACAAGAGAAGGTCAGACTGAAGACATGATACAAGAGAAGGTCAGAGACTGAAGACATGATACAGGAGATGGTCAGAGACTGCAGTTCCTATGGACGTTAGTAGATAATGGCCGATCGGCCCTCTCACCTGACCCAGCGATGGTTCCTCTGATCAGGAGTCAGCTCACTCTGAATTGCCCATGGTGACTCCGCTGGGTAGAACCCAGATCTGTATTCTGGCAATGACTCCATTCCTTTCTCTGCCAGGGATGGCACCAGGCTGTGTGTCTTTCCCTCTGGTGGCGCAGGGCAGTGGGGTTTCCTCTCTGATGGTGTTCCCTCAGCACTGCCCTCTCCCTCTGGAGTCCTGGGTGTACTTCCCTGAAAGCTTTCCCAGGCTCCTGTATCTCTCTCTCTCTCTCCCATTCAGCTGAGCCTGCTGTGTGGGCTGCAGTTTCCGTGTTACAGTGGGGCTGCCAGTCCTCGGGACTACATATCCCACAATCCTCTTCTCCTTTTTCTATTCTATTTTTCCCTGGCTGATATAAAGGCGGGGGAAGAAACATAGTGGGAGGCTGTGCTGGCCAGCGCCGCTCACTAGTATAGCAGTGCACGTGCGGAGGAGAGGGAGAGGGAGGGGAAGGGGAAGGGGCGAAAGGAGAGCCCGCAGCTGCAGTGACGTCACTAGGGTTGGTGTCACCAGGTGCGGTATAACATGGTGTCACCCTCCTTCCAACAACTTTAGTCGCCCCTCAGTACAGACTCCCCTCCACTAAGTATAGACCCCCCTTCATCAGTGCAGACCCCCCACTAAGTATAAACCCCTCTCTCAGTACAGACCCCCCCTTCATCAGTATAGACCCCCCCAGGACAAACCACCCCCCCTCCATTAGTAGACCCCCACCAGGACAACCCCCCCTCCATTAGTACAGATCCCCCCAGGACAAAGCCCCCCTTCATTAGTACAGACCCCCCAGGACAACCCCCCTCCATTAGTACAGACCCCCAGGACAAACCCCAACTCTATTAGTACAGACCCCCAGGACAAACCCCCTCCATTAGTACAGACCCCCCAGGAGAACCCCCCTCCACTAGTACAGACCCCCACAGGACAAATCCCCCCTTCATTAGTACAGACCCCCCAGGAAAACCCCCCTCCATTAGTACAGACCCCCCCAGGACAAACCCCCACCATTACTACAGACCCCCCAGGAAAACCCCCCTCCACTAGTACAGACCCCCACAGGACAAATCCCCCCTTCATTAGTACAGACCCCCCAGGACAAACCCCCCTTCCTCTAGTACAGACCCCCCACCAGGACAAACCCCCCTCCAATAGTACAGACCCCCCACCAGGACAAACCCCCCTCCATTAGTACCACCCCCCCCCCCAGGACATCCCCCCTCCATTAGTACAGACCCTCCCGGACAAACACCCCCCTTCATTAGTACAGACTCCCCCAGAACAACCCCCCTCCATTAGTACAGATCCCCCCCAGGACAACCCCCCTCCATTAGTACAGACCCCCAGGACAAACACCCCCCTCCATTAGTACAGACCCCCAGGACAAACACCCCCTCCATTAGTACAGACCCCCAGGACAAACACCCCCTCCATTAGTACAGACCCCCAGGACAAATCCCTCCATTAGTACAGACCCCCCAGGACAAATCCCCCCCTTCATTAGTACAGACCCCCCAGGTCAACCCCCCTTCATTAGTACAGACCCCCCCAAGACAACTCCCCCTCCATTAGTACAGACCCCCCAGGACAACCCCCCCATTAGTACAGACCCCCAGGACAACCCCCCATTAGTACAGACCCCCAGGACAACCCCCCCCCCAATAGTACAGACCCCCAGGACAAACCCCCCATTAGTACAGACCCCCAGGACAACCCCCCCATTAGTACAGACCCCCCAGGACAACCCCCCATTAGTACAGACACCCAGGACAACCCCCCCATTAGTACAGACCCCCCAGGACAACCCCCCATTAGTACAGACCCCCCAGGACAACCCCCCATTAGTACAGACCCCCAGGACAACCCCCATTAGTACAGACCCCCCAGAACAACCCCCCCATTAGTACAGACCCCCAGGACAACCCCCCATTAGTACAGTCCCCCCAGGACAACCCCCCCATTAGTACAGACCCCCAGGACAACCCCCCATTAGTACAGACCCCCCAGGACAACCCCCCATTAGTACAGACCCCCAGGACAACCCCCCCATTAGTACAGACCCCCCAGGACAACCCCCCCATTAGTACAGACCCCCCAGGACAACCCCTCATTAGTACAGACCCCCAGGACAACCCCCCATTAGTACAGACCCCCCAGGACAACCCCCCCATTAGTACAGACCCCCCAGGACAGCCCCCCCATTAGTACAGACCCCCCAGGACAGCCCCCCCATTAGTACAGACCCCCCAGGACAGCCCCCCCATTAGTACAGACCCCCAGGACAACCCCCATTAGTACAGACCCCCAGGACAACCCCCCATTAGTACAGACCCCCAGGACAACCCCCCCATTAGTACAGACCCCCAGGACAACCCCCCCATTAGTACAGACCCCCCAGGACAACCCCCCATTAGTACAGACCCCCAGGACAACCCCCCATTAGTACAGACCCCCAGGACAACCCCCCCATTAGTACAGACCCCCAGGACAACCCCCCCATTAGTACAGACCCCCCAGGACAACCCCCCATTAGTACAGACCCCCAGGAAAACCCCCCATTAGTACAGACCCCCAGGACAACCCCCCATTAGTACAGACCGCCCCAGGGACAAACCTCCCTCTATCAGTACAGACACATAACACCCGTGCGGCAGCTAGAGAGGACAGTGTGAAGCCGCGCCGCCGGGGTGAAGAACAGATCGAGACAGGCAGCAGCTTAGGCGGGAGTGAGAGACAGAGGAGAGAACCTGTGTCAGGCTGCAGGCACGGGCCGCCCCCCCCCTCCTCCCCCCAGCGAAGTCACGGCGTGGCTGGTCTCTCTCAACACAGAGACCAGCCGCTCCGATCTCCGGCGGCTGCTCTCCTCTGACAGGAGGAGGAGGGAGGGGGGACGGGCTCTAGCAGCGAAAAGCACAGCGGCCGCTCCGCGGCGGTGACCTGCGGACAGAGCTATCCAGAAGTGTCCAGAAGCACGGAGGGGAGAAGGAGGAGGGAGGGGAGCACTCTGGCGCTTCAGCGCCCCCACCTCTCTGGCGCCTGGGTTCACTGCACCCCGTGCACCCGCCTGGGACCGGCCCTGAGTCTCGTTGACTTTTACAGCCGCAGATGGTCTTGAGTAGAGAGCAGAAATCCAATGAAGCATGGAGGTCCCAAGGCCAATATGTTCTATAGAAAAAAGAAAAAAATGATTGCGCTTCAAAGGTATCTTAAATGTGAGAGAAAGCAGCGATATCTTAAATGTGACACAAACACATGACATAAACAAGAAAAAAATTGGATGATTCACGCTATGTAATTAGTGAATGTGTGGTCAAGTTGCCACACCAAAAACTATAAATATAACCAGTGTTAGTGAATACATAAACCATCTGTGCAATAATATGTCACCATTAGTGCAAACAAATGTCAAATAAAGTCCAAACGTAATACATATATTGAAAAATTATTGTGAATAATAAAAAATAGTCCATAGAAGGAACCCAAAAAATGTGAAAAAGCAATCCCGGGTCTTTCAGCCGCATGGAACCTTGGATGTGCAGGACCACCACCAATAGTAAGAGCCTGGCCGCTTACCAGAACCCCATGACCCCCCGTTACAGAGGGTCAAAGAGGGCTTTTGAAATCCTACTGGTCCGGAATTCCCGAAAACAGAGATGGAGATGGGATCTGGAGGGGGCGTCAGGTGCTGGGATAGAGATGGATGGGTCCACAGGAAGGGGGCTCAGCCCTCAGCATGGAATTGTCATCATGAGAGAAAAGAAAGGGAGGGCTCCCATAGTGTAAAATCAGATGGCAATTTATTAAAGTAAAAAACATGAACACTCACATGAAAGTAAGAAAATCAGCATCATCAAATGGAAGAATAAACTGTGGCACCGGCCGGATGACCACAGACAACTCGTCCTGTTGGATGTACAGCGACAGTGGGAGGTGGTGCGATGATACCGCTCAGCCCTACGCTGCGTTTCGCAAGAAAATTGCGTCTTCCATGGGGCACCTCTATAGTCGCTCGTATGAAGGACCAGTGAACCCTGTCGAATGCTTTGTCTGCATGTTGAGTTATTTTGAGGGGATGGCAAATTTACACTGTTATACAAGCTGTACACTCACTACTACAGTGTAGCAAAGTATCATTTCTTCAGTGTTGTCACATGAAAAGATATAATAAAATATTTACAAAAATGTGAGGGGTGTACTCACTTTTGTGAGATATTGTGTGTGTGTGTATATATATATATATATATATATATATATATATGTAGCGCTGGTATTTTTGCCTTCTAATACCATATAATGCTCAACAATGGTAGACAATTTTATAAATTAGTATTTCGCTCTCTCTACTGGTATACTCATGAATAGACTTGTTAATCTTTCACATAAAACCACACAGGAAGTGACTTAAGGTTTACCTTGTGAAAGGATTTATCTACCCAGAATGCCCACTCACCTACCCATGAACACCGAGTGGCTGAACTGCATGCTGGGTAGGATATAAAAGGCCCAGCTGCGGCCATTTTCTCTCTCTTGGAGATGTGTGGCCTGCCTGCAAGGATCTGTGAGGAGGTGCCCAGAGAGTCGCGGCCTACATCCTGCGGAGCGAAACGAACACTGACTCTGTCTTACATCACAGTGTGCTGGAACAGCAGTGTGGTCGGATCGGGAAGGATCCAGAGACACCTGGCGGAGGTAACTGAGGACTCCCGGTCATCTTGCGAAACGGAGCAGTGTGACGGTGTGGTCGCATCAAACAGACTGAGATCGTGTGGAGTGGAGGCATCTAACTTTCCAGGCCTGGTGTGGTGAGAGGGCTGTCGCCCAACGTTCTTTAACGCACCTTACACAGTTAGACTCATACCACAGTATTGCTGAGCTCTGTAGTCCCACACAGGGGTCTCACTCAAGTAGATTTCACTTCAAGCAGGCCTCAAGCCTATACTTCATTGAGACACCAACACTGTGTTATACAGAGACAACTGTATTGGAGGCAGTTACAAGTGTGTTATATAGCGAGATAATATTCTACACTATTGCTTTGCTTGAAAAACCCCCGGATTACAATCACTGCAGTATAAAAGCTAGCTGAAGACAGAAGATTCAAGACGGCATCTTTCATTGTAAGGCCTTGTGTTTAGTCACAGTGACAAAGGACTGCATCATAAAGCAGGAGGAGCTTATTAGCAATTGTATTATGCTGTGTTGATGATTCTGCATTACTGTGTTTAGTACAGCGTGCTGGAAGTGGGAAGGTGCCCAGTGTAAAAGGCATTGTTCACTCTGAGCACTAGTCCCACTTGGAGACGCACCTGCAGGGGATTATCCAAGAAATCTTTATACCTTAATAAGTTGTAAAAGTTCAGCGCATTGTCACAGTACGTTTGTGTGGCAGTGCAGTTATTGTATTTACTGTTCATACCAGTCTCAGTAAAATTATATTCTGGTTAATTTCAATGTGTAAATATGTTGTTAATTATTCTACAGGTGAAGATATGGATACCCAGGTAATGGTAACAGGTACATTATTGTGTATTGTATATTGTGGGAGTGTCCTTAAGTGTTAAGCTTCACACCAACACTGCACCACAGCTGTGTCAAGCGGGTTGAGCAAATTTGTAGGGAGTAAAGATAGCAGAGTACAGGCCCAATCAATTATCAGCAGCTCCTTCGGGGGTCAGTGCTACCCTGTTTCCCCGAAAATAAGACCTAGCGTGATTGTCGGTGATGGATGCAATATAAGCCCTACCCCCCAAATAAGCCCTAGTTAAAGTCCTTGTAGTTCTTTTTTTCAGGGTAGGGCTTATTTTCGGGGGAAACAGGGTAGGGCTTATTTGGGGGGTAGGGCTTATCATAGGTGTGCGCACAGCCCCCTACTGCCCTGCCCCCCACCTTCCCCCCACAGCACTGCCAGCTTCCCTTCCCTTCTCTCCTCTCCCATCGGCTGTTGCTAAGGGGAAGTTTTAGGGTGAGTGGGGGAAGGGGCCAGTAAATATGTAATTTACCAGCCCCTTCACTTTCTGAATGAACATTGTGAGTGATCGTTAGTGTGTGTTTGAGCTTTGGGGCGCAAACCCTAATGAAATAGGCTGTGCACACCTATGGGGCTTATATTGCAGCCATCACCGACAATCACACTAGGTCTTATTTTCGGGGAAACAGGATATATCTATATATATTCAAAATTACTTAAATTATGATTCTCCCTTAGATTTCGAAATTTTAGAGCAAACACTTATCGGTACAGATCTTTCCTGATGAACAATTACTAATATAAATTCTCAAGTAGACCAGCAGAGAGTTCAGTAGGACTAACCATTGGGCAGCACAATACAAAGCAGCCTGCATATGCAATGAGCAAATATGGCTGACCCCAGCTTCATATATATCTATAACCTATACACAAATACAAGTAGGAATACAAGTTGTTTTTAACACCTGAGTACACATTGATAACATTATCCATTCTCATGTCAATCGCAGCAGCGATCATCTAACTCTAGAAATACAAAAAGGCAATCAGTCCCCTTCCACTGCCACGGACGAATGTATTATATGGGTAGATTTTGCAGAATGAGTCTGGAATTATTGTCCGACATGGAGATATTTAATGTGTGCACAGGCAATCCCATTGTGAGCTCTTATGTACATATGTGCATTTATGAAGGGGGCTCAAAATTCTTATGAGGGTAATTTTAGTGCTTGGGCGTGCTTTTTTTAGACCTTTTTTCCACTTAACTTTATTGCTATCACATATATGACCAATAGCCCCCTGTTTGATAGCATTTTTACTATGACATGTTTTTTTTAATTAGACATCAAAGGGCTATTTGAACCCCTGTTCTCCACTACTAGACCCCTGATATCTCCCCTGCACCCCACTATTGGACCCCTGATGTCTCCCCTGCACTCCACTTATAAACCCTTGATGTCTCCCCTGCACTCTACTATTAGACCCTTGCTGTTCCCCCTGCACTCCACTATTAGAACCCTGATGTCTCCCCTGCATTACACTATTGGACCTCTGTTGTCTCTCCTGCACTCCATTATTAGACCCCTGATGTCTCCCCTGCACCCCACAATTAAACCGTTGATTTTCCCCCTGCACCCCACTATAAGACCCATAATATTAGCCCTGCACTCCACTATTAAAACCCTGATGTCTCCCCTGCTTTCCACTATTAGATCTCTGATGCCTCCCCTGCACTCCACTATTAGACCCCTGATGTCCCCCCTGCACACCACTATTCGACCCCTGATGTATCCCCTGCATTCCAATATAAAACCCCTGTTGTCTCCCCTGCACTCCACTATTAGGCATGTGTTGCCTCTCCTGCACTTCACTATTAGACCTCTGATGTCTCCCCTGCCCTCCCTTATTAAACCCCTGATGTCTCCCCTGCACTCCACTGTTAGACCCATAATATTATCCCCGCACGCCAATATTAGAACCCGGATGTCTCCCCTGCATTCCACTATTAGGCCTCTGTTGTCTCTCCTGCACTTCACTATTAAACCCCTGATGTTCCCCCTGCACTCCACTATTAGACTACTTGATGTCTCCCCTGCATCCCAATATAAAACCTCTGTTGTCTCCCCTGCACTCCACTATTAGACATTTGTTATCTCCCCTGCACTCCACTAATAAACCCCTGATGTTTCCCCTGCACTCCACTATAAGACCCATTATATCTGCCCTGCACTCCACTATTAGAACTCTGATGTCTCCTCTGCACTCCACTATTGGACCTCTGTTGTCGCCCCTGCACTCCACTGTTAAACTAGATTTTTTAAAACATTTCATTGGATATGTTTTATAGCAGAAAGTAAAAAAATACTGTTTTTTGGGGTTTTTTTTCAAATTGGATTTTTTTGTTTATAGCGCAAAGAATAAAAACTGCAGAGGTGATCAAATACCACCAAAAGAAAGTTCTATTTGTTGGAAAAAAGGACATAAATTTTGTTTGTGTACAGCGTCGCACGACTGCACAATTGTTAGTTAAAATAACGCAGTGCCGTATCCCAAAAACTGGCCTGGTCAAGAAGGGGGGTAAATCTTACGGAAATCAAGTGGTTAAGTTACCAAACCTTATTGCTCAATAAACCTTGATAAAACCATACAGAAAGATAATATGTGAAGCTTTTATTTAGGTTTTTAGAATTCCTTTTTTGGAAATATTGATAAATCACATTTCATGTTCATAAATAACATTAAGTGTATAAAAAAAATCTAGTAGCACAATCAGCACCTATCTGAACGTGTAATAAAACTGGCAAGGTAAATAGTGTTTGATCTATCAGCAGAAGAGACGCACACACTGGTCTGCGCTGCGTACACGCTGGGAAATCAATAGGGCCGTACACATTGGATCTATACTGATAAGGTAGAAGGAGATGATGGGATTTCCTTGCTCTCAGGTTCTATCGGGTCCGATCGATGTACTCAGACTTCTGTAATAAATATAATGTACAGCTGGGGGGGGGGAAAGGAGCGATCAGCACCTCAGTTTATCTTCCTCTCTTCTCTCTGTAGGAATAAAGTGAAAAAAATTAGTTTACCTTTAAATATATAAACATTTTTTTAAAAATCGCATAGCCATTCGCCAAGCGATCCTCCATGTACATTCGTTCTGTGCAAAATTGCCCAAAAAAAACAAATGTTTCTATGGCTAGGTTTAGACGTGCGCACCTCTGAAAAGCGATCTACGTTCAAATCACTTTTCAGAGGTGATTGACAGGAGGTGAGGACGCGATTTGACACTTTCCCACTGCCTGTTTTAACCCCATTGTTGCCGGAAAAATGTGGCGCAACTGTATGCACTGTGCGGGGCGTTTGAGGCGCTTCCCCATTCAGTGGAATGGGTCGTGTTCATTGGGCTTGCCATCTGCTGATCGTGATATGTTGGATCATTTTTGCCACGGGCGAAAAGCATTGTGACCCCCAGCATGTCAACACCCCCATTCGCAGCCATTGAAGCTGAAGAGGTGGAGCTCAACTCTGCATTTTTAACGCCCCTCCCCAACTGATATAGGCTTTTTTTCTTTTTTTTTCCTCTTTCATTATGTTTAGTAGTAAAGTCCTGTATTATGGCCAGTAGATGGAGCTGAAGAGCTCAGGGAATACATACAGCATTGAAACAAAAGATACAATGTAACAATTTTGGAGAACACTAGAAGGAATTAGCAGATAAATGTAACCACTGATTACCACTATTTATAAGAGAAGCAATTTTATTTTGGGGGGAATCATACTTACGTAGATGGATGCAGCATCGGTCCTCTGCCAGCTATAAGACTGAGAACCGAGCGATCAAACACCGCTGATCGCTCAGTACTCAGAGCAGAGAGCGGGTGACTGTCAAATCACAAGCTCTCGACTCTACCGCCCACGCTCACTGGCAGGGCCGATCCCAGGCGGGGTGCACGGGGTGCAGTGCACCCGGGCGCCAGAGAGGTGGGGGCGCTGAAGCGCCAGAGTGCTCCCCTCCCTCCTCCTCTCTGTGTCCAGAGGCGGCTCCCTCCGCAGGTCACAGCCGCCGAATTTAGGGTTGCCACCTGTACGGGAATGTTCATACCTCCAGCCCACCATCAGTTTTGCACCTCCCCCCCGCTCCTGTAGCTGAGACTGCGCTCCGTTGTGCTGTGTCCCGTCAGCAGCGCGACCCCCTCCTGTCGCTGGATGCACACTCTCAAATAGCACTTGCTCCCCCCGGACGGCTCCTGTCCGGCTTCAGTGGTGACAGTTCCCCTCCATCCACCTCTCCCCCATCAGTGTGCAAATGCCGATCGGCAAATGCAGCCTGTTCTGAATGCGCTCTCTCCCGCCAGCAGCACGCTCCCCCCGAGCCCCCCTCCTTCCCCTGCTCCAGCAGGGCTAATGATTTTTGTCAGTTTCACTGGTGAATGGTGAGAGTAGTGAGTTGGTCCCAGTCCGGTCCCCCTCACCCCTGTCAATGCAGCGCTAGGCTAATGAATCCTGAATGCTGCAGCTCATTGTGTGCTCTCTTCCCCCAGCACCAAGCCACCCCCCCCCCTCTGTCAGCCCCCCCCTCCTCTCTGTCAGCCCCCCCTCCTCTCTGTCAGCCCCCTCTCCTCTGTCAGCCCCCTCTCCTCCTCTGTCAGCCCCCCCTCCTCCTCTGTCAGCCCCCCCTCCTCTGTCAGCCCCCTCTCCTCCTCTGTCAGCCCCCCTCCTCCTCTGTCAGCCCCCCCTCCTCCTCTGTCAGCCCCCCCTCCTCTCTGTCAGCCCCCTCTCCTCTGTCAGCCCCCTCTCCTCCTCTGTCAGCCCCCCCCCTCCTCTGTCAGCCCCCCCCTCCTCTGTCAGCCCCCCTCCTCCTCTCTGTCAGCCCCCCCTCCTCTCTGTCAGCCCCCCCTCCTCTCTGTCAGCCCCCCCTCCTCTGTCAGCCCCCCCCTCCTCTCTGTCAGCCCCCCCTCCTCTCTGTCAGCCCCCTCCTCTCTGTCAGTCCCCCCTCCTTTCTGCCAGCCCCCCTCCTCTGTCAGCCCCCCCTCCTCTGTCAGCCCCCCCTCCTCTCTGTCAGCCCCCCTCCTCTCTGTCAGCCCCCCGTCCTCTGTCAGCCCCCCGTTCTCTGTCAGCCCCCCGTTCTCTGTCAGCCCCCCCTCCTCTGTCAGTCCCCCCTCCTCTGTCAGCCCCCCTCCTCTCTGTCAGCCCCCCCTCCTCTCTGTCAGCCCCGTCCTCTGTCAGCCCCCCTCCTCTGTCAGCCCCCCTCCTCTCTGTCAGCCCCCTCCTCTCTATCAGCCCTCCTCTCTGTCAGCCCCCCTCCTCTGTCAGCCCCCCTCCTCTGTCAGCCCCCCCTCCTCTGTCAGCCCCCCTCCTCTGTCAGCCCCCCCTCCTCTGTCAGCCCCCCTCCTCTCTGTCAGCTGTCAGCCCCCCTCCTCTGTCAGCCCCCCTCCTCCGTCAGCCCCCCTCCTCTCTGTCTGCCCCCCTCCTCTCTGTCTGCCCCCCTCCTCTCTGTCTGCCTCCCTCCTCTGTCAGCCCCCCTTCTCTGTCAGCCCCCCTCCTCTCTGTCAGCCCCCTCCTCTCTGTCTGCCCCCCTCCTCTCTGTCTGCCCCCCCTCCTCTCTGTCTGCCCCCCTCCTCTCTGTCAGCCACCCCCTCCTCTCTGTCAGCCACCCCCTCCTCTGTCAGCTACCCCCAAACAGCACGCACTTCCCCCAGCTTCAGCGGGGCTAATGTCCTGCAGCCGGGTCACACTGCACTGTCTGTGCGCTCTCTCTCTCCCACCCAGCCGCCGGCGCCGATGTCGCCAGAGACAGTGAATGGAGGGCCACTGGACTGGTGTCCTAGCAAACAGGGACACTTTTGCAGGAGAAAGCATGGTATTACAGACTCCGCCCCTAACAGGTTCACACACATACATCTTTGCAGTGGCTCCTGGAAGGTAAGGGTTTTTTTTGTCTCGCTGTAATGGAGTTCTCTATTGGGGGGGCACAGACACTGTCTGATATTTAATCTGTTACTTTCCACTGCTCTACTGACACTGTCCTCTGCTCTACTGACACCATCCACTGGTCTACTGACACCATCCACTGCTCTACTGACACCGTCCACTGCTCTACTGACACCGTCCACTGCTCTACTGACACCGTCCACTGCTCTACTGACACCATCCACTGCTCTACTGACACCATCCACTGCTCTGACACCGTCCTCTGCTCTACTGACACCGTCCTCTGCTCTACTGACACCATCCACTGCTCTTCTGACACCATCCTCTGCCCTACTGACACCGTCCACTGCTCTACTGACACCGTCCACTGCTCTGCTGACACCGTCCACTGCTCTACTGACACCGTCCACTGCTCTGCTGACACCATCCACTGCTCTACTGACACCGTCCACTGCCCTACTGACACCGTCCACTGCTCTACTGACACCGTCCACTGCTCTGCTGACACCGTCCACTGCTCTACTGACACCATCCACTGCTCTACTGACACCGTCCACTGCTCTACTGACACCATCCTCTGCCCTATTGACACCGTTCCCTGCTCTACTGACACCTTCCACTGCTCTACTGACACCATCCACTGTTCTACTGACACCGTCCACTGCTCTACTGACACCGTCCACTGCTCTACTGACACCGTCCACTGCTCTACTGACACCTTTCACTGCTCTACTGACACCATCCTCTGCTCTACTGACACCGTCCACTGCTCCACTGACACCGTCCACTGCTCTACTGACACTGTCCACTGCTCTACTGGCTGACAGTGTCCACTTTTAAGATAGGCTAGTTTCATATTTTAACTGACAATTCTTTTATTAATCAAATCACATTTTATGAGTACACAAATGCTTTTGTTTTATTTAACCATGCCCCTTTAAGTCCCCCCCCCCACTCTTAATGCAATTTGGCCACAGCCACTGTTCACCGTAGTACACCTCATTACTACTCTCATTGGGTAACCCAAGAGGTGTCCCAGGTATTTTACAATTCTATAGAGTGTACTACAAAAAAATTGCTGTGCGACGTGACAGTGTTCGGGTTTGGCTTGAAGAAAAGGTGGCAACCCTACCGCCGATGTAGTTTTCAAGGCTCCTCCTGTCAGGGGTGGTGGTTTGTCCTGGGAGGGGTCTACACCCAGGAAAGTACACCCAGGACCCCAGAGGGAGAGGGCAGTGCTGGGAGAACACCATCAGAGAGAGAACCCCGCTGCCCTGCACCACCAGAGGGAAAGCCACACAGCCTAGCGCCATCCCTGGCGGAGAAAGGAATGGAGTCATTGCAGGAATACAGATCTGGGTGCTACCCAGCGGAGTCGCCACGGGCAATTCAGAGTGAGCTGACTCCTGATCAGAGGAACCATTGCTGTATCGCTGGGTCAGGTGAGAGGGCCGATCGGCCATTATCTACTAACGTCCATAGGAACTGCAGTCTCTGACCATCTCCTGTATTATATCTTCAGTCTCTGACCATCTCCTGTACTATGTCTGCAGTCGCTGACCATCTCCTGTATTATGTCTTCAGTCTCTGACCATCTCCTGTATTATGTCTGCAGTCTATGACCATCTCCTGTACTATGATTGCAGTCTCTGACCGTCTCCTGTACCATTATTGCAGTCTCTGACCGTCTCTTGTATCATGTCTGCATTCTCTGACCATCTCCTGTATTATGTCTGCAGTCTTTGACCATCTCCTGTATCATGTCTACAGTCTCTGACTGTCTCTTGTATCATGTCTACAGTCTCTGACCTTCTCATATATTATGTCTGCAGTCCCTGACCTTCTCCTATATTATGTCTGCAGTCTCTGACCCACTCTTGTATCATGTCTGCAGTCTCTGACCATCTCCTGTATTATGTCTACAGTCTCTGACCTTCTCCTATATTATGTCTGCAGTCTCTGACCATCTCCTGTACTATGATTGCAGTCTCTGACCATCTCCTGTACTATGATTGCAGTCTCTGACCGTCTCTTGTATCATGTCTGCAGTCTCTGACCATCTCCTGTATTATGTCTGCAGTCTTTGACCATCTCCTGTATCATGTCTACAGTCTCTGACTGTCTCTTGTATCATGTCTACAGTCTCTGACCTTCTCCTATATTATGTCTGCAGTCTCTGACCATCTCCTATATTATGTCTGCAGTCTCTGACCCACTCTTGTATCATGTCTGCAGTCTCTGACCATCTCCTGTATTATGTCTGCAGTCTCTGACCATCTCCTGTATCATGTCTACAGTCTCTGACTGTCTCTTGTATTATGTCTGCAGTCTCTGACCATCTCCTGTATCATGTCTACAGTCTCTGACCTTTTCCTATATTATGTCTGCAGTCTCTGAACATCTCCTGTATTATGTCTGCAGTCTCTGACCATCTCCTGTATCATGTCTACAGTCTCTGACCTTCTCCTATATTATGTCTGCAGTCTCTGACCATCTCCTGTACCATGTCTGCAGTCTCTGACCATCTCCTGTACTATGATTGCAGTCTCTGACCGTCTCTTGTATCATGTCTGCATTCTCTGACCATCTCCTGTATTATGTCTGCATTCTCTGACCATCTCCTGTATTATGTCTGCAGTCTCTGACCTTCTCCTGTGTCATGTCTACAGTCTCTGACTGTCTCTTGTATCATGTCTACAGTCTCTGACCTTCTCCCATATTATGTCTGCAGTCTCTGACCGTCTCTTGTATCATGTCTGCAGTCTCTGACCATCTCCTGTATTATGTCTGCAGTCTCTGACCATCTCCTGTATTATGTCTGCAGTCTCTGACCATCTCCTGTATCATGTCTACAGTCTCTGGCTGTCTCTTGTATCATGTCTACAGTCTCTGACCTTCTCCTATATTATGTCTGCAGTCTCTGACCCTCTCTTGTATCATGTCTGCAGTCTCTGACCATCTCCTGTATTATGTCTGCAGTCTCTGACCCTCTCTTGTATCATGTCTGCAGTCTCTGACCATCTCCTGTATTATGTCTGCAGTCTCTGACCAACTCCTGTATCATGTCTGCAATCTCTTACCATCTCTTGTATCATGTCTGCAGTCTCTGACCATCTCTTGTATCATGTCTGCAGTCTCTGACCATCTCTTGTATCATGTTTGCAGTCTCTGACCATCTCCTGTATCATGTCTGCAGTCTCTGATCATCTCTTGTACCATGTCTGCAGTCTTTGACCGTATTATGTCTAGGGGCTCTTTCTAACAGACAGCCCTCTGTGTGTGCATCAGAGAGACTCCCCTCCAGGTCTCATTAGTGTACTCCTCTTTCTGTATTTTCTTTATTGTTAAGAGATCATGGGAGGATCCCAAGGTAACGAAGACTTCTAAGGGGAGCATCTCTGTGTTTGAGTCGTTGCCATAGAAACATTTGTAAAGGGGAGGGGTTGGTAAGATGACCACTCCCCTTTTGTGGGGGCGCCAGAAACATTTCTGCACCCAGGCGTCTGTGACCCTAGGATCGGCCCTGCTCACTGGAGTGCTGGGCTGTGGAGGGGGCGGGAGCAGCTGGCTCAGGCTCTCAGCGGCTCGCTGAGCTGCCTGCCGGTCCAGGCATGTGGGCGGATCCCAACCATGTGGTCGCAATCTTTCCCGAGCCTGGACCCACTCTGTGACGTCAGCCGACAGCGGGCTTCAGCTTCTGCTGAAAACGGGTCACAAGGAGAACTTTGGTTGTACTTCTCCTTTAAAGTAGATCTAAACCCAAACACTAAAATCCTACATATGCAGCCCTACTAGGTAAAAAAACATGCTTTGTTGGAGCTGCAATGCATATGATGCCACCGAAGCTAACAATGGGGCTTATTATCTCACTGACACCAATGATGGGACTTCTTTTAATTCCACTGACACTAACCATGGGGCTTATTATCTGATACCAATGATGGGACTTCTTTTAATTCCACTGATGCCAACCACGGGGCTTATTATCTCACTGACACCAATGATGGGACTTCTTTTAATTCCACTGATGCCAACCACAGGGCTTATTATCTCACTGACACCAATGATGGGACTTCTTTTAATTCCACTGACTTATTATCTCACTGACACCAATGATGGGACTTCTTTTAATTCCACTGATGCCAACCACGGGGCTTATTATCTCACTGACACCAATGATGGGACTTCTTTTAATTCCACTGACTTATTATCTCACTGACACCAATGAAGGGACTTCTTTTAATTCTACTGACACCAATAACTGGTCAGTGGCAAAAAGTTTGAGAAAGGCTGGTCTATTTTGTCTAAAACTTAGCAAAGCATGGAGAAAAAGGTATAGCACTATAAGTCATATATCATGAAGCAACACCCAGTATTAGTGCTGATGATCTTCTACGTCCTCTTTGCAGCCACTTCCTATCTAGGGGTACTCCAGCGATGTCTGAATTGGGTTTCCTGCTGCTGACAATGGTGAACCATGCCTGTGCATTTGAAATGGCCCATACAAGGGCATAGCAATGTAGGGGCACAATTGGGAGACAGGACCAGAGTGTTGTCACCCTTTACCAGGAAGTAACTGAACACGGCCCCTAAGGCCTGATTCACACCTATGCATTTTTTGTGCTTTTTGCATTTTGCAGATTTCCACTACAGAACGTGTTCCATAAGAAACCATGTTAATTGGACTGTAGTGCAAATGTGCAAAATGCAAAAAGCACTAAAAATGCATAGGTGTGAATCCAGCCTTATGGCAGGATCAACAAGGATTATTTTAATAAAAGCAGCAGGTTTTGATATACTGGAGATCAGTTTTTTAATTACATGAACATGTTAAAGCTTCTATGAGAGTGTAGAGATTGGGTTTAGATATACTTTAAGGAATATACCTCACATAGATGAGATTATATTTTCTTATTTTCTCTTGCATGCAACAGAGTTCAACTTTGAACACAGATTGGTGATTTTCTATTCAGCACAGGTGAGTCAGCCGGGCCGGTGTTGTCTGTAATCTCTCCTCCAGAATAAATCTTCAACAGCCCTGCAATCCAAACACTAGCAATCTAATCCTGCTAGTGAGCAAACTGTGCACAAGATTATCTCAGTGTGCAGGTGTTGTACTTGCCTGCGTTGAGCACATAGGGCGATAACCCGTCCTGCTGACCCTCCCTTCAAACGCAAATATTTTCTTTGTCGTCACACCCCGATCAGGCTCCCCTTCCAACTGCCTGCATTCCTGGGCACAATGGTGGCCCGTTCTATAGGACAGGTATGGTGACTTTATCCCAACTATTTATCTCACTGTGTTTATCCCAAAACAATATATATATATATATATATATATATATATATATATATATATATACACATATACACACGCACATTATATTACCAAAAGTATTGAGACACCTGCCTTTACACACACATGAACTTTAATAGCATCCCAGTCTGAGTCCGTAGGGTTCAATATTGAGTTGGCCCACCCTTTGCAGCTATAACAGCTTCAACTCTTCTGGGAAGGCTGTACACAAGGTTTAGGAGTGTGTCTATGGGAATGTTTGACCATTCTTCCAGAAGCGCATTTGTGAGGTCAGGCACCGAAGGTTGGAGGAGAAGGCCTGGCTTGCAGTCTCCGCTCTGATTCATACCAAAGGTGTTCTATCGGAATGAGGTCAGGACTCTGTGCAGGCCAATCTAGTTCCTCCACCCCTAACTCGCTCATCCATGTCTTTATGAACCTTGTTTTGTGCACTGGTCCAAAAGATTTGGTGGAGGGGGGATTATGGTGCGGGGTTGTTTTTCAGGGGTTGGGCTTGGCCCCTTAGTTCCAGTGAAGGGAACGCTTAAAGAGGAAGTGAACACTGATGGGTTTACTTCCTCTTTGTTTCCCTGCAAAGGTAAAACATAATGGGCTACTATGCATTGCATAGTAGCCCATTATGTGTCACTTACCTGACACAGGAGCCTGTGATGTCACCGCTGTCCCTTCTCCTATGAAGCGTCCATCTTCCTTCCGGGTATCGCGGCTCTGGCTCTGTGATTGGCCCGGAGCCGCGATGATGTCACTCCCGCGCATGCGCGTGGGAGCCGCCACTAATGGCATGATCGCCGTTAGAGACGGCACACTCAGCGTGCCTGCGCGCCACTGTCATCGGTGAATGTCTTTTGCAAATATCTCCTAAACCGTGTAGGTTTAGGAGATATTTCTTGCACCTACAGGTAAGCCTTAATCTAGGCTTACCTGTAGGTAAAGGTGGTCTGTAAGGGTTTACAACCACTTTAAGGCGTCAGCATAGGGGCGTGGCCTAACGCAGCATGTGAGCGGACGTTTTTCTTAGCAGCTCTGTGATCCCTCTGCACAATCCTGTGTAATCCTCTTCACCTGCCACACAAACTCAGCTGAAATCTCTCCTGTATGCTTGGGGAAGACTCTGCAACATTCCTGGGGGATTCTGGTGGATGGGAAAACGAAAGAAACAGCCCCCGGCCAGTATGAGTATTACCACACGCTCTGGTCAAGATGGCCGCCGCTCCACCATCCCACACTCGTCCCTGGCATCCACACCGGATCTTTTTGATGAGGAGCCTGATCCCTCACTAACACCCTCTCCTGGGACCTCGGCACCCCCGGCGCCATCGGTCATCCCTCCCCACAGCGATGATGGCCTAGAGGACAGTCCGGAACCGGAACCTACCCTGCTGGATGTCCTTAAACTAATTAAGGTAAACCATTCAGATATTATGGGGAAAGTGGAGGAACTTAAACTGGACATAACAATTATGCGCCAGGACATGCATAAAATGAGGGACCGAGTCTCTGAGACTGAACGCCGTATTAGCGACTTTGAAGATGCTGTCGGCCAGGTCCAAGCTACCCAAAAAACACATGGCACTAAAATCCTTTCCCTGGAGGACAAGGTAGACGATTTGGAGAACCGTCTGCGCAGAAATTAGCTGCGTCTGGTGGGCCTTCCTTGGCGGGTAGAGGGTTCTGACCCGGTCTCTTTCCTGGAAAGCTGGTTTACCCAGGAATTCGGCAAAGACTGTCTATCCCCCTGTTTTGTCCTGGAGCATGCTAATAGAGTGCCTGGCAGGCCACTTCCTGCTGGCAACCCTCCCCGCACTATGGTAATCCGTCTTCTCAATTACCATGACAGGGACTCTATTCTGCGTGCAGCCCGCATAAAAGGGAGCCTAAAGATCAACAACGCATCTGTGTCTCTGTTTCCTGATTATTCTCCGGCGGTCCGCGTCTCAAGAGCCAAGTACCAACACATTAAGATGAAGTTGAGGGAGAAGACCATCCAATACCTTATGCTATTTCCAGCCACGTTGAGAGTTGTGCACCAAGGCCAGGTGCACTTTTTCCAAACCCCAAATGCTCTTTCTTGGTTTGAGTCTCTGCATCAGCCGGGTCGCATGTCTGACCGTACCCCGGACACCTGAGCTAAGTATTCTTCTGGAAATAAGTTTATTTTTCCTTTTTTTCTTTCTTCCCGGCCAGTGGGCCTTAACCTGTGGCAGGTGACTCTAGTTACCTGTTTTCATAAGAGGACAAGATCTCAAGCTGGGATCTATGCTGCTACTTGTATGCATATTTGGTTGACACCTGACTTTCTTTAAGTTTCGGTCGCTGATTTGCCTGTATTGGCCATGTTTCTAGTATATACTAGCAGTTGCGGGTCTAAGCCTCCTCCTGGTTTTTGGGGTAAGGCAGGGGTTAAATATAAGCTACTGCCAGTTCTCACTGTGTCTTTACTAAACATAGGTATGTTGTGTGCATGGATGATTGAGGTGTGTAAGAGTGTGTTTGGTTTTTGTCCTGCCTTGTCCTCCCTCTGGGATTGCAGCCATGACAACACCTTTGATTTGTTGACTTTCAATAATTTAATATGTCTTTGGTCAAGTGTATCTCCTGGAATGTCCGGGGTCTAAATTCAAAATTTAAAAGGGCTTCCATGTTTGACTTTCTCAAGACACATAAGCCTCATATACTGTGCCTGCAGGAGACACCTTGTGGGGTCAAAAGTGCTTGCCTTAAAAAAAACACTGGGTTATGCATGGATACCATTCCACATTTTCCAATTATGCCAGGGGGGTGTCCATCCTCATAAGGAAGGGCCTCCCCTTCTCATGTGACAGATTGATTTTAGACCCTAATGGGCGGTAAATTTTTCTTCACTGCAAAATACACGCCACCCCGTTACTTTTGGTGGTAGTATATGCTCCCCCCTGTCACGGCTGCACTCTTTACAGATCTGTGTACAAAATTATCTGATTTGCCCACATTAGCCACCCTTATTGTGGGGGATTTTAACTCTGTAGTTGACCATATCTTGGATAGACTGAAACCCATTCAGTACGAATCTAGGCTGTTTTGTCAGTGGTGTACCTCCTTTTGATACACTGACCTATGGCGACAACAAAACCCTTTGGACAGGGAATACTCTTGTCAGTCCCGGTCTTACCGTACTCTTTCCAGGCTGGACTACACCCTCGGGACTTCTGACATGACCTCATATATCCGGACAGTGTACTACATATCTATCGATTTCTGACCACTCCGCCCTATGTGTTGAATTACTGCTTGGCCACAGACCCTCCTTTCGGTTGTGGAGGCTCAGTCCCCTTTGGATATTTACTACCGAATTTGAGCAGCCGGTCCGGCGTGACATGTCCCTATATTGGGGGGACAACGCCAGATCGGCTTCTTTTGGCCCCACGTGGGATGCCTTCAAGGCGTCCGTACGGGGCTCATACATCTCTAACATTGCTAAACATAAGAGGTCCTCCGGAGCTGCTCTTCTGGCCTTGGAGTCCTCTCTGCAGGCCGCTAGGGCCCAATACTCTGCGCTCCCCACCCCGGACTCTCATGGAGTCCTGGTGGGGGAGCACAGGGCCCTGGATCTCCATAGGGTGGACGCAACGCGGACTCAGCAGTTATATTTTTCTGCCAGGCTACATGAGTATAGTGGGAAAAATAGTAAAATGTTAGCTTTTCTCTCGCACTGAATATATAGATAGGACTATACCACAGATTCAATTGCCTGATGGCATTGTTACCTCGGAGCCATTGATCATAAATCAGACGTTTAAGTCCTTCTACCAAAACTTATATGCAGCCCCCCCTTCCCCGGGGGATGCAGAAACACTGGGGTTCTTTTGACTCCCTTCAGTTTCCTGTACTGGAAGACTCCCACGTCTCCATCCTAGACACCCCTCTGACAATTGATGAGATTACTGACGGAATGGTACAAAACGTATTCCGACGAATTGGCGCAGAAATTACTGCCCCTTTGTAATCGGGCAATGGAGGAGGGTGAACTTCCTCCCTTCATGACAGAACCCCCTATTGTAGTGCTACCCAAGCCTGACAAAGACAAACTGTTGTGCGGGTCATACCGTCCGATCTCGTTACTAAACAGCGATGTTAAAATACTAGCGAAGGTTTTAGCTCTAAGATTACAAAAGTTCATTCTCCATCTTGTCCACAGGGACCAGACAAGGTTCATGCCTGGGAAGAGTACATATGACAACATTCGTTGCCTTTATTTAAATGTTCACAGGGCTGCCACTGACAAGAGGAGCGGACTGGTACTATCACTAGATGTGATGAAAGCATTTGATACGGTTAGCTGGTCTATTCTTTGGGAAACTATGCATCTTATGGGTTTTAGCATCCAATTTATTGCATGGGTCAGTTTGCTTTATACCAACCCCAAGGCAAGGATAAGTACCAATAAAGATGTTTCGGGCATGTTTAGTTTGCAGAGGGGTACCAGGCAGGGTTGCCCGCTTTCGCCACTTCTGTTCGCACTAGCCATTGAGCCACTTGCTCTGGCAGGGTGCGGCAGACGGTGACGGTGGGAGGCATCTGCTATGGTGAGCTGTCGGAGAGGATCTCTCTATATGCGGATGATGCTTTTATTTATTTGGATGGCTCAGAGCTGTCCTTTATCTCTTTGATGGAGGTTGTGGAGGAGTTTGGGAGGACCTCGGGACTGAGAGTTGGCTGGGAAAAGTCTGTTGCATTCCCTATAGGCCCCGAAAAGGATTATGCTTACCTAGCCCGATCTAAGTTGACCATATGTCATACATTCAAATATTTAGGAAATATTTATTAACAATAACCTATCAAGTTTCCAGACCCTCAATATTACACCGATTATAACACATATGGAGACCAGGATACGCTCCTGGGCCTCACTACCAATAAATTAAATTGGACGCGTAAATATTTTTAAAATGATATACTTACCCAAATTTCTTTAAGTTTTTCGGGCTTCCCCAATCTTTTTTTTAAAAAAACTATTTACTAAAATTAATTCACTTGTGTCCTCCTTCCTTTGGCAGGGTTCGAGCCCGATAATTGCACAGACCTCACTTCAGGCTGTAAAGCTGGATGGTGGGTTAGCTTGCCCTAATTTACGTCACTATTTTATAGTATCACAACTTGTTTATGTTTATGACTGGTTTCTGGAGACCTCCTCTTCCTGCTCCACCGCTCTGTTGACTGCAATTAATGGCCCCAGGGCCTCACTTGTTGATACATTACATAGGTCAGTGCCTAAAAGCTGCTCTAGGGGCTCACCGATTGAAGTGGGTTGGCTAGCCTGGCATGAGGGTAATAAAGTAATCACAAAACCAGAAGGGGTGTCCCCCAAGGCTCCTTTATGGCATAATCCTAATTTTCTAGAGCTCATGGGTCACCCAGATTCTCAGTGGTGGACAGGACTTGGTATTACCCATATCTCTCAGATTTATTTCAATGATATATTTATCTCATTTGAAGATCTGAAGGCTAGGTTTGGTGTAACAAACAAATTTTATTTCAGGTACCTCTTATTACGCCATGCCGTCAAGGCACAGTTTTCTGGTCTGTCCCTGGAGCTCACTGAATCATCTCTAGAGGCGCTAATGTCTTACCCGGACATTAGAAAACTGGTCACGGCTGTATATTCCCACCTGCAGGCTGCGGGGGTCAAACACTTTCAGATTGCTCAGCGGAAATGGGAAAGGGAAATGCCTGGGTTGTCAGAGGAGGGATGGGAGGAGGCCTCAGAAGTATGCTTCCTCGACCTTATTGGATCAAATGACCAATATGTACAATTTAAATTTATACACCAGTTACATTATACTCCTGCCAGGCTGGCCCATATGGGATTTGATTCCGCTGCTTCCTGCATTAGATTTGGCTTCTCTGAAGCTGGATATATGCATATGTTTTGGTCCTGCCCTGTCCTGTCCGCCTTTTGGAGGGACCTATTTTCTTTTTTTTAAAACACACTACAAATACAGGTGCCTCGCACCCCGGAGGTTGGACTATTGGGTGTGTTGAATGACTTTGTACACAGGACTCATACTCGTACTCTTGTCCGTATAATATTATTTTATGCTAGAAAGTTAATTTTGATGCAATGGAAGACTGCAACTGCTCCAGATGTTCAAATATTGTACCGTATGTTGAATAAAGTTATACCAATTTTTAAATTGGTCTATAAGGGCAGGTCCTGCTCAAAAAAAATTCACAAAGATTTGGCAGCCCTGGCTTGATATAGCGGACTCCTTTTGGAAGGACACTCTGCTCTCTCAACCATAGCCGACCATGGTCTCCCCTGGACAAGCTTTGGTGTCTATGACAGGCCGTTGCCTCAGGGTTGGCTGGCCTTTTGGTTACCGCAGTTGAGGGGGCAAGGGAAGTGAGGCTGGACCAAGTTTGTCTCTTTGTGTGAAAGTGTTGATGTGTGTGTGTGTGTGTGTGTGTGTGTGTGTGTGTGTGAATGTTGTGTGAACAGATGTATCCCCACTGTTTATTGCACTAAGATCTACGGCAGTTGGGCCCTACATGGCTCACACTTATTAACCTCTTATACCTATTGGCAAAAGTTTATTCCTCCGTTGAGGAATCTTGAAATAAGATATACAACTATATCAGTTGGCCCCGTTGGGCTATTGTAATTTCTTTTCTATTTTGTAAAAGAGATTTGTTTATGGATATCTCTGCAATGTATGAACCTGTACATTATTTTTTATCAAAATAAATGAAAACAAATTAAAAAAAAAAAAAGGCGTCAGCATACCAAGACATTTTGGACAACTTCATGCTCCCAACTTTGTGGAAACAGTTTGGGGATGGCCCCTTCCTGTTCCAACATGACTGCGCACCAGTGCACAAAGCAATGTCCATTAAGACATGGATTTTGAGTTTGGGTTGGAGGAACTTGACTGGCCTGACCTCAACCCAATAGAATACCTTTGGGATGAAGTAGTAAGGAGTCTGACCTCACAAATGCACTTCTGGAAGAATGGTCAAACATTCCCATAGATACAGTTCTAAACCTTGTGGACAGTCTTCCTAGAAGAGTTGAAGCTGTTATATCTGCAAAGGGTGGGACAATGCAATATGAAACCCTATGGACTAAGATGGGGATGCCATTAAAGTTCATGTGCGTTTAAAGGCAGCCGTCAAAATACTTTTGGCAATATAGTTTATCTGCTTGCCTTATAGCAGTGGTCTCCAAACTGTAGCCCTTTGCTTGCCTTTATCCAGCCCTTGAGGCATTATTCCTGCCACTGACACCAACAATGGCGAACTATTCCTTCCCCTGACACCAACGATGGGGCATAATTCCTTCCACTGACAACAAAAACTGGGCACACCAACTATTTCTCCCCCTAATATCAAAGATCAAGCATTGTGTACTCCCACTGGGCACAGTTCAGCCCCCCTAAAGTCTAAAGGACAGTAAACTGGCCCTTTCTTTAGAACGTTTGGAGACCCCTTCCTTAGAGGATCAGGAAGGATTTTTATTGCCTTTTTGAGTATACTGAACTATGCTAGTGTACAAGGGTTGTTTTGCCTCCTTTTGGATCAACTGCAGGTCTAGGGTTTTTTTTGAATTTTTCATACGTTCTCATTGAATTGCTGCACCAAAAAAAAAAACACCTGTACTTATTCCAAGAAAAACACAAGAGAAATGCACATTTATGAATATACTCAGAGCAGCCCGTCTGGCACCAACAACCATGCCACGTTCAAAGTCATTTAAATCCCCTTTCTTCCCCATTCCAATGCTCGGTTTGAACTTCAAAGCAAGTTGTCTTCATCACGTCTAGATGCCTAAATGCATTGAGTTGCAGCCATGTGATTGGCTGATTAGCTATTTGTATTACCAAGCAACAGATGTACCTAATAAAGTGGCCGGTGAGTGTATATAGCACTGTCAAGTTACGCAGCGCTTTACATATATATTGAACATTCACATCAGTCCCTTCCCTCAAGGAGCTTACAATCCGAGGTCCCTAACTCACTTTCATACATACACATACTGGGGACAATTTAGAAAGGAACCAGTTAACCTACCAGCATGTCTTTGGTGGGCGGGAGGAAGCCCAGGCAGGCACAGAGATTGGGTTGGGATTCGAACCGTCAACCCTAGTGTTGCTAGGTGGAAGCGCTAACCACTTAGGCCTGATTCACACCTATGCATTTTTAGTGCTTTTTGCATTTTGCAGATTTGCACTACAATCCATTTAACATAGTTTCCTACGGAACACGTTCTGTAGTGCAAATCTGCAAAATGCAAAAAGCACTAAAAATGCCATAGGTGTGAATCAGGCCTTAGCCACGGTGTTTCCCACATTTAAAAAAGACAGATTCCATCCACATACCTCCTAAGGAGGTTCTAATCATTGGCACCTAATCTGGAACACCGAATTCTAATTTCATGGATTTGAAGTAGTGGGAAATGGGGATGTACTTTGTTTGTGATAAAACTGCATTTTCATTAATATTATGAGAATGAATACACAATGAGGTTTCAAGCAACTTTCACAAATCTCCTGATTGAATCCAATTAGAAAAATCTGTGAATCTGGGTGAAACATGTGTGCACACATTTATAAAGTGACCCTCATCGGGTCTAGAGATAGCTCCTGAGGGTTGGTTAGTTATAGTCTCAAATATGCACAAATGTATGAAATCTATGGCAGTAAAGGAAAACTCCACACCAGATGGTACTATACACATTCCAGACTGAATAGATTTTGCCCCTTGGCCCCGGGGAACTCTTTTAGAGGTTGCCCCGAATCCGATAGAGGCACACATCTCCACATATTTTGGATCTGTAGAGTTCATCAGCCCCTATGGCAGAAGATAGCTACCAAGGTTGCTCAAATTCACTTTACCCTGACTTATCAGATGTGCCTTTTTTCGCAGAACTTCCAGAGGCTACCACCCCAAGCTCAGAAACTTGCCCACACTCTATTCAGTGCAGCACATTGGGCAATAGCGCTACATTGGAGTTCGCCAGTAGTCCCCTGGGACCAAGTTTTAAGACGCATGGAAGCAATTTGCCTTATGGAGCGAGTCCACCACACGATGATGGACACTATGCTGGTATTTGAAAGGAAATGGGCCTCTTGGTCATCATATGGTTTTTGAAGTTTTGGTTTGTTTTTACATACATACACATATTATTGTACAGCCGGAGTGCCGTTGTTCCCCTCCCCCCTTCCCCTCCCTATGATTTTCTATTTGTTATACCTCTTAATTTTTCTTTTATGCATATATGCTAGTTCCAGTTACCTGATATGAAAGCCACAGGACATGGATAACCTTATAAATTCTTTATGTAACCATCTGCCACTCGTTTTGTGGCCAATATCGGTTTGAATATGAGATGGTATCAGATATTATGTACATAGCTATGTGTTGTATCTGATTTATGTCTTTTTGTTTACTACAAAATAAAAAACGTTTGTAAACAAAAAGGAAATAAAGTGACCCTCATGGCAATTTTATGGGGGTTATTTACTAAAGGCAAATCCACTTTACACTACAAGTCCACTTGGAAGTGCAGTCGCTGTAGATCTGAGGGGGGACAATGCAAGGAAAATAAAAAAAACAGCATTTTAGCTTGCACATGATTGGATGATAAACTCGGCAGAGCTTCCCCTCATTTCAGATCTTACCCTTAGATCTACAGCGACTGCATTTCCAAGTAGTGCAAAGTGGATTTGCCTTTAGTAAATCAACCCCTATGTGTCCTTTGTTCAAATCCCCCCTTTATTGGTAAGCATTGTTTGAATGAAGATATAATGACTGCCTGTTCAAATACGCTAAAAAAGTAACAATTTCCATGGGGTGTGCTTAATTTTTCACATGACTGTACATAAATACAGCGTATAGTATATATAGTTTTTATTATTACTATCATTTTCAGTTTTCTTATCTGGATTGTACAATTGTGAAAATGTTATAAAGATTTTGCCAAAAAAAAAAAAAAGTTTAAGCACAAACCTTTTCAACTCAGATTTTGCGCCCCTATAGCTGCACCCAGTTTGTCACTCTTGTCATACTACTTTGGGTCGTCCCATTGTTAGCTGTGTAAAGCAGGTGTCTCCAAACTTTCTAAACCAAGGGCCAGTTTACTGTCCTTCCAACTTTAGGGGAGCCGGACTGTGGCCAGTGGAAGTGAACAATGCCCTAGTTTTGGTATTAGAGAAAAGGTGTCCCATCGTTGATATCAGTGGGAGGAATAATGCCCCATTGTTGGTGTCAGTGGGAGCAATAGTGCCCAATTGTTGGTGTCAGAGGAAGGAATAGTGCCTCATTGTTGTTGTCAGTGGGAGGAATAGTGTCCCATCCATCATTGGAGCACAGGTGTGTCAGGAGGAGGCTGTCTGTCTGGAGCTGCTGCAGATCCGTGTGAGAGGGGACTGGTGAGGAAATCTATCCCAGCTCTCCTGGCCCCTTTCTGGGGAAGCCATGGAGGCCAGCAGGGCCTCTCCTGCTGGAAGCTCTCAGCCATCTCCTGGGCCATCAGGTGACATGCCTTCCTCTGTACAAACCATGGCTTGTGATCTTTCTGCCCCTGGTAAGGATGAAGGCTCAGAGGCAATTCAGGAGCGAGTGGTGGCCGGGATTAAAGCCCTGAATAGAGAAAGAGACAAGCTCTATAAACTGAGAGCGGAGCTGAAGCGCCTGAGAAGGCAGCGTGAGGGCTTGCACAGCCAGAAACGAGGGTCCATGGATCCGGAGATCCAACTGGCCAAGGTCCGGGTGGAACATCAGGAGACCATTGTGTCCATCATGGAAGGAAGAGATGGGCCATTTAAGGAAAAGTTTTACAATGATAAAAGGTTTGCGAGGATGACAAAGATGGAGGTGGAGGAGGAGACCCCCAGTTCTGACCCCCTGCCCCCTCAGGTAGAGGTAAGCAGCCCCATGCCTTCCCAGGACTCAGGAGGCATGCTCAGGGCCATCCAGGTAATGGAGTCTCCTGTGCGGGGGGATCAGCTGGCGTTTGGTGATGAGAACATAACTGATAATGTGCCTGATAATGTCAAGCCCCAAGCAGGGGATGAATCTGTTTTTGTGTCATCTAGCACCATGAGCAATGTTGAAAGTGTGCCCAGTGACAATCAAGTTTCTAATGCTATGTGTAGCAATGTTGTACCTGCTAATGCTGCAGCGCAGCAAGAGCTGCATTTAAAAAATGACATTTCTGAAAAGGAACTACCGGTGTCAGCAGAGCCTATTAACTCTCCTTTGGCTGAGTCTAAAGATGTTTGCCCCACAGCTGCTGGAGACTCTACAGTGCAGCATCAGGAGACAGCTGGTATTGCAGCAACTGTGACTATTCCTGATGGGAAATTGAACGTGTGTGTGTCTGACAGCAATTGTACAAGTGTGATGGACAATCGTCCCAGCTCAGTCCAAGCAAATAATAATAATGAACAGACTACTGTGACTTCAGTGTGGGGCCTTGGCCCTGATAAACCCACGTTTGCTCAGGTGGTACGCTCTGCTCCTGGTAGCTCCGCCCCCAAGCGGGGTTTCCCCCTGCAGCCTACCACTTTGGGCACCCCAGGATCTGGTCTTGGGTCTCTGGCTTCTGCTGGGGGTCCGAGAAGAAATGTGGTAATTCTCAAATGGGAAGGTGGTGCGATCCCTCCAGCACGGCGTGCAGTGGTGGATTTGATTTTGGAGATGGGTTTTGGGGCAAACGACCTGTATGCTCTAATACATGTTGCTGGGACACGGGATTATACCATTAGTTTCACCAGGCCAGAGGGTCTTGACCTGTTCTGGGAGCGATATGAGGCTCGGTGCAGGTCAAGACCTGAATGGGAAGGTCTGGCCCCAGTTGCGGTTTCGCAAAGGTCAACGGTGAAAAAGATAACCATCATACTCACCAATGAGAGTGTTCCTGCTCGGGACCTAGAGGTCTGGTTAAGGAACTATGGTGAGGTTTTGACTAAGCCCAGCAAAATCCTTGATGAACGTAACATCTGGACTGGGGGTTGGTCGGTTACAGTCAGGTTGGCCAGGGATGGGAATGTTGTCCGTCACCTGCCCTCCTCAGCTTTTATAGGGAGGGATAGGATGACTATTTTCTACCCTGGTCAGCCGAAGCTGTGTCACCGCTGTGGAGAAAAGGGGCATTTGAGCTCTTCCTGTTCAGCCTTGATATGTTCAGTGTGTCGGGGTCAGGGTCATATGGCCAAGGACTGCACCGAGATGATCAGGTGCAACCTGTGCCTGCGCCTTGGCCACCCCTACAGCAGATGTCCTGAAGCCTGGCACAATATGGAGAAGGAGGTAATAGATGACATGTCAAGGCTGGACAGGATGGAGGGTGAGGCCCCTGGTGTACCATCCTCCTCTGCGGTGACTGACTCCCCTGGTCCTGCTCAGGGTCCCTCCCCAGTTCCTGTGGCCACCCCTCCTGTGTCTGTAAGTATTCCTTCTGTATCTGTCTCTGTGTCCCCCCAGCCTACTGTACCCTCTCCTCATGTGTCAGAACCTTCCAAGTCTGTGCCCCCCGAGTCAGTTACCCCCCAGGAGTCTACCCCTCCTAAGACAGATTCAAAGGGAGCAACCCCCCCACCAGGAGTGGTAGTGGGTATTAAAAAGGTCGCTTCTGCCTCT
The DNA here is from genome assembly GCA_037952835.1 of Lithobates septentrionalis. Lineage (NCBI taxonomy): Eukaryota > Metazoa > Chordata > Amphibia > Anura > Ranidae > Lithobates > Lithobates septentrionalis. The sequence continues at coordinate 582,034 of JBBDGP010000758.1, read as the reverse complement.
CTAAAGGAGTCTTCTGTAAAGACTTCAAAGAAAAAAACAGGAGATAAGGGCATCTCTGAAGCTGACCTGCAGTACCTGGAGGAGAGAAGGAAGGTTGGGAAGCGGAAGAAGCAGGTGGTGAGGACGGAACGGGCTCCAGTGCCTGTCTCCAACCGTTATAGGTCCTCTAAGTGGGAGATTTCCTCATCTGGAGCTTCTTCGGAGCGAAGTTCTGATTCTGAGATGGAGTTTGAGGCGGCCTCAAGAAAGAGAGAGGCTTCTGGTGATGAGCAGCAGAGGGGAGCTAAGAAGCAATCCACCCAATAACCCAAATGGCGGTTCCCCCTCCGTTAAAAGTGGTGACAATAAATGTCGCCAGCATTAAGTCAGTAAGAGCTCGTTCTATGGCCTTCTTTTTGTTCAGCCAATTAGATGCTGAAATTTTATTCTTGCAAGAGACTAGGCTCACCTCCTTGGCAGATATTCATATGGCCAAGAGAGAGTGGAGGTATGGTCCATCTTACTGGTCTCTTGCGGCCGAGTCTTACGGCGGTGTGGCGGTGTTGTTTAAAACCGGCATGGTAACTATCCGGCGGGTTATTGAGGTGGAGATTGGGAGATGTATGGTCTTAGACGTCCTTGTGGGAGGGCAGGACCTGCGCCTAATTAATGTCTATGGGCCGCACACAAAGTGGGACAGGAAATGCCTTTTTACAAGAATCAAGCCATTTCTTTTTACATCCCGGCAAGTGGTCTTTGGAGGTGACTTTAATACAGTAACTAGGCCCAAGGACAGGAAGGACTTCAAGGACAGGCTGGGATATGATAGCATTTTTTTAAATAGTATGGTTAGGGATGCTGGTCTTGTGGATGTGCACATTAAGCACCTCCCGGATGACACTGGGTTCACCTTTCATCGAGGTAATAGTCAGAGTAGAATAGATAGGTTTTTTTTGAAGGAGACCTCTGCTTTCTCACCCCCAGTGGTGCAGGCAGTAGAGTTCTCTGATCACTGTATGCTATCTGTGGTCCTGAATGCTTCAGACGCCCCTCAGAGGGGTAAGGGCATCTGGAGATTGAATTCGACTCTACTCAAGGAAGAACATGTTAGACAATCCTTTGAGGAATTCTTTCAGGCACAGGTGACCATCCTGGACTTTTGTAGCAGCAAGGCTGAGTGGTGGCAGCTGACCAAAAAGAGGATCGCTGGATTCTTCAGGGGCCTAGCCAATAGAAAGCAGTTTAATAAATACATGACCTACCAACGTTTACGGAGGAAGCTGGATATTCTTGTCTCGAGAGGTGGAGATCCTGGGGAAATCTCCGAAGTGAAACTCCTTCTCAGGAAGTGTCAATATGACCGGCATGCCTCTTTGGTTCTGGAGAGGGACTATGGGAAGTACCACTCGCCTGACCCTTACCAGAACTGCAAACAAGGTGTAGCTGTTAAAACGGTCGTTGGCCTTAAAGACAGTACAGGTTCCTTGACAAAGTCCAGGTCAGGGATTCTGGAGGTCGTGAGGTCCTTTTATGCTGACCTTCTTGGGAGGAAAGAGCTTGACCGTGACAAGATGGAAGGCTTTTTGGACTCTACTCCAGGTCTAAATGATGAAGATGTCCCATTGATGAATTTGACAGAGGAGATCACAGTTGAAGAGGTGATGAGGGCAATTGAACAACTTGCCATCAAAAAGTCACCTGGACCGGATGGCTTGACGGCTGAGTTTTACAAAGCCTTTAAGTCTATTCTGGCCCCACATTTGGTAGAGGTTTTTAACAGTTGCCTTGCTGAGGGGGTACTTCCCCCTTCCATGAGGCACTCAGCTGTGATTCTTCTTTCAAAGGGTAAAGATCCTTCGATGATTGAGAATTGGCGCCCCATCAGCCTTCTTAATGTCGATAGAAAGATACTGGCAAAGATATTTTTCTGGCGCCTATCGTCAGTAGCAGAGTCTTTGCTTTCTCGCCATCAGCACTGTTCGGTCCAGGGTAGGTGCACCTTCACAGCGGTTTTAGCTGTCCGGGAGGCCTTGGAGCGGTGCAGGGCTGCAGGCTGGGGAAAGTATTTGCTGACATTGGATCAGGCAAAGGCTTTTGATCGTGTCAACCATGAGTACCTGTGGTTGCTCCTTAGTAAGTACGGTCTGCCGGGTGGTTTTGTCGATTGGTTAAAAGTCTTGTATAAGGGGGCAGAAAGCTTTCCTCTTGTTAATGGTTGGGTTGGGCAGTCCTTTGAGGTTGGCTCCGGGGTGCGCCAGGGTTGTCCCCTGAGTCCCCTGCTCTATGTGTTTGCAATCGACCCTTTCATCAGGAGGCTAGAGAGCAGCATGTTGTGTGGGGTACCAGTGGGTCTCCCGGGTGAGCCGCCTTTGAGGGTTGTTGCCTATGCGGACGATGTGTCAGTGATTGTCACCGGGGCGGATGAAGCAGAGGAGGTGGTCTCTCTGACATCACGGTATTCTGAAGCATCAGGCTCCAAGATCAATCAGGAAAAGAGTGAAGTCTTCTGGATGGGAAAGGAAGGTGAGGGTTTTGATCTCCCGGACACCTTTCCAGTGCCCCAGGAAAGAATTAAGATTCTAGGCATTGAATTTGGACCCGGCGATTATGGCCTCAAAAACTGGGAAGGCAGACTGGAAATTGCCAATACTAAGGTGGTCAGCTGGAAGAAATGGAAGTTATCTATGAGGGAAAGGGTTGATCTGATTAAGACTTACCTGATTCCGATCTTTTTGTATGTCAGCTTTGTCTGCATCTTGCCAGTGTCTCTCTATGCTAGGGTCAGTAGTGTGTTCTTCCAGATGTTGTGGGGGAACAGACTGAACCCCATCAAGAGGAATGTCACCTATCTATCCAGGAGGGAGGGTGGCTTAGGTATGGTCAACCCAGTTCTTTTCTTTTCACTGCTTTTTCTCAAGTTTAATATTGGTAATATGCTTGCAGTGGAACCTCCTGCATGGGCAGGCATTTTTAGATCTTGGTTTAGGCCTTTTCTGTGACTTTGGGAAGAAGGTGGCCAAGTGAAGAATCTCAGGGGTCATCGTGGTCAGCTACCAGCCTATGTCGCTCCGTGCCTGAAGTTATTACGGCAGTGGCGATTGTCGGCTGAAGATCTCAGATCGGTTCCGAGGAAAGTCCTTATGAGTCGAGTCTTGAGTGAAGTCTTTCATGACCCACTGGCCTTAAGGGATTGCCCAGGCCCAGTTTTGAGGGCAGGGTTAAGACTTATTAATTTGGACAGAGTACCTCCTAAATTCAGGGATCTGGCCTGGATGTGCTTCCATGGGAGGCTCTATGTTAGGGGCAATTTGAAATTCCGCAGTGGGGTGGATCGTAGCTGTCCTCGGGAGGAATGTGCAGGTGAGGAGGAGACTATGGACCATTTTCTGCTTCATTGCCCTTTTAACATAGAGGTGTACAAACAGGTGGGGCGGGCCCTCGGTGTTCCTTTCCTCTCCAGGCTGGGTTATGCTGAGTGGGTGTATGGAGCATTCAATACTGGTGGGGTTTTTTGTTTAGATACACTTTTTCTAGTTAGCCTAGTAGTCCGTTATTTCACTTGGAACGCACGGTGTCAGGTCAGCATTCGGCGTAAAATCCTTCCTGTTCAGGTGGTGGTGTATGACATTCTGCATGAGGTGGAGAAGATTCGGGTACTTGAGAGAGACAAGCGGAGTCAGGGGGCTTGGTTGAAGGCGTGGAGGGGTTTCAAGCCTCCCTGACTGCCAGGAGTCTCTTTCCCGGGTGTGGCTGTCTGTCTCTTATCACCCTAGATTATTATTTTTTTGGATTAATTTTTGATAAATGGCTGCGTACATAGGTGATGGGTTGTGCCTCTTAGGCCTTCTCTGCTGCTTTATGTAAATAGTTTTGGTAACGGATTATGTATATATTGTATATATTCTGAACATGGATGTGTATTCCTTGGATTTCTGTTGAAATTTTGTACTATGGTTTTGTTTTTTACTTTTGTATAAAATTGGTTGCTTGATTCTTTTAATAAAAGATCAATAGTGTCCCATCATTGGTGTCAGTGGAAGGAATAGTGTCCCATCATTGGTGTCAGTGGGAGGAATAGTGTCCTATCGTTGGTGTCAGTGGGAGGAATAGTGCCCCATCGTTGGTGTCAGTGGAAGGAATAGCGTCCCATCGTTGGTGTCAGTGCGAGGAAGTGTCCCATCATTGGTGTCAGTGGGAGAAATTAAGTCCCATGTCAGTGGGAGGAATAGTGCCCCAAGCGCCGGATAAAGGCAAGCAAAGGACCGCATCCAATTCCCGGACTGCAGTTTGGAGACCACTGGTGTAAAGCATGGCAAGAAATAAAAACTATATAACTGAATCTTGTATATTTTGTTGCTAATGTAGATTTGAAAAAAGGAAAACCTTGGACTAGCCAGCCTAAGGTAGAATATACATTGTACATGAAGTCAACAATGCTAGAAAATATCCTAGGGTAGATACCTCCATCTGCGTGTGTATCCAGTCCAGGAAGGATGTGATTCGGGTATACACTCCGGGTTTATATCTCAGAGCACAGCCAACACCCCAGCTTGTTGTCCCCATCAACTTCCACACTTTCCTGTCTTCACATGCCAAAGGACCACCACTGTCCCCCTAAAGCAACAAGAGATAAGATGAGAGTAAACAGTTATGTAACAAGCAAGTCTCTCTAACATTAAAGTGGAACATTTCAATAAAAACTCAATAAAGTCTTTATGGAACTAAAGTGGAGCGTCATTCTCTCAATCAACATTGGCTATTCTTAATCCTTATGCTGCTAGAATTAATAAATAGATAGGAAGGTATATTATATTTCTTGGTTTTGAACCTTTTTTGTCAGTTGCTTCCTGGTTTCCAGGCCTAGGCCATAATGATGTCATACACCCTAGCATTCTTCAGCAGGGGAGGAGGGGTTTTCTCAGCTAAGCACATCCTCCCCTATGCATTCCTGAGCTAAGGGCACCAGGATACCAGGAAGTTTTACAACAGGTAAAAAGCAAATATACAAATATACATATATACTCTCCAGTGCCCCCTCTCAGTCCTCCTCCAGCGCTGTCTGCAGACAAATAATGGAGGTGGAGGCGGAGCTTCCGGCCGCTGCTGAACCTGCCAGGTGGTTCATTCTGCCGGGTGTGTGCAGGGAGGTAGGTTGGCAGCTTTTTGTAAGAATGAGAGACTTGTGTGCAGAGACTGAAGGAATGGGCTTGAGATGTGGGAGGGGGTGGTGAGTGCAGTGTCTGCAGCAGGGTGGGAGGCCAGTTCTGATGCTGTGCACCTAACTTTAGTTGCTCTATGCATGCCACTGCAAAGAGGCCTCTGCAGTGATGGAGCAATAAATTAGGGCTCATCCACACTATATACCACTTTTATACCATCTGTACTCCTTTAACGTCATACTACCCCACCACCATACACTCTGCACCCCTCTCATGTCATACTACCCCCCGCCATACACTCTGCACCCCTCTCATGTCATACTACCCCCCACCATACACTCTGCACCCCTCTCATGTCATACTACCCCCCGCCATACACTCTGCACCCCTCTCATGTCATACTACCCCCCACCATACACTGTGCACCCTTCTCATGTCATACTACCCACCCCTATACACTCCACACCCCTCTCATGTCATACTACCCACCACCATACACTCTGCACCCCTCTCATGTCATACTACCCCCCCACCATACACTCTGCACCCCTCTCATGTCATACTACCCCCCGCCATACACTCCGCACCCCTCTTATGTCACACTACCCACTGCCATACACACCACATGCCTCTCATGTCATACTACCCACCCCCATACACTCCGCACCCCTCTCATGTCATACTACCCCCCGCCATACACTCCGCACCCCTCTCATGTCATACTACCCACCGCCATACACTCCGAACCCCTCTCATGTCATACTACCCACTCCCATACACTCTGCGCCCCTCTTATGTCATACTACCCACCACCATACACTCTGCACCCCTCTTATGTCATACTACCCCCCACCATACACTCTGCACCCCTCTCATGTCATACTACCCCCCGCCATACACTCCGAACCCCTCTCATGTCATACTACCCACTCCCATACACTCTGCACCCCTCTTATGTCATACTACCCACCACCATACACTCTGCACCCATCTTATGTCATACTACCCACCACCATACACTCTGCACCCCTCTCATGTCATACTACCCACCCCCATACACTCTGCACCCCTCTTATGTCATACTACCCCCCACCATACACCCTGCACCCCTCTCATGTCATACTACCAACCTCCATACACTCTGCATCCCTCTCATGTCATACTACCCACCACCATACACTCTGCACCCCTCTCTTGTACATAATACCCACCACCATACACTCCGCACCCCTCTCATGTCATACTACCCACTAAACATTCCACACCCCTCTCATGTACATAATACCCTCTACCATACATTCCGCACGCTTCTCATGTCATACTACCCACCACCATACATTTTGCACCCCTCTCATGTACATACTATCCACCGGCATAAATTGCGCTCCCCTCTCATGTACATATCACCCACTGCCATACATTGCGCAACCCTCTCAAGTACAGAATACCGGCCTCCATTTTTACGTTTTTTGGTTCTTTGATGAGATAGGGGTCTAAACAGATCCCTGAAGTCTCACTTTTGAGACAGAGAAAGAGACTGAGGAAACACATTCCCCAGTCCCTTTCACTTTAGCCTCAGCTGCACACAGTTTACTATGCTTCAGTTATGAATGAACACAGTGAGTGATCAGTACCGATCACTTATTGTGTTCATTTAGAAAAGGAAGGTACTGGTAAAAGACATATTTACCAGCCCCCTTTCCCATCCTCAATCCTGAAGATCCCACACAGCAGTCAGTGGGAGAGAAGAGGTGGGAAGCCGGCAGCACTGTGGGGGGGGCCCACACCATTATTTTTTACCACTTGAATTATTTTTCCCATTATGGGTGTGAGTGGGGCCTCATGTACAAGTTTTGCCTTAGGCCTCACAAAGCCTAGAGCCGCCTCTGCAATAAACCACATTTCAGTGTGCATCAAAACATGTAAAGTGCATAGAAACATGGACTCCATTTCCTATATAATGTGAATCAGTGCATCCATATCAAAAGTGAACAAAATAAATATTCATGTAGCACCCTCCTAGGTAGGTGCTAGAAGAGAGTATAGTTTTGGGTCTTTCTGCCTAACAGGAGGACCATTAGGTAAATGTAGAATACTCTCTGCCTACCAGGGAGCAGGATCTATTAGTGAGGTCTGCTCATGGTGCTCAGGTACAGCTCAGCTTGTCTGAATGTTTCACACTATAGCACACTAACTCGATATGAGAAAATGCGCTTCTGGAAGAATGATCAAACATTCCCATAGACACACTCCTAAACCTTGTGGACAGTCTTCCCAGAAGAGTTGAAGCTGTTATAGCTGCAAAGGGTGGGCCAACTCAATATTGAACCCTACGGACTAAGACTGGAATGCCATTAAAAATTATGTGTGTGTAAAGGCAGGTGTACCAATACTTTTGACAATATAGTGTATATGTAAGCTGATTGATGCTCAGGGCTTTCTCTTTCTGCTATATGGGCCTGCCACTGAGTGAAAAGCCTGAGTGCTGACAAAACACTAAAAAGGTACACACACTGCCTGCTTAGTCGGGAACCAATTTGAGTTTAGTTAATGGTTGGATGAGATGTTTTGTTTGTTTTATGCTATGGACTTGCTGTACAAAGCCCTCCTGCATTCAGCTGTGCTTATTTACTGCCTTGCTGCAGGGCAAATCTGCCTGGATTTTTCCTGGGTGTCCCTGTCTCATGAATGTTTTTTCAGTGCCGATAACAGTTGAGCCTGTCCACCATACAACATATATACATACGGTACATATATATTAAACAACTTTTTTTACCAAGGTTCTTCTGATCGGTCCAGTGACACGCATTATTTGTGAGTGCCGTTCAAATAGTACTGTAAGCTCAGGCCAATATGATAACGCCCCCCCCCCCCGCCTTGGCCTAATTAAGGGAAGTGGGTCTAATGGCCTTCATTGTCATTCATCCCAGAAGACTGGAGCCCTCTAGTGGCAGAGAGGACTTTTTTGCAGGGAGTGTAGGTATTACATGGTTTGTTTTTTTACGTTTACTCTTGTTCCTGAGATTTTCCTTTAAGCACAGCTAGTGAGGCTGACTAATTGTAATGTTGAGCAAACTACTGACACTTGATAAGCAGGGTGGGTGCAAATATAAGACTTATCATTCTGTGTATAAGTATTAATCTTAAATCTTATAAATAAATTATATGTACCTGACAGGTGTCAACTCCACCCTCCAGGAAGCCGGCACACAGCATAGATGGTTTTATAACTCCCCCGTACATGTATTTTGTATTACACACTCTGTTTGATATGAGAGGGACCCCAGCATAATCCATTGTCTGTGATGTGTCACCTAGTTGGACAAAAAAAATGCAGAATAATGATACTGTATGTGTCCCAAGCAAAATGAAAACGTACTTTTAGAGGCTTTGTCACCAGACCATTCATTTCAAAGACAATCTTCCCATAAGGTTACATGTGCATCTAATGTTTTTCATGCATGTTACTTACCTGTAAAAGCCTCCCTTGTGTAGACATACAAAAGCTCTGAGACTGCATATCAGCAGTTCCAGCAGACTCAGAGTTGTCATTTAAGGGACACTCTTTATAAGCTGTTCTCAACCTTTACCCCAGAGGAACCTTTAGAATAATTCAGGGAACCCTTGCTAAAACCAATTTTTTGTCAGTCAGCGGGAAAAATTACACTTATAATGGTGACTAGTGGTCCAGTTGCCACATGTACAGACAACTAAAAAAATCACTGGGTTCATGCAGCTGGCTCTGCTAAGTTACGTTGACCCAGGAACTATGTAGGTACCATCAGATGAAAAGTCCATCAGCCACAATCCAAGGAACCCCTTGCAACCTCTGGAGGAACCCTAGTTGAGGATGGTTGCTCTATAGTTTTCCCATTCCTTCCTCCTCCACCTGCTACATAAAAGGTTATGTAGGGAGCGGAGGGGAGTGGCAGAGGAGTTGGGTCAACACAGACAGTAACTAGGCCCTTCCAAAAGAGGAGAGAGCTAACACATGTAAGGAGGGAGGGGGCTGTGCTAGAGAATTTACTCTTCCTGGAATAGTCAAAGGTTCTATCAAGTTTAAAGGCACAATACAAGGCAAGGAAAACATTTTTATAGACTAGAAAAGCGCTGCCCGTAAGCAGTTAAAATACTTGATTTTCTATGTTTCTGCCTCCAAATTCTTTAGGTTGGTGACAGGTTCTTTCCACCCAAAAGGAATGTTTACAGATGGAGCCTGGTGGGCTGAGCCAGCCCCTCTTCTCTTATATGTCTAAGATACTTCAACAGAAAGACATCACGTGGTTCCGGCCAGTCACAGAGCCAGAGTCTGCGGCCCCAGAAGGAAGAGGGGTGAAGAGGTACGTGGCCACCAGCGGTCACCAAGATCACTGGAATCCTTTCTCTCCCTGGGAGCAGTTAAGGGAGAATCCGTTGCAAGTGTGATCCTTTGGGTTCACCAGTGTGTCCGCTGCCACTGCCTTTGGATCCCTGATCCTGGCTAGAAACTTGTCCATCCAGTTGTTGAATCGTGAGGCTAATAGATTTACATCTGGCGTCCTCCAGCGGCGACAGATATCTTTAAACAGCTCGGGTATAGTGATCATTCTCCCAAATCTAGGCCCTGACAGCTGAGGAAGTCCATCTGAGGTCCAGTAGCAGATATTGCAGGTCAGTAAACAAGCCAAAGGTTGGTAACAAGTGGTAGGGAAGATAGGGACAGCAGCAGGATTGACAAGAGCAAGATATTGGCTGGAGGAAGCACAATAATCTGGAAAACAGGAAGTACAAAATCCTGGCTTAAATCAGAAGTTCATATGAGGAGCAAAGGGTTCAAGGTTCATGAAACAAGACATAAGGCAAGGTTGTCTAAGCAATCAGTACCAAGAAAGCATAAGGGCAAAAGGCCTGTAATCATAGGCAATGTGTCCAACCTGACTCATACCATATAGGTTCATTATAAGTCATTATAGCCTAGTAAGGCATACACCAAAAGTTTTTCCCCTAGTGTGGGGAAACAAAGAGGCTAAATTAATGACAAAGAGTGAGGACTGCTCACAGGAATTAAAATACATTTTTTATTAAATACATAATAGTGAATGGCCATCTATTAGGTTAATAGATGGAGAAAGATAACTCCCAGACAAGGAACACACAGAACCACTTAACACTGCATGATACCATGCTACATGGAACAAACACATGACTAAACAAAAAAACATTAAAGAAAATCGTCCGGACGACAAAGTATGCTGACCCACGGAGTACTGCCACGGCCAAATGCCGTATGTCAGTAACAAAGGGGTCTACCTATGGCAGTAGTACTTCCATGAGTTAGCCCCCTTGGAGGCTCGAGCTAGGGGAGAAGATGACTAGTTGGACTAGTATAGTGGATTCTAGGGTGCTATGCTGCTGGATATCCAATGGAACCTATCCCATCATATCATCCTATGGGGAAAGGGACACAATTGTCCATCCTGTGTGAAAGCTCCCCAAATAGAATAGGGATGAAAATGGGAGGACTGTCACTAGTGGGCCGGGTCCTGGGACATTAATGCCCCAGTGGGGGGCTCAAAAGTCCAGTGGCTGTGCGATGTTCACAATCCAAGAACCTTCCGTGGTAATGGCATGACAGGGCTTCCACAGACAGCAGTTACCGCAGAATAGCACCTGCTAGGAGGAGTATAGAGCAAAAAAATCCCCACATGGATCAGTGGGTACTGTGGAGTTATACACGTATGGACAGTACTATCATGGATTGGGAGGGGAAGGGAGGCTAGGACTGGATAAGTGTGAGTCAATGGGCATCAGAGAATGTGTATACATCTCAAACCACAGCCATGGTACTTTACCGCTGACGGGACACAGCTCCAGTCCTCCTCCGTCTCCACAGATCCCCACTCTGGGCGCTTCACCGAATATGGAATCCACAGATTCTGCTGTCCAGGTGCACTGTACAGACGAGCCGGTGCGGCTGGTATCTGTAATGGCTCCCACTGATTCACTCGCGGTCAGAGCGCGATTTGATCGTCCTCCCCTTACAGCTCGCCAACACTAGCGGGGATGCTGCAAGCGGCGTCTCGGGCATTGATGAGGTCAATGTGCTTCGCTGTACGATTGCGTAGCTTCGTCTGGACCTATGTAATCGTACATTGAAACGCGTTGATGTCATCAACGCCCGAGACACCGAACGGTCGCCCTGTAGCAGGTAATCTGTTATAGGGCGGTTGGCAACTGGTTAAAGCTAAATTTTAATCTGCTTATATTTTGCCTTCATTGGTCCCCCATCTCATCATCATTTAGCTTCCCTAAAGCATCACAGCACCCTGCCTCAGTACTCCTCTTAGGAGTCCTCAGTCCTGATGCAAGCAGTGGGCTGGCTCTTTCCAGGAGTTATGCAAATATCAAAATGCCTTTATGGATGGATATCAGTCTGGTACAGTGGACATTCCTAGGCAGACTGCATTTCCATGCAGACCACCCTAGGCGATGCTGGGCCTCTATTACTGAATTAACTGAAAGCCAATGCATAAGGGGGGGGCCGGGCCAGGGAAAGTCCGGCTGGGGAGGAGCTAGATGATTCTGAACGTTTTTCCAGCCAGGAAATGAGGCGGGCTTTATCTGACTTGCTGTCGCTTCTAATGCGCACTGTAAGAAGCTCACAGTGTGCAGTGAAATTGGAGTAAGTGATTTCAGAACGGGAGAGGAGCCTGTCCAACTGTGCAAGACTGAAAGGAATGCTTCAAAGTAAGCTCCAGGGCACTATAATAAAAGTCTTGAGAAGATGAAGACAATGGAAATCTCTTAGCACCTATGGGGCCAGCAGACAAGCTCTGCACATACCATAGAAGCCATCGACTCAGGACCACCGCAGAAATCAGAACCTAATGGGGATGGATGGGGATAGTACGTGAATCAAGACAATCAATATTGGTGGGTACCATTTACCTACCCACCTCCTTCCACTTTCATCGCCTCTATTTTAAATAAAGCGGAGGTCTTTTTTTTTTTCTTTTCCATCTATACCTTTGTTATGATTTCCGTTAAATTCAAATACCTCGCTGCGTCAAGAGATGGAGCAGAACACCAACACAAATTATACATTTTTCTTTTTTTTTTTTTTTTCCTCCACATTTCATCTCGAGTACTGAAACCTTTTATTTTTTTTTTTTTTCCGCCCGTCTCGCTAACTTTGCCACCTGCTGCGATTCCATAGCTGCGGTGAATCGGTAATAATACAGCTGTTGCCATGGCAACCATGCGTGATGCAATGAATTCGGCAGCGGGCATTAAGCAGAAGAATAAGCTGTTTCTTAATCCCTCATTTAAATATCTTTCACAAAGAGCTTGCCTGAGCCGATCTGCCATTTCAATTATAAAAGAAGGAGGAAAAAAAAAAGGTGAAAATATATTAAAAAGACTCGGGGAAAACAAACCAGGAATGTGAGGTGACAACACGGAGTCCGAGGCTTTTTAAACACTCGATAAAACTATTATTAAGTCTATTTACAGAAAAAAAAAAAAAAAAGGATTTCAAACACGGTAAATCACACAAGGTCTATTGTGATAAGAAAACAGGACGATCTATTTAGAGGTACGGCCTCCTCGTAGGGGTGGAACACAAAGGTGCTGGTATGCGGAAAATAAGGTTACTTTGAAAGGGTCGGTAAACAGACTTTTGCTCGGGGATTAGAGAAACGCGGCAACAATACAAATGGTATTTGATGTAACTTTTTGCTCTCGATACCTTATTTGCTTCCTGCTTTTATGACCATTTCAATGAGTTATGCCATCAAAAAATGAATTATTCTAAATCCAGGGTTTGTATATTAAAATGATAATGACAGTGTTTGCCTTAAAGTTGGCCTTTTAGTAACGCTACATTGAATAAATTCCTGACATGATGCAATATACAGAAACATTCTTTTTCACTAAAATCCCACATTTATCCTTAAAAAGGGTCAAGGCTCTGTGCAGGCCAGTTGAGTTCCTCCACACCAACCCATCAAATCATGGAGCTGGCTTTGTGCATAGGGGAGGGCTAGAGAAGAAAAGGGTCTTCCCCAAACTTTTGCCATTGTTCACCAGTAGTGGCAAACCTTGGCACCCCAGATGTTTTGGAACTATATTTCCCATGATGCTCATGCACTCTGCAGTGTAGCTGAGCATCATGGGAAATGTAGTTCCAAAACATCTGGGGTGCCAAGGTTCGCCATCACTGTATATGCCTTGTTTTCACAAGCAGGGACATATCTACCAAAAGGCAAAAAAGGCGTTTGCCTTGGGTGGCATTTTTCAGTGGGGTGGGCTGGGGCTGCCCCCAGGTAGAAGGGACACTACGAGGACTGCAGAGAAGCAGTGGCGTCGCTACGGGGGTGCAGAGGGTGCGGACACCCAGCCAGAGAGGTGACACCAGGGGCGGACGCAGACTGACCGTTTGGTGACAGGGGAGCGAAGCGGAAGCAGGAGGTGGCTGCAGTCTCCGATCCCGGAAGTAACTCAATTGGCAGAGCAGGTCGGTGTCCCGAGCTGTGATCATGTCTTGGCAGCCTCGGTACACACAGCTGGTAAGAAAGAGCCGGCAGGCTGCGGGAAGGTGAGAGTCCTGTGTAGTTGTTTTCGGGAGGGGGGATGGGATCGTTTCCTAGTGTAGTATGGAGGGATAGGGGAGCCCCCCTCTCTCTCACCCCCTTGTCTCTTTCTCAATCCCCTCCCCTCTCTCTGACCCCCTCCCCTTTCTTTCACTCCCCTCCCTCTCACTCCCCTTCCCACTCTCACCCCCCCTTTCTCTCTCCTAACCCTCCTCTCTCTCCCACCCCACCCTCCAGAGATACCACACAGCCACCAGAGACCGCACATAGCTACCAGAAACCCCCCCATAGCCTCCAGAGACCCCACATAGCTGCCAGAGACCCCACATAGATACCAGAGATCCCACATAGCTACCAGAGACCCTGCATAGCCACCAGTGCCCTGCATAGCCACCAGAGATCCCACATAGCCACCAGAGACCCTGCATAGCCACCAGAGATCCCACATAGCCACCAGAGACCCTGCATAGCCACCAGGGACCACACACAGCCTTCAGAGATCCCACATAGCCACCAGAGATCCCACATAGCCACCAAAGACCCTGCATAGCCACCAGAGACTCCACACAGCCGCCAGAGATCTCACATAGCCACGGGAGACCCTGCAAAGCAACCAGAGACCCAACATAGCAACCAGAGACCCTGCATAGCCCCTTGTGAAGAAAGGGGTAGGACAAATTTTGATGGGGGCGCCCAATTTTAGTCTTGGCTAGGGCAGGACAAAACCAAAATACACTACTGGTCACAAGGACAGGTGAAGGGAAAAAATGTCCATAAGAGTTTCAGACAAAAATAAAAACCTGACAGAAATGTAAACTTTTCCTCACTCTTTCTTAAAAAAAAATACCTTTGGCTGGAGTTAGTCATGATGTGTTTGCCAACAAAAACAAATGATTAAAGCGACTCTCTTGTCTACCCTCCCACTGTCCCAGCCACAAACACCACTCCAATACTGTGAAATTTTTTCCAAAATGGATTCTTCCAAGGAGCGTTGATGGCCTGGGTGCTCACAGTTCTCATTGGTTCTTCCTGCTGACCTCCACTCATTACATAGTAGTAAAACAGAGGTCAGCAGGAGGAACCAGCAAGAGCCAGGGGGGCCTAGAAGATTGACATCCCTGGAAGTGTTTGCTTGCTTCTTTGCATAGCTTCTATGCCATTAATCTTGTTATAGTTTCTTGCGGGTCTATTTATAAAAAAAACATTTGATTTGCGACAGCCATCCCAAATTATCACTGTATTGTGTCTAATATGTTAATTTGCTATGATCATCGGCTCCTTCTATTGGCCATAATGCAGTATTTTCCTTGAAATACCTCAATCAAAACAAATACCACTTTATGACCACTAGATGGAGTTGACCATTAATATAGAACACATAGAACACAATACAGGGGTTATCTGTTTATTTTGTATATGCAAAAAAAAAGTGTGGAAATACTCAATGGTGGGGGAACAGGGCCGGATCTAGCTATCTGAACTGGGGGTGCAGTATAACAAAAAGGGGGGCATAATGTCAACACTGTCTGTGAGTCACTGACAATCTGTCATACAGTGTCACAACCCGGAAAACACTAGTATGTATTAGGCTGTTGTTAGATTAGGGTGATTAAAGAGAATCTTTGAATCCTTATATCAGATGTCCCTATTACAATGCCCCCTTACATCGGGGTCCCCATCAGAGTGGCCCCTTACATCCAAGGTCCCCCTTACAACAGGTGCCCCCTTCGGAGTGCCCCCCTACATCAGATTTCCCCATCAGAGTTCCCCCTTACATCAGGTGTCCCCATCAGAGTGCCCTTTACATCAGGGTTTTCCATCATAGTGCCCCCTTACATCCGAGTTCCCCCTTACAACAGGTGTCCCCATCAGAGTGCCCACTTACATCCGGCTCTCAATCAGAGTGCCCCTTTACACCAGGGTCCCCATCAAAGTTCCCCCTTACATTATATTTCCTCATCAGAGTTCCCCCTTACATCAGGTGTCCCCATCAGAGTGCCCCTTACATCAGGGTTTTCCATCAGAGTGCCCCCTTACATCCGGGTTCCCTCTTACAACATGTGTCCCCATCAGAGTTTCCCCTTACATCAGGTTTCCCCATGAGGGTTCCCCCTTACATCAGGTGTCCCCATCAGAGTTCCCCCCTTACATCAGGATCTTCAACAGAGTGCCCCTTACATCAGGGTTTTCCATCAGAGAGCCTTACATCAGTGTCCCCATCAGAGTCTCCCTTACATCAGATTTCCCCATCAGAGAGCCCCCTTACATCAGTGTCCCCTTCAGAGTCCCCCTATACATATGCTCAATTATCCCCATTAGAGTGCCCCCCTTACATCAGGTGTCCCCATCAGAGTGGCCCTTTACAAAAGGTGTGCCAATCAGTGTGCTCCCTTACATGGATTGTCCCTATCAGTGTGCCTCCTTACATCAACTGTCTGTACTTGGTCATGAATCAGTGGATGCACTCTCAGAAACCTGGAGAAGCACAACTAAAATCTCCCCAGCACCCCCCTAGATCCAGCCCTGAGCAAGCGTGACCAAAACTCACAGGTGGAATGGAACCAAGTCAAGATCTTTGGTGAGAAGATTTCACTGGAACCTCCAAATTTTATAAGACATGATTGGCTGATGCAGTCTGCATTAAAATAAGCTGACTGATCTCTGTAAAAGCAAACACTGTGGCGCAATTCATCCTCGAAGTTCACATTAGAATCAGTAAAGTCTCTCCCCCCTTTGAAGTCTGAAAGGCTGCTAAGTCACTGTTGGGTGGGGTTGCTGAGTCATGGAGAGAAAGTAATAGTAAAACTGAAAAGCTTCTGCTATTGAAACTTGAGGAGTTCCCACAACTACAGAGATCAGTCAGGGCTCATCGTGCATTCCCAGCACAGTGACCGAGCTGCCGTAGACACTGATCTAGTAATGAACAGAAGCCAGCAGGACAGCTAATCACAGGGGTCATGTGATCTTGCAGTCCTTCCAGCCCCCGGGGGGTAAAGAGGGACACTGGAGCTGGGTGAAAAGAGGGGAATGGAGGTTAATAAATTTGTGAAAAATCTGTATACCTTGCTCTAAAAAATATGCTTCCACATCTCGTTGTGTTAGATAAACTGTTGTATTGGGACACAAACATGAGGCTCACCACTGCTGGCAACATTTTTAAGGTGTGTGTTATTAATCTATGAAGATGACAAGAATAAATTGGTGGATGCACAAATGTCTTAATATCCTATACCCAGTGGCGGCCTGTTCATAGGGGGCGCAGGAGCGCCGCCCCCCTATTTCATGTGCCCAGCCCTTAATCTACATGCAGGGTGCCGGACGCATTGAATCCAAATGGGTTTTTTTTTTTTTTAAGCACATTATTCGAGCCTGAGGCTCTAATAGGCTTCAAAGGGTGGGCTCGGGGCACCCTCGAGCACTTTGTTCTGAGCCCACCCAGTTGTGTGACAATAGCGAATTCACACTCTCTATTGTCTTCCTGATTCTCCTCCCGGCCAATCAGGAAGTGGTCCTGTCCTGAGACCCGATTGGCCAGGGAGTCTTAGGACCCCATTAGTTAGTTTTGCCACTGCCTATACCCTATCCAACCATTTTCTTATGTCTATGGGTGAAATCTCAGCCCTCCAAATTATTCCATCCATTCTGAAATAAATGCCCTTTTAGAACAAATGCTATACAAGCTACGTGAAGTTGTTAATGTCAAGTGGCCCTCAGTGTTCTCAGCTAGCAGATTCCAGTTATATTAGTGGATCTTCTATGGGCATTGTTCTACCCGTCTGTGGAGAGGAATGTGAGTTTTTCACATCTTTGCTTGAGGTCTGATTGCATTGGGATTGCAATAGGGGCACTATTTAAATTCATGGGGCCCTACAGCAAAATGGGACCCCTTCCAGATCATGTCACCCTCCTCCATCACTCCTGCCTGCTGCATCTGAACCACTTGCTGACCCCCTTTCCAGTCTACTAGACATATTGTATAAAGTGAGCGAGGTGTACAGCTCTGCAGTCACCCTAAATATTTTCCTAATACCCTAAAATTTTGTGTAGGAGACCCCATCTGCATATGTTGGGCTATATCCACAAAAATGTCAAAATGTGATAGTAGAGAGATTTCCTCATGTACCCTAAAGTAGGAAAATTCATGACCAAATGGGGATATTTAGGGTGCCCAAAAAATCTGCAAAAAAAACATATTAAACATATTAACTCTGTTAAAAACATACATTTATTGTACCAAAATGCATAAAAACATATTGATAACTGCACATCCCAATAATTAAATATCCAATAAAGATGACCATAAAGATGTATCCAGAGAGTCAGGTCTGACATGTTTTGCCTATCATGAGGCTTCTTCAGGATCCCTTTAATGGTTGATAATAAATCAAGGGTGTAGATAGAAAAGAATTCAACTGGACAGACTTATCTCTACTGGATAATATAGATTATATTCAATGTGGGATGATAAAATGCTAGTCCGTATAATATACCCATATACAGGTAGCAGTATATATACCGGATAAAAATATCTGGGAAGAGTATACCAGCCAGTTATACAAATTGGTATTAAATGAAATCCAATGTGCAAAATCATCAGCCATTAGCATCCGCATCAGACCGCAGGATCCATTTGGACAGAATTTGCTATTCCTCACAAGTCAAACAGGTTGGTATAAAGGAAAAAATGCTTTATTAGCAATAAACCACTGAATTTGGAGAGAGGAGGGACCAGGGCACCACATCCCTGAATTACCATATCCAAAACTAATCCCTATTTCCTCTAGAGTTGGGACTTTAAAGGTGCCAAATATAAATATGAAGCGTTAAATTAAAATAATACTATTGTACGTTATTTAATTGTGACAAGGCTAGCCCATTGTGCCACTGTATTAGAAGAAGTAAATGGCACACAGGGTTCTCACGGATGATGATTGATGGGCTCCAGAATGTCTGTTTTGAGTCTTTTCAGATTTCTCTGGGTTTTGTAATGCCTGGATTGGGGCCTGGAGTCCAGAGGGTTCCTTGAAAGAGTTTTGGAAGGGAAGAAGGCTCTACCCCTGTGTCCAGGTTTTAAATGAGACCAGCAGGCTGTGTCTGTGGAGGTGTACACACCCTTCATACTCATGGGGCTGGCCATAGTTCAGGGTTTAACCCAGGAGACAGAAGGTTCCTGCCCAAGTCAGGGCTGGGCCAGTGCAGCAGGGAGCTGCGAAAATGCAGAGAGACCTGGGAGAGCTGAGACAGAGGTACAAAGCTGTATGTGAGCAAAGTGCTGCCTGCTGTGAGGTGGTCTGAGGGACCATCCCAAAGGCCGGAGCTTGATGCCTGAGCAACAGCTCTGCAAAGAGGAAGACAGGAGACTTAAAGTGGATGTAAACCCGAATTTTTTTTTTTTTTTTTTTATCATACTGTAGAGCAGGGATATGCAATTAGCGGACCTCCAGCTGTTGCAAAACTACAAGTTCCATCATGCCTCTGCTTCTGGGTGTCATGCTTGTGGCTGTCAGAGTCTTGCCATGCCTCATGGGACTCATAGTTCTGCAACAGCTGGAGGTCCGCTAATTGCATATCCCTGCTGTAGAGTATAAGATTTCCTATCATTTGAGCCCAGTCTTGCCACACAGAGTTAATCCATCTCTGAGCAATCCTCTTTTATTGTTCAGTGAGACAATTCTTGACAAACTGAGAAAAACTTTGTCAAATACTCCCCCTTGCTGTGAGTGACAGCCTAAGACATGCATTATTTTTTAATTCCCTCCCCCACTCCTTTCTTCAGCAGCTCTGCAAGGATTGGCTGTTTCACACCTCAGCATGATTTGGCATGCTGAAGTCATGTGGTTACTTTCCTGTCTTTTCACTGGATGTTAGAGATCATAGCAGAAGTTCAGTGTTAGAAATACACAGGGGAAAATGCATATTGACAAGGGGAGTGTAGAGGTGGGCGGGGAGTCTACTGACATCACGACTCCACCCACCGAGCTCCAGACAACAGACCCACCCACAGAATCTGAAGTTTTTCGGGTCTAATAACAGACAGAGGGGAGACTTTTGACAGGTAAAGATACATGCAGGAGGCATGTATATCCTTATAGATAACCCCTATGGCAGTAGTTTAGAAAGGATGACATTGGGTTTACATCCACTTTAAGGACATTTCTCTTTTATGTTCTGAAGTGATGGTAGAAACCCCTGCAAGGTCAACCGTGTTTTGAACATTTACTTTTCCTTTTAAATAAAAGTGGGCCAACAAGCCCTAAACGGTATTTGCAGGCTGGACAGAACTCTTTGAAAAGCACTACACTTTGAGCAAAGCCCCCAAGAATGTCACACAATAAACAAAGAATAGGAAGACTTTTTCTCTCCACCAATAGGGCCAAAGGGGTACCTTAGTATTCCTTCAATAGTCTCTATCAAAGAGTTTCTCCTCCCACATGAACACCAACTGATCCACATGAAGGTAGACTCTTGAAGTAGTAGAGAAGATACCTTCTGGAGGTTATTGCTGTGGATTTATGAACAGTAACTTAGAATGCCGTAACACCTTAGGTGCAAGTACAATCGGCTTTGGACAAGCTTTATCAGTAAATAGGAAGTGGGCAGGTGATGCCTTTCCCTTGCCCTTTTGTGTAGCGTTAGCCAGTTAGAGCACATGGCCATAAACATCTTCCAATTTTAGAGGGAAAACTATCTGCCTGTTCTTAAGGAGAGGAAAGGAGCTGTCATTGGTTTTATCAAACCTTTCCCGATGATTGGGTAGGTATATGGTAACATGGTAAATCTGTTTTTTGCCATGTAGTATAAACTGGCCCTTTGGTTAGTAGTAGCCTTATTTTTCAGTTCCCTCCAAGGGTATCATCCACATGGGGTGTGTACATTCTCAATGGGCAGAGGGTGATATCCTCAAAAAAAGGTGTCCGTACCCTCAAGAAGAGAGGTGGGAACACACAGCAGAGTACTCCTAAGATAAGCTTTATTGAAAATTTGCACACAAATAAACAATTTGTAAACATTCACAAAAGATGGCAAAAAAGTTTAAAACGACAACGCTGTCCTTCTAAAAACACACTCCTGGGATACCAGCCATGCCACTTCCATTCATACAAGACACTAAACAGGTTAGTAAAGATGACACATGAAAAGGGGTCCCAAACCTATTGTCAGGACCTTGGTAGGAGACCGAGTTGCTGAGAGGGCTTCCCTTGCGGCCGAGTGCAGCACAACCCTGAATATGGTACAGGGATGTGGTGCTCACAGAAGCACGGGTTGCCTGGAAGTAGGAGCCGGTGTTGGTGGCTTGATAGAGAAAGTCCGTAGAGGCAACGTGCTTAGGATCCAAGGAGGGGACCAATGGAAGTCCAATAGGAAAATCAGAAGCCAGGCCAGGGGGTCAAACACCGTAAGCAGTCCGAGAATCAAAGCGACAAGTCCAGGTACAGGAGACAGAGGAATGCGGAGTCCGTTTTAGCCAAGCCGGGGTCAGATGCAGGAAGCAGGCAGGGAGAGTCAGAAGCAAGCCGGTTGAATAAGCCAGGAGGTCCAGAGGAGTCGATAACAAGCCGGGTCGGTACACAGGAAGTCAGGACAACAGGAAGTCAGGAAAACAGGAAACACAATCACAGGAACACAGGAAGAGCTGACGATAATCCAGCAATGTGGCACCATCCGTGGGACGTTTAAATAGACAAGGTGTAGTATCACGTCGTACGCACACCGTTCCGTTCGTGCGTTCGTAACATCGCGACGTTGCTACGCACGTGCATTCGTCCGAATGTGGTGCCAGACGTCCGCCTAGTAGAAACATTGCACACCCGTGTGCGTTGATGCGCGTTAGCGCGGCCTTGCCTGTGCTGGTTTGCTAGCCTATTTCCCTGACAGTTCCCCCCCCCAAGGGGCAGCCTCCGGATGCCTAAACGTGCCCATTTTTCGGGGTACCTACTGCGAAATCTCTGAATTAGCCTAGGGGCGTGTACATAACTTGCGGGCTCCCAAGAGTTTTCTTCTGCAGAATACCCCTTCCACTTGACTAGAAATTGAATTGTCCTACCTCTCCGACGACAGTCAAGGATAGATTCAACTTCAAATTCTGCTTCATCTCCAACCTGGACCGGAGGTGGGGGCACTTCTTCTCTCCCTGGAAAAGGACTAGAAACAACATGTTTAAGAAGTGACACATGAAAAACAGGATGGATCTTGAAAGATTCGGGTAAAGTGAGTTCAAAGGCTACAGGGTTGATTTCGCGTTTGATCTCGAAAGGACCCAGGAACTTGGGTCCCAATTTCCGAGATGGGCATGGTAGCTTGAGATTTATAGATGAGAGCCAGACCTTGTCCCCTATCTTAAAGGTAGGGCTCGCTCTTCTCTTCCTATCGTACTGCTTCTTATATTCTTCTTGGGCCTTCTTCATGGTATCCTGGAGTGTCTGATAATTATTATGGATGAAATCCACTCTGTCCTGAACCGCCGGTACTGAAGATTCCGGAATGACGTTGGGTAGGAATGAGGGGTGGAAGCCGTAATTCGCCCAGAAGGGTGATTGGTTGGTAGAAGTGTGTGTTGAGTTATTATAAGCAAATTCTGCACAAGGTAATAGTTGAATCCAGTCGTCTTGAGAAAAGGAACAGAAGCACCGCAGATACTGTTCCAGCGTTTGGTTGGTCCTTTCGGTCTGACCGTTACTCTGTGGGTGGTAAGCTGTGGACAAACACATTTCAATAGAAAGTAATTTGCAGAGGTTTCTCCAAAACCTAGAAGTAAATTGTACCCCTCTATCTGATACGATGTTATTTGGTAATCCGTGTAGTCGAACAATTTCCTTAATAAAGATTTTTGCTGTATCTAAGGCAGAGGGGGTACCTTTCATAGGTAAAAAATGCGCCATTTTGGACAGGCGGTCTACTACCACCAAGATGGTAGTAAATCCTTCTGAGGGGGGTAAATCCACGATAAAGTCCATGGAAATCTTCCTCCATGGTTGTTCTGGGACTGGCAATGGTCTTAACAAGCCCCAAGACCTGGCGTTGGATCCTTTGTTCCGTTGGCAGATGATGCAGGAGCCGACATAGGTTTTACAATCAAGTTTCAAAGTGGGCCACCATAGGGACCGCTGAACTAGCTCAGTTGTTTTTCGAACCCCAAAATGACCAGCTAGCTGATGGTCATGAAAGGTCTTCAATACTTGTAATCTGGCTTGCTGGGGAACGAAAATCTTATCTTGGTGCCATAGGAGTCCCTCTTGGCTTTTTAGGGAAGAGACTTCCGCTTCAGTACACTGACTAGAGGCCTGCTCAATAGAGGATCTTAGGTCGGGTTGGATCAGTAGGAAGTTTTGGGGAGACAAAATTGTACTAGGTGCAATTTCTTCAGGAGTGTCCGGAAACATCCGGGATAAGGCGTCTGCCTTTCCATTCTTTGACCCTGGGCGATAGGTTAAGTGAAAATTAAACCGAGAGAAAAATAGTGCCCATCGAGCCTGTCGGGGTCTTAGGCGTTTGGCCGTACGGAGATATTCTAAGTTCTTGTGGTCCGTAAAAATCAGGATGGGATGAGTGGCACCTTCCAGGAGATACCTCCATTCCTCGAGAGCTGTCTTGATTGCCAAAAGTTCCCGATCCCCCACATCGTAATTCCTCTCAGGAGGGCTCATTTTCCGTGAGGAAAAGGCCACGGGATGCAGCAGTGCTTTGGGACCCTGACGCTGAGATAGAATCGCCCCTGTGGCGACTTCTGAGGCGTCGACTTCCAGGACATAGGGTAGAGCAGGGTCAGGGTGTTGCAGAATTGGGGCAGAAGTGAAGAAGGTCTTAAGCTGATCGAAGGCGGACTGTGCTGCTGCTGACCACTTAAACTTGGTATGTTGGCGGGTTGTCTGAGTAATAGGTGCTACAATGGTGGAGAAATTCTTTATAAACCTTCTGTAGAAGTTGGCGAAGCCAATGAATCTCTGCACACCCTTCTTGTCAGAAGGGGCCGGCCAATCAAGGATGGACTTTACTTTTTGAGGATCCATGGCGATTCCACCTGTGGTGATGATAAGACCCAGGAATTGAATTGAAGTTTTTTCGAAATCGCACTTTTCAGATTTGACGAATAACCCATGGGTTCTGAGGATGCTCAGTACCTTCTTCACGTGTATTCTATGGAGTTCCAGAGTGGCAGAAAAAATAAGAATGTCGTCAAGGTAGACAACAACAAAATGATCTAAATGTTCCCGGAAGATGTCATTTATGAAATGCTGAAAGGTCGCCGGGGCATTGCACAACCCAAACGGCATGACTAGGTACTCAAAATGTCCAAATCTTGTTCTGAAAGCCGTTTTCCACTCGTCCCCCTCTCGGATGCGAACGAGATTATAGGCACCACGGAGGTCGAGTTTGGTAAAGATGTGTGCTGTGCGGAACCTTTGAAAAAGCTCAGGGATTAGCGGGAGTGGGTAGCGGTTCTTAAGGGTAATTTTGTTTAACTCCCTGTAGTCCACACATGGTCTCAGTGTCTTGTCCTTCTTCTCAACGAAGAAGATTCCGGCACCAGCAGGGGAAGAAGAAGGACGGATAAAACCTTTTTCAAGATTCTCATCAATATATTGTCTCAAGGTCTCAAGCTCAGTCTCGGAGAGGGGGAATATACGACCAAAAGGAATAGTAGCTCCTGGTAGTAACTCGATGGGGCAGTCGTAAGGACGGTGTGGCGGTAAGGTGTCTGCTTTCTTTTTATCAAAGACATCAAGAAATTCCAGGTAAGCTGCTGGTACATTAGGATCCGGACTCGGTGTGGATTGTACAGTCAGGCAACTGGAAAAGTCCTGGAATTTGGGGGTCAAACAATGTTGTTGGCAATAGGGAGATGTAAGGAGTACCTCCTTCTTGGACCAGTCAATCTGAGGATTGTGTGCTTGTAGCCATGGGATTCCCAGGATGACCGGGAACATAGGGGAACTTAAGACATCAAATCTGAGAAACTCCTGATGACCAGAATTGGTAGTGGTAAGAATAGGTATGGTTTCCTGGGTGACATGACCCGAGCTTGGCAAGGAGCCGTCAGCCAGATGAACTGTTAGCCTCTGTTCCTTATAGTTTAACGGAATAGCTAGATCTTTAGCCAAGGCCAAGTCCAAGAAGCAACTACACGCCCCGGAATCCAGTATTGCTTGGAGGTGGATCTCCCTACCTGCCACTAGCAATGTAACAGGAAGTGAGATATGGGCAGAGGAAGACCTGGATACTTGAAGGTGAGTACGGAGGGTCGATTTTCTTGGTCTTATGGGGCAGTAATCTATGAAATGTCCTGATTCCCCGCAGTAGAAGCAAAGTCTCGCTTGCCGGCGATAAAGTCTCACCCCAGGAGTTAATGCTGGATGGAACATGCCGACTTGTAAGGGAGCTGATGCAGACTGAACTTGGGGCAGGTTCCGAGTGGAGCAAGAGGCCTGGTCACGTTCACCCTGACGTTCCCGTAAACGTCTGTCAAGCTGAATAGTTAACTGGATGAGATCTTCAAGTGTGACCGGACCCTGTAACCTGGCTAACTCATCCTTGAGGCCCTCTGATAACCCCATTCGATATTGGTATTTTAATGCTGCCTCATTCCAACCAGAATCCATGGACCATGTGCGGAACTCCACTGTATAGTCCTCCGCAGGGCGCTGACCCTGACGGAGGGAATGTAGATTTGCTTCGGCAGTGGCTACCCGTAGGGGATCATCATATAACCGAGCCATGACTTCAAAGAACTGATCCATAGTGTTGATGGAGGGGCTGCTTTGTTCCAACAGGCCATGGGCCCAGGTCTGTGGCTCACCACGTAATAGGGAGATAGTGAACCCCACCTTGACTGTTTCACTGAAAAAAGTCTGTGGTTGCAAGTCGAAGTATAAGTAGCAGGAGTTTTTAAAAGACCTAAATTTTCTTCGATCGCCACAGAAACATTCTGGCGTTGGAACACGTGGTTCTGGATGGACCATGATCCCAGCAGCTGCCGCTGGAGGTGGACCTTGAACCGAGGAGGAGGATGACTCAGGTAGGTGCTGCAGACGTTCCTCCAACCGGAAGTATTCCTCCTGAAGCTTCTGAATGACTGGGGTAAAGGCCGTGATTTGCTGGAGAATGGCCTTCATCGGGGAGTCACCTCCGTCGGTCTCTGACATGGCTGGATTATACTGTCAGGACCTTGGTAGGAGACCGAGTTGCTGAGAGGGCTTCCCTTGCGGCCGAGTGCAGCACAACCCTGAATATGGTACAGGGATGTGGTGCTCACAGAAGCACGGGTTGCCTGGAAGTAGGAGCCGGTGTTGGTGGCTTGATAGAGAAAGTCCGTAGAGGCAACGTGCTTAGGATCCAAGGAGGGGACCAATGGAAGTCCAATAGGAAAATCAGAAGCCAGGCCAGGGGGTCAAACACCGTAAGCAGTCCGAGAATCAAAGCGACAAGTCCAGGTACAGGAGACAGAGGAATGCGGAGTCCGTTTTAGCCAAGCCGGGGTCAGATGCAGGAAGCAGGCAGGGAGAGTCAGAAGCAAGCCGGTTGAATAAGCCAGGAGGTCCAGAGGAGTCGATAACAAGCCGGGTCGGTACACAGGAAGTCAGGACAACAGGAAGTCAGGAAAACAGGAAACACAATCACAGGAACACAGGAAGAGCTGACGATAATCCAGCAATGTGGCACCATCCGTGGGACGTTTAAATAGACAAGGTGTAGTATCACGTCGTACGCACACCGTTCCGTTCGTGCGTTCGTAACATCGCGACGTTGCTACGCACGTGCATTCGTCCGAATGTGGTGCCAGACGTCCGCCTAGTAGAAACATTGCACACCCGTGTGCGTTGATGCGCGTTAGCGCGGCCTTGCCTGTGCTGGTTTGCTAGCCTATTTCCCTGACACCTATGGGGCTTTTGCAGCTATGTGCTATGCGCCTACCTTTAGGACATCCATGCCCGCAGTATACCCTGTGTCTCCAGTATTGGTAAAATCTATACCGAACCTGCAATCATGTACATCTTATCCTGACAGTGTAAAAACATAATAGATAACACCTACAAATGGGTCTGAAGGGCTCCTGGGAAACCCACGGGGCACTTGCAACTTGAGTACTGTCAGGTAAGTGCTTACCAAGGCCGAGATGCCGAGAGTGATTCGCCCTTGCGACTAGGCGCACTCTGCCCACTGGAGTTGGAACAGGGAGTGGATGGCACGAAGAGGCACAGGCTACCAGCAGGCAGGATAGGACTTGCGTAGTACTCCTTGAAGGGTCTTGGTAGATGTGCAGAGACTGGCAATTCTGAAAGTCTAAAACAGGCTGAGGATCAAACACAGAGGTTAGCAGGCAAATCCGGAACACAGGCAGAGGGTCAAGCACAGGAGATAGCAGGCAAGTCCAGGTCACAAGCAGAAGTTCAAGCACAGGAGATAGCAGGCAAATCCAGGTCACAAGCAAGGGGGTCAAACACTGAAGACAAGGCAGAGTCCGTTTAAACAAGCCATAGGTCGGGTCCAGCAAGTGATTCAACAGCAGGAAACAACTCAGACAGGAAGCTGAAGACAAACCAGCAACCCGTCTGAGCACCTGAGTGTCTTTAAATGGGCAGCCAGAGCGTCACGTTGAGCGTGCGCTAATGCGAACGCGTGTGCGTCGTGCCATCGGGACACGAGCGCGCAAGCGCCACAGCATCGTTCCACTGCGCATGCATTCGTTCCGGAACACCGTTCGGCAAATACGGCCGGGTTGATTATTTCTCTGACAGTGCCCCCCCAAGGGGCAGGCTCTGGACGCCCAAACTGGACATCAATTCGGGATGGTTTTGATGAAATGCTCGGATCAAGTGAGAAGCGTGCAAATTCCTAGGTTCCCAGGAGTTGTCCTCAGGAGGGTACCCCTTCCAACTAATCAAATGCTGGAGCTGTCTACCCCTCTTCCTGCAGCTTAGAATAGACTCCACTTCAAATTCCTTCTCCTCGTCGACCTCGACTGGTGGGGGAGGTAGTTCTTCTCTCCCAGAGAAGGGGCTGGAAACAACAGGCTTTAATAAGGATGCATTAAATACTGGGTGTATTCTGTAATAATTGGGCAGTGCTAGCTCGAAGGCCACAGGGTTGATCACCCTTTTGATCTTAAAGGGTCCAATGAACCTTGGCCCCAGTTTCCGTGAGGGAAGAGGTCATTTGAGATTAATAGTTGATAGCCAAACTTCCTCGTCAACTTTGAAGACTGGGTTCTCCTTCCTTCCTTTATCATAATGTCTTTTGTAATTGTCCTGAGCTTTTTGTATAGTTTCCTGAATTTTCTGGAAGTTCAGCTGCATAGAGGCTATCCGGTCTTGTACCACAGGGACAGACATCTCAGGAATGGTGTTTGGGAGAAAAGAAGGGTGGAAACCAAAGTTTGACCAGAAAGGTGATTGATTGGTAGCTGTATGGATGGAGTTGTTGTACGCAAACTCAGCGTATGGCAGAAGATCGGACCAATCATCTTGGGAACCAGAATAAAAATAACGGAGGTACTGTTCTAGAGTTTGATTTGTTCTCACCGTCTGCCCGTTGCTCTGCGGGTGATAGGCAGAGGATAGACAAATCTTTATTTCCAGGGCAGAGTTCCCTCCAGAACTTGGAGGTAAATTGGACACCTCTATCCGAGATGATGCTCCTAGGTACACCATGAAGTCTTGTAATTTCTTTAAAAAATGTTTTAGCTGTATCTGCAGCAGAAGGAGTACCCACCATGGGCGAAAAAATGTGCCATTTTAGAAAAACGGTCGACAACGACCAAGATAGTGGTAAACACCCCCAAAGGAGGTAGTTCCACAATGAAGTCCATGGAGACTTCTGCCCACTGCCCTTCTGGAATGGATAGAGGTTTGAGTAGACCCCAGGATTTGGTGTTTGAACCCTTACTGCGCTGGCAAAGAGAGCAAGAAGAGACATAATCCTTACAGTCCTGTCTCCAGGCTGGCCACCAAAAATATCGGGAGACTAGTTCAGCGGTCTTTTGTGTCCCGAAGTGACCTGCTAGTTTGTGGTCATGAAAAGTTCTTAGAGCCAAGGGTCTTATTTCTAATGGAACAAAGATTTTTCCTCAGGCCCAGAGTAGGTCATCATGTTTTTCCAAGGAAGGTACTTCTGGGTCGGTACAGTGACTGGAGGTTGATTTAATAGAAGTTTTTAAGTCAGTTTGGATGGTCAACAAAAAATTTTGTGGAGACAAGATAGTGCTAGGTTCAGCTGCCTGAGAGGTTTCAAGGAACATCCGGGAGAGTGCATCTGCTGTTCCGTTTTTGGAGCCAGGTCTGTAGGATATATGAAAATTGAATCTAGAAAAAAAAAGAGCCCAGCGGGTTTGTCTGGGTTTTAACCGTTTAGCTGACCTGAGGTATTCTAGATTCTTATGATCGGTGAAGATCATGACAGGGTGGAATGCACCCTCCAGTAGGTACCTCCACTCTTCCAGGGCGAATTTGATGGCCAACAACTCCCTGTCACCTACATCATAGTTCTTTTCTGGCGGAGTTAGTTTCCGGGATGCGAAGGCTACGGGATGTAGAAGGGCCTTGGGCCCCTGTCTTTGGGAGAGGATGGCTCTGGTGGCAGTTTCAGAGGCATCTACTTCCAATACGAATGGCAGAGCCGGATCTGGATGCTTTAAGATCGGTGCCGAGGTGAACAAGGCTTTCAATTTAGTAAAAGCTTCCTGGGCTTCCTGGGACCACTGAAAACGGTTGTGTTGGCGTGTCAATTGAGTAATGGGGGCTACAATAGAAGAGAATCCAATGATAAATCTTCTGTAAAAATTGGCAAAGCCAATGAAACATTGTACCCCCTCTCTGTCTGATGGGGCTGGCCATTCCTGGATTGCCTTGACCCTCTGTGGGTCCATTGCGACCCCATTGGTGGAGATAATGAATCCCAAGAACTGCAAACAGACTTTTCAAAGTCGCATTTCTCTGCCTTAAGATACAGTTTGTGTGTTCTGCGAATTGCCAGGACCTTTTTAACATGAACTCAGTGTAACTCAATTGTAGCAGAAAAAATAAGGATGTCGTCCAGGTAAACGACTAGGAAATTGTCAAGATACTCCCGGAAAATGTCATTGACCAGATGTTGGAAAGTGGCCGGGGCATTACATAGCCCAAAGGGCATCACCAAGTATTCGTACTGTCCAAACCTGGACCTAAAGGCAGTCTTCCACTCATCTCCAGCCCGAATTCTGATGAGGTTGTAGGCCCCCCGAAGATCCAGTTTGGAGAAAATTCGGGCGGACTGAAAACGTTGAAACAACGTTCCACAATAAGTGGAAGTGGATACCGGTTCTTGATAGTTATTTTATTTAGTTCCCTGTAATCAATGCATGGCCTCAGGGAACCGTCTTTTTTTTTCTACAAAACAGATAGCGGCACCAGCCGGCGAGGAGGAAGGGCGGATAAAACCCTTTTCTAGGTTTTCATCGATGTAGGTCTTGAGAGTTTTTAGCTCCGTTTCTGATAACGAGAAGATACGGCCAAAGGGAACTTCAGAGCCGGGCAGAAGGACAATGGGGCAGTCGTAAGACCGGTGAGGTGGTAGGCGGTCCGCCTATTGTTTGTCGAAAACGTCTCGGAACTCGAGGTACACCGATGGAACATGTTGGAGATTATCAGGTACAGGGATTACAGCTGAGCAGGCAGCTGGGGCCGGAGTGAGACAGTGCTGGGAGCAATATTCGGAAGTGAAGGAAACCTCTTTCTTGTTCCAGTTTATTTGTTGTTCATGCGCCTGCAGCCAGGGAAGTCCCAAGATGATGGGGAACAAAGGAGAGGAAATAAGGTCAAAATGTAGGAACTCTTGGTGACCAGAATCTGTAGTGACAAAAATGGGTCTGGTTTCTTGGGTGATAAGTCCAGAGTGAGGGAGAGACCCATCAGCCAAGTGTACTTGAAGGCTTTGTTTTTTAGTCTGAAGAGGAATTTGTAGCTCTTGAGCCAGCGTGATGTCCAAAAAACAGCTACATGCTCCAGAATCAATAATAGCTGGCAGGCGAGTTTCCTTTTCCGCTATCTGTAGGGAGATAAGGAGGGAGACATTAGTCTTGGGCGTACTGGTAACTTGATAATTCATAACAGAACGAGGATAAAACTTACTAGGTCTCACAGGGCAGTTACAGAGAAAGTGACCTGTACCCCCACAGTATAGGCACAGATTGGCTTGCCGCCTACGTTGCTTCTCCTCAGGAGTAAGAGGAGCGCGGATCAGTCCGAGTTGCATAGGCTCGACTTCGGGAGTAGCGGTGGTCAGAGGAACCGGAAAGGGAGTCGGCTTGGGAAGCATCCAGCTGGATTGAGGAACCTGGAAGCGCTCTGAGCGCAGTTCGCGCATGCGCCTGTCTAGTTTGGTGGCTGACTGGATCAATTCTTCCAGAGTAGCAGGGGTCACCACCCTGGCTAACTCATCCTTAAGGACTTCTGACAACCCCTGGCGGTATTGGTACTTCAGGGCAGGTTTGTTCCAGCCGGTATCAGCCGACCACCTCTGGAACTCCACTGTGTAGTCCTCAACTGGCCTTCACCCTTGAGACAGGTTATGTAAAATGGTTCCAGCAGTAGCCGTGCGCTGTGGGTCATCATAGAGTTGTGCCATATTTTCAAAAAAGGTATCTACTGAATTTAGAACAGGGCTCCTTTGTTCCATCAGACTGTGGGCCCAAGCTTGAGGTTCATCTGCCAGGAAGGAAATAATGAAGCCCACTTTTACCACTTCAGAAGATAAAGTCCTGGGCTGAAGAGTTAGGTATAGGAAGCATGCGTTCTTGAAAGCCCTATATTTTTTGCGATCGCCTGCAAATCGCTCCGGCATAGGGACCCTAGGTTCAGGAAGGGCTATTACCACAGTTGGATTTGATGAAGGCTGAGAGGAGGAGGCCCCACTGGCAGGTGCATGAGTTGCAGCTGTTGGTATGGGTGCTCCAGAGAGTTGCTGGAGGCGACTATCAATTTAGGTGCAGCCTTTTTGCAGTTTCCGAACTGCATCGGTGAGTGTGGAAACCTGCTGGCACAGTATTTCAAGCGGGGAACGCGCTCTGTCGGCCTCTGACATCTGGCTGGTTTGTATTGTCAGGTAAGTACTTACCGAGGCCGAGATGCCAAGAGCGATTCGCCCTTGCGACTAGGCGCTCTCCACCCCCTGGAGTTGGAACAAGGAGTGGATGGCACGAAGAGGCACAGGCTACCAGTAGGCAGGAATGGACTTGTGTAGTAATCCTTGAAGGGTCTTGGTAGATGTGCAGAGACTGGCAATTCTGGAAGTCTAAAACAGGCTGAGGATCAAATACAGAGGTTAGCAGGCAAATCCGGAACACAGGCTGGTATCCCAGGAGTGTGTTTTTAGAAGGACAACGTTGTCGTTTTAAACTTTTTTGCCATCTTTTGTGAATGTTTCCAAATTGTTTATTTGTGTGCAAATTTTCAATAAAGCTTATCTTAGGAGTACTCCGCAGTCTGTTCCCACCTCTCTTCTTGAGGGTACGGACTCCCTTTTTTGAGGATCATTTTCCTCACCCTCTGCCCATTCTGATTCCCATATTGGTCCTCATTGGTGAACTCCATCCTTACTTTGGATGAGTCGGAACTTTTACCACTGACCTGGCCAGTTGACACTCTTGCCAAAAGGTCCATGTCCTTTCCCTTATCCCCTTCCCCTTTTTTGATAGTGTGTACATTCTCTCCATGTTTTTGTGTGTTTGCTCCCAGTGCTCTACTTTCCTAGAACACATTGGTAGGATGACGGGCTTCCAACCAAACTGTCCCTTCTGGGTGTCTTTGTGTATGGCCATGGCAGGGACATTACATTGTGAGCTCCTTATGGACAGTGGCTGATACTGTATGCATGCTTCTTCATGTATCATTTGTATAAAAATTTCAGACAATAAAAATGATGAAAGTTTAGTTTACCTCCATCTTCTGTGGCTCCCCAACCAGATATCCAGCAGATTTTACCCTCTGGAAAATCTTCTCCATAGTGTGGAAGGCATATTGGTTGTACAAGGCCTGGTGGTAAAAGATATATTTGGTACATATATATATTTTTTATATTTTTCTTTATATATATATATATATATATATATATATATATATATATATATATATATATATATATATATATATATATATATATATATAAAAAAAATTTTTCCCTTATAGATACAAGATTAAGGAGGCCCACCACTCTTTCTTTCTTGTGGGAGTTTGCTGCTGAGTGAAAAGGCTGAGCGCAGGCAGAACACTAAAAAGGCACAAGAGCTGCATGTATGTTTTGAAGGACCCATTAGAGGGCACTCTGCTAGTCAGAAACTAGTGGTTGTAAAGGCTGAAGTTTTTTTTTACCTTCATGCATTCTATTCTATATATACTATATGTTATGGTGGCAATCGGCAAGGGGGAGGGGCTCAAAGTGCCTAAGGGGGACCCTGAGAAGAGGAGGACCGGGGCTGCTCGGTGCAAAACCATTACACAGAAGTAAGTATAATATGTTTGTTATTATTTTTAAATAACAATTTTTCCTTTACAATCACTTTAATTTAGCAGCTGAGCTGAGTTTTTTATTTTAAGGCTATGGACTTACCATACAAAGTCTTCCTACATTGAAAAATGGTTTGTTTGCTGCCTTGCTGAATAAAAGTGCAGGACAACCCTGCTTAGACTGTTCCTGGGTCTCCCTGTCTCATGGGTGGTTTACTACTGACAATACCACATGAGCCCATGCCCCTATATATATATATATATATATATATATATATATATATATATATATATATATATATATACACACACACACACTATATTGTCAAAATTATTGGGACACCTGCCTTTACCCACACATGACCTTTAATGGCATCCCAGTCTTAGTCCGTAGGGTTTCATATTGAGTTGGCCCACCCTTTGCAGCTATAACAGCTTCAACTCTTCTGGGAAGGCTGTCCACAAGGTTTAGGAGTGTGTCTATGGGAATGTTTGACCATAGTTCCAGAAGCGCATTTGTGAGGTCAGGCACTGATGTGGAGGAGAAGGCCTGGCTCGCAGTCTCCACTCCCATCTCTAATTTTGACCAGTGCACAAAGCAAGGTCCATAGAGACATGGATGAGCGAGTTTGGGGTGGAGGAACTTGACTGGCCTGCACAGAGTCCTGACCTCAACCCGATAGAACACCCTTGGGATGAATTAGAGTGGATAATGGGAGCCAGGCTTTCTCGTCCAACATCAGAACCTGACCTCACAAATGCACTTCTGGAAGAATGGTCAAACATTCCCTTAGACACACTCCTAAACCTTGTGGACAGCCTTCCCAGAAGAGTTGAAGCAGTTATAGCTGCAAAGGGTGGGCCAACTCAATATGGAACCCTACAGACTAAGACTGGGATGCCATTAAATTTCATGCGTGGGTAAAGGCAGGTGTCTCAATAATTTTGACAATATAGTATCTCACAAAAGTGAGTACACCACTCACATTTTTGTAAATATGTTTTTATATCTTTTCATGTGACAACACTGAAGAAATTAAACTTTGCTACAATGTAAAGTAGTGAGTGTACAGCTTGTATAACAGTGTAAATTTGCTGTCCCCTCAAAATAACACAACACACAGCCATTAATGTCTAAACTGCTAGCAACAAAAGTGAGTACACCCCTAAGTGAAAATGTCCAAATTGGGCTCAATTAGCCATTTTCCCTCCCCGGTGTCATATGACTCGTTCATGGTCTCAGGTGTGAATGAGGACCAGGTGTATTAAATTTGGTGTTATCGCTCTCACTCTCTCATACTGGAAGTTCAACATGGCACCTCATGGCAAAGAACTCTCTGAGGATCTGAAAAAAAGAATTGTTGCTCTACATAAAGATGGCCTAGGCTATAAGAAGATTGCCAAGACCCTGAAACTGAGCTGCAGCACGGTGGCCAAGACCATACAGCTGTTTAACAGGACAGGTTCCACTCAGAACAGGCCTCGCCATGGTCAACCAAAGAAGTTGAGGTCACGTGCTCAGCGTCATATCCAGAGGTTGTCTTTGAGAAATAGACATATGAGTGCGGCCAGCATTGCTGCAGAGGTTGAAGGGGGGGGGGGGGGGGTCAGCCTGTCAGTGCTCAGACCATACACTGCGGCCGCCTAATTTGCCTACCGTGTGTGGGAGTGAATGTCCCCTGGTCAGTACCCTCAGAGCCTTTAAAGGGGTTGTAAATGCAGAAGGTTTTTTATCATAATGCATTCTATGCATTAAGATAAAAAGCCTTCTGTGTACAGCAGCCCTCCTCAGCCTCCCTAATATTTACCTGAGGTCCCTCTCTGTCCAGCGATGTCCATGAGTGTGTCAGCTGTCCAGATTCTCCTTCCTTATTAGCTGAGACACAGCAGCGACGCCATTGGCTCCTGCTGCTGTCAACCAAATTCAGCTAGCCAAGTGTCAGAAACCATGAAATCAGACCGAGACAGAAGTACAGTTAAATCACACTTGTTTAATAATAAAAGTAAAAATAAACAAACGTATTCAAAACATAGCCAGAGTTCAGTAACCGGAATGGATAGTCAGCCAAGCCAGAAGTCAGGGATCAAAGTAATGGAACAGCAAGCAGGATCTGACGAGCAGGATATGAACAAAAGCTGAGTAACTGTGGAGAAATAGGAGCTGGCAATTAGCCGACAGCTGAGCGGCCAACTCAGAGAAGGAAGGGCTGAGCCCAGCCCTGACACCAATCAGGAGAGAGAGTGGGTGGGGTGGGGCCGGGTCGGGGCTCCGTGTCTGAATGGACACAGGGAGCTGTGACTCGGCTCAGGTGCCCCCATAGCAAGCTGCTTGCTGTGGGGACACTTAACAGGAGGGAGAGGCCAGGAGCACCGAAGAGGGACCTGAGGAGACGATGATCTGGGCTGATCCACTGCAACAGAGCATGTATAACATGTTTGTTATTTTTATAGGAAAACAAAACAAGCCTTTACAATCACTTTAATGCGGGACAAAAGTCCGCAGTGCGCACAACTAGTACTGCCTGAGAGACCAGGATCAGTGAGTGGCTCCATGTATTCCCCTCCTCTGGCTCCTCCCCTTCTGCCGTGCTATGTGGATCTCCTGCCATGAGCTCGGATAATGCTGGCAGTGGGTGAGCATCTCCCTGATCTAATCCGTAATAGAGGAAGAGGACCTGCCAATCATCGAGCCTCAAGATACTACACATGACACTCCAGCTGGACACTAACAGCATTCCATGTCTGGCGCCCCGAAAATCACCGCTGCCAGCCTCCTGTGACCTCACTCACACACAGAGCACTGATGATATGTATGCCGTCCGGCATATGATGCCACTTACTGATCAACTGTCATCATCATTATCTTCCCAATCATCTCCTGTTCCTGGCATCCCACCACCATACCTCCTGAGTCCTGTCATCATACTTCTTATCATCCCCCTGTACCCACTGCCAGCTTCCTACCACCCCACCCCCTGTCATCATCACCCCCCTCCTCATCACAATCCACCTTTTCCCTGGTATCCTACCACCCCAACCCCATGTCATCTTCATCCCCGCCGGTTCCCCACCTCTAACATCCTATCACCCTGCCTCCTGTCATCAACATCCCCATGTACCCCACCTCTAACCCTACCCCGTTATCATCATCCTTATCTTCATTTCCTCTGCCAGCTTCCTACAACCTATCCCATCCTATCCCCTGTCATCTTCATTCCCCTGTACCCCTCTGCCAGCTTTCTACCACCCAAACCCCTTTTATCATCATGCCACTTCTCATCACAATCCCCCTGTCCCTGGTATCCTACCACCCCACCCCCATGTCATCTTTACACTCCCCGTTACTTCACTACCAGCTTCCTACCACCCCACCCCTTGTCATCTTCACCCCTCTGTACACCTCTGCCAGCTTCCAACCACCCAACCCCTGTGATTGTCATCCTCCTCCTCATTACAATCCCCCTGTCCCTGGTATCCTACCACCCCACCCCCATGTCATCTTCATCCCCCTGTACCCCACCTCTAACATCCCATCACCCCACCCCCCATGTCATCATCACCCCCTGTACCCCACCTCTAACCCTACCATCATTATCAACATCCACTGCCAGCTTTCTACTACCCCTTCCCTGTCATCTTCATCCCCCTGCACCCCTCTACAACCTTCCTACCACCCCACCCCCTGTCATCTTCTTCCCCCTGTACTCCACTGCCAGCTTCATACCACCCTACCCCCTGTCATCATCACCCCACTTCTCATCAAAATCCCCCTGTTCCTGGTTTCCTACTACCCCACTCCCATGTCACCTTCATCCCCCCTGTACCCCACCTCTGACATCCTATCACCCCACCCACTGTCATCTTCAACCTCCCACGGTACTCCTCTGCTAGCTTCCTTCTACCCCACCCCCTGTCATCTTCACCCCCCTGTATCCCTCTGCCAGCTTCCTACCACCCCATCTACTATAATAATCATCATCTTCATACCCCATCTCTGACATCCTACCACCCTGCCCCCTGTCATCAACATTCCCATCATCCCCCTGTGCCCCACCTCTAGCATCCAACCATCCTATCCCCATCATCATCATCCTTATCTTCATCCTCCCCTGTTCCCCATCATCATCATCCTTATCTTCATCCTCCCCTGTTCCCCATCTGCTGACATCCTACCACCCCACCCCCTGTCATTATCTTCCCACTGTACCCCACCTCTGGCATTCTACCACCCTGCCTGCTGTCATTATCATCCACATCCCTCCTGTACCCCACCTCTGGCATCCTATCACCCTACACCCTATCATTATAGGGGAGATATGATCTCAGCCTCTCACCCCAATGCTGCCACCATCACCCTAAACTGCATCCTGTCATCCAACCAACTGTACCCCAACAGTTGCAACACACACCACAATACTGCTCTGCCACCCAGTGAGAGGTAATGATGTTCTGTAACCCCTAGAAAACTATCAGCAAGCAGTAATAAATGTACAGTAACCTCTAGAAACAAATCAGTGAGTGATAATGATAAGCAGTAACCTATAGCAACCAATCAGTGAGCAGTAATAATGTGCAGTAATCTCTAGCAACCAATCAGTGAATGGTAATACTGTGCATTAACATCTAGCAGCCAATGGGTAAGTGGTAATGATGTGCAGTATCCTCTAGCAACCAATCAGTGAGCAGTAATGATGTGCAGTAACCACTAGCAACCAATGGGTAAGCGGAAATGACAAGGAAAACATCTCATCAGTGTCAGGCAATAGCAGGCTCTACCGCTGTCCTAGCCTTCACCCAAAGCCGGCATCACATTGCATGGCAGGAGTTGTAGTTCTCCACACCACACACTAGACTTGGCCCTCCAGTGCCTGCACTCTGCAGAGACTACACCTCCCAGAATGCACTGCAGGGCGCTTAAAGCAAATGTGTCAGCTTCTCCTGCCAGTAGTAGGGGATGGAGAAGTGTATAGAGGGATCATCTGTCTGCAACCTATCTGTGGCAGGATCGTCTGTGGCTCTAGTGTTTGGTGGCTGCTGCAGCAATGTGGTGTTACCGTGTTAGCAAGGTGAGCATTTGCTTGTCATTACCATAATAAGGCCATCTCTTGTATCATGTCTGCAGTCTCTGACCATCTCTTGTATCATGTCTACAGCCACTGACCATCACTTGTAACATGTCTGCAGTAATTTCTATTGCTTGAATAACTTTTTCCGTTATGGGAGTGAGTGGGGACTCATGTCTAAGGCTTGCCTAAAGCCTCACAAAGCCTAGGGCCGCCTCTGGCTGCAGCACGGTGGCCAAGACAATACAGCGGTTTAACAGGACAGGTTCCACTCAGAACAGGCCTCACCATGGTCGATCAAAGAAGTTGAGTGCACGTGCTCAGCGTCATATCCAGAGGTTGTCTTTGGGAAATAGACGTATGAGTGTTGCCAGCATTGCTGCAGAGGTTAAAGGGGTGGGGGGTCAACCCGTCAGTGCTCAGACCATACGCCGCACACTGCATCAAATTGGTCTGCATGGCTGTCATCCCAGAAGGAAGCCTCTTCTAAAGATGATGCACAAGAAAGCCCGCAAACAGTTTGCTGAAGACAAGCAGACTAAGGACATGGATTACTGGAACCATGTCCTGTGGTCTGATGAGACCAAGATAATTTGGCTCAGATGGTGTCAGGCGTGTGTGGGGGCAACCAGGTGAGGAGTACAAAGACAAGTGTGTCTTGTCTACAGTCAAACATGGTGGTGGGAGTGTCATGGTCTGGGGCTGCATGAGTGCTGCCGGCACTGGGGAGCTACAGTTCATTGAGGGAACCATGAATGCCGACATGTACTGTGACATACAGAAGCAGAGCATGATCCCCTCCCTTCGGAGACTGGGCCGCAGGGCAGTATTCCAACATGATAACGACCCCAAACACACCTCCAAGACCACCACTGCCTTGCTAAAGAAGCTGAGGGTAAAGGGGATGGACTGGCCAAGCATGTCTCCAGACCTAAACCCTATTGAGCATCTGTGGGGCATCTTCAAATGGAAGGTGGAGGAGCGCAAGGTCTCTAACATCCACCAGCTCCGTGATGTCATCATGGAGGAGTGGAAGAGGACTCCAGTGACAACCTGTGAAGCTCTGGTGATCTCCATGCCCAAGAGGGTTAAGGCCGTGCTGGAAAATAATGGTGGCCACACAAAATATTGACACTTTGGGCCCAATTTCGGCTTTTTTCACTTAGGGGTGTACTCACTTTTGTTTCCAGCGGTTTAGACATTAATGGCTGTGTGTTGAGTTATTTTGAGGGGACAGTAAATGTACACTGTTATACAAGCTGTACACTCACTACTTTACATTGTAGAAAAGTGTCATTTCTTCAGTGTTGTCACATGAAAAGATAGAATAAAATATTTACAACAATGTGAGGGGTGTACTCACTTTTGTCAGATACTGTATATATATATATATATATATATATATATATATATATATATATATATATATATATATATATTGTTTATACTGTAAATCATACAAAGCCTATGTAGCAGCAGACTGATGAGGTCATCTTTTTGTTTTCTTCTAGCAGCATGTTTCTTTTCAGCATATATGCATGCAGCACTTCTGATTGGCCTCAAGTGCTGCCCCTCCCACTCCCAGGGGAGGGGCAGCACTTGGAGGGAAGTACACAATACTGAAACAAAGTTACATTTAGAGATTTACACTAGTTACTAGTTTAAAATTAAGTTTAATAATATATCTAAAATACATATTTGCATCCATTGGTGTTTTTTTGTATATCTGCTTTAAGGTAAATACTTCCTAAGGAAAATAAATGGGCAGCTATTGCCAAACAACTCGAGAATGATGAGAATGCTATTTTCCTGGCTGTTATGACCAGGTTGCCTTAAAGGTAAACTCTAGGCAGATACAGCAAAATGCCAATAAATGCAGTTGAGAATTATAAAAAATAATAAAATGCTTTTTTTTTTTTTTTTTTTATGCAACTAGTGTAAGTACCTGAACTTTTACAATAGAGCTCAAACTGAGAGAGGGGCAGAACTGGTAGCCAATCAGCTGTGTGCTGTGCACCTGTGCTGACAAGGAACCTGCTGATAGGATGAGAGAGAAAAAGAACTGAGCTGATGAGTGTGCTGCTACACCATTGTGCAATGACAGGCTGGGGGTATGTAGGTGATCAGGCTTATAGTTTAAGTGCAGTAGATATCATCAACCAGTCTCTGCTTTATGGTGGGTCTGTGTAAATCTCAGGACTGGATGGACATAAATTGACATAATTTTGCAGGTGAAACAACTCCGCAGGGACACATTTGTGATGTATTCTAGAGTTTGTAAGATAACATAAAGCCCAATTGAACTTTCAATTTAAATACATTTTGTTTCCAGTAAAAAGTAGCTACAGCCTTCTGATCGGAGAGCTCTAGTTCTGAATCAGCAGGGGTGTGTGTCAGTTCTGTGCAGAGAGGCCGCTGCTTCCACACAGAGAGTAAAGGTCCGTTTCTGCAGCATACAGACAGGAGACAGGCTTTACTACTCAGGCTGTGGCTTCTTTCCAAACAAAACCAATGGTATGAGTTTAAACACCTTTTTTTATAGATGCACCTGAAAGGTTTTTATTTGATTTAAACTGCAAGTTTATTTGGGATTTATAAAGTTATCCTACTTCCTTTCATGCAAAGAAACCCAGCTGATTGTGAGATTTACCAGCTCAGCAGAACAGCTTCAAGACCACCAGTGCTGACAAACGGCTTGGTTTCGGCTGACCTGGAAATCCTCTTACTTTACTTTAACTGAGACCAGACGACGGCGGTGTGACACGGCTCACATTGGCTACCGGTGGGCTGGGTTGCCTTTACTGACCAGTGGTAGCTCAGAACTACTCAGCAACACTTAAATCAATACATTTAAAACATCAGAGCACACATGATAGTCTATGACTTAAAATATGATTGCAGTTTAAGAAAATGAAACAAACATTGGTTCTATGTATAATATTATACTGTAAAGCTTCAGGAAATATGTGATATGTATCCATGTATTATATTCTTTTATTCTTTTTTCTTTCTTTCTGAAAACTCAATAAATATATTTAACAAGAAAATGAAACATATTTCCTAGCAGGTTGTTGGAACTGGCTGATAAATTGCACTACACAAAGTGCCCACAAGATGGCGATATTTATCATCAGTGCTAGGCATCCCAAAACAGCATTTACAGAGGATAACTGCATTGCCAGGTGAACATTATTATCACTTACATCCATAACTTGTATGTTATATGGATCCGGCTTTTGAAACACAATGGCACATGAATGAAAAAAAAACAACGTACTGTATATTATGACTTTTTTCTTTATATTTATTATTTGTATTACTAATCCCATTCCATTTATATATATATATATATATATATATATATATATATATATATATATATATATATATACAGTATATCACAAAACTGAGTACACCCCTCACATTTTTGTAAATATTTTATCATATCTTTTCATGTGACAACACTGAAGAAATGACACTTTGCTACAATGTAAAGTAGTGAGTGTACAGCTTGTATAACAGTGTACATTTGCTGTCCCCTCAAAATAACTCAACACACAGCCATTAATGTCTAAACTGCTGGCAACAAAAGTGAGTACACCCCTAAGTGAAAATGTCCAAATTGGGCCCAAAGTGTCAATATTATTTTGTGTGGCCACCATTATTTTCAAGCACTGCCTAAACCCTCTTGGGCATGGAGTTCACCAGAGCTTCACAGGTTACCACTGGAGTCCTCTTCCACTCCTCCATGACGACATCACAGAGCTGGTGGATGTTAGAGACCTTGTGCTCCTCCACCTTCCATTTGAGGATGCCCCACAGATGCTCAATAGGGTTTAGGTCTGGAGACATGCTTGGCCAGTCCATCACCTTTACCCTCAGCTTCTTTAGCAAGGCAGTGGTGGTCTTGGAGGTGTGTTTGGGGTCGTTATCATGTTGGAATATTGCCCTGCGGCCCAGTCTCTGAAGGGAGGGGATCATGCTCTGCTTCAGTATGTCACAGTACATGTTGGCATTCATGGTGCCCTCAATGAACTGTAGCTCCCCAGTTCCGGCAGCACATATGCAGCCCCCAGACCATGACACTCCCACCACCATGCTTGACTGTAGGAAAGATACACTTGTCTTTGTACTCCTCACCTGGTTGCCCCCACACACACTTGACACCATCTGAACCAAATAAGTTTATCTTGGTCTCATCAGACCACAGGACTTGATTCCAGTAATCCATGTCCTTAGTCTGCTTGTCTTCAGCAAACTGTTTTCGGGCTTTCTTGTGCATCATCTTTAGATCTGGGGCGACAGCCATGCAGACCAATTTGATGCAGTGTATGGTCTGAGCACTGACAGGCTGACCCCCCCCCCCCCTTCAACCTCTGCAGCAATGCTGGCCGCACTCATATGTCTATTTCTCAAAGACAACCTCTGGTTATGACGCTGAGCACGTGACCTCAACTTCTTTGGTTGACCATGGTGAGGCCTGTTCTGAGTGGAACCTGTCCTGTTAAACCGCTGTATGGTCTTGGCCACCGTGCTGCAGCTCAGTTTCAGGGTCTTGGCAATCTACTTATAGCCTAGGCCATCTTTATGTAGAGCAACAATTCATTTTTTTCAGATCCTCAGAGAGTTCTTTGCAATGAGGTGCCATGTTGAACTTCCAGTGACCAGTATGAGAGAGTGAGAGCGATAACACCAAATTTAACACACCTGCTTCCCATTCACACCTGAGACCTTGTAACACTAACGAGTCACATGACACCAGGGAGGGAAAATGGCTAACTGGGCCCAATGTGGACATTTTCACTTAGGGGTGTACTCACTTTTGTTGCCAGCGGTTTAGACATTAATAGCTGTGTGTTGTGTTATTTTGAGGGGACAGCAAATTCACACTGTTATACAAGCTGTACACTCACTACTTTACATTGTAGCAAAGTGTCATTTCTTCAGTGTTGTCACATGAAAAGATAGAATAAAATATTTACAAAAATGTGAGGGGTGTACTTACTTTTGTGAGATACTGTATATATATATATATATATATATATATATATATATATATATATATATATATATATATATATATATATACACACACACATTTGATTGACTTTAATAAACAGCTGCTGAAGTATATATAGAAGATACAGTAGGGTGGACACACACATACGTTTTAAGGGTGTAAGTAAAAGTAACATCTCAACTACCAATGCAGTTTTCAAATGCCAGATTTATCTGTACCATTTCTGATTATAACCTAGAGGAAACCGATGTGTATTTTCTGCAGTCTATGCTTTTACACATTGGACACAAAGATTCTGATTCTTACCATTAAATGTAAATGGCGTTGCCAGTTTAATCAGGGCGATATCATTGGACATTGTGCTGGACTTGTACTTCCTGTGATAGATGATCTTTTCCACCATAACCGAGTTATTTGGAGGTTCTGAAGGTTGATTGATCAGTCCCACCTGTACGTTCCATGATTCTGGGAAATACAAACTGTAGAGATAAAAAAACAAAACAGAAATCGTATTACTTCATTTAATCTAAACCAGAAACAGCCATAAAATCTATCCTATCCATTCACTGATATCACCAACAAGGCTGCCTATCCAATTATTGAAAGCCAGCTGTGGGTGGGACTTAACCAGTTTACCTGACAATCTGGAGTCAACACAGGTTGTTCCTTCGTTTGTAGAAATTGATTGATCACAGAAATAAGAAATGGCACCACATATGTTGCAGGTTACACCCATCGTCAAGCAGAAAGGTAATGTCTGTCAGCAAGGCACCTTTCCAATAGCAATAGAGCACAGAATGCCTAAGGAGCACTTCCCTAGGAGGAGGTCTCCATATTACTGGGTGGCCCTGAAATTCTTGTTAGACATGTGAGGTTCATTTTGTTTCCGAGTTGAAATTTGGACAGATTTTTCATTTTCTTCGGAAATTCGGATGTATCCAAATTTCCCAAATTACCATAGTAACAAATTTTAACAAATCCGAAATATCAAATCAAAATTT
Organism: Lithobates septentrionalis; assembly: GCA_037952835.1. Lineage (NCBI taxonomy): Eukaryota > Metazoa > Chordata > Amphibia > Anura > Ranidae > Lithobates > Lithobates septentrionalis. Next base: position 537,770 of record JBBDGP010000758.1, on the reverse strand, counting down.
TGGACAACTTTTGAATCAAATTCGAGAAGTTTTCTAATCGAATTCAAATATCAAAAAATCACTGAGAATGTAGCTTATCCATTCAGTAGAAGTCAGTGACATCACTGAGAATACAGCCTATCCATTCACTAGAGACTGGTGACATCACTGAGAATGCAACCTATCCATTCACTAGAGACTGGTGACATCACTGAGAATGCAACCTATCCATTCACTAGAGACCGGTGACATCACTGAGAATGCAGCCTATCCATTCACTAGAGACTGGTGACATCACTGAGAATGCAACCTATCCATTCACTAGAGACCAGTGACATCACTGAGAATACAGCCTATCCATTCACTAGAGACCACTGAAAATGCAACCTATCCATTCACTAGAGACCAGTGACATCATTGAGAATGCAACCCATCCATTCACTAGAGAGCGGTGACATCCCTGAGAATGCAGCCTATCCATTCACTAGAGACCAGTGACATCATTGAGAATGCAACCCATCCATTCACTAGAGAGCGGTGACATCACTGAGAATGCAGCCTATCCATTCACTAGAGAGCGGTGACATCACTGAGAATACAGCCTATCCATTCACTAGAGACCAGTGACATCACTGAGAATGCAGCCTATCCATTCACTAGAGACCGGTGACATCACTGAGAATGCAGCCTATCCATTCACTAGAGACCAGTGACATCATTGAGAATGCAACCCATCCATTCACTAGAGAGCGGTGACATCCCTGAGAATGCAGCCTATCCATTCACTAGAGACCAGTGACATCATTGAGAATGCAACCCATCCATTCACTAGAGAGTGGTGACATCACTGAGAATGCAGCCTATCCATTCACTAGAAAGCGGTGACATCACTGAGAATGTAGCCTATCCATTCACTAGAGACCAGTGACATCACTGAGAATGCAGCCTATCCATTCACTAGAGAGCGGTGACATCACTGAGAATGCAGCCTATCCATTCACTAGAGAGCGGTGACATCACTGAGAATGCAGCCTATCCATTCACTAGAGAGCGGTGACATCACTGAGAATGCAGCCTATCCATTCACTAGAGAGCGGTGACATCACTGAGAATGCAGCCTATCCATTCACTAGAGAGCGGTGACATCACTGAGAATGCAGCCTATCCATTCACTAGAAAGCGGTGACATCACTGAGAATGCAGCCTATCCATTCACTAGAGAGCGGTGACATCACTGAGAATGCAGCCTATCCATTCACTAGAGAGCGGTGACATCACTGAAAATGCAGCCTATCCATTCACTAGAGACCGGTGACATCACTGAGAATGCAGCCTATCCATTCACTAGAGAGCGGTGACATCACTGAGAATGCAGCCTATCCATTCACTAGAGAGCGGTGACATCACTGAGAATGCAGCCTATCCATTCACTAGAGACTGGTGGCATCACTGAGAGTGCAGCCTATCCATTCACTAGAGAGCGGTGACATCACTGAGAATGCAGCCTATCCATTCACTAGAGACTGGTGGCATCACTGAGAATGTAGCCTATCCATTCACTAGAGAGCGGTGACATCACTGAAAATGCAGCCTATCCATTCACTAGAGACCGGTGACATCACTGAGAATGCAGCCTATCCATTCACTAGAGAGCGGTGACATCACTGAGAATGCAGCCTATCCATTCACTAGAGAGCGGTGACATCACTGAGAATGCAGCCTATCCATTCACTAGAGACTGGTGGCATCACTGAGAGTGCAGCCTATCCATTCACTAGAGACCGGTGACATCACTGAGAATGCAGCCTATCCATTCACTAGAGACCGGTGACATCACTAAGAAAAGCAGATCTATGTATTGTAAATAATACACATTGCAAAAAAATATGTATGTGTCTCATGTTTTTGCCTGTGCTCGTTTTAATACCGGTATACATGGAGTGTCTATCCTCTCCTCTCCTCTCCTCCTCCTTCATCTTTCATTCTTTTTCCCGCTAGCTGCCATAATCCTCCCTCCAAGCCCCTCACCCGCTTGGTTTCTCTGGACTTTGTTCACCTCTCTCTTCCCCATACTTCCGCTCTCGCTCCACACACTGCATTTAGAAGTCTAAAAATAATAATAATCCTGGACGTTTTAATTGAAATGTCATCAGAGGATTATCTTTCATGGCAAACTCTACCGTGCGGAGAACTCACATAAGCTTTAACATTTTACTAGTAAAGGATTATTTCATTGCTTGGCCTTTAAAGCACGCATTTCATGTAAAGAAAATGGTATTTTCCCTTAAGAAGTCGCAGCTGACATTGAAGTGTGTGCTGATCTTAGTAAATTGATGGGTCTGCCTTGTTATACTTGTTGTTTGAAGAGTAAATCCGGCAACAAATAACATCAATCAGCTGCTAATGCTGTCTAGGAAATGCTAGGCTAAAGATAGAACTTCTATGGAAGGGACCGGTGAGGCCATTTTCTTCTCCATGTGAGTTTCCTGTAGGACCAAATTCACTCTTCCTTGATGTACTAAGCACCACCAATGTGCCTCTAACACTTCCAGGTACAAAGTCAGAGACGTAGATAAGGAGGGGGGTAAGGGGGGGGAGGTCGGCCTGAACCCCCCCCCAGAGCAGAGTATGTATTGTGAAAAAAGGCAGGGAGGCGGTCCTGCTCAGACCTGTATAGAAGACCACTGAGGGCACTGAGACTACGCAAGACTTCTTGCTGCCTCCTGTAAAACTCCAGGTAGCCTGATCTTTCTATCCAAACCTGTGTACCCCCCTGACCTCTGAATCTGGGACTATGTACCCTGACCTCTGAATCCGGGACTGTGTACCCTGACCCCTGAATCCGGGACTGTGTACCCCCTGACCTCTGAATCTGGGACTATTTACCCTGACCTCTGAACCCGGGACTGTGTACCTTGATCTCTGAACCCGGGACTGTGTACCCTGACCTTTGAATCCAGGAATTTGTACCCTGACCTTTGAATCCAGGACTGTGTACCCTGACCACTGAACCCGGGACTGTGTATGCTGACCTCTGAATCCAGGAATGTGTACCCTGACCTCTGAACCCAGGACTGTGTACCCTGACCTCTGAACCCAGGACTGTGTATCCTGACCTCTGAACCCAGGACTGTGTACCCTGACCTCTGAACCCAGGACTGTGTACCTTGACCTCTGAACCCGGGACTGTATACCCTGACCTCTGAATCCAGGAATGTGTACCCTGACCTCTGAATCCAGGAATGTGTACCCTGACCTCTGAATCCAGGAATGTGTACCCTGACCTCTGAATCCAGGAATGTGTACCCTGACCTCTGAATCCAGGAATGTGTACCCTGACCTTTAAATCCAGGACTGTGTACCCTGACCTCTGAACCCGGGACTGTGTATCCTGACCTCTGAATCCAGGAATGTGTACCCTGACTTTTAAATCCAGGACTGTGTACACTGACCTCTGAATCCAGGACTGTATACCCTGACCTCTGAATCCAGGAATGTGTACCCTGACCTCTGAATCCAGGAATGTGTACCCTGACCTTTAAATCCAGGACTGTGTACCCTGACCTCTGAACCCGGGACTGTGTATCCTGACCTCTGAATCCAGGAATGTGTACCCTGACCTTTAAATCCAGGACTGTGTACCCTGACCTCTGAATCCAGGACTGTGTACCCTGACCTCTGAACCCAGAACTGTGTACCCTGACCTCTGAACCCAGGACTGTATACCCTGACCTCTGAACCCAGGACTGTGTACCCTGACCTCTGTATCCATGACTGTGTACCCTGACCTCTGAACCCAAGACTGTGTACCCTGACCTCTAAATCCAGGACTGTGTACCCCCCTGACCTCTGAACCCAAGACTGTGTACCCTGACCTCTAAATCCAGGACTGTGTACCCCCCTGACCTCTGAATCTGGGACTGTGTATCCTGAATTCTGAATCCAGAACTGTGTACCCTGACCTCTTAATCCGGGACTGTGTATCCTAACCTGTGAACACTGACCTCTGGATCCAGAATTGTGGATCCTGACTTATGTACTCTGACCTCTGAATCTAGAACTATGGATCCTGTTCTGTGTACCCTAACGTGGGCATCCAGACCCGTGAACCTGACCTGTGTAACTTAATATGTAAATACTGCGTATGGTGTAGTAAGTATTTGCATGCCCAGGAGTATTTATTCCCCCCTACAAGTCATTCCCTAATTCAGAGGGATCTCTTGTACACACTGTACACTTACTCATACACACAGTGAGCAGCAGTGACGATCCATTGTGCGCTGATCAGGGAGCCTCCGCACAGGTGGATTCCTTGGAAGGTCAGACTAGCCTGCCATGGCCACTGTCCCTCTGCTGAGATGTTTCCACCCACTATACGGGCCGAGGAAGTGTAGCTGGGCCGGTTACCGCAGACTATAGGGAAGAACACAGAATCACGTCATTATCAAAGTCCCATACAGAGCATAGAGGGCATAATAAAACATGTCTGTATCTCTATGATGAATAATTAATATACCCACCCCTGTGCATCGCTCAGTACTACAGGTGCAATCCCACTGTCTACTGCCTGGAACTCAACGCATGTTCTTGTTCTTGTACCAAGATATACAGTGGGGAAATAATGATTTAATCCCCTGCAGATTTTATACGTTTGCCCACTTACAAAGGAATGAAAGGTCTATAATTTTTTTATCATAGGTGTATTTTTAATGATAGAGACAGAATATCAACCAAAAATCCAGAAAAAAAACACGATACAAATGTTATAAATTGAGTTGCAGTTCAGTGAGTAAAATAAGTATTTGATCCTCAAGCAAAACATTAGTACTTGGTGTAGAAACCCTTGTTGGCAGAGGTAAGACGTTTCTTGTAGTTGGTGACCAGGTTTACACACATCTCAGGAGGGATTTTGATCCACTCTTCATTACAGATCTTCTATAAATCCTTAAGGTTTCTTGGCAACTTGAAGTTTAAGCTCCCTCCATAAATTTTCTATGGGATTAAGGTCTGGAGACTGGCTAGGCCACTCCATGACCTTAATGAGCTTCTTCTTGAGCCACTCCTTTGTTGCCTTGGTGGCAGGGGCATTGCTAGGTCTACAAAAGATCTGGGGCTAGAGCCCATAGCAGCGTAGTAAAGAAAGTCATACGCTTGGGTGGGCATACACATGTATATAATATACATGTGTGTGTGTTCCCCAGAATGCTCCCCCCTTACATCAGGGTCCCCAGAGAGCCCCCCTTACATTAGGGTGCCCAGAGAGCCTCCCCCTTAAATCAGGGTCCCCAGAGAGCCTCCCCTCCCCTTGGGAACCCCTGCAGAGACTCGGGGCTATGGGCCCCAGATTCGGGGCTATAGCCCCAAAAGCCACCCCCTAGCGACGCCACTGCTTGGCGGTATGTTTTGGGTCATTGTCATGCTGGAAGACCCATCCATGACCAATCTTCAGTGTTCTGGCTGAGGAACGAAGGTTCTCATCCAAGATTTACAAAACATGGTCTGTCCATTGACCCCTCAATGCGGAAAGGTTGGCCTGTACCTTTAGCAGAGAAACAGCCCCAAAACATAATGTTTCCACCTCCATGCTTGACTGTAGGGATGGTGTTCTTAGGGTCATAATCAGCATTTTTCTTCCTCCAAACACGGCGAGTCAAGTTAATATCAAAGAGCTCAATTTGGGTCTCATCTGACCACAGCACTTTCTCACAATCCTTCTCCAAAATCAAAATTAAGCTCTTTGGCATTAACTCGACTCGCCGTGTTTGGAAGAAGAAAAATTCTGACTATGACCCTAAGAACACCATCCCTAAGGTCAAGCATAGAGGTGGAAACATTAAGCTTTGGGGTTGTTTCTCTGCTAAAGGTACAGGCCAACTTTGCCGCATTGGGGGGCCAATGGACGGGGCCATGTATTGTAAAATCTTGGATGAGAACCTTCTTCCCTCAGCCAGAACACTAAAGATGGGTCGTGGATCGGTCTTCCAGCATGACAATGACACAAAAAATACTGCCAAGACAACAAAGGAGTGGCTCAAGAAGAAGCACATTAAGGTCATGGAGTGGCCTAGCCAGTCTCCAGACCTTAATCCTATTAAAAAATTATGGAGGGAGCTGAAACTTCGAGTTGTCAAGTGACAGCCAAGAAACCTTAAAGTGGGGTTCCACCCAAAAAACAAAAATACCTGCAAAAATTCTAAAAAACAAAACAAAAAAAATTTAGATATTTTTTTTTTTTCACTTACCTCTAAATGCCTGTTGCTAGGTGGTCCCTCGTAGTCTGCCTGTTCCTTTGCCTGGGCTGGTGACATCACTTCCCCCTCGGCACAGGAAGAGCTCCGCTCTGCTCCCTCCCTCCTGTCAATCATCTGGGACCCATTACAGGTCCCAGGTGATTGAGCGGCCAATCACGGCGCGCGGCGCCGCTCGCGCATGCGCAGTGGGTGCCAGGCTGTGAAGCCACAGCCCGGCGCCCACAGTTGAAATGCCGGCGCCGACGAGCGGAGGGGGGGGACGAGCGGGGCTTCGATCCCCCGCATCGCTGGACCCTGGGACAGGTAAGTGTCCAATTAAAAGTCAGCAGCTGCAGTATTTGTAGCTGCTGACTTTTAATTTTTATTTTTTTTTGACGGCCCCCCTGGGTGGAACTCCTCTTTAAGGATTTAGAGAAGATCTGTAAAGAACAGTGGACCAAAAACCCTCCTGAGATGTGTGCAAACCTGATCACCAACTACAAGAAACGTCTTACCTGTGCTTGCCAATAAAGGGTTTCTCCACCATGATTTCTTTGGGGATCAAATACTTATTTTACTGAACTGCAACTCAATTTATAACATTTGTATTATGTGTTTTTTTTTTTTTTTTGGATTCTTAGTTGATATATTACATCTCTATGATTTAAAATACACCTATGATAAAAATGATAGACCCTTCATTTCTTTGTAAGTGGGCAAACTTACAACATCTGCAGGGGATTAAATAATTATTTTCCCCTCTGTAATTGTGCAATGTTAAGGAAATAAAATGGCTATAGAAGGAAGCAAGTCTCATTCCATGGAAAAGCTTAGGCATGCGTGGCTCCTATTCTGAAGCTGGAAGCTGTCCTTGGTCTAGTAATAAGCAGCCAAGGCCATCCCCGCCTGCAGCTGCACAGGGAATGCTCTAGCCACGTATGACTGGCCAAGCAGAACCAGAGTGGGAGGGGCAGTACTAGGAGCCAATAAGACTCTACTACATGCACATGTGTTGAGAGAAAGTAAAGAGGGCAGAGTTGATGACCTATCAGTGTACTGCTGCTCCTTCCTTGCCCAATCAGCAGACTGTGGGCAGGCATGTGACAACACTGTTTCCTGTAACTGTAGCAGAGAAAGCGGTGTCACTCTGCTTTGAGGGTCATGTGACAGGTGAAGTGCAGACGTCTCCCTGATTGATTTTGTTTATCTGTTTTATCAGCAGGCTCTGAATCTCAACTTTATTTGCAATAATCAGGTACTCACCAATACATTTTATGGTGGTAACATAACCCGTAGAGCAGTATTCTCTGGAAGAAAAAAAAAAAGAATAGTGATATCAGGCACATGATGTTTGCTCCTCAACTCACATATGCACTATACCACATTACATTGTAAAAATAAATAAAGAGCCTTGCTTTTATAGAAAGATCTGTGATGTTACAGCGCATGCTCAAGATGGGACGCAAACATTATCGGTGGGCCAGCAGAGAAGAAAAAAGTAGGAGTCGGCTGCTGATTACTTTTTTATTTTAGATGGTGGCACAGGTTACCAAACTCAGAGCATGGAGACTGGGGAAAGAGCAATAAGGAGGCAGGTAAGTCCTACTAACCTTATTCCTGTTCATTAAAGGGGTTCCACTATACATATTAATACATGTTTCTGTAACTGCTTAAACACCCCTGGAATTGATAAGATTCTCCCCCAAGCTCTGAACCTGTTTCTGTTGCTGGACATCCATGTGATGTTTAACTACTTCAGCCCCGGAAGATTTGGCTGCTGAATGACCGGGCCATTTTTTGCGATTCAGCACTGCGTCGCTTTAACTGACAATTGCGCAGCCGTGCGACGCTGTACCCAAACAAAATTGACGTCCTTTTTTCCCCACAAATAGAGCTTTCTTTTGGTGGTATTTGATCACCTCTGCGGTTTTTATTTATTGCGCTATAAACAAAAAAAGAGCGACAATTTTGAAAAAAACAATATTTTGTACTTTTTGCTATAATAAATATCCCCATTTTTTTTTTTTTTTAAAGATAATTTTTTTCTCAGTTTAGGCCGATATGTATTCCTCTACATATTTTTGGTAAAAAAAAATCGCAATAAGCGTATTTTGATTGGTTTGCGCAAAAGTTATAGCATCTACAAAATAGGGGATATATTTATAGCATTTTTTATATTATTTTTTTTTTTTTACTAGTAATGGCGGCGATCTGTGATTTTTATCGGGACTGCGACATTATGGCGAACACATCGGACACTTTTGACACATTTTTGGGACCATTGTCATTTATACAGCAATCAGTGCTACAAAAATGCACTGATTACTGTAAAAATGTCACTGGCAGGGAAGGGGTTAACACTAGAGGGCGCTCAAGGGGTTAACTGTCTTCCCTCAGTGTGTATTTAACTGTAGGAGGAGGGGACTGACCTAGAAGAAATGACAGATCGTGGTTCCTAGCTATAAGGAACACATGATCTGTCACTCCTCACAGAACAGAACAGGGATTTGTGTGTTTAAACACACGTCCCTGTTCTGCCTCTCGTGCCCGTGATCGCCCGTGGCCGGCGGTCATCGCAACCGATGGCCACAAGCATCGGCACCCTCGCAGTGCAGCGCCCCTTGCTATCCTGGATCCCACGAGCCAACGTATAGCTACGACGGTTCGCGGGATCATGCCAACCTGCCACTGTAAATGACGGTGGCTGGACGGCAAGCGGTTAACCACTTAACGTCCGCCCCATATCGCTTTTAGTACTACAGGGTGTCTCTCCTGTGCAGAATCACATGTGTATATATATATATATATATATATATATGTGTGATTCTGCACTTCCGCCTGCAGGGGGCGTGCTCTCACCGCCGGCCGGTCACTTCTGCTGTGATAATTCACAGCAGAAGGCGATCTGCGGGTGCTGGGCACTCAATGTCCTCCGGCACCCGCCGATCCTCAGCAATACATAAGCAGTGTTTCTCAACTCCAGTCCTCAAGGCGCCCCAACAGGTCATGTTTTCAGGCTCTCCATTATTTTGCACAGGTGATTTGATCAGTTTCACTGCCTTAGTAATTACCACAGCTGTTTCATCTGAGGGAAATCCTGAAAACATGACCTGTTGGGGCGCCTTGAGGACTGGAGTTGAGAAACACTGAGATAGAGAACTGAGATTTGCCTATGTAAACAACATATCTCACTTCTGACAGGGGGGGGGGTGGATTCTGTGTCTCGTGAGTATTGGTTTGGGGAGCTTGTTTAAAAAAATCTGGCACAAACTCCTAGGTTGAGCCAAAAATTGTAAAAACATCATACCTCTCCACATGGGTAGACTATGGGGAATGCGTATTGTAAAGTGTCCAAAACAATTAGTATACCAAAACAGATAAAATGGCAAGTTTTTTTATTAATACAAAGTTTGTAAAAACACAGGTCTATAAACTCTATAAAAGATAGTGTACAGTATTATAGACATACAATACAAACATCTGTACTTGAATGAAGTCTATGGATCGACGCGTTTCGCCCAGATCCACTTTTTAATATATTTTTATCATATACAGTAACTCAAGCAAGAGCCAAGAAGTATGGGGAATGCAATGTGCATATATGCTGAGAAAACAACAGCGCATTGTGGTCACAGACATGGTATTTAGTCTGCAATGTGTGAATAAAAATAAAAGGAGAAAATCGCCACCATAAAGGAGCCATCACGTGGTCATAATACATAGATGGAAGGGTTTGTTGGGCCTTAGTAACACTGGTTAGAAAATCCAGGTAGGTGGTAATACATTTGTCCCTACATCAGGAACACCAATGTCAGGCAGAAAGGTGGCCTAGGTGGTTAACCACTTCAGCCCCGGAAGGATTTACCCCCTTAATGACCAGGCCATTTTTTACAATACGGTATTGCGTTACTTTAACTGAAAATTGCGTGGTTGTGCGACGTTGTACCCAAACAAAATTGATGTCCTTTTTTTCCCACAAATAGAGCTTTCATTTGGTGATATTTGATCACCTCTGCGGTTTTTATTTTTTGCACTATAAACAAAAAAAGAGAGACAATTTTTGAAAAAAAAAAACAATATTTGTTACTTTCTGCTATAAAACATATCCAATAAAAAAATTGTAAAAAATCGAATTTCTTCATCAATTTAGGCCAATATGTATTCTGCTTCACATTTTTGTTAAAAAAAAAAACAATAAGCATATATCGATTGGTTTGCGCAAAAATTATAGCGTCTACAAACTATTGCATAGAGTTCGTTTCCTTTTTTTTTTTTTACTAGTAATGGTGGCGATCAGCGACTTATAGCAGGACTGCGATTCTGCGGCGGACAGTTGGGACGCTAACTGACATTTTTGACACTTTTTTGGGGACCAGTGACACCAATACAGTGATCAGTGCTAAAAAATATGTACTGTCACTGTACTAATGACACTAGCAGGGGAGGGGTTAACTACAGGGGAAATCAAAGGGTTAACTGTGTGCCTAGCCAGTGTTTTACTACTGCAGGGGGAGGTGCTTGTACTAGGAGAAGGCATGGATCAGTGCCCCTGCTTAGCGGAGACAAGGAATCCATGTCTTCTGTAGTGACAGACCATCATTCTGTCTGTGTACCGGACCACAGCGGGAACGAGCCGCCGGGGGGCGTGCGCTCGCACTAGACCCAGTAGTGCAGGACCACGTACTAGGTACATGATCCTGTGCAGGAGAGCTGCCTTGCCACCGTATATATACAGTATACAGTCGGCAAGCAATTAAAGTAACGCAGTGCCGTATCGCAAAGAATGGCCTGGTCATAAAGGGGGGGGTAAATCTTCCGGAGGTCAAGTGGTTAAAGCTGAACTCCTGGATAAGAAAATCTAGTCTAAATACTTTCATCATGTGCGTTCTTCCTTAAATCTTGGTGTGCTTTGTGTATTTCTTCCAGATCTGTGCAGTAATCCAGTGTGATACTTTCCCTCTGTGCGGGAGCTTCCTGTAATAAAGACCGTTCACTTTTGCTCCCTCTACTTGTGCAGGATGACTGGTCTTGTCTCCGCCCCCTCCTGTAGTTTTCTGCAGGCAGCCTGTAGTGGGTGGGGCCTGCTGGGTCCCTCCCACAGCTCTACTTTCTGTACAGTGATGATGTCACCACTAATTTTGCAAGGTGATATCTGTGTTTGCAAAGGCATTCGGTGCACAAAAAGTGAATTTGTATCCTTTTTTGGCTATTGAGGAATATATTTAAATAACGTTATGTGTGCCCGGAGTTCAGCTTTAAATTGATTCACTCACCACTATTTGTGATTTTATTTTTTCCCTCTATGGGATGTTACCTTTGCTGGATTACGTGTTGCATTAGGGTTGGCTGATCGGAAGAATCTGAAGATTTGGTGACTGATGCAAATTCTCTTCTAAATTGTTCTTCAACAGAGCGCAGAGACACGGAGGAGGAGCTCTCGAAACTGCAATCAATCACGGGAATTTTATGATAGAAAATAATTGAATGAATAAAAAAAAAATGAGCAGAGATTAAAGGCAGAACATTTAAAAAAACACCAATTATTACTGGTATTGATATTATTTTTATTATTATTTGTTATTTATTTATTATGCGCCGTTAATTTCGTTCCAAATTGAAATTCGCACAGATTTTTCGAAAATTGGGATGCATCCGAATTACAATAATAATGAATTTAAACGAATCCGAAATAATGAAACAAAATTTTGGGACAAAATTCTAATTCAAATAGTTTTCTAATCGAATTCCAATAGTTTTTTTACTTTGAACCATTTTCTAATCTAATTCGAATTCAAATTTCTGAAGAGAATAAAATAGAATAGAAAATGAAGGAATAGAACAGAAAAGAATATAATACAATAAAAAATAATAGAATAGAAAATAAAATAATATAATATAATAGAGTAAAACAGAACAGAATACAAAATAAAAGAATAGAAAATAAAGGGATAGAATAGAAAATAAAAGACTAGTATAGAAAAGAATATAGTAAAATAGAACAAAATAGAAAATAAACAAACAGAATAAAATAGAATAGAAAATGAAGGAATAAAATAGAATACAGAATATGATAGAATGAAATAGAATATAACCTTCTTCCAAAATTTGAATAGAATACATCAAAATTTGAATAGAATAGAAAAAAAATAGAATAGTAAAAAAAGAATAGAATAGAATAGATAAAAATAGAATAGAATAAAATGGAATAGAATAAAATCAAATTCAAATTAAATAGAAAAGAATGGAATATAATTAAATAAAACAATAGACTAGAATAGAAAGAATATAACCATTTCAATATAACCAAATTTCAAATAGAATAAATTTGAATTTGAATAGAATAGAATAAAATAGGTTAGAATAGAAAATAAAATAATTGAATAGACTAGAATAGAAAATAAAATAAAAGAATAAAATAGAAAAAAAAAACAATAGAATAGAAAGAATATAACCATCTTCCTAAATTCTAATTGCGAATAGAATAAATTTGAATAGAATAAAAAAAGAATAGAATAGAAAGTAAAATAATAGAATAGAAAAAAACAGAATAGAATAGAATAAACAATAGAAAAGAATAGAAAGAATATAGCAATATAACTGTTTTCCGAAATTCTAATTTTCGAATACAATAAATTCGATTTCGAATGGAATTTGATTCAAACTCTTATAGAATTTGAATTGATTCGGATTTTCCTAATTTGATTGAATTTAGTTCAATTTGATCAAATTCAAACAAACAAAACTAATTCCAAAAATGAATTAAAGGAAATGAACTAAACTAATTTATGTAAATACCGAATCAAAACGAAACGTAACAAATTTTCGTTCTACATATGTCTAATGCTTAAAGGGGCAAACTACTTGTCAACCACACAGTTTTCCCAGCAGTCCATGTTGTGTTATTAGTGGGGCTGTCTGTAGAGAAGGGGTTGTACAGTTCACCAATTAAGAGTCTGTACAGGAAGATGGCTGCATGTAGAGCTGCAGAGAGTCTTGTCACCGCTAAACAGCTTTTTCTTCTCTTCATCTCTGCTCGCCCCCAAAAACTGAACTCCAGCCTTCCTTTCAGCTCGCCTGTCGCTCTGTTCTCTCCTCCTATCAGCATGCTCCTAGTTAGTATATTCACACTGTGGCACGCCTGATTGGCTCTTTGTGCTGCTTCTCCCTTTTGATTTCTGCTGTTTACTGACTTCAAGAATAATTCAAGTCCTTACACTGAAGTTGAACTTGAGCCTTCCCTAGTTGTTCCGGCTCCTCTACTCTACTGAAGTTGCTTAGATAGATTTCGGTTCTTTCAATCATGGTGGCTCTGCATCACATGTGGGCATTACCTAGGGCACTCAGCTTGCAAATACAACCCGCCTAGGAATGAATACGCCTTCAAACTGACATCCACCAACCAAAGCATTTTGCTATTTGCAAGACTCCTCCCAAGAGCCAGCCCACTGTTTGCTGAAGGCTGAGAGCTTTTGAGAGGAGTACTGAGGCAGGATGATGTAAAGTATTCACTGATCTATGCACAGTACCCTGCCGGCCCTCTCAGCAGCCACAATCTGCTTGGATTGCGTAGAGAAGCAGAGAGAGAGACAGCAATGATGCCACAAAAAGCATGTCATGAAAACATGAAGGAAGGTAAATAGAAGGGAAGGAAGGAAGGAAGGAAGGAAGGAAGGAAGGAAGGAAGGAAGGAAGGAAGGAAGGAAGGAAGGAAGGAAGGGAAGGGAAGGAAGGAAGGAAGGAAGGAAGGAAGGAAGGAAGGAAGCTAGGATGGAAGGGATGGAGGAAAGGAGGGAGGGAGGGATGGAGGGAAGGAAGAGAATGGAGGGAGCAAAGGGAGGGAGGAAGCGAAGAAAGACAGCAAGGAAGGAAAGAAAGGGAGGAAAGGGAGGGAGGGAAGGAAGGAAAGAAGGAAGGAAGAAAGAAAGGAAGGAAGGAAGCTAGGATGGAAGGGATGGAGGAAAGGAGGGAGGGAGGGAGGGATGGAAGGAAGGAAGGGAATAGAGGGAGCAAAGGAAAAGATTGAACACCATATCAGTGATTCTCTCACGATTCCTTCCACTGACACCAATGATGGGTCACTATTGATCCCACTGACACACAGGTGTCAGTGTTGACAGGACAAGGCTGGAAATCACTCTGTAATGCTGATTGAGTTAGAATAACAGACTGGAAGCTTTAAAAGAAGGGTAGTGCTTGAAATCATTTTTCTTCCTCTGTTAACTATGGTTACCTGCAAGGAAACACGTGCAGTCATCATTGCTTTTCACAAAAAGGTATTCACAGGCAAGGATATTGCTGTTACTAAAATTGCACCTAAATCAACCATTTATCGAATCATCAAGAACTACAAGGAGAGAGGTTCAATTGTTGCGAAAAAGACTTTATGGTGCCCAAGATAGTCCAGTAAGTGCCAGGACCATCTCCTACGGTTGATTCAGCTGCGGGATCAGTGCACCAGTGCAGAGCTTGCTCAGGAATGGCAGCAGGCAGGTGTGAGGGCATCTACACGCACAGTGAGGAGAAGACTTTTGGAAGATGGCCCGGTGTCAAGAAGGGCAGCAAAGAAGCCACTTCTCTCCAGGAAAAACATCAGGGACAGACTGATATTCAGCAAAATGTACAGGGATTGGACTGCTGAGGACTGGGGTATAGTCATTTTCTCTGATGAATCCCCTTTCCGATTGTTTGGGGCATCCGGGAAAAAACCTTGCCCGGAGAAGAATAGGGAGCGCTACCATCAGTCCTGTGTCATGCCAAAAGTAAAGCATCTTGCCACCATTTATGTGTGGGGTCGCTTCTCAGCCATGGGAGTGGGCTCACTCACTATTTTGCCTAAGAACACAGCCATGAATAAAGACTGGTACAAAAACATCCTCCGAGAGCAACTTCTCCCAACCATCCAAGAACAGTTTGGTGAGCAACAAAACATCAACATTTTGGGTCCATGGCCAGGAAACTCCCCAGACCTTAATTCCATTAAGAACTTGTGGTCACTCTTTAAGAGGAGGGTGAACAAAAAAAAAAAAACTCAAATTCTGACAAACTCCAGGCATTGATTATGCAAGAATGGGCCACCATCAGTCAGGATGTGGCCCAGAAGTTGATTGACAGTATGCCAGGGCGAATTGCAGAGGTCTTGAAAAAGAAGGGTCAACCCTAAAAATATTGACCCTTTTTTTCATAAACTTAATGTAATTGTCAATAAAAGCCTTCGACACCAATGAAATGCTTGTAATTATACTTCAGTATACCATAGTAACATCTGACAAAACAGATCTAAAAACACTGCAGCAGAAGACTTTGTGAAAATTAATATTTGTGTAATTCTCAAAACTTTTGGCCAGGGCTGTACAAACTGAATTCTGATTGGTTGTTAATAGTGCCACCCTTTGCTGCTTGTACAGCTTTGCTGAACAGACCTGCATATAATGTATACACTTTAAATGGTCCCCATTCCTCTAATTGTCATACACATGTAGAAGAAATTCGGAGCCACTTCTCCCTTGTCATGTCATAACTGTCAATGCGTGCAGGAAGTTACTGACAAATTATTCTGACTTATCATTACTCAAGCTTCACAAACCGAGACCAAATCGGTGAAGAAATAGGACCCATCAATAATTTTGCTCCCAGCTTTTCCACCCACTTGTTCCCTTCTAAAGTTTTACAAAGTTTTTGACTTCCTGTCACCAACTTTTTAAAATGTCTGAAAGTTTGCCCTGGTGCAATGCATTATGTGATGAGGAACATTTCCAGAAAGACAAAGAAATATTGCGCTCTAACTCAATATATGAGAAAATATAAAGAGAACTATCACTAATGGGTAAATCTTCAACTAAAGTCCATTTAGAACATACAGGAATGTGATTGGGACAATGGGGTCAAGGTGGATTATCCCTTTAAAGAAGAATGGATCTATGGAAAAAAGCGGGGATACTGCATTTAGACCAATTACATAAAGATTCTTTGTTACCTTTTAATGTCTTGTTGGAGAGGTATAAGCTGTCTAATAAATAGTTTTTCCAGTATCTTCAACTCTGTCATGCATTACAATGTCAAGCAACTTCTTTGTCACTTCTTTTGTATAACCCTTCTTCTACACTTATGGCAGTTTCCACTTCCTGCTCTAAAAAGTGGTTGATAGGAGTTAGTGGGGAAAATAATTATTTGATCCCCTGCAGATTTTGTAAGTTTGCCCACTTACAAAGAAATGAAGGGTCTATAATTTGTATCATAGGTGTATTTTAATTGATAGAGACAGAATATCCACCAAAAATCCAGAAAAATCACATGATACAAATGTTATAAATTGAGTTGCAGTTCAGTGAGTAAAATAAGTATTTGATCCCAAATCAAAACATGACTTAGTACTTGATGGAGAAACCCTTGTTGGCAAGCAAGACATTTCTTGTAGTTGGTGATCAGGTTTGCACACATCTCAGGAGGGATTTTGGTCCACTCCTCTTTACAGATCTTCTCTAAATGCTTAAGGTTTCTTGGTTTTCACTTGGCAACTCAAAGTTTCAGCTCCCTCTATACATTTTTTATAGAATTAAGGTCTGGAGACTGGCTAGGTCACTCCATGGCCTTAATGTGTTTCTTCTTGAGCCACTCATTTCTTGCCTTGGCGGTATGTTTTGGATCATTGTCATGCTGGAAGAACCATCTACAAACTATCTTCAGTGTACTGGCTGAGGGAAGAAGGCTCTCATACAAGATTTTACAATACATGGCCCCGTCCATCGGCCCCTCAATGTGGCAAAGTCGGCCTGATCCATTAGCAGAGAAACAGCCCCAAAGCATCATGTTTCCACCTTCCTGCTTGACTGTAGGGATGGTGTTTTTAGGGTTATAGAGAGCATTTTTCTTCCTCCAAACACGGAGAGTTGAGTTAATGCCAAAGAGCTCAATTTTGGTCTCATCTGACCACAGCACTTTCTCCCAATCTTTCTCTGAATGATTTAGATGTTCATTGGCAAGCTTCATATGGGCCTGTACACGTGCCTTCTTGAGGAAGGGGACCTTGTGGGATTTCAATCCATGGCGGGGTATTGTGTCACCAATGTTTTGTTTTGGGGACTGTGGTCCCAACTGCCTTGAGATCATTCACAAGCTCCTCCCATGTAGTTCTGGACTGATCTCTCACTTTTCTCATGATCATCCTTCCCCCATGAGGCAAAATATTGCATGGAGCTCCAGACCGAAGGCGATTGATGGCTATTTTGTATTTGTTCCATTTGCGAATAATCGCTCCAACAGTTGTCTCCTTCTCACCAAGCTTCTTGCTGATGGTCTTGTAGCCCATTCCAGCCTTGTGCAGGTCTACAATCTTATCCCTGACATCATTTGACAGCTCTTTGGTCTTACCCATGATGGTGAGGTTTGAATGGAAAAAAGAGATTCTGTGGACAGGTGTCTTTTATACACATAACAGGTTGTCCTTAGGAGCACCTTCTTAATTTGACAGCACTAATCCTTGTACCACGTGAGCACATACTGTAGCCAGTCTGTGGGATCCAAAATTATTGTTTGTTGGTAGGGGATGTTTTTTTCGGTATTTTTAGTTATTCTGATATTCTGTCTCTATAATTTAAAATACACCTATGGTAACAATTATAGACCCTTCATTTCTTTGTAAGTGGGCAAACTTACAAAATCTGCAGGGGATCAAAAAAATATTTTTGCCACTCTTTATACTCTGCTTTACAAATTGCTGCTAGTGCCCAGGTATCTTTATCCTGTAGTTGCCATTGGGGGGAGGATTTAGGCTCTTTGGAGGATGATTAGTGGATACAGGTATTGGAAACTGTATCCCCATCACAACGTCTGACTCAATTGTTTCTAGTGCAAAGGGTTCACAATATGCTTCAGCGTTTGTATTCTTGGGGTGGACCTGACTCCCCAAATTGCCCCCGCTGCACTACACATATGGGCTCACTTATTCATATGTGACGGCATTGCCCTAAAATTCATCGCTATTGATCCACTATTTTTACGACACTTAACAGTATTTGTTATACCCAGGTCCCAACAGATCCTAAGTTGGCTGGGTGTTATCCCAGAGGAAAATCTGCCAGCTGATTTTGGCCTGTTGTGAACTAGGGCTTTATATTTAGCACGCAAAGTATTATTACAAAAATGGCTTTCTCCCACCCTTCCTAATTGGTCTCAATGGAGACATGCTGTTAATTATTTTTTAAGGAGGGAAGAAATGACATATAAACATAGGGGTTGTCCTTAAAAAATTTCAAAATACCCTGTTTCCCCTAAAATAAGACCTAGCGTGATTGTCGTGATGGCTGCAATATAAGCCCTACCCTCCAAATAAGCCCTACCCTGTTTCCCCGAAAATAAGCCCTACCCTGAAAATAAGACCTACAAGGACTTTAACTAGGGCTTATTTGGGGGGTAGGGCTTATATTGAAGCCATCGCAGACAATCACGCTAGGTCTTATTTTAGGGGAAACAGGGTATGTAGGAACCATGGTTGTCCTATGCAGAAGCGACATTTGTTTCATCAGTGAACTCACCTGTTTATGTTGGGCCAAGGTTACTAGATTCTTCTTGTTATGAAAATTGTTGTTTCCAATAATATGACAATGTCTACTACTCTGATGTAGGGATGGGCTCGATGTTCCGTTCGACTCGAACATTAGCTGTTCATTTGTTCGTAGAACAAATGAACATATGGGGCACTCGTGGCAAGTTCGCCCACCGCGGAGCGCCCCATAATGCACTGCAAGATCGCAGTGCAGTGATGGCTGCTGATTGGCCAAAGCATGCACCTGACCTGCATGCTTTGGCCAATCACAGCGCGATATGCTGTGAGAGCCATGATTGGCCAAAGGCAGGGTGCTTTTGGCCAATCATGGCTCAGGGGCTAAGTGCACGCCCCACACTATATATATATATATATATATATATATATATATATATATATATACTATGCTTACACAGCGGCTGTATATATAGTGAATGAATAGAGATTAGGCAGGTAGTATAGTGTGCAGCCAGTCAGTGTAGTATACAGGGCCGGATTTGCCACAAGGCCACCGAGGCCAGGCCTCGGGGCGGCAGTGGTGCAGGGGCAGCGCCGCTCCTGCGGTGACTTCGCGGCCGCCCCCCCCCCCCCCCCTTCAGGCTGCCCGTCAAAGTCGATTAAGGGCACCGGTGCCCTTAGAAATGATGGCCGCGAGCCGCCCACTACTGCGCATGCGCCGTTCCGAAGCCGGCCGGGCTCGGGAAAGCTCGTATGCGCTCGGCTGGGCGGCGCATGCGCAGTAGCGTGATTGCGCTGCCCGGCGCCATTTTTTAAAAGATCGAGGAGTAATGTCAGCGGTGCGGCGGCGGGGGGAGAGAGATGACATCTCTCATTGCCCGCACCGCTGTTCCACCCTCCTCCATCTGGTGGCAGCCAGGCAGCATGGCAAGTGACATCAACATGTGGTGGCTGCCAGGCAGCGTGGCAAGTGACATCTCCATCTGGTGGCAGTGTGGCAAGTGACATCTCCATCTGGTGGCAGGCAGGCAGTGTGGCAAGTGACATCTCCATCTGGTGGCAGCGTGGCAAGTGACATCTCCATCTGGTGGCAGCGTGGCAAGTGACATCTCCATCTGGTGGCAGCGTGGCAAGTGACATCTCCATCTGGTGGCAGGCAGGCAGTGTGGCAAGTGACATCTCCATCTGGTGGCAGCGTGGCAAGTGACATCCCCATCTGGTGGCAGGCAGCGTGGCAAGTGGCATCTCCATCTGGTGGCAGCGTGGCAAGTGACATCTCCATCTGGTGGCAGCGTGGCAAGTGACATCTCCATCTGGTGGCAGCGTGGCAAGTGACATCTCCATCTGGTGGCAGCGTGGCAAGTGACATCTCCATCTGGTGGCAGGCAGGCAGTGTGGCAAGTGACATCTCCATCTGGTGGCAGCGTGGCAAGTGACATCCCCATCTGGTGGCAGGCAGCGTGGCAAGTGGCATCTCCATCTGGTGGCAGCGTGACAAGTGACATCTCCATCTGGTGGCAGCGTGGCAAGTGACATCTCCATCTGGTGGCAGCGTGGCAAGTGAAATCCCCATCTGGTGGCAGGCAGCATGGCAAGTGACATCTCCATCTGGTGGTAAGTGACATCTCCATCTGGTGGCAACGTGGCAAGTGACATCTCCATCTGGTGGCAGTGTGACAAGTGACATCTCCATCTGGTGGCAGGCATAGTGGTAAGTGACAAGCGATGGTGGCAAGTGACACGCTCAGGGCTCCCGATAATTCTGCATTATGGTGAGTTGAACTATTTCATTTTACATTACAATGTAATGATAGAAGTAATGTGTTTCAATCATCCTGACACCATAACAACCATGGTGCCGGGGATGATTGAAGCACTAACACCAGCCATTGCCCTGAAAAATTGCCCTGAAAAATTGCCCGCAAAAAATCCTTACCCCTCGCGCGCTTACCCTGAAGTATTTTTAGTCTGTACAATTAAAGTCAGTTATTTTCAGTGTTCTCGTGTATGGAGATATGTTTTTAACTGATCTATTGTAGAAGTCATCGATAAAGGACAAGACTGGTGGTGTGTGTGCGTGTGTGTGTGTGGGGGGGGGGGGGGGGGCGGCATTGAAGGACCCGGCCTTGGGGCAGCAAAGGGAGTAAATCCGGGCCTGGTAGTATATATAATACAGTTCAGAATATACAGTGCAGTCCGTGTAGTATATATAATGCAGTTCAGAGTATATAGTGCAATCCATGTAGTATATATAATACAATTCAGAGTATATAGTGCAGTCCATGTAGTATATATAATACAGTTCAGAGTATATAGTGCAGTCCGTGTAGTATATATACTACAGTTCAGAGTATACAGTGCAGTCAGTGTAGTATATATAATACAGTTCAGAGTATATAGTGCAGTTAGTGTAGTATATATAATAACGTTCAGAGTATACAGTGCAGTCAGTGTAGTATATATAATACAGTTCAGAGTATATAGTGCAGTTAGTGTAGTATATATAATAAAGTTCAGAGTATACAGTGCAGTCAGTGTAGTATATATAATACAGTTCAGAGTATATAGTGCAGTTAGTGTAGTATATATAATAAAGATCAGAGTATATAGTGCAGTCTCTGTAGTATATATAATACAGATCAGAGTATAAAGTGCAGTTAGTGTAGTATATATAATACAGTTCAGAGTATATAGTGCAGTCCATGCCATATATATAATACAGTTCAGAGTATATAGTGCAGTTTGTGTAGTGTATATACTACAGTTCAGAGTATATAGTGCAGTCAGTGTAGTATATATAATACAGTTCAGAGTACACAGTGCAGTCCGTGTAGTATATATAATACAGTTCAGAGTATATAGTGCAGTCCATGTAGTATATATAATACAGTTCAGAGTATATAGTGCAGCCCGTGTAGTATATATAATACAGTTCAGAGTATATAGTGCAGTCTGTGTAGTATATATAATACAGTTCAGAGTATATAGTGCAGCCCGTGTAGTATATATAATACAGTTCAGAGTATATAGTGCAGTTCGTGTAGTATATATACTACAGTTCAGAGTATATAGTGCAGTCAGTGTAGTATATATAATACAGTTCGGAGTATAAAGTGCAGTCCGTATAGTATATATAATACAGTTCAGAGTATATAGTGCAATCCGTGCAATATACATAATACAGTTCACAGTACACAGTACAGTCCGTGTAGTATATATAATACAATTTAGAGTATATAGTTCAGTCCTTGTAGTATATAGTGCAGTCTGTGTAGTATATATAATACAGGGTGGCCCCGCCCTTGCCTATATAAGACCTGTCAAAGTGGGTTTTTTCGTTTTTACTATTTTTTGTGTCCGTCGGGCGACGTGATTAAAGATAGATGTACATTTTTTATCTATATTGCCGGTAGCCGGCAATACATTACAGCCGTAAGCAATTTTAAATGACATTTTTTCCTTTAGAAATGTCATTATTGCTGCGGCACTATTCTACACATTGCGCAGATGCGCCATTTTACAGGCAGACTAAGGGGACCCCCAGGCACGATATTTAAAGGAATATTTCATTTTTATTGTTTCACTTTAAGTATTATTAAAATCACTGCTCCTGAAAATACGATTCTTTTTAAAGCTTTTTTTTGCATTGATACATGTCCCCTGGGGCAGTACTCGGGTCCCCATACACTTTTTATGTCAATAACTTGCATATAAGCCTTAAAATGAGGACTTTTGATTTTTCATGTTCGTGTCCCATAGACTTTATTAGGGTTTGCATGTTCGCTAGAACTTTTTGTGTTCGAGGTGTTCTGGTGTAAACTTAACCATGGGGTGTTCGGCCCATCCCTATTCTGATGGAAGGTTATGTTCTGGTTTACGTATTATAAGGAGCAAAGGTTGAGGGTACTACTTTGTAAGATACAATGTCATGCAATTTGTTTTTGGTTCTATGTTTTTTGTTGTTTGCAGTGCCCACGGGGCACTGTGGTTTTGGTTTCTCCTCTTCTTGTTGTAAAAATGAGAAAAACCTTTCAATAGAAATTACCTGGTTAAAAAAAAAAAAAAGAAGAATTCAAGGTATGGATATTCTTACATAGTGACATTGGTATGCCTCCATATTCTCAACCATGGTTCCAGGTAACCCCTGGGTTCTTCTAAAGGTGTCTAGGGGTTCCTTGAGTTGTGACTAATTGACCTCCCATCTGATGTTGCCTGCATAGTCCAAGGGCCAACATTATATGGTAGAGCCAGCGGCATGACACTAATGACGGCGTTCTAACTCAACATATGGAGGACCATCACAAATGGTAAAATTTTCAACTAGAGTCAATTTAGAACATACCGGAAGGTGATTAGGGCAATGGAGTCAAGGTGGATTATCCCTTTAAAGAAGAATTCCAGGTATGGATATTTTTACATAGTGACTTTGGTCCATAATGGACCAATGTCACTATGCATATACCTCCAAACTAGCAATTCTCAACCAGGGTTCTGTGTAACCCTAGGGTTCCTCAAAAGGTGTCTAGGGGTTTCTTTAGTAGTGACTAATTGACTTCTCATCTGATGGTGCCTGCATACAGTAGATCCAGGGCCAACGTCATTTGGCAGAGCCAGCGGTATGAACTTTTTAGTTGTTTATAGGGATGGCATTCTTCCCACTGGCCACCCATGTAATAGGCATTTTCCCAATGACCTCAAGGAACCCCCCTGAAACCTAAAAATGATTTCACAGGTTCCTCTGGAGTAAAAAGATTGAGAAAGGTTGCTCTAGAAGCTGGAAATCACTGTATTAGGCACAGCTGCTCCAGTAAGCTCCACTAGCTTCCGGGTCCCGCGCCGAGCGGTTACCCTGCTGCATTGTGATTACAGGAGGTTGCCCGCTTGTCACGGGCATCATTTAGAGAATGCTTTGCATTTTGTCAATGAATGCAAAGCATTCTCTGATTGGACGAAGTGGACAGGGTGATATCACCACCCTGCTTCTACACCTCTTTCAGCCACCATTGAAATAAACCATGCAGTGCAGCATAAAACAATTCTTTACTAAACAATTCCTAATTACCTGGAAAACCCTAATTGCTTACATGTCAGATTCACATACAATGCATTCCAGCTGTCAGAGCAGACTGTTTTCCAGGACCCAGCAACGTAGGCTTGCAGCACCCCGCTCCGTCCACTTAGCCTCACTAAAGTAAAACACAAGAAGGGGTCATCAGAGGGAAAATTAAGCTAGGTGTTGTGACAGAAGCATGGAAACGGCATTAATGGTTCCAGCCATGTTTGGAAGCCTCAAGCTGTTATATCTGCAAAGGGTGGGTCAACTCAATGTTGAACCCTATGGATTAAGACTGGGATGCCATTAAAATTCATGTGCATATAAGAGCAGGCAATATAGTGTATATATAGCCTCAAAACACTGTTTTATGACCATTTGGCTTAACAGGTGCCCCATAGTCATTGTGCAAAGTCATTGCACTTTTAGACATGGATCCCTGAGATTCTACAGTTATAGTGCTGTAGAGCAATTGGTAACTAGCTCTACAGAACGCCCACCTACCTAGTCTCTAGCTATGATACCTCCTGGCCTACTAGGTCAATATAATAATGTGTTTTGCATTATAACTAGATTAACACAGGTCATTATAACTAGATTGAAACAGACCTTTAATGCAATAGGCTTACCGTATATACTCGAGTATAAGTCAAGTTTTTCAGCACATTTTTTTGTGCTGAAAGTGCCCCCCTCGACTTATACTCGAGTCAAGCACTTTTCTGCAGCAAAAAATTTCATTTTCCGAACCGACTTTGGGGCCCCGTATCTCAGGGCCACTTGGTGCTAGGAACCCCAAATTTGGTGTGCAAACCCAGTGGACTTGGTATCATAACATATCCAAATCTAGGATTTCTAGCTCCAAGTGGCCCCGAGATATGGGGCCCCAAAAATAGGTTTGGAAAATGTCATTCTCTGCTGCAGAAAAGTGCTTGACATTTTCTGAACCGATTTTTGGGGCCCTGTATCTCGGGGCCACTTGGTGCTAGAAATCCCAGCTTTGGATATTTTATGGTGCTCCACTGGGTTTGCACACCAAATTTGGGGTTCCTAGCACTACGTGGCCCCGAGATACGGGGCCCCAAAGTCGGTCAAGTGTGTCCATCTGCAGCAATGTCATTTCTGAAAACTTTGTGTTCAAAGACCCCAAATTTTGGCTGCAGCTAGGGGGCATCTAGGAACACTTAACTACCGAGTTTGAAGTTCAGGGGACCTATGGCTGCAAATGGGCACAGTGAGGCTGCAAATGGGCATTGTTGATCCTCTTTTCCACTTACAGTAGCTGTACATTTCTCACTCTCGTCTTATACTCGGGTCAATAAGTTTTTCCCATTTTTTTGTGGTAAATTAGGGCCTCGACTTATACTCGGAACGACTTATACTCGAGTATATACGGTAAATAAAAAAAGTTTGCCCAAAACTGGGGTGTCTGAAAACCCACAAGAATGCAATTGGTTGCAATGCACTCTTGTGGCAGAGGTAGGACACAATGAAATGATCTGCAAACTCTAGCAGTTTGTTCAGCTTTTTCTATATTTTGGGTAAGGGTTTGTAAGTGCAACAAACCTTCCATTTGTGATGGGAAGTCTGCTTTTAGGAGAAAATGTTCTTCTCATGCATCAGTCTTCATCCTGAGACCCTAACTAGAAAGCTACATGTTATTTACATCTATATATATCATTCCATTTACCACATCTAAGTTCATCATCTCCATCTGGACAGTCGAAAACTCCATCACATCGCTTAGATTTCTGAATACACATCGAAGAAGATTGGCAGTGTATCTTTCCTGGGCAAGTGAAGTAAACTGGAAGAGAGGTAGAAAAAAGTTTGTGTAAATTTCCTCCTGTTACACCAAAAATTTAAACTTTTTGGCTTTTATGGGGGGCACAAATGGAGCTTCATATCTTAAAATTGACTAATAAATGTCTGGCCTGGACTACAACAATGACTGTGTAACCTACTAAAAAATTTTCTAGCCAAAACTTTTTTTTTGTTTTTGGATAGAACAGGGAATAGTCCATGTTCTGTTCATGGGATTTTCCTATTGTGAATATACAAGAGGAAATAAGAGGAAATATTTCTCAAATGTCTAAAGACATTTCTCCCTGTAACATGTGTCACCATTCTGTCACTGTAGAGAGTTCCAGAGGATGGGAGAGGCTCTGGAGAAGTCCTGGTGGCGAGCATGAGAGGAGGTAACAAGGGAGCTAGAGAGCAGGAGGTCTTAGAAAGAACGTTGAAGACAGTTTGGTTGGTATTTTGAGATGTAGCTGGTGGCAGAGTTGTGGATGACTTTGTAAGTTGTTGTTAGTATTTTGAATTTGATTCATTGGGTGGAAGCCAGTGGAGGGATTGGCAGAGAGGGGTAGCAGATTCTGAGCGGTTTGTAAGATGGATACCCTGAGCGGGTTGTAAGGTGGATGAGCAGCATTCATGAAGGACTGAAGGAGGGATAGACTATTTAAAGGTAAACCAATGAAGAGGGAGTTGCAGTCGTGGAGACGAGAGATGACCAGAGATTGGATTAGGAGCTTTGAGGTGTCATTGGTTAGGAAGGGACGTATCTTGGAGATGTTGCGGAGGTTGAGGCAGCAAGTGTTGGACAGTGATTGGATGTGGGGCCGAAAAGATAGTTCAGAGTTCAGGACTACGCCTAGAACTTTGGCATGTGGGGACAGGTTGATAGTTGAGCCGTTGATTTTGACAGGGAAATGGATCTTGGATGGATTGAGTTTGAGGAAGTGGTGTGACATCCTTGCTGATAAGTTGGTCAGTAAATAGTGATACGTGAGGAGACTGAAGGAGTGAGCTGAGGGGTAGAGAGATAGATTTTGGTGTCATTGGCGTAGAAATGGTATTGAAAGCCATGGGAGGCTATCAACTGACCCAGGAAGGAGGTGTAGATAGAGAATAGAAGAGGTCTAAGAACAGAACCTTGGGGGACTCAGACGGAGAAGGAAAGGGGAGAGAAGGGAGCAGAACTGTAAGTGACACTGAAGGTGTGGTGGGATAGGTAAAATGAGAACCAGCATGGCGCATGGCGAACAGTATTGCCTCCAAACGCAACCCATTCAAGTGAATGGGGCTGTGCCACAACCACCTTGCAGCCGCATGCAATGTATACAGTTGTGTCGCAGTGGGTTGGAATTTTGTGGATTAAAACAGGAGGTGAGGTGTAGGTATTGTTTCAAAGGACAATACCTACAGAAATGTCAGGAACTGGCCAACCTGAAACATCCTCAGTCCTCAGGGACCAGGCAGTGGCTGGGCTCTTCTCTCTGCTGCTTGCCCTTAACTTGGGATATAGAGAAACATGACCTGGTGGCCCCCCACCATTAGCTTATATACAGTGGTTCCATCCTCTTTACCCCCACCAGCTCCTAGCGTGCACCTGAAATACAGCAAATTAGGGTCTATGATACACTGTAGATTTGTCATTTCATTGACTCCCCCTATCCATATCCCAAATTTACCGTAAAGGCACACAACAGTTTAGAAAAACATTCCTGATTGCTTAGGACTAAAGCTGGCCATAGATGGATAGAATTTCAACCAAAATTCTTAGGAAAAAAAGTCTTAGGAAAATTTGTACAAAAATTCTCCGAACGTTTGAATATCGTTTGAAAGATTTCATTTGCTTTTAACATTTGATTTTGGAATGAATGGACTTTACAAAATGAAAACCACATACACTGTTAGAAATTTTTTAGTTCAGAAAAACAAAATTCCATCCTGCACCTTTAAATTTTCTCATTACAGGGGTTGAAAACAAATGTCGATTTGACCCTATTAATGATTAGAAAAAAAAAAAAACTTTCTTATGTAGCACCCTCTAGTGTGATAGAAAATGTACATAGATGTTAGATTAGGTAAATTGTTTCATAGCTCCCAACTGTCCCCGATTTTGAGGGACTGTCCCTGATTTGGAGCAATGTCCCTCTGTCCTTCATTCCTCCTCATTTGTCCCTCATTTTGGTCTGATCTATACAGATGTATATAAAATGCACTTTTTATCTTTCCAGTGCTAAACCTTTCATATGAAAGGCCAAAAGCCAAAAAGCCAAAGGCCAAATGCCAAAAGCCAGTATAGAGGAATAGTAGTGCTAAAAAAAAGCACTTGTAGGTTTAACCAATCTTGGTTTTTTTTTGTACAATTCTCCTTTAAGGTGGCGTGGCAAGGGGTGTGTCCTATACCTGCATACTTTTGCTGATAGGTGTCCTTCATTCCCATCTCAAAACGTTGGGAGGTATGTTGTTTGGCTTGGCTGGCAGCCAAACCTGGGATGAATCTGGGTCAGGGTGAGTGACTCTCCCTACTTCCTGGAACCTTGGAGAAGCTTCCAGAGGAAAGGGTGGAAGGTTGGGAGGAGCTGCCTGCAGTATTGAGGAAGGCCCCACCCAAACCCCAGCAAGTGGGCTGGCAGGGGGTGGGCACCTCTTAAATACTCTGGGTCATTCCAGCAGGAGAAAGTCAGGTGGAAGATTGGGAAGGAGTGCTGAAGAGGCTGTCGGGTGCCCCCTAGTCTGGGGGGGGGGGGTGACCTTGGGCCTGGGAGCTTGGGTGCTGGAGGGATCCTCTACAACACATGGAGCAGGATGTGAGAACAGCAGGAGAGAGTCAGCATGTCCAGGAGTTCTCCTGGAGAAGACAGCTGGGTGGTCTGGTGACTGTGCAGTCTGGGAGGACCGTTGAGAAGCAGCCTGGTGGGCTAGTAAAAGGGGCAGCTGCGACCAGGTGGGTTGGCAGTGCCTGAAGAGGTGGTGCTGGGATCAGTAGCCACAGGAATGTAAGCTGGACACTGTACTTTGCTACACAGTCCAAGAAGAGGTCCAGGGTCCCTGCCAGGAAAGGGCTTTTGCCTCAAAATCTGACTGTTGCCACTTTCAAATTAACCATTAGCATGCCAGCTGGAATTCTGCAAGCAAGTTTAGTGCTGGAGGAAGAGAGGAGTGTATATAGCTGTACATAGGAATGTTGTCCCTGAAGTCAAGTGGGCATCCCATAATCTCCTTAATCCCTATCCAAGTTTTATCCCCTCAATAAAACAAAAGTGCTGGACTGGTTTCTGACTCCGGGAGCCTGTGAGAATTTGGTGTGCCTGGCTGTGTAGGGTGGGGGATCTCTATTCACCAGTGGCTCCTACGTGGGGTGCACTACACTTAGAACATTATTTTCCAAAGAATTTTCGTTCAAAATTCTACCCAGCTTTAGTCTTTATAATTGTGTAATTTTTAGTTAACGCCAAAATATCATAAAAATTCTAATCTCCTTTAAGCATAGCTGATTTTTCCGCGGTAGTTTTAGACAATCCAGAGCTCTGGAGGAGCCAAGTGCCTCTTTTTCCTCTTGAGAAGACTAAACCGTTGTTTATGACACTTTTATAAAGCCCAATAAGCTGACTGCACTTGCTCCGATCTGAACTCTGCAACTTGCAAAGGGACACCGAAGAAGATTAATGCTCGGGCTAAATTGTACAGGGACCAGACGTGGCAACCGCTCGACGCTGACTATTTACCGAGTACAGAAAGTGCAGCAAAGTTATCGGCAGTAATGAATGCCTTCTGTCCAATTAAGCCATTAATACACAGATAAACAAGCTATCAAGCCATCGGCCATTCATCGCGCCTGTGAGACGACGAAGGTGAGAAAGGTCAGCCTGCTCTGCTTAATGAAAAAGGGGACGCTAACTGTCTCCATTCTTCCTTTCAAGAGGATTGTAAAACATTTAATCCTTGACAATTTAATGGAGACACCACTAAATAATGGATAACACTCACCAATCAGGCCCGTAGCAATCGCCAGAGCAATAACGAGGACAGCGAAGAGGATGATAATGAGATATTTCACAGGGATAAGAGGATGGCACTTGGGCGATTCGTCATTTTCCTTGTTTTCTGTAAAGAGATAAATGCAAAAATTACGAAGATGCGGGGGGGGGAGGGGGATGGAGCGGCGCTGCTTTGCCCGGGGACTGGGCCATTCATACCTATGCATTTAGAAAAGGCATCTGTTTTACCGGCATTTTCAATGAGTTTGTTTTGATGCCTCTTAATGCTTTTAAGAGGCTTTTAGGTGTAATGCGGTTCAGTGCGCTTTTGTTGCTTTTGAGTATATGTCAATTCACAACCAGGACATTTTTCAAAGCTCTCTCATTCAATTGCATGAGACTAAGGGATTTGTCAGTTATCGACTCATTCAATGTACCCACTTGATAGAAGAATACCAGACAACATACCGTGGGTTCAGTTGGTTACAGCAGTCATTTTTCTTGTAAATCATTTTCATTACATTTTTAGTTACAACACAACATAAAAATAGAAGTACAAAAAGTACAAACGTACACTATACTGTCAAAAGTATTGGGACACCTTCCCTTACACACACATGAACTTTAATGGCATCCCAGTCTTATGCCGCGTACACACGGTCGGATTTCCCGACGGGAAATGTTGGATGTGAGCTTGTTGTCGGAAAGTCCGACCGTGTGTATGCTCCATCGCACATTTCCTGTCGGAATTTCTGCTGACAAATGTTTGAGAGCAGGTTCTTAAATTTTCCGCCAACTAAACTTGTTGTCGAAAAGTCCGATCGTGTGTACACAAGTCCGTCGCACAAAAGGTTCACGCATGCTCTGAATCAAGCAGAAGGAGCCGCACTGGCTATTGAACTTCCTTTTTATAGTCCCGTCGCACATGTTGTGCAACCCCCCCCCCTTCTCACGTTCGGAATTTTTGGCCAACATTTGTGTGACTGTGTATATGCAAGGCAAGTTTGAGCCAACATCCTTCGAACAAAAATTCACGGTTTTGTTGTCGGAAAATCCAATCGTGTGTACGCGGCATAAGTCTGTACGGTTCAAAATGAGTTGGCCAAACCCTTTGCAGTTATAACAGCTTCAACTCTTCTGGCAAGGCCGTCCTCAAGGTTTAGGAGTGTGTCTAATGCCTTGTACACACGACCGGTTTTGCCGTCGGAATAAACTCTGAAGGTTATTCTGACGGAATTCCGCTCAAGCTGTCTTGCCTACACACGGTCACACCAAATTCCGACCATCCAGAACGTGGTGACGTACAACACGTACGACGGGTCTAGAAAACGGAAGTTCAATAGCGAATAGCCAATAGGTTCCGTCTTGTACTTGCTTCAGAGCATGCATCATTTTTGGTACGTCGGAACAGCATACAGACGAGCGGTTTTCCCGATAGTAATTTGTTCAGTCGGAAAAATGTAGAACATGTTCTCTATCTAAGTCCGTCTGAATTTTCGACGGAAAAAGTCCGATGGAGCATATACGATGAAAAGCTCCCATCGGACTCTTTCTGTCGGAAATTCCGCTCGTGTGTACACGGCATAAGGGAATGTTTAACCATCCTTCCAGAAGCACATTTGTGAGGTCAGGCACCAATGTTGGACAAGAAGGCTGGGTTGCAGTCTTCAATTCATCCCAAAGGTGTTCTGTCCAGCTGAGGTCAGGCCAGTCAAGTTCCTCCACCCCAGGGTAAATAATGAGGAGGGGAAATAATGGTGTGGGGTTGTTTTTCAGGGGTTGGGCTTGGCCCCTTAGTTTCAATGAAAGGAACTCTTAAGGCGTCAGCATACCAAGGCATTTTGGACAATTTCATGCTCCAAACTTTATAGGGACAGTTTGGGGATGGCCCCTTCCTGTTCCAACATGACTGCGCACCAGTGCACAAAGCAAGGTCTATAAAGATATGGATGAGCGAGTTTGGGGTGGAGGAACTTGACTGGTCTGCACAGAGTCCTGACCTCAACCAGATAGAACACCTTTGGGGTGAATTAGAGCAAGGACTGCGAGCCAGGCCTTCTCGTCCAACATCAGTGCCTGACCTCACAAATGCGCTTCTGGAGGAATGGTCAAACATTCCCATAGACACACTCCTAAACCTTGTGGACGGCCTTCCCAGAAGAGTTGAAGCTGTTATAGCTGCAAAGGGTGGGCCAACTCAATATTGAACCCTACGGACTAAGACTGGGATGCCATTAAAGATCAAGTTGTGCATGTAAAGGCAGGTGTCCCAATACTTTTGGTATATGGTGTATATACTCCTCAATAACAAATGTACTATTTAACTCCCAAAAAGTGTAATAGGTTATTAAACCTTTCATCCAGCCTCTATATTATTGCATTTTGTTAGTTTGTAAAGCCAGTAGAAATAAAAAGTGCCAATAAAATAATTTCTTGTGGATTTATTGAATTATTTTTTACGTCTGAATTCTTCACGGTCCGTGTGAACTTTTCTGACAGCCGCTCATAAATTTTGCTGCTCTCTGCTCCCAAAAAAACACACTGGAAGGGTTTTACGGATAATTGTGGTCCAGTCCAGCAGTAAACACAAATCCCAGTGTATCTATGGCCGAAAATTGGGCTCGGTAAAAGACAAAAGCGGTGATAATTGGTTAATTAGAGGCGTCCTTAGCACTTGTCAGATAATTGGTCCTCATGGGCTGCTCAAGGAGGACACTGGGATGATAGATCATTGAAGCTTTTAATAGAGACAAGCAAAGCGTGTCCATTGATTGAACGGCTTAACCGGAATGTTGGAATTCATTTAAATGTAAAGCATCCTTGTTTATGTGGTTTAGGCAGTGTTTTATAAGGTGTAATACACATTGGGTGTTTAGTATCGATGCATGAGACTCCGACCTTTTGGTCTGGGTGCCTCGTTTCCGGCAGCCTGTTACACTATGTTCACACCTATGCGTTTTTTTAGTGCATTTTGCATTTCGCAGAAACGCATTATAGTCCATTTAACATGGTTTCCTATGGTACACGTTCACATCTATGCGTTTTTCAGCTGGTGCGTTTTCGGAAAGGGTCAGGGACTTTTTTTCCTGCACCAGATTGTGTTTTGCTTTTAAAAGACTTCAATGGATTCAAACAAGGAAGACGTCGCTCCAGGTGAGCAGTCACTACAGTCCGAATGCGCTGGGTGCAAGCCACGGCCCGCTGCCGATGGTCAGTAGGAAGAAAACAACGGCTGCACACCACAGGATCGTTCCAACGATTTCATTCAAAAAATATAGCAATAAACAGCCAACAAAGACAGAGTGTCCAAACACAGGAGGTAGATGCGTGCGTTTAACACTGACCTCAGTGCTTCTTCAAACCAGTTGGAACGTTCCTGTGGTGTGCAGCCATTCTTTTCTTCCTAGACTTCAATAGAGCCGCACCAAAAATGCAAGTGTTGCATTTTTTTTTTACTTTAACACACTGTGTATAGCTAGTTGCTGAGGAGCGGGTCGGAAAGCCGGATGCTGCGTCCTTAGCAACCGATGAATCATCAGCTGTCAGTGGGATTCCCCCGCTGACAGTTGAATGTAAGAAAAAATAAATAAAAACGGCAAAAAAAACTACGTGGGGTCCCTCCATCCCCCAAATCTATACCAGACCCTTCAGGTCTGGTATGGATTTGGAGGGGAACCCCACACCAATTTTTTTTTTAAAAATGGCGTAGGGTCCCCCCCAAAATCAATACCAGACCCTTATCTAAACATGCAGCTTGGCAGGTTAAGAAAGGGAGGGGAAAAAATGACTCAGGGTCCCCCCCCATCCCAAAATCCATACCAGGCCCTTCAGCTTTGGTATGGATTTGGAGGGATACCCCACGATAAAATGTAAAAAAAAATGGTGTGGTGGCTTCCTGGCAGGTCAGGAGAGGGAGAGGATAAGCAAACACCCCCACCCCCACTCCTGAACCACTCCAGACCACATGCCCTCAATATGGAGGGGGGTGCTTTGGGGCAGGGGGCCTCTTCCCCACAACCCTGGGCTGTGGTTGTGGGGGTCTGAGGGCAGGGGGTTTATCAGAATCTGGAAGCCCCCTTAAACAAGGGGGCCCCCTAGATCCAGGCCCCTACCCATTCACTAAAAATGTGTAATAAGAATAAGAATAAAGACAGTACAAGAGTTTTTGACAAGTTCTTTATTAAAAAATTAAAAAAACAATGTCCCCGATGTAGATCTATGGTCAATCACGACGCGGACGCCACAGCCGGACCCGAACTCGCAATAACTGTTCCCACGATCTGCTTGCTCCACCGTGTGACCTTTCTTAAATAGCTAAGGGCACCGCTCCGCCTGTGACGTCATTGACCGGTGCATGCTGGGCCGCCGACGTCACAGAAAGGCGGTACCACCAGGTGACGTCGCCTGAAAGGCCTGGTATGAATTTGGAGGGCGGACCCCACGCCGTTTTATTTCCCGATTATTATTTTTTTTCCCAGCAATTCTTTTTTTTAGATTCAGCTGTCAGCTGATGACTCATTGGTTGTTAAAGACGTGGCGGCTGGCTCCTTAGGCCAGAAATCAGGAAGCAACTGAAGAAACATAAAAAAAAAAGAAAATTAAATATAATATACCCTCCTATCTATTTACTAATACTAACAGCATAAGGATTAAAAAATAGGTAAAAAAAAAAGTAATGCAAGAGTTTAGTTCTGCTTTAAGGACCAAGGCTCTTTCTGAGATTTGTTTTTTACAAGTTAAAAACAGGGTTTTTTGCTAGAAAATTACTTAGAACCCCCAAACATTATACATTTTTTTTCTAACACCCTAGAGAATAAAATGGCAGTCGTTGCAATACTTTCTGTCACACCATATTTGCGCATCGGTCTTACAAGCACACTTTTTTTGGAAGAAATACACTTTTTTGAAATAAAAAATAAGACAGTTACAGTAAAGTTAGCCCATTTTTTTTATATTGTGAAAGATAATGTTACGCAGAGTAAATTGATACCCAACATGTCACGCTTCAAAACTGCGCCCTCTCATGGAATGGCGACAAACTTTTACCCTTAAAAATCTTCAAAGGCAATGTTTAAAAAATTCTACAGGTTGCATGTTTTGAGTTACAGAGGAGGTCTAGAGGGCTGGAATTATTGCTCTCGCTCTACCGGTCGCGGCGATACCTCACATGTGTGGTTTGAACACCGTTTTCATATGCGGGCGCTACTCATGTATGCATTCGCTTCTGCACGCGAGCTCGGCGGGACCGCACGCTTTTTAAAAAAAAACTTCTCATTTATTTTACCTTTTATTTTTTATTTTTACGCTGTTCTTTAAAAAAAAAAAATGTCATTTTTATTCCTATTACAAGGAATGTAAACATCCCTTGTAATAGGAAAAAAAAAGCATGACAGGACCTCTTAAATATGAGATCTGGGGTCAAAAAGACCTCAGATCTCATATTTACACTAAAATGCAATAAAAAATAAAAAAAATGTTGTCATTTGAAAAAAAAAAAAAAATGGCCCTTTAAGAGCTATTGGAAGTGACGTTTTGATGTCGCTTCCGCCCTGCAATGGTATGGAGACGGGTGGGGGCCATCTTCCCCTTACTCGTCTCCATACCCAGCCATCAGAAGGACCCGATCGCCTCCGCCACTGCCGATGGGTCCGGTAAGCGACGCGGGGGGGCCCTCTCCCGCTGCCAATAAAAGTGATCTCGCTGCGAATCCGCCGCAGAGACCACTATTATCGTAAAACCGGACTGCCGGCCGAAGGAGAGAATACCGGGGTTATGGCAGCTAGCTGCTGCCATAGCAAAGATATGCCTCTTCAAAGGTAGGACGTATATCAGTGTGTGGCGGTCCGGAAGTGGTCCGGAACAGCGAGCGGTTCTTCTCTAATAAAGTGTTTGTTACCCCAACGTTTCTTATTCCTGATATGTGTCTGCTGTACCATGTAATTGTATGAGAAAGTATCCTGTTCTCTTTGTATTGCTTCCTTTATGTGAAATCCCTGGTGTTCCTGACAGTCCCTCTGCTTTACTATTAAAAACTGACCACGCTAAGCAGGAGATTGGATCGTGGTCAGTTCTCTAGCTGTGCTGGGAACTCAGCTTGTTCTCCTCCAGTGATCAGACTTATCTTGACACGCCCCCACTGCACAGCTATTCACTGGGAAGATCAGTATGCTGCTGCTTCCTCTCCTCCCCCTAACTTATGCAGCCGAAAACAGGGGGGGATGTGATCACTTATAAAAAAGGGAAAAAAGGCTATTTACAGTGGAACCTTGGAATTGCAATTAGTGTGGTTAAGGAACGTTTCGCAATACGAGCTATTTTTTTTTAAAGACCTGACTCGGTTTGCGAGTGTTGTCTCGCAAAACGAGCAGGATTCAAGCCTCTGCGGTGTGCAGTACCGCATTTGGCCAGAGGTGCGGGGGCGCCGGTGGTACTCGGGGCCGCTCAGAGCAGGTCGGAAATACTCTAAAACACTCAGTTCCCGAGTGTTTCCGAGCCTTTCCGAGTGCATGCGAGCGGTCTTCGAGTATTTCTGAGTCTCTCCGGCCCGAGTATATCTATAGTGTCTTATATATATATATATATATACAAAAATGCTTTGCCATTCATTTCTATGTTAAACTGAATGGGTTTTTTTACAAGGCGATTGTTTACAAACACTTTAAGCAAAGTGAAATACAGCCCTAAAAAAACAACGCATTTCGAATGATCAAGCATTAGCCGCTTCCGGACTGCCCCACACACATATACTGCAGCAGGGCTGCCCTTCAGCGCGAAATCAGTAGGTCTTTTTTTTTGCGCGCCGCCGGCGACCTGCTCCCGCTGTAATTGGACACAGTGGGAGCCAACCAGCTGGTCCCGCGGACCCGTCGTCCGCCGAGACCCGCTGATCATTCCCAAGTAGGGATGAGCCGAAACCCCCCCCCACCCAGTTCGGTTCGCACCAGAACGTGCGAACAGGCAAAACGTTTGAGCGAACATGCAAACCCTATTAAAGTCTATGGGACACAAACATGAAAAATCCTAAGTGCTCATTTTAAAGGTTTATATGCAAGTTATTGTCATAAATAGTGTTTGTTGACAGTTTTTTTCAGGAGCAGTGATTTTAATAATGCTTAAAGTGAAACAATAAAAATAAAATATTCCTTTAAATATCGTGCCTGGGGGTCCCCTTAGTCTGCCTGTAAAGTGGCGCATCTGTGCGATGTATAGAACAGTGCGGCAGCAAAATGACATTTCTAAACGAAAAAATGTAAACTTGCTTGCGGCTGTAATGTATTGCCGGCTCCTGGCAATATAGGTAAAAAAATTAAGGAAAAAAATTGGCGTGGGGTCCCCCCCCCACCACACTCCATAGAAGGCCCTTTGGGTCTGGTATGGTCTCTTCAAGATTCATACCAGGCTCAAAGGGCCTGGTATTGTCGGATCAAAGTTGGATCCCGTTCATTGAAGTCGCATGGAAGTTGGACATGAAGTCGTAGGGCAAAGACAGAGCAGAAGTTGGACATGAAGTCGTATGGCAAAGACGGAGCGGAAGTTGGACAGGAAGTCGTAGAGCAAAGACGGAGAAGAAGTTGGACATGAAGTCATAGGGCAAAGATGGAGCGGAAGTTGGACATGAAGTCGTAGGGCAAAGACGGAGCTGAAGTTGGACATGAAATCGTAGGGCAAAGACGGAGCAGAAGTTGGACATGAAGTCGTATGGCAAAGATGGAGCGAAAGTTGGACAGGAAGTCGTAGAGCAAAGACAGAGCGGAAGTTGGACATGAAGTCGTAGAGCAAAGACGGAGCGGAAGTTGGACATGAAGTCGTAGAGCAAAGACGGAGCGTAAGTTGGACATGAAGTTGTAGGGCAAAGACGGAGCAGAAGGTGAACATGAAGTCGTATGGCAAAGTCAGAGCGGAAGTTGGACATGAAATCGTAGGGCAAAGACGGAGCGGATGTTGGACATGAAGTCGTAGGGCAAAGACGGAGCAGAAGTTGGACATGAAGTCATAGGGCAAAGATGGAGCGGAAGCTAGACATGAAGTCGTAGGGCAAAGATGGATCGGAAGTTGGACATGAAGTCATAGGGCAAAGACGGAGCGAAAGTTGGACATGAAGTCGCAGAGCAAAGACGGAGCGGAAGTTGGACATGAAGTCGTAGGGCAAAGACGGAGCGGAAGTTGGACATGAAGTCGTATGGCAAAGATGGAGCGGAAGTTGGACAGGAAGTCATAGAGCAAAGACGGAGCACAAGTTGGACATGAAGTCATAGGGCAAAGACGGAGCGGAAGTTGGACATGAAGTCATAGGGCAAAGACAGAGCGGAAGTTGGACATGAAGTCGTATGGCAAAGACGGAGCAGAAGTTGGACAGGAAGTCGTAGAGCAAAGACGGAGCAGAAGTTGGACATGAAGTCATAGGGCAAAGATGGAGCGGAAGTTGGACATGAAGTCGAAGGGCAAAGACGGAACTGAAGTTGGACATGAAGTCGAAGGGCAAAGACGGAGCTGAAGTTGGACATGAAGTCGTAGGGCAAAGACGGAGCGGAAGTTGGACATGAAGTCGTATGGCAAAGATGGAGCGAAAGTTGGACAGGAAGTCGTAGAGCAAAGACGGAGCGGAAGTTGGACATGAAGTTTTAGGGCAAAGACGGAGCGGAAGTTGGACATGAAGTCGTAGAGCAAAGACGGAGCGGAAGTTGGACATGAAGTCGTAGGGCAAAGACGGAGCTGAAGTTGGACATGAAGTCGTAGGGCAAAGACGGAGCGGAAGTTGGACAGGAAGTCGTAGAGCAAAGACGAGCGGAAGTTGGACATGAAGTCGTAGGGCAAAGACGGAGTGGAAGTTGGACATGAAGTCATAGGGCAAAGACGGAGAGGAAGTTGGACAT
This sequence comes from Lithobates septentrionalis, assembly GCA_037952835.1. Lineage (NCBI taxonomy): Eukaryota > Metazoa > Chordata > Amphibia > Anura > Ranidae > Lithobates > Lithobates septentrionalis. The sequence goes on along the minus strand of JBBDGP010000758.1, from coordinate 499,368 downwards.
GAGGTCGTATGGCAAAGACGGAGCGGAAGTTGGACAGGAAGTCGTAGAGCAAAGACGGAGCAGAAGTTGGACATGAAGTCATAGGGCAAAGACGGAGCGGAAGTTGGACATGAAGTCGTAGGGCAAAGACGGAGCTGAAGTTGGACATGAAGTCGTAGGGCAAAGACGGAGAGGAAGTTGGACATGAAGTCGTATGGCAAAGACGGAGCGAAAGTTGGACAGGAAGTCGTAGAGCAAAGACGGAGCGGAAGTTGGACATGAAGTCGTAGGGCAAAGACGGAGCGGAAGTTGGACATGAAGTCATAGGGCAAAGACGGAGAGGAAGTTGGACATGAAGTCATAGGCCAAAGAGGGAGCGGAAGTTGGACATGAAGTCGTAGGGCAAAGACGGAGCGTAAGTTGGACATGAAGTTGTAGGGCAAAGACAGAGCAGAAGGTGGACATGAAGTCGTATGGCAAAGACAGAGCGGAAGTTGGACATGAAATCGTAGGGCAAAGACGGAGCGGATGTTGGACATGAAGTCGTAGGGCAAAGACGGAGCAGAAGTTGGACATGAAGTCATAGGGCAAAGATGGAGCGGAAGCTGGACATGAAGTCGTAGGGCAAAGACGGATCGGAAGTTGGACATGAAGTCATAGGGCAAAGACGGAGCGAAAGTTGGACATGAAGTCGCAGAGCAAAGACGGAGCGGAAGTTGGACATGAAGTCGTAGGGCAAAGACAGAGCAGAAGTTGGACATGAAGTCATAGGGCAAAGATGGAGCGGAAGCTGGACATGGAGTCGTAGGGCAAAGACGGATCGGAAATTGGACATGAAGTCATAGGGCAAAGACGGAGCGAAAGTTGGACATGAAGTCGCAGAGCAAAGACGGAGCGGAAGTTGGACATGAAGTCGTATGGCAAAGATGGAGCGGAAGTTGGACAGGAAGTCGTAGAGCAAAGACGGAGCACAAGTTGGACATGAAGTCATAGGGCAAAGACGGAGCGGAAGTTGGACATGAAGTTGTAGGGCAAAGACAGAGCGGAAGTTGGACATGAAGTCGTATGGCAAAGATGGAGCAGAAGTTGGACAGGAAGTCGTAGAGCAAAGACGGAGCACAAGTTGGACATGAAGTCATAGGGCAAAGACGGAGCGGAAGTTGGACATGAAGTTGTAGGGCAAAGACAGAGCGGAAGTTGGACATGAAGTCGTATGGCAAAGATGGAGCAGAAGTTGGACAGGAAGTCGTAGAGCAAAGACGGAGCGGAAGTTGGACATGAAGTCGTAGGGCAAAGACGGAGCGGAAGTTGGACATGAAGTCGTAGAGCAAAGACGGAGCGGAAGTTGGACATGAAGTCGTAGGGCAAAGACGGAGCTGAAGTTGGACATGAAGTCGTAGGGCAAAGACGGAGCGGAAGTTGGACAGGAAGTCGTAGAGCAAAGACGAGCGGAAGTTGGACATGAAGTCGTAGGGCAAAGACGGAGCGGAAGTTGGACATGAAGTCATAGGGCAAAGACGGAGCGGAAGTTGGACATGAAGTCATAGGGCAAAGACAGAGCGGAAGTTGGACATGAAGTCGTATGGCAAAGACGGAGCAGAAGTTGGACATGAAGTCGTATGGCAAAGATGGAGCAAAAGTTGGACAGGAAGTCGTAGAGCAAAGACGGAGCGGAAGTTTGACATGAAGTCGTAGGGCAAAGACGGAGCGGAAGTTGGACATGAAGTCATAGGGCAAAGACGGAGAGGAAGTTGGACATGAAGTCGTAGGCCAAAGAGGGAGCGGAAGTTGGACATGAAGTCGTAGGGCAAAGACGGAGCGGAAGTTGTCCGACTTCCATGTCGGAGCAGTGTGAACCCGGCCTTATGCTGAAAAGAAAAGGCAACAAGTGTGGAAATGTACAATTGTCTTTATGCTGGAATTACCTGGACTCGATAATCTTGAGGAGTGTCTACATAACTCTAGCCATATATTGCAGGTTTTTGTTTACCAGCAACCACACAAACCCAACGCATCGTATTCGAAAGGGGGGGCAGGGTGGCCCTTTAACCAGTAGAAACTATTTATTTTGCTATAAAGACCTCAGATTGCCCCATTCGTTGTAGACAAGTGCAAGCTTTGCCGAACGGTAACTGCGTGCTCCAGTGCCGTTTTCTTCAATAATTATTGAGAGTAGTCGGTTGGACAGATGGGGAGGGATACAGAAGTCAGCCGTTCTCTCTCCCTCTGGCAATATTACAAGTTTAGGCGAATGAACATCTGCATATTCAAGCCCTCCAGATTACAGGACAATAAAACTCGGCAGCTGGAAAATTAATGGCAAGCAATTTAGGCCTAGCACTCAATTCCCTGAACCGAAATAAAAAACGCGAGCTGTATTTATAACCATCGTCTTATCTCGCAGGACAGAGGAAGGATCAATTCAACTCCTTCTTACTTAAGTCGTAAACTATTTTCGGAGGAAGTTGTCAGAAAGTTCTGGGCTGCCAACATCTTTTATACGCATTTAAAAGAGGACCGGTCTACAACTGAGCCTATGAAAGAACCGAAAAGACAAAGTTTATTCTGGTTATAAAGGACTTTATGATCACGGGCAAATCAACTTAATATTAGCACCACATCCCTTAATTAGTTAGATGTAAGAGGAGGGATTGGGATTTTTTAAGGTGCAGAATAAATTGAAATAGTGTCAACTATAATGTATATATTTTTTTTTTATTTTAAAGAGCAAAATAAAAAATTGTTAAAACATAACAATTGGCAAGTACAAATCAACAAGGTTTTATGCATACAGGAATATAGAATGGAGTTCCCAACATGTTTCGCCCATATGTCGGGCTTCTTCAGGGGATGCTGTCCAATTAGAGGTACAAGCCTTCTATTGAAAAAACATATACATATAGTGATTACATTAACGGTTAGTTTAAGATTATATATCACATACATAATTCTTTATTTTAAGTTCATTACAGTTTTAACATATACATGTGCATGTTTATGCATGTTGGGAACTCCATTCTATAGTGCTGTATCCATAAAACCTTGTTGATTTGTACTTGCCATTTGTAATGTTTTAACAAATTTTTATTTTGCTCTTTAAAATAAAAAAATTCTTATACATTATAGTTGACACTATTTCAATTTATTCTGCACCTTAAAAATCCCAATCCCTGCTCTTACATCTAACTTTATTCTGGTTATATTTTGCCTTCCCTGGTCCCTTCTTTCCCCCCCATCATCAGCGTGCTAATTACATCTAACCTCTATTTTTATTATATACCTTGTCAGATCCATGATGTCATGGCTGGGTCTCTGTGCTTCTCTATGCAATGCATGAAGATCATGGCTGGTGGGAACGGTGGCAGGGTGCTGTAGACGCTTCCCAAAAACATCACATCACCCGGGCCTTCCGTACTCCTCTCACATACCTCCCAACGTTTTGAGATGGGAACGAGGGACAATTATTAGCAAAAGTATGTCTTCATAGGACACACCCCTTGCCACACCCCCTTAAAGAAGAATTTAAAAAAAAATAATTAGTCAAACCCACAAATGCATTTTTTTACCTCTACTATTCCTTTATATTGGCTTTTGAAATTTACAAATGCAGCAATTTAGAATTTGGATGAAAGGTTTAGCACTGGGAAACACTTTTTGAAGGATAAAATGTGCATTTTATATACAACTATATAGATCAGACCAAAATGACGGACAAATGAGGAGGAATGAGGGACAGAGGGACTTTTTCCAAATCAGGGACAGTCCCTCGAAATCCGGGACAGTTGGGAGCTGTGTTCTCAAGAGCCCTCAGCTCTGATACAAGCAGTGGGCTGGCTCTTGGGAGGAGTTATGCAAATGTAAAAAAAAATGCCCTGATGGGTGGGTGGATGTCAGCCTGGAGGAATGGGCCTTCTTAGGTAGAATGTATTTGCATACTGACCATCCTGGGTAACATCCACATGTGATGCTGAGCTTCTGTGACTGAAAGAACTGAAATCCAAGGAATGAAAGGGGCAGGCCAGGGAAAGTCAAGCTGGAGAGGAAAGAGCTAGATGATGCTGGACATCCTTCAGCCAGGAAATGAGGTGGGCTCTATCAGACTTGCTGCAGCTTCTACTGCACATTATGAGAAGCTCACAGTGTGCAGTGAAATCAGAGCAGGCAGTTTCAGTACAGGAGAGGAGCCAGTACAATTGTGGCTGGAGGCTGGAGCGGCATTTTCTCCCCTAGGTAATTTTTACTTTTTGTCTCCATTCACACCCTGCATTGCGTTAATATCAGTGAATTATGTTAACCTCCTCGCATCCACGCTATAGCCGAATGAGGGCTACAGAGCAGACCTACTTTGCCAGGACTTCGTCATATGACGTCCTTCCGTGTGCGAGCTGCCTGCGCGCACCCTGGGGGGTCAGTGAGACTCGGCTGATCCTGGCCCCTTACCACGTGATCAGCTGTCAGCCAATGATCACATGTTGTAAACAGAAGAAAAAAAAGCCGATCACCGGCTTCTGTGAAAGGGACATCGGTCCTGAAGAGGAAAAGCCACTGCCACCTCATCTGTACCCATCAGTGCCACCTGCCAGTGCCCACCAGTGCATATCAGTGCCACCAATCAGTGCCCACCAGTGCCACCAATCAGTGCCATCTATCAATGCCCACTAGTGCCACTTATCAATGCCTCATTATCAGTGCCACCTAGCAGTGCTGCCTATCAGTTTCACCTACCAGTGCCCATCAGTGCCCATCACTGCCACCTATCAGTGCCCATTACTGCCACCCATCAGTGCCCTTCAGTGCTGCCCATCGGTGCCACCCATCAGTGGCACCATTTAGTGCCCACCAGTGCAACCTATCAGTGTCCATCAGTGCAGCCTATCAGTGCCCACCAGTGCCACCTATCAGTGCCCTTCAGTGCCGCCCATCAGTTCCACCCACCAGTGCCACCTATCAGTGCCCACCAGAGCAGCCTATCAGTGCCCATCAGTGAAGCAGAAAAATTAACTGTTTGCAAAATTTTATAACAAAATATAAAACTGTTTTGTTTTTGTTTTTGTTTTTACCAAAAGAAAGCTCTATTTGTGGGAAAAAAATGATACAAATGTCCTTTGGGTACAGTGTTGTATGACCGCGCAATTGTCATTCAAAGTGTGACAGCGCTGAAAGCTAAAAAATTGGTCTGGGCGGGAACGGGGTTTAGGTGCCCAGTAAGCAAGTGGTTAATGCTTCATGCTGTGCGTAACAGGTAAAATAAGCAGCCTACCTACCGCATGTTCAGAATGTTGCAGGCGGCCCTATGGCAGATTTACTGCTACAGGGCGGCCGTTCTGTGCAGAATCCCGAATATATACAGTATACAGTACTTGATTCTGTACTTCCGGGTAGGGGGCGTGCACGAGCCACAGGCGCACTGCTTCTGCTGTGATTAGTCACAGCAGAAGCCGATCAGTGGGTGCCGGCCAATGGACGTCCACCGGCACCCTCTGATCGGTGAGGAGAGAGGCTACACGAAGCTCTGCTCACGTAAACAAGGCAGAGTTCCATCCTGACAAGGGGGAAGTGATGGATTTTGTTTCCCTGCAAAGCACATCCCTTAAGTAAAAGCAGGACACAGTACACAAAAACACTGGCTAGGCACACAGTTAACCCTTTGATCGCCCCTGATGTTATCACCTTCCCAGCCAGTGTCATTAGTACAGTGACAGTGTATATTTTTAGCACTGATTACTGTATTGGTGTCACTGGTTCCCACAAAGTGTCAGTTAGTGTCCGATTGTTTGCCGCAATATCGCAGTCCCGTTAAAAGTCGCTGATTGCCGACATTACTAGTAGAAAAAAATTAAAAAAACTAATTTTTAACTGATTTTTTCGAATATTTGTAAATTAGAATATTCGAAAATTCGTAAGTTCCAAAGTCCGTAAATTCATGATTTCGGAAATTCGAACGCTTTTGAAGTAGACATGTGCAATTTGTTTTGTTTCAAATTCATTTTTTTTTAGACAAATTCGTTAATTTGGAAATATCAGAATTAATGAAAACCCGTTTAACAAATGTTTTCGAATATTTGTAAATTAAAATATTCCAAAAAATTCGTAAAATCGTAAATTCATAATTTCAAAAATTCGGAGATTCGGCAATTCCAAAATCCGAAAGCCTAAAAATGTGAAAATCTGAAATAATAACTAACTAATAATAACTTAATTATTACTAACTTTAAATGATAGGTATTGGAATTTCCTTTCAAATTTGGCTGTTAGTGAACGTATCGAATTTGAATTTATCCAAAGTTACGAATTATCCGAAATAACGAATGCATCTAAACAAATGGAACGTAACCAATTAATAATAATAAATAAAAATAAGAATAACAAAAACGTATTATTATTATTATTATCATTTATTATTAATTTGTTCCATTCCATTTGTTTAGATGCGGCCGTCGTTATGTCGGATAAATCGTAACTTTGGATAAATTCGTATTTGTTACGTTCACTAACAGCCAAATTTGAAAGGAAATTACAATACCTATCATTTAACAGTTAGTTATTATTTCAGATTTTAAAATTTTTGGGCTTTCAGATTTTAGAATTTGCTGAATTTTTGAATTTATAAATTTACGAATTTTCGAATTTACGAATTTTGAAATATTCTAATTTACAAATATTCTAAAAAATTTGTTAAACGGGTTTTCCTTAATTTGGATATTTCTGAATTAACAAATTTGTCTAAAATCGTTAAACAGCCAACCTATAATTAAATCGTTAGTTATTACTAGTTAGTTAGTTACCGTAGTTATTTTTTCGAATTTTAGGATTTTATTTGTGATTTTCGAATTTATGAATTTACGAATTGCGATCAGAATGAATGACCTGAAAAAAAACAAAAAACGAATGAAACTAAAACAAAAATTTTTTCGGCAGTACACGTCTGTTTTGAAGAGCTTTCCATTCATTTTAATGGAGGGGGGCGTTTTTTCACTGCCCTGATAGCACACTGCCCCAGTGTGAAAGCATTCATTGATTTTAATGGAAATAGGTTTTCGTGAGCTTTTCAGGTGCTTTTTTTTAGCGTGAAAGAGCCTGAAATTTACATTTTCCTGCCATATAGCTCTATTTTATCTAGGTCTTCATGTATATTGCTATATCTTGTGAGGTTATTGTCCTGTTTAACTTCGTGTCGTCAGCAAACACTGGGATTGAACTATTTATTCTGACCTCTATATCATTGCTGAGCAAGTTAAACAGAATCGGCTCCAGGACAGAGCCCTGGGGTTAGGTTTGCCACCTGTCCAGGATTCACCTAGACAGTCCGGGTTTTGAATCTTGTGTCCGGACACATTATTCAGACCGGGCTGTGGCTCCCCAAGTAACCCAGATAGTCACACACAAATAGTCACACACAAATCTGTTGCCATCCGGGAGCTGTGGGCGGCTCTCTGAGGGCAGGTTTGGCATTACTGGAGGGGGGTGAGGCAATGATGTCAACAAGAACAATTTGGCCACACCCACTGCACGCTATGCGCACCACATTACTATTTTCCTTGGGGCACCCAAAGTGTTTGCGTTTGGCTTGAAGAAAAGGGGGCAACCCTGCCTGGGGTACCCCACCCACAACTCCAGACCATTCAGAAATTATGCCATTAATCACCACCCTCTGGGGGAGCTCCTGTGACCAGTTTCCTATCCAGGTACACACCATGTTATCCATACCAAAAGACCTTAACCTCTTGCCGACCAGCCACCACAGTTTACTGCGGCAGGTTGGCTTGGCTGCGCAGATCACTGTAGGTGTACGTCGGTTCGAGCACGAGGTTGTGTGGGCGCGTGCGTGCGTGCCAATTGGCCAGCGGGGTGGCCAATCAGCGGGTTTGGTGACTCGATGTCTGCCGGACCAGCTGATTGGCTCCCCCGCTGGCTAATTGGCATGCGCGCCTACACAGAACCTCGTGCTCGGCTGCGCGAATCACTGTAGGTGTACGCCGGTTCGTACACGAGGTTGTGTGAGACGATTGGCCCACACAACCAATTGGCTGATTGGCGACTCAATGTCTGCCGGACCTGCTGATTGGCTCCCACGCCCCCACAGACCTGCTGATTGCACGCCCCCACAGAACCTCTGCGCGCACGCCCCCACACAACCTTGTGCACGAACTGACGTACACCTACGGCGATTCGCGCAGCCGAGCCAAACTGCCGCGGTATAACTGCGGCAGCTGATCGGTAAGAGCCCGCGATCTTTCCCCGCAGAGACAGAATGGGGATCTGCCTGTGCAAACAAGGCAGATCTCCGTTCTCTCGGGGGTGACACAGAGATCCTGTCTTTCTGCTATGCAGGAAGACAGATCTGTGTGTATCCCCAGGCAGCCCATCCCCCATAAAGTTAGAAACACACTGAGGGAACACATTTAACCCTTTGATCGCCCCTGATGTTAACCCCTTCCCTGCCAGTGACATTAGTACAATGTCAGTGCATATTTTTAGCACTGATCACTGTAATAATGTCACTGGTTCCCAAAAAAAGCGTAAAAAATGTCAGTTAGATGTCCGATCTGTCCGCCGCAATGTCGCAGTCCCGCTAAAAACCGCAGATCATCGCCATTACTAGTAAAAAATATATATATATTTTACTAGCATACTAGCACATTATGCAATTGCCTTGCAGGTTTTTCATTTTTGACATTGGCGGTTTACAACCGATTTAACCTTGCGTAAATGGGTACCTTAAGCACCCACACTCACTCAGGTTGAACTGGGTGGACTGGTGTCTTTATTAAACCTTGCTAACTATGTCACTCCTTCTTTGGGGTTAAAAGCGCCTTGCTAGAGGCCGAAAAGCACCGCTTAAACAGCGGTAAAGCACCGCTAAAACAAATGGTGCTTTACCGCGACTGCGGTCGCGGCCCCAGTGCGAAAGGGCTCTAACTGAACAAGCTGAAGTTAAAAGCTGATTGGCTACCATGCACAGCTGCGCCAGGTTTTGTACTCTCCGGTTTTAGTAAATCAATTCTATAGTGTTTCTACATTACAGATTAACAAAAAGTGTTCCTGCAATTCTACTTTAAATTAAAGGTTCAATTGAGCTTTAACATCTTTACTGTTGGGCATACCAGAATTATTTTGTCCTGGATCCACTTTTGTTTTTGACAAGAAAAATCGGAAGTAGGAGAAGGCGATATCTACAACCGGGACTTCCTCTTCCGACACGGACACAATTTCCAGGCTGCCTGCTGCTTCTTCAGGAGCCTGAAAAGAAGAAGATGGAGGAAAGAGTGGAGGTACCAGAGTATTCCTTACTGAATCACCATTTTCACTGACCTTCAAATCAAAGTGCTTTTGGGGTTCTGTCATAGACAGAGGAACAGCTGTGAAGAACAGAAGGTACAGAGTTGTAAATGCTAGAGAGGCAGTTGTAAGTGGTAGAGAGACAGTGGTAAATGGGAACGAGATAGTTGTGGAAAATATAGGGACAGTTGTAGAAGACGGAAGGACAGTTTTAGAGGCCAGAGAGAGCTCTGAAGGACAAAGGGACAACAACACACGATAAAGAAGCAGTTATGAAAGTTGGAGATGGCATTGAAGGATAGAGCAAGAGTTGTGTAAGATAAAGGGAGAGTTGTGAAGGGTATAGGGAAAATTGTGAAGAAAATAGAGTTGTACAAGCTAAAGAGAAAGCTGTGAAAGGTAGAGGGAAAGTTGTATAGGCATGACGGTACTGGAAAAAGGGTCAGCTATGGGGGGAAAAGGAAGAGTTGTGGCGGATATGGGGTCAGTTCTGTAGGGCAGTGAGAGAGTTGTGGAGGACAGTTGGTCACTTGTGGAGGGCAGTGAGGTAGTTGTGGAGAACAGAGGGTCACTTGTGGAGGGCAGTGAGGTAGTTGTGGAGAACAGGGGGTAAGTTATTTAGGGCAGGGGGACAATTGTGGAGTATAAGGGATCAGTTGTGGAGGGCAGTGGGATAGTTGTGGAGGATAAGGGGTTAGTTCTGGAGGGCAGTGAGATAGTCGTGGAGGATAGGGGGTCAGTTGTGGAGGGCAGTGAGATAGTTGTGGAGAACAGGGGGTAATTTATTTAGGGCAGGGGGACAGTTGTGGAGTATAGGGGGTCAGTTGTGGAGGGAAGCGGGAAAATTGTGGAGGACAGGGGGTGACTTATGAAAGCCAGGGGGACAATTGTGGAGAAGAAAGGATCAGCAGTTTGGGCAGAGGGACAGTTGTGAAGGAAGGGAATGAGTTATGGATGGTGGAGGGACAGTTGTGAAGGACGGGGATGAGTTATGGAAGCCTGAGGGACAGTTGTGGAGTATTGGGAGTCTGCTGTGGAGGACAGAGGATCAGATGTCGAGGGTAGAGGGACAGTTGTGAAAGATGGAGGGTGAGCTATGGAGGGCAGAGGGACAACTGTAGAAGATAGAGAACCAGTTGTGGTGAGTAGAGGGACAGTTGTGAAGAACAGCGGAGAGTTATAGAGAGCAGAGGGACAGTTGCGGAGTATCAGGAAACTTTTGTGGAGGACAGGGGGTGGGTGAGTTGTAGAGGATCAGTTGTGAAGGATGGAGGGTGAGCTACGGAGGGCAGAGGTACAATTGTACTGTAGAGGGGAAATAAGTTGTGGAGTGCAGAGATACAGTTGCGAAGGATAAGGGGGTCCGTTGTGGCGAGAATAGGAACAGTTGTGAAGGATGGGGGTGAGTTATGGAGGGCAGAGGGACAGTTGGTGAGTATCGGGAATCTGTTGTAGAGAACAGAGGATCAGTTGTTGAGTGTAGAGAACAGTTGTGAAGGATGGGGGATGAGCTATAGAGGGCAGAGGGACAATTGTAGAGGATAGAGAATCAGTTGTGGTGAGCAGAGGGACAGTTGTGAAGGACAGGGGTGAGTTATTGAGAGCAGAGGGACAGTTGTGAAGGATAGGGGTGAGTTATTGAGAGCAGAGGGACAGTTGTGAAGGATAGGGGTGAGTTATTGAGAGCAGAGGGACAGTTGTGAAGGATAGGGGTGAGTTATTGAGAGCAGAGGGACAGTTGTGAAGGACAGGGGTGAGTTATTGAGAGCAGAGGGACAGTTGTGAAGGATAGGGGTGAGTTATTGAGAGCAGAGGGACAGTTGTGGAGTATCAGGAATCTGTTTTGGACAGGAGGTGAGTTGTGGAGGATAGAGGATCAGCTGTGGAGGGCAGAGGGACAGTTGTTAGGGGTGGAGAGTGAGCTATGGAGGGCAGAGAGACAATAGTAGAGTAAAGGATCAGTTGTGGGGAGCATAGGGACAGTTGTGAAGGGTGGGGGTGAGTTATGGAGGGCAGAGGGACAGTTGTGGGGTATTGGGAGTCTGTTGTGGAGGACAGGGGGGGGGGGGGGGGAGTTGTGGAGGAAAGAGGATCGGTTGTGAAGGGCAGAGGGACAATTGTGAAGCATGGAAGGTGAGCTATGGAGGGCAGAGGGATAATGAGGTAGGATAATGGGGTGAGTTAGGAAGGGCAGAGGGACAGTTGTGGAGGATAGGGGGTCTGTTGTGTCGAGCATAGGGACAGCTGAGAAGGACAGGGGTGAGTTATGGAGGGCAGAGGGACAGTTGGTGAGTATTGGGAATCTGTTCTAGAGAACAGAGGATCAGTTGTTGAGGGTAGAGGGACAGTTGTGAAGGATGGATGGTGAGCTGTAGAGGGCAGAGGGACAACTGTAGAGGATCAGGGATAAGTTGTGGCGTGCAGAGGGACAGTTGTGGAGCATAATGGGGGGGGGGGGTGAGTTATGGAGAGTAGAGGGACAGTTGTGGAGGATAGAGGGTACATTGTGGAAGGTAGAGGGACATAGGCGAAGAACGGGGGTGAGTTATGGAGGGTAGAGCGACAGTTGTGGAGTATCAGAAGTCTGTTGTAGAGGACAGGGGCTGAGTTGTGAAGGATAGTGGATCCGTTTTGAAAGGCAGAAGGGGCAGTTGTAAAGGATAGAAGGTGAGCTAAGGAGGGCAAAGGAACAATTGTAGAGAATAGAGGATCAGTGGTGGAGCATAAGGGCTGAGCAATAGAGGGCATATGGACAGTTGTAGGGTATAGAGAGACAGTTGTGGACGATAGGGGGTCTGTTGTGGAAGGCAGAGGAACAGCTGTGGTGTATAAAGGGTGACTTGTGGAGGGCAGGGGGACAGTTGTGCAAGATAAAGGGACAGCTGTGGAGGGTAGAGGGACAACTGTGGAGGACAGAAAAACAGCTGTGATGTCGGATAAAGGTACATAACAATTGGGGTCAATTTAGGGGCTTTTTGGAAACCATGTCTCTTGTAGACAGAGATCCAAATGTGAACAGCTTACACTCTACAATACAAAGTTCTTATTTTTAAGTGCTAACTATGAAGTGTATTAGTTCAAGACATGACAACCAATTTGAGTTCACTCTGCTCAACTCAGGCCGGTTCTTTTTACTCTATTTAAGCATCTGCTATTAAAATATATGTAAAGCCATTTTTTTTACATTTTGGCATAGAGTGGCGGAGAATTAAAGTCACTGTCAATTTTTGTTTTGTTTTTTCTTAATAGCAAGAGAGAGGATATCTTTCCAATATGAGGGAAATCAGCTCCTGGACAGCCATTGGAAGAAGTGTCCCCGTTGGACGATTGCCCCTCTTTTTTGTAGTGGCAACTCAGAATTTTGGATTTACACTCACTTTTTTTTGTGGTGATCAGGACAATTACAGAGAGTGACTCTCCCGGGTCACAGACAGCAATAACCACCTGTCTGGTTCTAACTCCTCAACACCCCATCCGAATTTTTAAAGTTTAGCCTGTAGTTATAATTAAAGAATAGCATTTTTTTTACTGAATTAGACCTATATCTTCCCAAAGAACACCAATTATTACATTAACATTGCTTTTTTTAAGTGATCCTTCTATTAGAAATTAAGCACATGTATTTAAAAAAAAAAAGCACATTATTAAAATAAGGAATCAGCCACAGGTGCACACTCTCTTGGCCAATTTTCTTGCAATCTCCACCACTTTGCACCAAAAACAATGGAGCAAACCAAGTCAACCCACCAACCTTCCTGCCATATACAGGCAGTCCCCTAGTTACAAACATCAGACTTATAAACGACTCCTACTTACAAACGGAGGGAGACAACAGGAAGTGAGAGGAAATCTACCCCTAGGAAGGGAAATTCTCTCATGTAATGCCCCGTACACACGGTCGGATTTTCTGACGGAAGAAGCGCGATCGGATTGTGTTGTCGGAAATTCCGACCGTGTGTGGGCTCCATTGGACTTTTTTCGTTGGAATTTCCGACACACAAAGTTTGAGAGCAGGATATAACATTTTCCAACAACAAAATCCGACCGTTTAAATCCGATCGTGTGTACACAAATCCGACGCACAAAGTGCCACGCATGCTCAGAACAAATAAAGAGATGAAAGCTATTGGCCACTGCCCCGTTTATAGTCCCGACGTACGTGTTTTACGTCACCGCGTTCAGAATGATCGGATTTTCCGACAACTTTGTGTGACCGTGTGTATGCAAGACAAGTTTGAGCCAACATCCGTCGGAAAAAATCCTAGGATTTTGTTGTCGGAATGTCCGATCAATGTCCGATCAATGTCCGACCGTGTGTACGGGGCATAAGAGCTATCATGGGAAAAAGGTGTCTCCACTGAGGCTTCATCACCAAGGCTTGTTTCTACAAGAACTCAACATTTTCAAAATCCAATTGTCATTGGCACAGAAAGTGAGATGAAATCTTCTGAACAGGGGCACAGACAGCAAAACAAACGTTACAAGGGTGTTAACCCTTCCCTATGCTATCCAAAAAGCTTAAAAATAGTTTTTTGGGCTAGAGCTACTCTTTAAAAAAAATGGACCTGTTCCAACTTAGAAACAAATTCAACTTAAGAACAAGCCTACAGACCCGATCTTGTTTGTAACCCGGGGACCCCCTGTATATATATATATAAATTGGTAGTAGGTGGCTTGTCTTGACCAGTTTAATCGTTTTTGCAAATAAAAGCTGGTTGAAAGTAACTGAAATTGCCAGAAAAGGTCCATGTGTTTGGCCACACACACACACACACACACACACGAAAAACACTGTAATATACCGTTATAAGAGACTCTTACCTTCTCTTCAGTGGCCATGGTTGGTGTTTGCTGTATGCCGTCTTTTCATCATTAAGCAGAATGCCACGTCTGGCCGGTCTGCTCTGTATCCGCTCCGTCTGACCACCTGTGTGCAGTGGAGGATGATGGAAACGATACATTGTAACTGAGACCCTACACTGACACCCGATAGCCAGGGGCATCTCTATGGTGACCAGGAAGGTAAAAATCAGTTACCCCTATCGATCAGGACACGGTGATGATTAGAAGGGTGATGACAACCTATACAGACGGGAAAGAGAAAAGTTCATAAAGTACAGAAAAATGTATGTTAATGTAAAGTAACAAACGCAATTTGCTGATAAAGGTCCACTTAGATGATTTGAAGGTTTCCACTGGTCAATGCATTGAGATCATTCAAAAAGATACATTAGAACATTGGGGGTGACTTAATAGGAACTTGTCAGTATATCATGGAGCTGCCAGTGTTGACTTCATGTTTCAGTCCTGGCTGGGGATTTCAGTTAAACACTAATTGCTATATCAGCCAATCACATAGCAGCAACTCAATGCATCACGTGGCAGCAACTCAATGCATTTAGGCATCTAGACACGGTGAAGACAACTTGCTGAAGTTCAAACCGAGCATCAGAATGAGGAAGAAAGGGGATTTAAAGCGGAGTTCCACCCAAAAATGGAACTTCCGCTTTTCGGAATCCCCCCCCCCTCCGGTGTCACATTTGGCACCTTTCAGGGGGGAAGGGGGGAGGAGCAGATACCTGTCTAATCCAGGTATTTGGTCCGGGCATAGATAGCCGCAGTATCCGCTGATAAATACGCCATGTCCGGCCCCTCCCCCCCCCCCCCCCCCCGCTGTCTTCTGGGAGTCACACAGGTCCCAGAAGACAGCAGGGACCAGTGGGATCACGCCGCACGACTCGCGCATGCGCAGTAGGGAACCAGGCTGTGAAGCCGCAAGGCTTCACTTCCTGATTCCCTTACTGAAGATGGCGGCGCCTCCACCCGAGAGCCGAGGGACAGATCGGCTTCGGGTGCGGTCATCGCGGGCGCCCTGGACAGGTAAGTGTCCAAATTTTAAAAGTCAGCAGCTACAGTATATATAGCTGCTGACTTTAAAAATAAATAAATAAATTGGGCGGAACTCCGCTTTAAGTGACTTTGAACGTGGCATGGTTGTTGGTGCCAGACAGGCTGGTCTGAGTATTTCAAAAACTGCTGATCTACTGGGATTTTCATGCTATGCAGAATACCATCTCTGAACACACAACACATCGAACCTTGAAGCAGATGGGCTACAGTAGCAGAAGACCACAGCGGGTGCCTCTCCTGTTAGCTAAGAACAGGAAACTGAGGCTAAAATTCCCACAGGATCACCTAAATTGGACAATAGAAGATTGGAAAAACGTTGTCTGGTCTGATGAGTCTCAATTTCAGCTGCAACATTCAGATGGTAGGGTCAGAATTTGGCA
This sequence comes from Lithobates septentrionalis, assembly GCA_037952835.1. Classification (NCBI taxonomy): domain Eukaryota; kingdom Metazoa; phylum Chordata; class Amphibia; order Anura; family Ranidae; genus Lithobates; species Lithobates septentrionalis. The sequence continues at coordinate 483,820 of JBBDGP010000758.1, read as the reverse complement.
CATAGATCCATCCTGCCTTGTATCAACGGTTCAGGCTGGTGATGGTGGTGTAATGGTGGGGGGGATATTTTATTGGCACACTTTGGGCCCCTTAGTACCAATTGAGCATCGTTTAAACCCCACGGCCTACCTGAGTATTGTTGGTGACCATGTCTATCCCTTTATGACTACAGTGTACCCATCTTCTGATGGCTCCTTCCAGCAGGATAATGCCCCATGTCACAAAGCACAAATCATCTCACCACTGGTTCCTTGAACATGACAATGAGGTCACTGTACTCCAATGGCCTCCACAGTCACCAGATCTCAATCCAATAGAGCACCTTTGGGATGTGGTGGAACGGGAGATTGGCATCATGGATGTGCAGCTGACAATTCTGCAGAAACTGTGTGATGATATCATATCACTATGGAGCAAAATCTCTGAGGAATGTTTCCAACACCTTGTTGAATCTATGCCACGAAGAATGAAGGCGAAAGGGGGTCCAACCCGCTACTAGCAAGGGGTACCTAATAAAGTGTCCGGTGAGTGTATATATCTTTCCAGGAAACCTTTCCATGTTGCTTCTTAAAATATGTTTTTTGTTTTATTTTTTATTTTTTTGTCACAAGAAAAAAGTAAAATAAAAAAAATAAAGTGTCAGAAAACAAATATATATTTGTTTTTGTGTTTGGCATTTGTTTTTTCTTTTTTCCCTTTAGAGCTGCTTGCAGATATCCAGATCCAGTGTCGGCCAGTGGTAATTTTTTTTTTTTGGGGGGGGGGGGGGGGCGGAAAACAGTACCACACCCCCCCCTATAGGTCGGTCGGCGGGCGGGTCTGGTGCACTTACCCCATGTATGCAGCGCTTCACCGGCGGCTTCCCTTGCTCGGCGGCGGTGGCGACAGCTTTCCCTTCCTCTGATCTCCACGGGCATTGGCGGTTTCCATTTCCTCCCTCCTCCTCGGCAGCCAATGGGGAGTCTTCTCTTTTCGGACAGTCGGAAAACGGATCTCAGACCTGCTTCTGATTGGCCGGATTGAGTATCAGTGTATCAGTGCATCAGTGTTACAACAGCGAATTTTCATTCGCTGTTGTAACACCTGGGTGGGCTCCTGGCGCAATGCTCTGCGCTCCGAGCCCACCCTATTTTGAAGCCTATTAGAGCCTATAGCTCTGATCAGGTGCTTAAAAAAAAATCCCGCTGCTGTAATTCAGGCACCCAGCGTCCTGAAAGGGGCAAGAGGCATGACTAAGGGCTGGCTGTGGCGGCCGTGGGGGTGGCGTGGATAGTGGGGGCTGCACCCATGCACCCCTAATAGACCAGGCCAGATCTACAGTACTTGATCAACAATATGGGGAAAAGCCATTACGGTCCAATATGGTCAACGCGTTTCGAGGGGAAACCCCCTCTTCTACAGAGCCAAAGAATATGATGCCTGAAGACTGGCTTACATAGCATACTATTACACAATATAGAAATGATAGGCTCCTCCCACCTTGTGTGTGGCCTGGGTTAACAGCACATAGTCACATGATCTCCACTCGCATACCCAGCTCATAATTACATGAACTCACACCAGATGCAGTCCATTGTGTTTTTACTCTGCATCAACAACACATGGACACTGTTTAACATGAATTCCAATGCCCCCAGTTCACACTAGTGCAGTGCGTTCTGGTGCAGTCAAGAAAAGTAGAACATGTTACTTTTTTTATGTATGGAACACATCTGGAATGCGGCAAAACGCATTAAAAATGCACCAGAACGCACACGTCCGTAACCACTTCATACCCCGCCCATAGTAATATGACGTCGGCAGGAGGGATCTCCCATCCTGGGCGGGCGTCATATGACGTCCTCGGCTTCCTGGCCGTCTAGGGGGCATGCCCGCCGTGATGTCCGTCGGGCACCCGCGATTGCCTGATAACAGAGCAGTACCATGGATCTGTGTGCGTAAACACACAGATCCACGTCCTGTCAGGGGAGAGGAGACCGATGGTGTGTTCCCAGTACAGAGGAGGAACACTGATCAGTCTCCTCCCCTTCTGAGTCCCCTCCCCCTACAGTTAGAATCACTCCCTAGCAGGGCCGGTACAAGGGGTGGGCAGAAGAGATGGATGCCCTGGGTGGGTCCATTTACTGGAGGAAGGGGGGCGCAGTAGAGGCCACGCTACAGACCGCTTTGATCTGTGGCTGCAGCGCTCCCCTCCCACCTCCTCCTCTTGTTTGACACAGCGCCGGGAGCGCTGTGTGTCACACAGCTGGGCCTGTGTGTGTGTTCGGCGGCGCCGTAAAAAGGACCCGCCCCCCTAGACCGGCTCATGTGGTAGCAGATTGAATCAGTGTTCCGCCTATCACACGAGCCAGTCTAGGGGGGCGGGACCTTGTTACGCCGCCGAACACACACACAGGCCCAGCTGTGTGACACACAGCGCTGCAGGAGATGTCGGCTGTGTGATGCATCCAGGGCAGGCTATGGTGAGTCTGCATTCATAGGCAAAGTGAGGCTGTAAATATGAATAAAAAATTGCGCTGCGCTTAGGTGTGCTTCATATGTTCCAAAAGAAAGTTTTTGTGCATAAAGTGCTCAAAGGAAAAATAAATGTCCAGTTGCTGAGTCAAAGTGCCACAAACATGCCCTGATGCGCCTCGGTGACAACCAAAGTGGTTGTGCTCACCTTAGAGCGTGTGACACAGTGTTCAGCTGCGTCAAAACACACTGGACATTTATTTTTCCTTTGAGCACTTTATGCACAAAAACTTTCTTTTGGAACTCTTTATTGAACACTGTTACGTGAAGTTTTGTTGGAGGATTTTCACAAATAAGGATAACTGTTGATTTAAATATCACCTGTCACTCATATGGTTATATTTGAGTTTTGCATGTGACACTTTATGCAATATACTGTTTTTTAGTGCACGTTTTTTTCCTATTTTTCATAGATTTATCCCATGGAGAGTTATTGATCAATAGGTGTTTATTGCACTTTTCTGATATATTTGTTTATTTATTTCATGTATGCAGAGTTAATTATAGATTAGGAGAATCCATATTATTTGCACATTGCACTTTAGAAGTATAGATAGACAATATAATTTCCATATATTTAATTTTTATTGTATATGGTATCACTATGGTGAACGGACACATATGAAGCACAGCTAAGCGCAGCGCAATTTTTTATTTATGTTTATTGCACGGCCATGAATACGTGATCTGCGTTTGCAGCTGGGTATTTGACTTTAGTTGGTTCTTCATTAGGCATTGGATTAGTGTGGCTCGCAAGATTTTTCTTTTAAGGCTGTAAATATGGTCACAGAGAGAGAGAGACTGTGATTATGGTCACACAGGCTGCGATTATGGTCACACAGCCTGCGATTATGGTCACAGAGGCTGCGATTATGGTCACAGAGAGGCTGCGATTATGGTCACACAGCCTGCGATTATGGTCACAGAGGCTACGATTATGGTCACAGAGAGGCTGCGATTATGGTCACAGAGGCTGCGATTATGGGCACAGAGAGGCTGCAATTATGGGCACAGAGGGGCTGCAATTATGGGCACAGAGAGGCTGTGGATATGGGCACAGAGAGGCTGCGATTATGGTCACAGAGGCTGCGATTATGGTCACAGAGGCTGCGATTATGGGCACAGAGAGGCTGAAATTTTGGGCACAGAGAGGCTGCAATTATGGTCACAGAGGCTGCGATTATGGTCACAGAGGCTGCGATTATGGTCACACAGGCTGCGATTATGGTCACAGAGGGGCTGCGATTATGGTCACAGAGGCTGCGATTATGGGCACAGAGAGGCTGCAATTATGGGCACAGAGGCGACAATTATGGGCACAGAGAGGCTGCAATTATGGTCACAGAGAGGCTGCAATTATGGGCACAGAGGCTGCAAATATGGGCACAGAGGCTGCGATTATGGGCACAGAGAGAGAGGCTGAAATTATGGGCACAGAGAGGGAGGCTGAAATTATGGTCACAGAGAGGCTGCGATTATGGTCACACAGGCTGCGATCATGGTCACACAGGCTGTGATTATGGTCACACAGGCTGCGATTATGGTCACAGAGGCTGCGATTATGAGCACAGAGAGGCTGCGATTATGGTCACAGAGAGGCTGCGATTATGGGCACAGAGAGGCTGCAATTATGGGCACAGAGGCTGTGATTATGGGCACAGAGGCTGCGATTATGGGTACAGAGAGAGAGAGGCTGAAATTATGGGCACAGAGAGAGAGGCTGAAATTATGGTCACAGAGAGGCTGCGATTATGGTCACAGCAGCTGCGATTATGGGCACAGAGAGGCTGCAATTAGGGGAACAGAGGCTGCGATTATGGTCACAGAGGCTGCGATTATGGGCACAGAGAGAGAGGCTGCGATTATGGTCATAGAGGCTGTAATTAGGGTCACAGAGGCTGCGATTATGGGACCGGGGGTTGCAATTATGGGCACAGAGAAGCTGCGATTATGGGCACAGAGAGGCTGTGATTATGGTCACAGAGGCTGCGATTATGGTCACAGAGGCTGCGATTATGGGCACAGAGAGGCTGCAATTTTGGGCACAGAGAGGCTGCAATTATGGTCACAGAGGCTGTGATTATGGTCACAGAGGCTGCGATTATGGTCACAGAGGGGCTGCGATTATCGTCACAGAGGCTGCGATTATGGGCACAGAGAGGCTGCAATTATGGGCACAGAGGCTGCAATTATGGGCACAGAGAGGCTGCAATTATGGTCACAGAGGGGCTGCGATTATGGGCACAGAGAGGCTGCGATTATGGTCACAGAGAGGCTGCAATTATGGGCACAGAGGCTGCGAATATGGGCACAGAGGCTGCGATTATGGGCACAGAGAGAGAGGCTGAAATTATGGGCACAGAGAGGGAGGCTGAAATTATGGTCACAGAGAGGCTGCGATTATGGTCACAGCGGCTGCGATTATGGGCACAGAGGCTGCGATTATGGTCACAGAGGCTGCGATTATGGGCACAGAGAGGCTGACATTTTGGGCACAGAGAGGCTGCATTTAGGGGCACAGAGGCTGCGATTATGGTCACAGAGGCTGTGATTATGGTCACAGAGGCTGTGATTATGGGCACAGAGAGAGAGGCTGAAATTATGGTCACAGAGGGGCTGCAATTATGGGCACAGAGGGGCTGCAATTATGGGCACAGAGAGGCTGCGATTATGGGCACAGAGAGGCTGCGATTATGGTCACAGAGGCTACGATTATGGTCACAGAGGCTGCGATTATGGGCCCAGAGAGGCTGAAATTTTGGGCACAGAGAGGCTGCAATTAGGGGCACAGAGGCTGCGATTATGGTCACAGAGGCTGTGATTATGGTCACAGAGGCTGTGATTATGGGCACAGAGAGAGAGGCTGAAATTATGGTCACAGAGAGAGAGGCTGGAATTATGGTCACAGAGAGGCTGCAATTATGTTCACAGAGGCTGCGATTATGGTCACAGAGGGGCTGCAATTATGGTCACAGAGGCTGCGATTATGGTCACAGAGGGGCTGCAATTATGGGCACAGAGAGGCTGCGATTATGGGCACAGAGAGGCTGCAATTATGGGCACAGAGGCTGCGATTATGGGCACAGAGAGGATGCAATTATGGTCACAGAGGCTGCAATTATGGTCACAGAGGGGCTGCAATTATGGGCACAGAGAGGCTGCGATTATGGGCACAGAGAGGCTGCAATTATGGGCACAGAGGCTGCGATTATGAGCACAGAGGCTGCAATTATGGGCACAGAGAGAGAGGCTGAAATTATGGGCACAGAGAGAGAGGCTGAAATTATGGGCACAGAGAGGCTGTGATTATGGTCACAGCAGCTGCGATTATGGGCACAGAGAGGCTGCAATTAGGGGCACAAAGGCTGCAATTATGGTCACAGAGAGAGAGGCTGCGACTATGGTCACACAGACTGCGATTATGGTCACAGAGGCTGCGATTATGGTCACAGAGAGGCTGCGATTATGGTCACACAGGCTGCGATTATGGTCACAGAGAGAGAGGCTGCGATTATGGTCACAGAGGCTGCGATTATGGTCACAGAGAGGCTGCGATTATGGTCACAGAGGCTGCGATTATGGTCACACAGGCTGCGATTATGGTCACAGGGGCTGCGATTATGGTCACACAGGCTGTGATTATGGTCACAGAGGCTGCGATTATGGTCACAGAGAGGCTGCAATTATGGTCACAGAGGCTGCGATTATGGGCAAAAAGAGAGAGGCTGAAACTATGGGCACAGAGAGGCTGCGATTATGGGCACAGAGGCTGCGATTATGGGCACAAAGAGAGAGACTGAAACTATGGACACAGAGAGGCTGCGATTATGGGCACAGAGGTTGTAATTATGGGCACAAAGAGAGAGGCTGAAACTATGGGCACAGAGAGGCTGCGATTATGGTCACAGAGGCTGCGATTATGGGCATATTAAGGCTGCAATTATGGGCATAGTGAGGCGGCATTGATGGGCACAGCGGTAGGCTGCATTTGATGGGCACTGGTGAAACTGCATTGATCTCTTGTATCATGTCTGCAGTCTCTGAGGGGAGTTTGCTTAATTAGCAATGGTATTGGTAATATGCAGCAGGAAGGGGGTTAATGCACTGTCACTGATGCATTAGTATAGATCCCATCGTCTGTAGGCGCTGTAGCTTTTCACAGGGGGGGGGGGCGCAGTTTTTCATCTTCGCCCTGGGCACTGGATGACCTTGTCCCGCCACTGCTCCTTAGGTAACACATTTAACCCCTTGATCGCCCCCTAGTGTTAACCCCTTCCCTGCCAGTGAAATTTACACAGTAATCAATGCATTTTTATAGCACTGATCGCTGTATAAATGTGAATGGTCCCAAAATAGTGTCAAAAGTGTCCGAAGTGTCCACCATAATGTCGCAGTCACGATAAAAATCGCAGATCGCCGCCATTACTAGTAAAAAATAATAAAAATGCCATAAAACTATCCCCTATTTTGTAGACGCGATAACTTTTGCGCAAACCAATCAATATACGCTTATTGCGATTTTTTTTTTACCAAAAATATGTGGAAGAATACATATCGGCCTAAACTGAGGAAAAAAATATTTTTTTTAAAAAAAAAATTGGGATATTTATTATAGCAAAAAGTAAAAAATATTGTGTTTTTTTCAAACTTGTCGCTTTTCTTTTGTTTATAGCGCAAAAGATAAAAAACGCAGAGATGATAAAATACCACCAAAAGAAAGAAAAGAAAAAAGAAAGCTTTGTGGGAAAAAAAAAGATAAAAATTTAATTTGGGTGCAATGTCGCACGACCGCGCAATTGTCATTCAAAATGCGACAGCGCTGCAAACTGAAAATTGGCCTGAGCAGGAAGGGGGTGAAAATGCCCGGTATTGAAGTGGTTAATGGAGATTAAGAAAAAAAAGAAGGGGAAAAAATCTACCAGAACGCATCAAAAACACGCACCCGGAACGCAAAAATTGTGGTGTGAACCGGATGGGAGTTTTTTAGATTTTGTTACCCGCTCTTCTTCCTTATTTTTCCTTAGGGCTTCTGGGATAGAAGCTACCTGGGCTTGCTACCACGTGACCACTTTGACCAATCGCAATTGCTCTGATCTATCCCAGAAGCCCCAAGGAAAGACTGGGAAGAAGATGGGGGGCTTTTCAGATTCAGACTGCTGCTCCCGCTGTGTGGACAGTGACATCTAATCACCCACAGAGGTAAGTGCAGCGGGGGATGGGAGGGTGTAGGCCTGTAGGGTGTAGGTTCACCTTTTTCTTTTTACTTTACACTCCGGACACAAAAACTTTCATTAAACCACTTGACCTCTGCAAGGTTTTACCCCCCCCCCCCCCCTTCATGATCTGGCCATTTTTTTTTTTGCTATTTAGCACTGCGCTACTTTCACTGGTAATTGCGCGGTCATGCATCACTGTACGCAAATGACAGTTATATTGGTTTTTTCACACAAATAGAACTCTCTTTTGGTGGTATTTGCTCACCACTGGGTTTTTTATTGTTTGTTATATAAGCGAAAAAAAGACAAAACATTTTTAAAACAAAAAAAAAACGATATTTTCTACTTTCTGTTATAAAACATATCTAATAAAATCATTTTTCTTCATAAATTTAGGCAAAAATGTATTCTGTTACATGTCTTTACAATAAGGCCCCTTTCAGACTGAGGCGCTTCTAAACTGCCAGTAAAACATTTGAGCGCTTTTGAAGAGCTTTTGAGGCGCTTTTGAAAAGCATTCATTTCAGTGGAGAGGGGCGTTTTTTTTCAGCGCCCTGCAAGCGCACTGCCCCAGTGTGAAAGCATTCATTGATTTCTAATGGAAATAGGTTTTCGGGAGCTTTTCAGGTGCTTTTTTAGCTTGAAAGCGCCTGAAAAGCGCCTCAGTGTGAAAGGGGTCTAAGGTACCAGATTGGTTGCCAGCATCTCTTAGTTATACATTAAAGCGGGGTTCCCATTGAAAAAAAAAAATTAAAAGTCAAAAGTCAGCAGCTACAAATACTGCAGCTACTGACTTTTAATCTGACACTTACCTGTCCCAGGGTCCAGCGATGCGGGGGATCAAAGCCCCGCTCGTCCCCCCCTCCGCTCGGCAGCGCCGGCATCTTAACTGTGGGCGCCTGGCTGTGGCTTCACAGCCGGGCACCCACTGCGCATGCGCGAGCCGCGCCGCACGCTGTCACTGGCCCAGCAATCATCTGGGACCGGTCACATGTCCCAGATGATTGACAAAAGGGAGGGTGGAGAGGCGATCTCCCTTCCTGCGCCAAGAGAAGTGACGTCAGGAGCCCAGGCACTGAAGGAGGCAGACTACGAGGGACCCCCTAGCAACAGCCATTTAGAGGTGAGTAAAAAAAAAAAAAATTCTCCAAATTTTATTTTTTTTTAAGCACATTACTATTTTTTTTTTGGGATGGAACTCTACTATAAATGGAAAAGGAAGCCTCATATGTAGTACTTTTACCCTAGGTTCACACCTATGCATTTTTTAAAGTGTTTTGCAGTTTGCAGAAACGCACTGCTGTCCATTTAACATGGTTTCCTATGGTTTACGTTCACATCAATGCCTTTTGCAGCCGCTGCATTTTTGGAAAGGGTGTAATAGGTGGAACGACATCAGAAAAGCAAGTGTTGTGTTTGTGATGCGATGTGTTTTGCGTTTTTTATTTTTCTGTTTAACCACTTCAGCCCCGGAAGAATATACCCCCCTTAATGACCAGGCCATTTTTTTGCGATACGGCACTGCGTCGCTTTAACTGACAATTATGTGGTCATGCGACGTTGTACCCAAACAAAATTGAAGTCCTTTTTTTCCTACAAATAGAGCTTTCTTTTGGTGGTATTTGATCACCTCTGCGGTTTTTATTTTTTACGCTATAAACAGGAAAAGACTGACAATTTTGAAAAAAAAAAACAATATTTTTTACTTTCTGCTATAATACATATCCAAAAAAATATATATGAAAAACAAATTTATTCACCAGTATAGGCCAATATGTATTCAGCTACATATTTTTGGTAAAAAAAAAAAATATCGCAATAAACGTATATTTATTGATTTGCGCAAATGTTATAGCGTCTACAAAATAGGGGATAGATTTATGGACTTTTATTTTTTAAATTGTTTTTACTGTTAATGTCGCGATCTGTGATTTTTAGCAGGACTGCGACATTGCGGCGGACAAATCTGACCCCAAGTGACACTTTGCTGAAACCTCAATTCTGATGTGCCGACGGCCTCATCTCATTTATTAAGGCCCTAAAATGTCAGGACAGTACAAATATTCCCCAAATGAGCCCTTTTTGAAAATAAAACAATCTGGGGTATTTAAAAAGAGGCATGGCAAGTTTTTTGAAGTTGTAATTTTTTCTCACAATTTTTTTGGAAATGAAGAAACGAAATCAAATTTGTTTTTTGTTACAAATTTTCGTATCTTTTTAAAATAAAGAAACGAAATCAAATTTTTTTTTGTCACAATTTTTTTACATACTGTCACCAGTGCAGTACAGCGTCATCATATGACAGGTGTATTGGTGATCATGGACACTGATTGGTGACAGTATGTAAAAAAAAAAAGGAAAAAGATTAAATTATAAAAAAAATTATGTTTTTCTTTTTATATTGATTACTGTAACAAAATTGTTTTAAACTGTCATGAATGAGTTACATTCCTAAAAGCTGTGATTGGCCCACAGCTATCACATGGTACAGGGTGCTGTGATTTGCCCAGATACCATGTGATAGCTGTGGGCCAATCACATGCACATGGTGCGGCTGCAGCACTGGAAGCACGTTATATGTTGCACCCTAAAAACGGGTGGACCATTTAACAAGTTCCCAAAGGTGAACTTATCCTTTAATATTTGCTTAACCACTTGCCAACCAGGCTTTTTCTTCAGTATTTTTTGCTAGAAAATTACTTATAACCCCCAAACATTATAAATATATAAAAGAATGGAGGGGGGTGGTGCTGCGCTATTCAAAACAGAGAGCTGCTATGTGTAATATACGTAGAAAGCTGCTAATGAAGTGTGGTTCAAACCACTAGTGGGATAATCAATTAAGCTACATGCTGATACCCCATTAACAATAAAATCACATAGATATGTGCAAAAAACTGAAAACGTAGTGCAATAATAAAAGATGATTAAAATCTTGTGAAAGTGGATATAAATGTGCAAAACTAGCTCAATGTGAACAAGTAAATGTTGCAATAAAAATTATCAATCCATATAAAACAACAGTAGATATAAGTCACGTGATTGGTGACGTCACGCGTAGGGACGGAATGGGCATTTCATATTGACTGAGGCATAACGAGCTCGCTACTCATAGGAGATAGGAATCGCTCTATTACTCTGTAATGTGAGTACATTTTTAAATGGTTATGAATAAAGCTCCACTATGTTTTAAACCTACTTCACTATCCAGTACCCCTTTTGTCCTTTATTATCGGTTAAACATACATTTGAGACGTGGAGGCAGAGATAGGACCTGCGCTGGTCCAGGACCCTAGCAAAAGATCACAGCCACCTGCACCCAGTTGCCGTGTGGTTTACCTAACACCGCTAGGTGTGGAGGCAGAAATAGAAGTTGCGCTGGCCCAGCCAGGACCCTGAAGTAAAGGATCACAGCCACCTACAGCTACTTCTTTGCGGTTTACCTAGTACCGCTAGGTAAGGGGCCACTACTCACACTAGTGTGTTTCGTGCATGAAGAGGACACAGATTGAATTGTATTCCAGACACCTCACCCCTATTGCAGCACATAGGACTTTTTGTAATGGCACTATAAAGGACATCAGCACATTGCACTTTATGTTGTCTCACCTATGCACCCAGCTGCATGCTACTTGGATTATGTGTTTTGTTTTTTTTGCTTTGATCAACAGATTATATAGGACCATATACTGCTGGGAAACTGTTTTTGATTTAGTGGATGTGTTTAGGTCACTTAGCACTTGCACTATGTATGCCGTTTTTTGCACACAAGTATAATTTGTTAAGGATACATATATATCTACTGTTGTTTTATATGGATTGATAATTTTTATTGCAACATTTACTTGTTCACATTGAGCTAGTTTTGCACATTTATATCCACTTTCACAAGATTTTATCCATCTTTTATTATTGCACTACGTTTTCAGTTTTTTGCACATATCTATGTGATTTTATTGTTAATGGGGTATCAGCATGTAGCTTAATTGATTATCCCACTAGTGGTTTGAACCACACTTCATTAGCAGCTTTCTACGTATATTACACATAGCGCAGCACCACCCCCCTTCATTCTTTTGTGCATTTTGGGTTTTTGCTTGGCCCATTCTCGGTCCGTGCAGCCGTTCAGACGCACACTGTTTTTTTCTTCTTTCCATTAGGGTAGTGCAGGAATATCTACATCACATTATAAATATATAATTCTTTTTTTTTAGCAGAGACCTTACGGAATAAAATGGCAATCATTGCAATTTTCTATGTCAATTGTCTATGTCACACTATATTTGCGCAGTGGTTTTTGAAACGCAATTTTGTTGAAAAAAAATACACTTTAATAAAAAAAAAAAAAAACACAATATTAGTAGTATAATGTGAAAGATGATGTTAAGCCGAGTAAATAGATACCTAACATGTCACACTTTAAAATTGTGCACGCTCGTGGAATGGTGACAAACTTCAGTACTTAAAAATCTCCATAGACCACCTTTACAGGTTACCGGTTTAGAGTTACAGAGGAGGTGCTAGAATTATTGCTCTCGCTCTAACGTTCACGGCGATACCTCACGTTTGTGGTTTGAATACCATTTACCTATGTGTGTGCGACTTACGTATGTGTTCACTTTTGCACATAAGCACGGAGGGCTGGGGGCTCTTTACATTTTTTAATATTAATATTTATTTTACTTTTAATTTTTTATTTTTACATTGTCTGTTTACATTTTTTTATTTTTGATCACTTTTATTCCTATTACCAGGAATGTAAACATCGCTTTTTATATAAATAAGGATGACAGCTCCTCTTTATAGAGAGATCTGGGGTCAAAAAGGCCCCAAATCTCTTCTTTACCTTTAAAAGCAAAAGATCTAAAAAAAAATTTTTAGGATCTTTCACATACATTTTTTTTTTCTTCCAGCCTGGGCTAGGGTTGTCACTTGTCCGGGATTCACCCAGATAGTCTGGGTTTTGAACAGTGGCGGCTGGTGCTGGAGGATTTTGGGGGGGCTGTACTCGTCCTGTGGCGGAGCTCCCCTGGACTGTCCGACGCCACAGCTTTTGTCTTCACCCAGTGTTCTTTCTGGGTTCTGAATGGTCAGGAACCTGGAAGCTAATTCTAATTCGCCAGCATTGCAGAGTGGGAGGGCTCGGGGCGCAGTGCTCTGTGCCCCGAGGACAATATAAAACTGGCCAATTGGGGCCTCGGGATGCGGTCATATGCCTGTGAGGGGGTGACGGACCTGGTAGAAACCTATTGGTCCAGCGCCCCGCACAGTGCACGGCCACACAGATGGTGCGAGCTGGGGGGCAAGGGGTGGCGCCCCTTGTGGACCGGCCACCACTGGTTTTGAATCATTTGTCAGGGTCCGAGACACATTATTCAGACTGTGGCTGTGGCTCCCCAAGTAACCAAGATAGTCACACACAAATCTTTTGCCGTCCGGGAGCTGTGGGCGGCTGTCTGGGGGCAGGTTCGTCATCACAGGGGGGGCAGGTTGATGATGTCAGCAAGAGCAATTTGGCCACACCCACATTTTTCTGCAGCATGCTATGTGCACCGCATTACTACTCTCCTTGGGGCATCCAAAAGGTGTCCCAGGCCACTAAAGTGTTCGGGTTTGGCTTGAAGAAAAGGTGGCAACCCTAATCTGGACCGAAAGTGACATCACGATCTCGCTCCGGTCCTCCAAGGCCATAGAGTAGATCAAAGAGTGTTAACTCTTTGCCTACGGGAGCGGACGGCCACCCCACCGGATCGTTTCTCAGGGCGAACTGGCAGGAACAGTAAGCCCAAGAGCGGCAGGAGACAGGGGAACGTACCGGTCTTATGGCTGATATCCTCACCCATAATCCTGGTAAACCACTTGCAAACCGCAACGGTTGATATACGCATTTCACTCAGCAAGTGGTTAACATAGAGTTCAGCTTTAACAACGTTGGTCTGACTTCAGCTAGAATTTAAATAATCTCAGTTCCTTTCTGGAGCAATAACTGCATAATATAAGGGATGACTTTGCAGTAGCACCTTTTTGTAAACGTCTAGCAGAACCATAAATGTCTGCAGCATATTGTTATAACATCAGGTGAGGGATGATGGTCCTGAACCCGACAATCCTCAGAAGAGAGTGGATGTCACTGAAAACAGAACGCTTCCACTATCAAAGACCAAAATGCTGTTGAAATATTAATAGGTTTTAGCAGACCTGCTGCACGGCACACACCTCCGGTAATGTGATCCACTATGTGAAACCCAGTCCCGGTGAACCCTGGCATTGCCGGGAGGAACGTCTAATTAAATTGTAGCTTTCATTGAAATGGATCTTTCAGTAACTTTACAAGTCTGCATGAATACGTTCCTGGTATGTCACAATATACAGCAAGGGTATTATATAACACTAGAAAAGTCCCACCTTTTATCATTGAGAAGGCTTCCTTGATCTCCAGTTGAGTGACCTTACCTAGGCTGAGATGATGTCATCACTCTACTGCACGAAGGAGGAAGCATTTTTTTTATCAGATTGCAACGTTGCAAGTCACAAGGTGAGAGGCTGCATCAGGGGCGATCTGTACTGTACAGGCAACAGGATTTACATGATTGTGTCATCTGAGTTGGTATCTCAGTCCAGGAAGTAGATGGTGACCCTGGATGATACCTGAACAAAAGATGGCTCTGTCCTTCTAGAGACAAGAGCAGAATAAGACATTGCTGTGATCTCTGTGAGAGCAAAATCTGTGAATGTTACTCTTACACAATACAGTGGCACCTCGGATTGCGAGTAACATGGTTTACGAGCGTTTCGCAATAAGAGCTTTTTTTCATTGTTAAATCCTGACTCGCTTTGCGAGCATTGTCTCACAAGACAAGCAGGATTTAAGCCTCTGGGGTGTACAGTACCGCATTTGGCCAGAGGTGTGGGGTGCCGGAAAGTGTATTCAAGCATCTCCGAGTGTCTCTGAGCGTTTCCGAGCATTTCCGAGTGTCTCTGGTGCCCCCACATCTCTGGCCACATGCGGTACTACATAGATAAGTAGTGGCTGTGGAACGGATTATCTGAGTTTCCATTATTTCCTATGGGGAAACTCGCTTTGACATACGAGTGCTTTGGATTACAAGCATTCTTCTGGAACAAATTATGCTCGTAATCCAAAGTATTACTGTACTTATTATGCATGAACTTAACGTGATATAATAGCTGATGCACTTTAAAGCTGAACTCCAGACACAGGAAAATTAATTGAAATATATACTCCTCAATAGTCTCAAAGGTTAATAAATGACTTTGTGTGCACCAAATTCCTTTGCAAACCCAGAGAGTATTTTGTAAAAATAGCAGTGATATTGTCACTGTACTGTACATAGCCTGTGCAGAGAACAGAGCTGTAGGAGGTGTCCAGCAGCCCCACCCTCTGCAGGCTGCCTGCAGAAAACTAAAAGAGGAGGCATCATTTAAAAAATATGCACAATGACAATGTGCCCGAAACCAATTCACATGCTATCAGTCACATTCATTGGACCTCACTATGGCCATAGTAAACATAAAAGTTAGGCATATATCAGTTAGGTCTATTATCTGTGATTTAAAGTGGTTGTAAAGGCACAAGGTTTTTTTATCCTCATGCATTCTATGCATGAAGGTAAAAGACCTTCTGTGTGCACCAGCCCCCCAAGACTTACCTGAGCCCCATCTCGATCCAGCGATGAGCCATGAGAGCCTTGCTTCTCCGGGGACTTGCACTTCTGTTTGGCTTCTGATAGCAGCAGGAGCCTTTGTCAATCACAGCTAGTGAGCCAATCAGGAGAAGGAGGGGACAGAGTCATGGCTGTGAATGAACACAGAGAGCCATGGGTTGAGAGAGCACCTGTTAGGGTGCCCCCACAGCAAGCTGCTTGCTGTGGGGGCACCTGGCAGGAGGGAGGAGCCAGGAGAGCCGGCGTGGGACCCGAGAAGAGGAGGATCTGAACTGCTCTGTGCAAAATCCTTAAGTAAGTATAACATGTTTGTTATTTTTTTTTTTTAAACAAGGCTTTACTATTGCTTTAACTATCCCTATAGTAAACATAAAAGTTAGGCATATGCCAGTTAGGCATATTCTCTGTGTTACTAAACCCACAACAGTAAAATCAGTCTGTATATGCAGTAAAGCATGCTTGTTATACTCACTGTTGAACCTAAGGGGTTAATCCATTGATACAATTGATACAATTGATGAGGAGACATCTAATGCGCAGAAACCTCCCCCACGCAACGCCCCATGTCCACAGATACAATCATTACTTCCCTCATTCAACCCTGCGTGTATTAATGAGGTTGCTAAACTTTTATCCAACACTCATCTAACCACCTGCCCCCTGGATCTGGCTCCCTCGCAAATGCTACGCTCGCTCTCTGACTCAATTCTAAACGCTCTAACTCACATTTTCAACCTCACCATCTGACCATGAATAAACTTCTTGATCCCCTTCATCCGGATTTCTCCCTCAACACTCCACAAAAACTGCTCTCCTTAAACTCTCAAATGACCTACTACCAGCTAAAACCAATGGACACTATTCTGTACTACTTCTCCTGGACCTCTCTGATGCCTTTGACACAGTGGACCACCCCCTCCTCCTCAATAATCTCCACTCCTTTGGTCTCCGTGGCTGTACTCTTTGCTGGTTCTCATCCTACCTATCCCACTGCTCCTTCAGTGTCACTTACAACTCTACTTCCTCCTCTCCTCTCCCTTTCTCTGTCGGGGTCCCCAAGGTTCTGTTCTTGGACCTCTCCTTTTCTCAATCTACACTACCTCCCTGGGTCAGTTGATTGCCTCCCATGGCTTTCAATATCATCTCTACACTGATGACACCCAAATCTATCTCTCCACCCCCCAGCTCTCTCCATCTATCTCCTCACGCATCACCAACTTACTAGCAGACATATCAGCCTGGATATCACATCACTTCCTCAAACTCAACCTATCGAAAACCGAGCTCATGATATTTCCTCCCCCGGGTACCACTTCCCCTGAGTTCTCTGTCAATATCAATGGCTCAACTAACAATTTGCCCCCCCACGCCAAGGTCCTAGATCCTATCGCTATGCAAAATTTGCTGCCTCAACCTCCGCAACATCTCCAAGTTACGTCCCTTCCTAACCAATGTCACCACAAAGCTTCTAATCCAATCCCTGGTCATCTCTCACCTCGACTACTGCAACTCCCTTCTTATTTGCTTCCCTCTAAATAGGCTATCCCCACTTCAGTCCATCATGAACACTGCTGCCAGGCTTATCCACCTCACAAACCGCTCAGCGTCTGCTACACCCCTTTGCCACTCCCTCCATTGGCTGCCACTCAGCCAACTAATTAATTTCAAGATACTAACTATAACTTACACTACATCACTTACCTAGTCTCAAAATAATAACCTAATCGTTCCCTTCACCCCTCCCAAGACCTCCTGCTCTCAAACTCCCTTGTCATCCCATGCTCGCCTTCAGGACTTCTCCAGAGCCTCTCCCATCCTCTGGAATGCTCTACCCCAATTTGTCCGACTTTCTCCAACCTTGTCCACTTTCAGACCCCTGAAAACTCATCACTTCAGAGAAGCCTATCTGGCCCCCACCTAACATCGGTACATTTATTTTGTCCATCAGCACATCCCCCACAATTATTACCTCTTGTATCTCATGACCTTCCCTCATAGATTGTAAGCTTCAAGGAGCAGGGCCCTCTGATTCCTATTGTATTAAAGTGTATTGTATTTGTACTGTATACCCTCAAGTTGTAGAGCGCTGCGTAAACTGCTGGCGCTACATAAATCCTGTATAATATTAATAATAATAATTGTGTAAAAAGGCTGTTGATCCTGTCTTCTCTGATCCCCCCTTCTTCCACTGTCCCCAATCCATCTCCTGATAGTACAGAGCCCTTGGAGTCACTTTGCACATGCTCAGTTTGGTGTGTATAGCTAGAGAGTTTTTTTTTCCTTGGGAGGTTGCATGTGATCAGCACAGGGCCAATCAGCACTGTCCAGACAGAGGATCAGGGGTGCTGCAGCCCCATAGGACAGTCAGAGGAGAATGAAAACTCCTCCTACAAGCTTTAACCACACATTGATAGAAGTCACAAGACTGCAATATACTGCTAATGAGAAAAGGTATTTAGCAGTTTATATTTACTAAAATAATTACATTTCCATGTTCTGTGTACTGTGGGAGACCAGATTTAGTGAATGCAGGCTCCTGTGTTTAGTAACACCTTAAGGCCTCATGCACAGTAGGCTCTTTTGAACATCTTTCTCCTGACAGCAGAAAAACAGCATAAGAAATGCTCCTGAAGCCACATTTTTCCAATGGGTTTAGAAACATTTAAAAGTGTTCAGGTGCATCAAACGTATGGGGATTCCTTCATTTCACTGGCCAGAATATTAATCTATTATGGCCACTGAAATGAATCAACGCTCAAGCGCTAAACTGTGCCTAGTGTTTAGGCACACTGGCATTTTTTCTGCCCAAGCGCTCCTCTCCTGAACGTGATTTTGGTGCGTTCAGATTTCTGCCTCTAAGTGCCTATAAACGCCTATGTGTGCATGGATGGACACATAGGCTAACTTAGAAGGGCGTTAGACAGCTGTAGTGTGCATGAGGTCTAAACTTTCCTGGTCTTGGCCAATTTCAGAATGGGCTATCTTAATTTTTGTTGCAAAATATCTGCCTATGCCTTATGTCTCTATTACATTTCTGCCTAGTCTTGTGCATTAAAAGTATCCTGCCACTGAAAACAGATATTTCCATGGTGAGGCTCAGAAGGGGACATCTCAACTCTGTATAAGTTGATGGGTCTCAGGTAAGTATTAGAGGGGCTGCTGCACACAGGGTTTATGCAAAGAAAGAATACATTAACAGAAAAAAACTGCCTTTAGAATCACATTAATTCTTTAAAGCGGAGTTCCACCCAAAAGCAGTGGCGGCTGGAGCTCCAGCCGGGGGGGGGCTGCAAACAGACCATCCGAAAGCCACCCCCCACCCCCCTCGTGAGTGGTACTCACACGGTCGGGCTCTTAGCGGCAATACAGACCTGATGAGCTGTTGACGGATCTCCCTGTACATCCTCCCCACCCCCAGTACCAGCCAAAACATTTGCTTCTCCTGTCGGCCAATCACACTCCTCCCGGTTCCTGATTGGCCGGGAGGAGAAGCAGGAAGACAATAGCGAATAATAATTTGCTATTGTCACACAAGTGGGTTGCCCCAAGCCCAAACGTTTTTTAAGTCAATTAGAGCCTCAGGCTCTAATCATGTGCTTAAAAAAAACCCTATTGGAATCCATACGTCCGGCGCCCCGCATGTAGACTAGACGCCAGACGCATGGATTAGGGGGGCGGCGCCCTGTATGGAGTGGCCGCCACTGCCCAAAGAGGGAAACTCTGCTTGTTTGCTTCCTCCCCCTCCACTGCCACATTTGGTACCTTTTTTGGGGGGGGGGTGAATACCTGTTAAAACCAAGTATTCACTCCCACTTCTGGGTAAGATCTCCACAATCGTTGTGCAGCGATCTACGCAATTTCCGGCCCCTTCCCCCCCCCCCCCCTGTCTTCTGGGAGACACACGGGTCTTGACTTGGAGTGCCGACATTGCGGGCTCCCTGGACAGGTAAGTGTCCTTATTTTAAAAGTCAGCAGCTACAGTATTTGTAGCTGCTGACTTTAAATATTTTTCCGCAGGCTGGAACTCCACTTTAAGTATAACTGAAGGCAAAACCTTTTTTTATTTTGGAGAGGGATAAGAGCAGCTGTCAGATTTTTATAGCTGTCTCTGTACCCATTAGGGAGATTCATCTGCTCTATTTTTCCCTGGTGATTGTTATCACTGAACAAACAGAGCCACTAGTTCTGGTGACTACAGGCATTTTCTCTCACTTATAGTGTTACTAAACCCAGGAGCCTGCATTCACTATATCTGGTCTCCCACAGTACACAGAACATGGAAATATAAAAATGAACTGCTAAATACCTTTTCTTATTAGCAGTATATATCAGCCTTGTGACTTCTATCCGTCTCTAGTTAACACTTGCAGGAGGAGTTTTCATTCTCCTCTGACTGTCCTATGAGGCTGCAGGACCCCTGACCCTTTGTCTGGACAATGCTGATTGGCCCTGTGCTAATTGCATGCTCCCTCCCCCCAAAAAAACTCTCTAGCAATACACAACAAACTGACCATGTGCATAGTGACTCCAAAGGCTCTGTTCTATCAGGAGATGGACTAGGGACAGTGGGAGAAGGGTAGGATCAGAGAAGACAGGATCACACAGCCTTTTTGCAATGCACATGGTTAACCCCTTAGGTTCCATAGTGAGTATAACAAGCATGTTTTATTGCATATACAGGCTGATTGTGCTGTTGTGGGTTTAGTAAAACTTTAGAGAGCAAGACTAGGCCAAAATGTAATAGCGACACAGAGTACAGGCAGGTGTTTTACTACATTAATCAGTGAGACTGGGGACAGGCCAAGTTCAATCTGTAAATACTATTACTACTTGGTGAAAAAGCATGTGTCGCTACTTAATTTATCTAAAAAAAGTATTTTTTATTTTTTTTAATGAATCAGATTGAGATGTATCGAAGAAAAAAAAATCTATAGCCAAACATGCACTGCCAGTGTATGCAGAAAATGTACACCTTGTAATTTAAAGAATTTGTGGATTTTCTATGTCTCCCTCAAAGTAGCCTAAAAAATGATCCTTCCTCCATTGTATGTTGTTTTGTTTTTTTTTTGTTTTGTTTTTTTAATATTGGGATTGTTATATGTCCCACATGGCACTGTCCAGCTTCCCATGTCGGTTTATTTTTTTTTACAAAAGTTTAGCCATTAGCCCTATCAGTGACCAGAATTAGATAACAGAATTTGTTTCATACTATACTTCAGTGGGATTCACCACTAAGTTAGGGTTTGCCAAATTTTAAACCCCTCGGCAAATTGAACCCAGGCAGATTTGCTCATCCATATTACACATTCCCAAACTTTTGATTTAAAGGGAAGGAACTTATTATATATCTAGCTTTTGATATTTAAATGCTAGTAAAACAGGTTAGTGTTTCCATTACAAGGACAATTAAAAATAGAGCTTTTCTAATGATAGAATTACTTTCTATAGAGAGCAGTGCAGATTAAAAATGGTATGCCTGAAACCTTAATGTGGAAGGTCAAGGTAAGAGAGCATTGGAACATCTTTTCTGCCACCTAGTGGCTCTCAAGTAGTGCCCTAAAGCAGTGGTTCTCAACCTTTTTTGAGATAACAACCAGCTTGTCTCTGCTGCTTCCCAGTTTAGCCTCAGCTAGTTCCTGACCACGGCTTGTCTCTGCTGATTCCCGGCCTTGATCTTGGCTAGCCCTGACTATGGCTTACCTCCGCTGACTTTCTGTTGTGGCCTTGGCCTGCCTCCTGACCACGCTTCCACTGACATACTCGTGTGACCTTAACAGCCACGCAACCAAGCTGCGTTCTGGAACCCGCACCCACATGGCTGTCAAACTGCCAGTAGCATATCTCCCAACTGTCCCTGATTTTAAGGGACTGTCCCTGATTAGGAGCAATGTCCCTCTGTCCCTCATTCCTCCTCATTTGTCCCTCATTTTGGTCTGATCTATATAGATGTATATAAAAAAAAAGAACTTTTTAGCTATCAAAAAGTGTTTTCCAGCACCAAATCTTTTATCTGATTTCTAAATCGCTGCATTTGTAAATTCTGAAAGCCAATATAAAGGAATATTAGTGATAAAAAAAGCACGTGTGGGTTTAACCAATCTTGTTTTTTTGTACAATTCTCCTTTAAGGGGGCGTGGCAAAGGGGTGTGTCCCATGCCTGCATACTTTTGCTGATAGGTGTCCCTCATTCCCATCTCAATAAGGTGGGAGGTATGTCAGTAGCAGCTGTGTCTGTGCAGCCTCTGCATCCCTATTGACATGAGTGGGGTTGCTTGTACGGGGATGCACGTAACAGCTGTGCACCCTGTGTGGGCAAACACAGCCCTCCCACAGGTATTCGCTTAAAGGGTAACTCCACCTTTGTGGGAAAAAAATATAAAGGAAATAAAGAAAAAATACACAAGTCATATTGTAATTGAATGCTATTAAAAATCACCTTTCTTTTTCAATCAGCAGCCACTGTCATTTTCTGAGAATACATTGCAATACGGCTACCTGGAGGGGTTCTGTACACATAGTGTGTACTGACCACTCCCCAGAAACATCATTTCCTGCTTGTGTGATTGGCTCACCAATTTTCCCAGAAGTCTGCCTAAGATACAAGTCAGATTTCCGGTATCCCCTGCACCAAAAATGTAATTTTTGGTGAGATATTCCCAATAGGAACACGCCTAAAGGGATGCAGACCGAGCAGATTTCCTCATTAGTGCTGCGCAGGTGCACACCTGATAGATAATTATGAAACCACTCCCATTAGACCCACTCGGCACAGAGGAACATACAGGGATTTTGTCAGAACAACAAAAGGTAGGAATCTGCAACAAAGATTGTTAGATTCCTTGTAATGTACATCGATCACCCAGAGGGGAAGTTTTTTTTCTCAACAAAAGTGGAGTTACGCTTTAGGTACGCCCTTGTGAACAAGGCCTAAGAGAGAACTGAAACATCTTTACTGCCACCTTGTGGCCCTCAGACAGTGCCCTTTAGGCCTCATGTACACTGCTGCTGGTAAACGGATGTTTAGAGGCAGTTGGATGCTTTTTTTCAGCTGCCCCTGAACTCATCCAATGTTATCTTATCAATACATGTACACAGGTTAGTTTAATGTTGTTTTTAGGCATTTGAGTTTAGACACCTTTTTTGGAAAGCAAAAAAATGAGTTCAGACGCTGAGTTTAGAGGCATTTCAAGCGCCAAACGCTTCTAAACGCAGCTAAACGCGGTAACTCGCGTTTAGCCGCATTTAGTTTACAGACGTTTTTCATTTTTGGCTATTTTGAAAAAAATAAATAAAATAAAAAAATGGGTTTTTTTTTTTCAAACGCTTCTAAACGCAAATGCAGCAAAACGGGGCTAAACGCGGCATGTAAACGAGGCAAAACGGACATTTTAAATGTGGGTTACTATCTGTCAAGTTAAATCGTTCAGGAGAGGTTGTAAAAACGTCCCGTGTACATTAAGACTGTAAGTGGGATTAAACCCAAAAACAAAATTGTATATATTTCAGCTTTCCAAACATTGGATGAGATGGCTGTATTAGTTTTCTTTTTTTAGGCTTTTTTCCATTCTGTTTTCACTTGGAGATCTGGCCAGTAACACACCTCCTGTATTAGAGTGCCCCCACTCTGGATGAAGCAGCACAGGGGGCACCTTTGGACAGCAGCATTGTCAGTCCAGGAGTAAGGGGAGTGTTAGATGTACTAGCAGATTTAGGTTTACACTAACAAACTGAGGCCAAACTCCAGCTCACACTTTATAAGCAGTTACAGCAACTGTTGTTATTTTTTCTTTTGAGATAAAAGTTTTACATAAATAAAGCCATGTTTTAAGCAGTTCCTGTTTAGCCAATGACGGTCGGGCGAGCCTTTTCGATGATCCAGGTGGACGCCATATGATATCCTCCCATATCGTGCCTCGCGCGGTGCCGCGCTGAGGGGCGATCTGTCACAGGCTGTGTCCAAGCTAATGACTGATCAATTTACCGGCTCACTGCTGGTACCACGTGACCACTGCACTGGTGACAGTATGTAAAAAAAAAATGTCAAAATAGTTTTTTTATTCCTTCATTTTCTAAAAAATGATGACAAAAAATTACAACTTCAAAAACCTCGCCATGCCTCTTACTAAATACCTTGGACTGTCTATTTTCCAAAAAGGGGTCATTTGGGGGATATTTGTACTGTCCTGACACTTTTGGGCCGCAAGACATGAGATAGTCTGTCAGTACATCAGGATTGATCCATTTCCGGATATACAGTATACCAATACTCTATAACTTTCCTACAGACTAAATAATATACACTGATTTGGGTTATTTTTACCAAACAAATGTAACAGAATACATTTTGGCCTACATTTATGAAGAACAATTATTTATTCGCAAGATTTTATAATAGAAACAAAGAAATACATTTAGAAAAAATTTTTACAAACCCAGTGGTGATTAAATACCACCAAAAAAAAGCTCTAGTTGTGTGAACAAAATGATAAAAATTTAGTTTGGGTACAGTGTTGCATGACAGCACCATTGTCATTCAAAGTGCGATAGCGCTGAAAGCTAAAAATTGGCCTGGGCAGGAAGGAGGTAAAGGGCCCTGTATTGAAGTGCTTAAGCACCCCTGTAACTGCTACATCTGCAGGACAGCTTGTTCTGTTGAAAAATAACAGACTTGCTGGCAGGATCACCAGGTGAAAATAAAGAAAACCTAAAAAAGAAAACAAATGCAGCGATCACATCTTAGAATTGGCAAACTGCAATATAATAAATGGGTTTAAGCAGAGGTTCTCATTCTTTTTTGAGACCAGGGCATGGCAAATTCTTCTCAAACCTCCCAGAGCCAACAGTAAAAAATAATGTATGAGAATGTAAAACATGTATTTAAATGCTGGACTCTGGATGGGGCTGGTTGTCACTTTGCAGAGGATGAGGGTTGTGGAGTGGGTTAGGAGACTCTTCAGTAGACTTGATGGCTCTGTAGGGGATGAGGTTTCTGGAGGCACTATGAAGGCCAGCCTGAGGAAGAAGCATGCATGCTTCGAACGCACGCACCCTCCCGCTAAACTTTAATCTGGAAGTGACGACATCGCAGCAGGACGTTCAGGTGTTCACGGATCCCTTCCCCTGGATACTGAAGGCATTGGACTCCACCACTGCGTTCGCTACCGAGCACGGCTTCTCAGTACACACCGGTCCCAGCCCTGCATCCTCTGGATAAGTGCGGATGACACCCATTATACATGCCTGTCTCTCTCATCTGCTTGTGAGTGTATTCGCTATTTTTTTACATTGAATCCAATAAATTTTCAATATACTATGCTTAGAAGGCGCCACTTTCTTTCCCTCACTATGGGATGTTGGGGAACACTATGGGACACTGTTGGAGGTTGGGGGCACTGAAGATGGCTGGAGGCTTTGCAGCAGGCTGGTGGGCAGTGTGGAGGCTTAGGTCTTTCTGGAGGTACTGTGGGCCACTATGGGAGGTTGGGGGGCCACTGTGGGAGCTGGGAGGCACTATGGTAGGTAAAGGGATCTGCAGTTGGCTGAAGGCCCAGAAGAAGGAGGGCCTGGCAGTTGGCCATGGACCAAAGGTTAAGAACCACTATTCTAAAGAAGGTGGAGAGTCCAGCCTGCATAAAGTAGATAGTTCAAGGTATGCAGATAAAGAGAAAATTCAGCCCATTTCTATAAACTGCATTGATGTTAGAAAAAAAATGTACTGTCCTGACTACATCCATGTGCCCATGATATTTTAAGTATATGAAAAATGATTTCCTTAGCGAGAAATCACTTTATAAAAAAAAAAAAAGAAAAAACAAAGAAGGACTGCTGTGAATAAATCGCACATCTGACATGACCCTAAGGGAGGTCAAGTAATTATTCTTGACTCAACAAAGAATGCAAGAGCAGATTGTATTGAACATCAGCCTATACGCAATGTTCCAACAGAGCGCCTTCTGTATGTATACATGCCTAATGTATAATAGAAAACGTTTGCAAGGTCCCTCTTCACCAAGGACGCCTGCTGAGAAGCAGCAACAAAACAGGAAAACAAATTAGCTGAGAATAATGTGCGGGTTGGGTAATCGGATGTGATCACCTTGATCAACAATGCAACAGTCTGAGTGAATGGCAAGGAGGCAGAGCAACGAACCCCATTGAAGAACATAAATCAAGGTTGAAGTCGTATTTCAGACAAGAGAATCAATGTCTTTCACGATACAATAAAGTCCTTTAAAATTCCAAAGCAAGAGATTATGATACAGTCCTTGCTAAATCCTTGACAACTCTACATTGTGTCAATAGTTGAGCCAAACAAATACGGTTGTTCAGAAGTGAACTTTATCATTATTTGACCCAGATAAGACTTTTGTCCGGTTTTATTAACCTGACCAGACCTTATGATAACCAGAAATGATGACTTCTGTCAGGACAGCATCAGCAGAAGACCTGCATGTCCGCCAATACATAGAGGAAGGGTAATTTCCAGCCGGTTACGTGTACCAATATAAACGCTTAATTCCAACCTTGGTGCAAGAGAGCCTATTTAAGTTATAGAGCTGAGTCGGGAAGGTGCTGTATGGTCTTCAACTGTTATCTGCGACTTCAACCATGAGCCTGTTTCTGAGATCTGCTTTTTCCGTTCATGACCATACTTAACCATAAATTGTCTAATGGCTGGACTCTGCTGATTCTAGGTTTGACCTTGGCTAGTTCCTGACAATGGCTTTTCTCTGCTGTTTCCTGGTTTGACCTTGGTCAATTCCTGACCACAACGTATCTCTTCTGATTTGCAGTTTGACCTCGACTAGTTCCTGACCACGGCTTGTCTCTGCTAAATCCCATTTTGACCTCAGCTAGTTTCTGACCACAACCTGTCTTTGCTGAATTCCAGTTAGACCTCAGCTAGCTCCTGATCACAACTCATCTCTGCTGATTCCTGGTTTGACTTCATCTAGTTACATAGTAGGTGAGGTTGAAAAAAGACACAAGTTCATCAAGTCCAACCTATGTGTGTGATTATATATCAGTATTACATTGTATATCCCTGTATATTGTGGTCGTTCAGGTGCTTATCTAAAGCCGCGTACACACGGGCGGACTTTTCGACCGGACTGGTCCGACGGACTTTCAGATGGACTTTCAACGGACTTTTGATGGACTTCCGATGGACTTTTTAATGAATGGACTTGCCTACACACGATCACACCAAAGTCCGACAGATTCGTACGTGATGACACCAGACTAAAATAAGGAAGTTGATAGCCAGTAGCCAATAGCTGCCCTATTGTCGGTTTTTGTCCGTCGGACTAGCATACAGTCGAGCGGATTTTTGGGCCCGGCGGAGTTATGACGTAAAGATTTGAAGCATGTTCCAAATCTAAAGTCTGTCAGATTTTCACCTGGAAAAGTCCGCTGAAGGTCCGATGAAGCCCACACACGATCGGATTGTCCACCAGACTCGGTCCGTCGGACCAGTCCGGTCGAAAAGTCCGACCGTGTGTACGCTGCATAATAGTTTTTTGAAACTATCAATGCTCCCCACTGAGACCACCACCTGTTGAAGGGAATTTACATCCTTGCCACTCTTACAGTAAAGGACCCTCTACGTAGTTTAAGGTTAAACCTCTTTTCTTCTAATTTTAATGAGTGGCCACGTGTCTTGTGAAACTCCCTTCCGCAAAAAAGATTTATCCCTATTGTGGGGTCACCAACCAGTAAGGTATTTATAAATTGAAATCATATCACCTCTCAAGCGTCTCTTCTCCAGAGAGAATAAATTCAGTGCTCGCAACCTTTCCTCTTAACTAATATGCTCCAGACCCTTTATTAGCTTTGTTGCCCTTCTTTGTACTCTCTCCATTTCCAGTACATCCTTCCTGAGGACTGGTGCTCACAACTGGACAGCATACTCTAGGTGCTGTTGCAAACATTGGCATCTGTTGGGGAACGACAGGATTATTAGCACATTTCTACCAGCTAACCCACAGGTAATTTTCAAAGGGGTTCCCTCCCTTAGGGACAGGATTGCCCCTAACGTTGTGAATCCACCCACAAAAAAGTTGTCTTTTTTCCAGAATCTTTCTGGGTACCATCAGTGTCGCAGGTGTCAAGTTTGAAAACTGAACAAAAGTAAGATGAGAAAAACTGAATCTTTCATTTACTAGTACTAGTACTTCTAAGGAACATAAAATTGAACCTTTTGTTACTTGTAGCTCCACAGGAGTAGTCTATCTACTTGAATGCCCATGTGGGCTTCAATACATTGGCAGGACCAAGAGATCCATGCAGGTTCGCCTAGGAGAACACATTGCCAATATCAAGATTGGCTTTAAATATCAATCGGTCTCTAAACATTATGACATGTTCCATAATCGTAATCCAGCCAATACACTCTTTCTAGCAATTGATAAATATAGTGGCCATTGGAGGGGGGCTCTCTGGTTAGAGAACTGTCAAGGCTAGAGATGGCTTGGATCCACAGGGTACTGTCAGACTTACACGTACCTGACTGACGAACCCGATATAGCAGTGGAAGGCTTCCCGTACGTATCTGGTTCCCGGCCCCTGTTAGAGTAAACAGAAGGCACAGGAGCACAGAGTGGTAGGAGAGCCTAGCGGGTGACTTGCGGAGGTAAGGCCCAGGATCCTGATGCAACTGGTCTGGAAGTCCTTAGCAGGCTGGAGCGTAGGCAGCCGGTGGAGAGCAGGAGCAGAAAGGGCAGGTCTGGTCACAGGCAGAGTTGGCAGCAAGAGGTCAGCACGGTACAGAGGAACAGGCAGGGTTGGCAGCAGGCAGACGACGTGGTACAATGGAGCAGGCAGATTCGTGGTCAAGGGAAGCCGGGGTCAAATGCAGGCAGATAACAGAGAGGAATCCAAAAGACAAGCCGGGGTTACAAGGAGATCAACAAGCATACAGGTAACAGGAACACAGGAGCTGCAGATCGGACAGCACCGAGCAGAAAGTTCCAGCAGATTAAATAGGGCGATAGTGCTTAACCACTTGACGACCGCCTCACGCCGATGTACGTCGGCAAAGTGGCACGGACAGGCAAAATCACGTACAGGGTACGTGATTTGCCTTCCGCGGGTGGGGGGTCCGATCGGACCCCCCCCCGGTGCCCGAGGCGGTCGTCGTTTGTCCAGCGGCGATCGGTGATGAGGGGGAGACCATCCGTTCGTGGCCCCCCCCTCGCGATCGCCGCCGGCCAATGAGAATCTTCCTTTGCTGCTGTATGCTAAACAGCAGCAAAGGAAGTGATGTCATCTCCCCTCGGGTCGGTATTTTCCGTTCCGGCCCGAGGAGAGACGACAAGTATGTGAGTGCACAAACACACACACACACAGTAGAACATGCCAGGCACACAAATCACCCCGATCCCCCCCCCGATCGCCCCCCGATCCCCCCCCAATCACCCCCCCCCCCCTGTCACAAACTGACACCAGCAGTTTTTTTTTTTTTTTTTTTTTTTTTTTTTCTGATTACTGCTAGTTGTCAGTTTGTGACAGTAAATGTGTTAGGGCAGTTAGTATTACCCCCCTTTAGGTCTAGGGTACCCCCCTAACCCCCCCCTAATAAAGTTTTAACCCCTTGATCACCCCCTGTCACCAGTGTCACTAAGCGATCATTTTTCTGATCGCTGTATTAGTGTCACTGGTGACGCTAGTTAGTGAGGTAAATATTTAGGTTCGCCGTCAGCGTTTTATATTGTCAGGGACCCCCATATACTACCTAATAAATGTTTTAACCCCTTGATTGCCCCCTAGTTAACCCTTTCACCACTGATCACCGTATAACCGTTACGGTTGACGCTGGTTAGTTTGTTTATTTTTTTATAGTGTCAGGGCACCCGCCGTTTATTACCGAATAAAGGTTTAGCCCCCCGATCGCCCGGCGGTGATATGCGTCGCCCCAGGCAGCGTCAGATTAGCGCCAGTACCGCGAACACCCACGCACGCACCGTACACCTCCCTTAGTGGTATAGTATCTGAACGCATCAATATCTGATCCGATCAGATCTATACTAGCGTCCCCAGCAGTTTAGGGTTCCCAAAAACGCAGTGTTAGCGGGATCAGCCCAGATACCCGCTAGCACCTGCGTTTTGCCCCTCCGCCCGGCCCGGCCCAGCCCACCCAAGTGCAGTATCGATCGATCACTGTCACTTACAAAACACTAAACGCATAACTGCAGCGTTCGCAGAGTCAGGCCTGATCCCTGCGATCGCTAACAGTTTTTTTGGTAGTATTTTGGTGAACTGGCAAGCACCAGCCCCAGGCAGCGTCAGATTAGCGCCAGTACCGCTAACACCCACGCACACACCGTACACCTCCCTTAGTGGTATAGTATCTGATCGCATCAATATCTGATCCGATCATATCTATACTAGCGTCACCAGCAGTTTAGGGTTCCCAAAAACGCAGTGTTAGCGGGATCAGCCCAGATACCTGCTAGCACCTGCGTTTTGCCCCTCCGCCCGGCCCGGCCCAGCCCACCCAAGTGCAGTATCGATCGATCACTGTCACTTACAAAACACTAAACGCATAACTGCAGCGTTCGCAGAGTCAGGCCTGATCCCTGCGATCGCTAACAGTTTTTTGGTAGCGTTTTGGTGAACTGGCAAGCGCCAGCGGCCTAGTACACCCCGGTCGTAGTCAAACCAGCACTGCAGTAACACTTGGTGACGTGGCGAGTCCCATAAGTGCAGTTCAAGCTGGTGAGGTGGCAAGCACAAGTAGTGTCCCGCTGCCACCAAAAAGACAAACACAGGCCCGTCGTGCCCATAGTGCCCTTCCTGCTGCATTCGCCAATCCTAATTGGGAACCCACCGCTTCTGCAGCGCCCGTACTTCCCCCATTCACATCCCCAACCAAATGCAGTCGGCTGCATGAGAGGCATTTTTATGTCCTCCCAAGTACCCCTACCCAACGAACCCCCCAAAAAAGATGTCGTGTCTGCAGCAAGCGCGGATATAGGCGTGACGCCCGCTATTATTGTCCCTCCTGTCCTGACAATCCTGGTCTTTGCATTGGTGAATGTTTTCAACGCTACCATGCACTAGTTGAGTATTAGTGTAGGGTACAGCATTGCACAGGCTAGGCGCACTTTCACAGGGTCTCCCAAGATGCCATCGCATTTTGAGAGACCCGAACCTGGAACCGGTTACCGTTATAAAAGTTAGTTACAAAAAAAGTGTAAAAAAAAAAAAAATATATGAAATAAAAAAAAATAGTTGTTGTTTTATTGTTCTCTCTCTCTCTATTCTCTCTCTCTATTGTTCTGCTCTTTTTTACTGTATTCTATTCTGCAATGTTTTATTGTTATTGTTATTGTTATTGTTATTATGTTTTATCATGTTTGTTTTTCAGGTGTGTAATTATTTACACTTTACTGTGCTTTATTGTTAACCATTGTTAACCATTTTTTTGTCTTCAGGTACGCCATTCACGACTTTGAGTGGTTATACCAGAATGATGCCTGCAGGTTTAGGTATCATCTTGGTATCATTCTTTTCAGCCAGCGGTCGGCTTTCATATAAAAGCAATCCTAGCGGCTAATTAGCCTCTAGACTGCTTTTACAAGCCGTGGGAGGGAATGCCCCCCCCCCCCACCATCTTCCGTGTTTTTCTCTGGCTCTCCTGTCTCAACAGGGAACCTGAGAATGCAGCCGGTGATTCAGCCAGCTGACCATAGAGCTGATCAGAGACCAGAGTGGCTCCAAACATCTCTATGGCCTAAGAAACCGGAAGCTACGAGTATTTCATGACTTAGATTTCGCCGGATGTAAATAGCGCCATTGGGAAATTGGGGAAGCATTTTATCACACCGATCTTGGTGTGGTCAGATGCTTTGAGGGCAGAGGAGAGATCTAGGGTCTAATAGACCACAATTTTTTCAAAAAAGAGTACCTGTCACTACCTATTGCTATCATAGGGGATATTTACATTCCCCGAGATAACAATAAAAATGATTAAAAAAAAAAATATGAAAGGAACAGTTTAAAAGTAAGATTAAAAAAGCAAAAAAATAATAAAGAAAAAAAAACAAAAAAAAAAACACCCCTGTCGCCCCCTGCTCTCGCGCTAAGGCAAACGCAAGCGGCGGTCTGTCGTCAAATGTAAACAGCAATTGCACCATGCATGTGAGGTATCACCGCGAAGGCCAGATCGAGTGCAGTAATTTTTCCAGTAGACCTCCTCTGTAAATCTAAAGTGGTAACCTGTAAAGGCTTTTGAAGGCTTTTAAACATGTATTTATTTTGTTGCCACTGCACGTTTGTGCGCAATTTTAAAGCATGTCATGTTTGGTATCCATGTACTCGGCCTAAGATCATCTTTTTTATTTCATCAAACATTTGGGCAATATAGTGTGTTTTAGTGCATTAAAATTAAAAAAAGTGTGTTTTTTCCCCAAAAAATGCGTTTGAAAAATCGCTGCGCAATTACTGTGTGAAAAAAAAAAAATGAAACACCCACCATTTTAATCTGTAGGGCATTTGCTTTAAAAAAATATATAATGTTTGGGGGTTCAAAGTAATTTTTTTGCAAAAAAAAAAAACTTTTTCATGTAAACAATAAGTGTCAGAAAGGGCTTTGTCTTCAAGTGGTTAGAAGAGTGGGTGATGTGTGACATAAGCTTCTAAATGTTGTGCATAAAATGCCAGGACAGTTCAAAACCCCCCCAAATGACCCCATTTTGGAAAGTAGACACCCCAAGCTATTTGCTGAGAGGCATGTCGAGTCCATGGAATATTTTATATTGCGACACAAGTTGCGGGAAAGAGACAAATTTTTTTTTTTTTTTTTTTTTTTTGCACAAAGTTGTCACTAAATGATATATTGCTCAAACATGCCATGGAAATATGTGAAATTACACCCCAAAATACATTCTGCTGCTTCTCCTGAGTACGGGGATACCACATGTGTGAGACTTTTTGGGAGCCTAGCCGCGTACGGGACCCCGAAAACCAAGCACCGCCTTCAGGCTTTCTAAGGGCGTGAATTTTTGATTTCACTCTTCACTGCCTATCACAGTTTCGGAGGCCATGGAATGCCCAGGTGGCACAAAACCCCCCCAAATGACCCCATTTTGGAAAGTAGACACCCCAAGCTATTTGCTGAGAGGTATAGTGAGTATTTTGCAGACCTCACTTTTTGTCACAAAGTTTTGAAAATTGAAAAAAGAAAAAAAAAAAATGTTTTTTCTTGTCTTTCTTCATTTTCAAAAACAAATGAGAGCTGCAAAATACTCACCATGCCTCTCAGCAAATAGCTTGGGGTGTCTACTTTCCAAAATGGGGTCATTTGGGGGGGTTTTGTGCCACCTGGGCATTCCATGGCCTCCGAAACTGTGATAGGCAGTAAAGAGTGAAATCAAAAATTTTTACCCTTAGAAATCCTGAAGGCAGTGATTGGTTTTCGGGGTCCAGTACGCGGCTAGGCTCCCAAAAAGTCCCACACATGTGGTATCCCCATACTCAGGAGAAGCAGCTAAATGTATTTTGGGGTGCAATTCCACATATGCCCATGGCCTGTGTGAGCAATATATCATTTAGTGACAACTTTATGAAAAAAAAAAAAAAAAAAAAAAAAAAGTGTCACTTTCCCGCAACTTGTGTCAAAATATAAAATATTCCATGGACTCAATATGCCTCTCAGCAAATAGCTTGGGGTGTCTACTTTCCAAAATGGGGTCATTTTGGGGGGTTTTGTGCCATCTTGGCATTCCATGGCCTCCGAAACTGTGATAGGCAGTGAAGAGTGAAAGCAAAAATTTACACCCTTAGAAATCCTGAAGGCGGTGATTGGTTTTCGGGGCCCCGTACGCGGCTAGGCTCCCAAAAAGTCCCACACATGTGGTATCCCCATACTCAGGAGAAGCAGCAGAATGTATTTTGGGGTGCAATTCCACATAGGCCCATGGCCTGTGTGAGCAATATATCATTTAGTGACGACTTTTTGTAAATATTTTTTTTTTTTTTTTTTTTTGTCATTTTTCAATCACTTGGGACAAAAAAAATAAATATTCAATGGGTTCAACATGCCTCTCAGCAATTTCCTTGGGGTGTCTACTTTCCAAAATGGGGTCATTTGGGGGGGTTTTGTACTGCCCTGCCATTTTAGCACCTCAAGAAATGACATAGGCAGTCATAAACTAAAAGCTGTGTAAATTCCAGAAAATGTACCCTAGTTTGTAGACGCTATAACTTTTGCGCAAACCAATAAATATACGCTTATTGACATTTTTTTTACCAAAGACATGTGGCCGAATACATTTTGGCCTAAATGTATGACTAAAATTTAGTTTATTGGATTTTTTTTATAACAAAAAGTAGAAAATATCATTTTTTTTCAAAATTTTCGGTCTTTTTCCGTTTATAGCGCAAAAAATAAAAACCGCAGAGGTGATCAAATACCATCAAAAGAAAGCTCTATTTGTGGGAAGAAAAGGACGCAAATTTCGTTTGGGTACAGCATTGCATGACCGCGCAATTAGCAGTTAAAGCGACGCAGTGCCAAATTGGAAAAAGACCTCTGGTCCTTAGGCAGCATAATGGTCCGGGGCTCAAGTGGTTAATAGCATGTCCATTCCGAGACCTCCTCTGACAGGTACGATGCTATACCCCTTATGGCCTTAACGTAGACACAGATGTCAACGCTTTTATTGATAATGGATACGTTTTTAATGATGTGAACCAGACCTGAGCTCCTGGATGATCCTTATTCTGAGGGTGGATGCACCTTCATTTTTGCACCTAGATGTAACAACTTATAGTAGTGATGTATTATGCCGCATACACACGGTCTGACTTTTCGTCTACAAAAGTCCGACGGACGCCGACGGACCAAAGCTGGCTGACAATCCGATCGTGTGTGCGCTTCCCCGGACTTTCAGCAGACTTTTTCAGCCGCAAATCTGACAGACTTTAGATTTGAAACATGCTTCAAATCTTTACGTCGTAACTACGCTGGACCCAGAAATCCGCTCGTCTGTATGCTAGTCCGACGGACAAAAACCCACGCTAGGGCAGCTATTGGCTACTGGCTATCAACTTCCTTATTCTAGTCCGGTGTACGTCATCACGTACGAATCCGTCGGACTTTTGTGTGATCGTATGTAGGCAAGTCCGGTCCTTAGAAAGTCTGCCGCAAGTCCGCCAAAAGTCAGTTGAAAGTCTGTCGGACGGGCTGTCGGACTTTTGTAGCCGAAAAGTCCGACCGTGTGTACACGGCATTACAGTGACATATGGGAACGTATAGACCTTTATTATAGGTTTAACAGATTTTTATGATGCTATACTTGCACTTGTAAGATTTTGTTCTCTGGATTCTGGGGGAGTGACTTTTATTTGACCCCCCTGGTTGGAGATGTTTCTTAATCTTGCAGGTCTTTATTAATCAATGGCCTTGAGGTCCCTGAGATAATCATAAGGCTGATTGTACATGAATTGATATAATGGAAAGGAATGAATGAAAAACATTTTTTTCTGTTCCCATAATCAGTTTTGGAATTTTTTCTTCCCTATCATTATAAAATATTTTTTATTATAAACATTATTTTAATCATTTTTTTTCTTAGAATATTTTTCTCTTTTTTACTGACAGTGGAATTAACCCACTTCTACTGTTTGTGATTTTCTCTTTTTTTAGATTTAAATACATTATTAAAAACAAGTTTTTATGGTGATGATCAACCATTGTGTTGCGGCCTAAAACTGCAGCGTTTTGTGTTGGCAGACCACTAGAGGTCACTCGAGATGTCTTTCCCTTAATAAACCAACAAGAGCATTCTCAGATTGATAACAATGACATCTCCAACGTGTGTTTGTTTTTTAAATGTTAGGTAGCGACTTTTAGTTTCCCCAGCGGGAAGGCCAGTAGCCCTATTCCAAGATGGCGGTTCTAGCGATGGGGACGCTCGGAGCTCAGGGCTGGGCGTCTCCCTTATGTTTTTTGAATTTAAAAGGTGGTGAGTCTGCACGCCGCCCGTGCCCCTGGATGACGTCATCTGTGACGAAACGGCGTAGGGAGGAGCGGCGTGCTGACGTCACCATGGCCGGCTCGAACATTTTTATGACACTCTTTGTATATTTGGAGACATTGTGAGTGCAATTTTGTTTTTAAGATTATTAAATGTTTGTTGAATTACGTTATGGAAGCCTTCTCTTTTAACATGGGGAACTGCTGATCGTGGGCCACATAGGGATAATTCCAGCTGAGGAGAGGTGATATCAGGCTGACAAGTGCAGAGACCCTGGCTGGGGCATAAGCCACAGACGAATGTGATCTCCCTAAAAAGAGATCAACACATCTGGTAAGCGGCAGTAGTTTCTCTGGTGGAGGAATCTTTCTATTTCAAACCCATCACTACTTCTTGGGTGTTTTTCGTGACTTCGTTTGAAGTCACCAATAAACAGTGAACTGAGGACATCTTATACTATTGGGAATATCACTTGAATGTGGAATCAGCTTTTTTAAGAACTTACAGTTTGGTGTGGACCCTTCAGAGGACTCTCAGCTTTGATTTTTTATTGTGTTATTTTTTATTCTTATGGTTACTTATGTCCAATTGTTTCAGCTTATATGGTCATATTTTGGACCCACGTACGTTAGTGTTTTCTATTATCTGAATGAGAGTGATCATTTCCCCCATCTGATAAGGACACCTATTGTATGGGAATATATGTTACCATACTTTTAAAATCTCATGCAGCGCAGCTTACAGTTTTGATATTGTTATATTGTGTGTATCTCACATTGAAGCTGCAGCAGTATTCATCACTCACCATTCTACTTTTTAGTAGAATGGCTCACTAGACAGCGCAGTATCTCTACCTTTGACATACTCTGGTGCGACCAGACCAGTGTCTTGTAAAGCAGGAGAATTATCATTCTATTTCTGGAGTTTATCCCCTTTTTAATGCATGCAAATATTCTGTTTGCTTTGTTAGCAGCAGCTTGGCATTGCATGCCATTGCTGAGCCTATCATCTGCTAGGACCCCCAGGTCCTTTTCCATCCTAGATTCCCCCAGAGCTTCTCCCCCCAGTGTATAGATTGCATTCATTTTTTTGCCACCCAAATGCATTATTTTACATTTTTTCTACATTGAACCTCATTTGCCATGTAGTTGCCCATCCCATTAATTTGTTCAGTTCTTTTTGCAAGGTTTCCACATCCTGCAGAGAAGTTATTGCCCTGCTTAGCTTAGTATCGTCTGCAAATACAGAAATTGAACTGTTTACCCCATCTTCCAGGTCGTTTATGAACAAAATAAATAGGATTAGTCCCAGCACAGAACCCTGGAGGACCCCACTACCCACCCCTGACCATTCTGAGTACTCCCCATTTCTCACCACCCTCTGAACTCACCCTTGTAGCCAGTTTTCAATCCATGTACTCACCCTATGGTCCACGCTAACTGACCTTATTTTGTATAGTAAACGTTATCTAGATGGCAACTCACCTCCTCATAGATGGTTTGGCAAGAACTATTCTTCATGAATCCATTCTGATTACTGCTAATGATGCCGTTCTCATTACTAAAATCTTGTATATAGTCCCTTATCATTCCCTCCAAGAGCTTGCATACTATTGATGTTAGGCTAACTGGTCTGTAATTCCCATGGCTGTATTTTGGGCCTTTTTTAAATATTGGTTCTACATTGGCTTTTCTCCAATAAGCTGGTACCATTCCAGTCAGTAGACTGTCAGTAAAAATTAGGAACAATGGTCAGGCAATTACTTGACTGAGTTCCCCAAGTACCCTCGGATGCAAGCCATCTGGTCCCGGTGATTTATTAATGTTAAGTTTCCCCAGTCTAATTTTAATTCTGTCCTCTGTTGTCAGGAAGATCCTGCCAGTAACCGGCGCCCCAGGCTCACTGGTGTACACGTGCGGGCACCTCCCTGTCTGCACCAGGCGGGCTACTTAAGTCTGTCTGTCACTTCCAGTCCCCACTGTCTGCTCTACAGCATTCCGTGTGCTTAATCTGACCTGATCTGAGATTACCTGTTTAGACCCGGCTATCCGTTTGTGACCAACCCAGCTGTCTGCATGCATCTGACCTCAGGCTTACCTACGACCATTCTTCTGTTGTTCCCTGGTACTTCTGCTGTCCGCCTGATACTTGACCACCGGCCTGCCTGACGATTCTTCTGCCTGACCCTCTAGTACCTCTTCTGCCTGCCTGATATCTGACCCGGCCTGCCTGACCTCTCTGTGCCTGCTGTTGTTCCTGGTTCCAGTCCAGCACTCCAATCTCCGGTCTACTTGCCTGCTGTTGTTCCTGGTTCCAGTCCAGCACTCCAGTCTCCAGTCTACTTGCCTGCTGTTGTTCCTGGTTCCAGTCCAGCACTCCAGTCTCCAGTCTACTAGCCTGCTGTTGTTCCTGGTTCCAGTCCAGCACTCCAGTCTCCAGTCTACTCTCCAGGTCCAGTCTCCTGGCTCATAGTGTTTCCTGGACTTCTAAACTGACTGTTGATCCTGCCAGGCACTCATACCACTCCTTACTCCTGTGCCCTCTGTCTCTATTCCAGGGGGCCATGAGTGGGAGCCGTAGGGGAGGCCTCTCTCTGCAGTTCGGGCTCAAAACTACCAGGTACGTGACAGTAGCAGCATGTCTGAGCCCGAGCAGAGAACCTCTCCCATGGAGGAACTGTGTTTACACCTGGCAGGGTTGACTGAAGCATTTAAGAACCTTCAGCAAGGATACACCCGGCTGGAAGAACGGGTATTAGACCTGTCTAACCCTACCGAAGCCCAGGGAGCCCTCCATGCTTCCGCTTCCTCAGCTGGGCCTTCACCAACCGTGGTAATGCTTCCTCCGGAGCCTAGAGTTCCGACACCTGAAAAATTCTTCCGGAGACCGAAGTAAATTCAGGACTTTCCACAACTCCTGCGAACTGTTCTTCGCCCTTCAACCACGCACCTTTTCCCTGGAGGCCACCAAGGTGGGCTTCGTGGTTTCCTTGCTCACAGGTGACCCCCAAACCTGGGCCCACCGTCTCCTGGAACAAAAGGATGTGTCGCTGACCAATCTCACCACCTTCTTCGATGCGATGGCCCAGCTATACGAAGATCCCTAGCTTTCAGTGACCGCAGAAACTGCATTACGAACTCTTCAGCAGGGGCGCAGGATTACGTGGCTGAGTTCAGACAGTGGAGCGCAGACACAAATTGGAACGATGCTGCTCTCCGCTACCAGTTCCGCATGGGACTTTCTGACTCCCTTAAAGATGAGCTAGCTAGAGTTGGCATACCACAGACTCTGAATGCATTAATCGATTTGGCCATCCAGATCGATCGACGCCTAAGGGAACGTAGGGCGGAGAGGGCTACAGGACTTTCTCGTCCAACCTGGATGCTTCCAAAAGTTCCAAGTCATACACCACCAGCACCACCTGCCTCCATGTTTAACGTACCTGAACCCATGCAACTGGGGGTTCTTCGTCCTTCCCTCACCCAGGAAGAATTGTGAAGGAATGTGATGTAGATAATAATAATAGTAATCTGAAAATGTCTATTTTCTTATGTGCATACATATTTTTCTCCTTACTCATTATATAAGTATACAGGTTTGCTCTGTTCCTATATTTTCTCAAGATGGCGGGTACCCCCTACATCCCACACATCAGAAGAACGCGGAACTGGAGATAAAACCAAAGACAGCCAAACCTCGTTATGAAAATTCTCCATCTTCTTTACTATCTTAACCAATGAGATGTACCTATTAGACTAACATAGCAATGACGTATTTGTGTGTATAAAACATTAACACCGCCTTGAATAAATTAGAAGTGTAACGGTAACGATACTGAGCGTGTCTCAGAGTGTTTACTTTTATATGCATGCATATCAACACTTTTCAAATTAGAGACAGCAGCAGATAACCTTGGGCTCGATTGGAGCTCTTAATCATTTCCTTAACAGAATGTCAACGTCGCCGGATGAATAATCTGTACCTGTATTGCGGGGACTATGTCAGGAATTGTCCTCTTAAGATCCGTAAGTGTTTCTCCTTGTCCACTGACTATAATGCTCCTCTGGCCAAGACCACATCTCATCTTGTCCTCTCTGTTTCATTACAGCTCCCAGGAAAGACTCTGCAAATACCCGTCATTATTGATTCCGGAGCTTGCAGCTGTTTCGTGGATTCATCTTTTGCTGCCAAACATCAGATCCCACTTCTTCAGAAAACCCATGGACTTTCCATCCATCTGGCTGATGGGTCCGCCATCAAATCCGGACCTGTAGTTCAAGAGACGCTCCAATACCCGTTACCATTTCTTACTCTCACCAAGAATGTCTGCGCATGGACATTATTGCTTCCCTCTTGTTTTCTATAATCCTTGGCATGCCTTGGTTACAAGCGCATAACCCTGACATTAACTGGGCCACAGGAGAGGTTACCTTTTCCTCTCCCTATTGCCAGCAGTTTTGCAGTTCACAAGACTTTCATAGGCCCTCTACTTTACTGTGCCTGGACACAGAAGCCAGTATACGTCAGTCTATTCCAGAAACTTACCACAACTTCCTGGACATATTTAGTAAACAAGGGGCAGAGACTTTACCACCTCACCGGGCCTATGACTGCCCTATCGAGCTGCTTCCCGGAGCTGAGATTCCTTTCGGGAGGATTTTTCCTTTGACAGAAGTAGAACAAGGAATATATTGACAAGAACTTAAAAAAAGGTTTCATTCACCCATCCACATCTCCAGCAGGCGCGGGCATCTTTTTTGTTCGACCATGCGTGGACTACTGCAAACTAAATAAAATTACAGTGAAAAAACGTTACCCTCTTCTCCTGGTACCAGAATTATTTCAAAGGCTTGGGACCACCACTGTATTTACCAAACTTGATCTCCACGGAGCCTACAATTTGGTCTGTATCAGGGACGGAGATGAATGGAAAACTGCTTTCCGTACCCGCTATGGGCACTTTGAGTACTTAGTAATGCCCTTCGGGTTGAGCAATGCTCCCGCTACTTTCCAGTACTTTATTAATGAAGTTTTACGGGACTTTTTGGATCTATCCGTCATCGTCTACCTGGACGATATACTAATCTTTTCTTTTTCCCTTGAATCTCACCGCATGCACATCAGAAGTGTATTGGCTCGGCTTCGACAGCATGGTTTGTATGCGAAGGCAGAAAAGTGTGCGTTTGAGCAGGAAAGTATACCTTTTTCGGGGCTAATCGTTTCCAGTAAAGGCATTAAAATGGACCCTCAGAAAATCGCTGCAATCTTGGAATGGCCGGTCCCAACAGACAAGAAGGGAATCCAACGTTTCATTGGATTTGCCAATTTCTATCGGAAATTTATTAAAGGGTTCTCAGCCATTATCACTCCAATTACCCAGTTAACTAAGCAGGGAACACGCTTCCATTGGTCTCCTGAATCCCAAAAAGCCTTTGAGACCCTCAAAGGTCTTTTTACTTCTGCCTCCGTACTGAAACATCCAGATTCCTCTCTACAATTTATACTCGAAGTAGACGCGTCTGAAATTGCTGTGGGGGCAGTGCTGTCCCAAAGACAAGGAACCAGGGCCCTGCTTCCCCCGGTTGCCTTCTTCTCCCGCAAATTGTCGGCAGCAGAGAGGAATTATGACGTAGGAGACCGAGAGTTGTTAGCAATAAAATCTGTGCTAGAAGAATGGCGCTACCTTCTGGAGGGAGCCGCACATGCAATCCTAATATTCACTGACCATAAGAACCTGGAGTATCTGAGATCTGCGAAGAGATTGAAGCCACGACAAGCCAGGTGGGCC
This sequence comes from Lithobates septentrionalis, assembly GCA_037952835.1. Taxonomy (NCBI): domain Eukaryota; kingdom Metazoa; phylum Chordata; class Amphibia; order Anura; family Ranidae; genus Lithobates; species Lithobates septentrionalis. Next base: position 442,637 of record JBBDGP010000758.1, on the reverse strand, counting down.
CTCTTCTTCTCCAGGTTCTCTTTTCATGTCACCTTTCGCCCTGGTTCCAAAAACACCAAACCCGATGCCCTATCCCGGATGTTTCACGAACCCCAAGAAATTTCATCTCCAAACACTATCCTGTCCCCGGGGAATTTTCTTCTGCTTCAAGAAGACCTGCTCTCACGAATTAAGCGAGCCTCCGCAGGACTAAGAACTTCCGTTGGGCCAGAACTACAGGTCAGAGATGCGTTGCTTTGGTACAAAACCAAAATTTACATACCCAAAAACCTACGAGTGTCCATATTGGAACTTTGTCATGATCATGCACTGGCCGGGCATTTCGGCATAACTAAAACCACTGACCTGGTACAGCGTACCATTTGGTGGCCTCAGGTACGTGAGGATTGCAAGAAATTTGTGGAATCCTGTACAACCTGCATTAGGAGCAAAGGTCACAAAACCAAGGCATGGGGGCTACTAAGACCTCTGCCTGTCCCAGACAGACCATGGAAGATGTTATCCATAGATTTTATTGTCGAGTTACCTCCGGCGGAGGGCCATACCACCATCTTTGTGATCATAGATCGACTGTCAAAAATGGCACATTTTGTCCCAATGAAGGGTACTCCCTCAGCTCCTGAAACGGCACAAGTATTCATTAAAGAAATCATCAGACTCCACGGGGTACCAGCCAATATCGTCTCAGATCGGGGGTACAGTTTACCTCCCGATTCTGGAGGTCCCTTTGCAAAGCTTTGAATATCGAATTGTCGTTTTCCTCTGCCTATCATCCCCAGACCAATGGGGATGATAGGCAAACAGAGAGATCTAACCAAACTCTCAAGCAATACCTACGCTGTTTCTCCTCTTTTGCCCAAAATGACTGGATTTCTTTGCTTCCATTGGCTGAATTTGCCTACAATAACTCCATCCAATCCGCTATCCACTCCGCTATCAAGCAGACTCCATTCTTCGCCAACTATGGCTTCCATCCTTCCTTTCTACCCAATTCCCTTCCCGAATGTACAGTACCAGCAGTTCAGGAAAGAATAAACTTCTTTGCCTCCAACAAACAGATTCTACAGGAAACCATGACCAGGACCCAAGAACACAACAAGATAACCTTTGACAAGAAGAGACGAGGCGAATTAATGCTTGCACCCGGTGACCGGGTATGGTTATCCACAGTAAACCTTAGGTTAACATGTCCTTCAAAGAAGTTGGGTCCTAAGTTCTTGGGGCTTTTCCTTGTCAGGAGGAAGATCAACGAGGTGGCCTATGAACTAGAACTTCCTGATTCACTGAGGATCCATCCGGTATTCCATGTATCTCCTCTGAAACTTTCCATTTCCAACCTTTTTCCAGGTCGAAGTAAGAATCCCCTGATCCTGTTCTGGTAGATGGCGAGGAGGAATTCGAAGTGGAATCTATCTTGGATTACAGGAGAAGAAATAATCAGAACCAATTCCTGATTAAGTGGAGGCGGGTTTGGACCCAAAGAAAATTCTTGGAAACCCGAGAGCAACATCCACGCTGAGAATCTGTTGCAGTCCTTCAAAAGGTCCCATCCTGAAAAGTTTGCCCAAAGGGGGGCAATGTCAGGAAGATCCTGCCAGTAACCGGCGCCCCAGGCTCACTGGTGTACACGTGCGGGCGCCACTGCGCGCGCGCACACGTGTGCGCGCGCATCCCTGTTGGCGCCAGGCGGGCTATTTAAGTCTGTCTGTAACTTCCAGTTCCCGCTGTCTGCTCTACAGCGTTCTGTGTGCTTAATCTGACCTGATCCGAGATTACTTGTTTAGATCCGGCTAACCGTTTGTGACCAACCCAGCTGTCTGCCTGCATATGACCTCCGGCTTGCCTACGACCATTCTTCTGCTGTTCCCTGGTACCTCTGCTGTCCACCTGATACTTGACCACCGGCCTGCCTGACGATTCTTCTGCCTGACCCTCTGGTACCTCTTCTGCCTGCGTGATATCTGACTCGGCCTGCCGGATCTCTCTGTGCCTGCTGTTGTTCCTGGTTCCAGTCCAGCACTCCAGTCTCCAGTCTACTTACCTGCTGTTGTTCCTGGTTCCAGTCCAGCACTCCAGTCTCCAGTCTACTAGCCTGCTGTTTTTCCTGGTTCCAGTCCAGCACTCCAGTCTCCAGTCTACTCTCCAGGTCCAGTCTCCTGGCTCATAGTGTTTCCTGGACTTCTGAACTGACTGTTGATCCTGCCAGGCACTCATACCACTCCTTACTCCTGTGCCCTCTGTCTCCATTCCAGGGGGTCGTGAGTGGGAGCCGTAGGGGAGCCCTCTGTCTGCAGTTCGGGCTCAAAACTACCAGGTACGTGACATCTGTTAACCATGCATGTGCTTCCTGTGATGTGTCATAAGGATAAACAATGCAGTTTTGGTTGCTGAAGCCCCCCAATTCCCTCGTGAAGACTGAGGAGAAGAATAAATTCAATACTTTAGCAGCGGTCACCAACCTGGGGGGGGGGGGCGCCGGTGGTAAGCAAAGAAATGCTGGTGTTGGAATTTCAATCATCATGGCATCATGGCGTGATCGAAGCGCATTGTTTCTATCGTTACATTGTAACATATAATGAAGTGGTTCAACTCACCATAATGCAGAATCAGTGGGAGCCCTGGGCGTGTCACTTGCCAGCGTCACCTGCCACCATATGCAGATTGTCACTTGACACGTCACTTTCCACTATTTGCAGATTGTCACTTGCCACCTCACTTGCCACCATTTGCAGATTGTCACTTGCCACATCACTTGCCACTATTTTCAGATTGTCACTTACCACATCACTTGCCACCATTTGCAGATTGTCACTTGCCACATCACTTGCCACAATTTGCAGATATTTGCAGATTGTCACTTGCCACGTCACTTGCCACCATTTGCAGATTGTCATTTGCCACCATTTGCAGATTGCCATGCCAGCCAGTGCCACCAAATGTGCATTATCGCTGCATTGGTGGCAGGCTGGCAGCACTGGTCCATTTAGTAAGGGCAGGAGAGCGGAGATGCGCGGGCGGGCAGTGAGACATGATGTCATCTCTCTGCTCCCCGTCGCATATCGCTCCCAAGTTGAAGTGGCCTGGCTGTGAGGGCGGAAGAGTGGTGACGGGCGAAGAGAGATGATGTCATCTCTGCTCGTTCGCCCGCTCGTCCCTCCTCCACCTCCAATGCCACCCGCCGCAGCCGCGACCCGCTGAGACTCGGGGCTATGGGTTCCACATTCGGGGCTCCAGCCTCGATAGCCACACCCTGGTGACGCCTATCCCTCTTGCCCTTATTTCCGCAAATTTCTCACTGTGTTCTGCACATGCTCATGCTATTATTAGGCTTATGAGCTACCAGAACCCCCAGATCCTTCTCAACCATGGATTCCCCCAGTTGTACTCCCCCTAGTATGTATGATGCATGCATATATTTAGCCCCCAAGTGCATAACTTTATATTTATCAACATTAAACCTCATTTGCCACACAGTCGCCCAATTAAACAGTGCATTGAGGTTGTGTTATGAGAAAAACGAAACAAAGAGGAAACCTCCCAGAAAATAATATCAGCTATCCCTAATCTCTAATGCCGCGTACACACGAGCGGACATTACGGCGGACTTTGCCCGGCGGACTTTTCGACGTACTTTCCGACGGACTTTGTGAATGAACGGACTTGCCTACACACAATCCACCAAAGTCCGTCGAATTCGTACGTGATGACGTACGACCGGACTAAAACAAGGAAGTTCATAGCCAGTAGCCAATAGCTGCCCTAGCGTGGCTTTTTGTCCGTCGAACTAGCATACAGACGGCGGACTTTTCGACCGGACTCGATTTCAACGGATAAATTTAAAACAAGTTTTAAATCTAATTCCGTCCAACTTTTGAGAAAACAAAGTCCGCTGGAGCCCACACACATCGAATTGTCCGACGAAATCCAGTCCGCCGGGCAAAGTCCGCCGTAATGTCCGCTCGTGTGTACGCGGCATAAGTATCACATTTATACAGCTCAGGGGACCACAAGTAAAATAAACTAAAGTGGACCTTAAATAAAACAAATCTCTTTAAACTAAATTTAAGAACTAAACTCTTAATCAACATGAATTATTTTTGATCCTTATGCTGCAAGCATTAGTTAATAAGTAGGAAGGTATATTATATTTACTTTTTGATAAACTGTTTCTTTTACATTTCTTCAGTTGCTTCCTGGTGTATCCAGGGGCTTGGCTGGGAATGGAGAGTGAGAGAAACACTGCCTTCAACTGCTCTCTGTAGCTGTTGCCCTGCGGTGCTGAACTGGTTAACAGCTTTATTAGCAAGAGGAGGGATCTACTGAACAGGAAGAGTTCAATGGACTGAGTCAGACATCACTGCACTGTGGGAACTGTAGTCCAGAGGAAGACTACACTGTGTAATCCAGAAATTTTGAATTACATTTCTCAGAGAGAGATTGCCAAGACGAAGGAAGAGAGCTGCATTACCCCAGGCTGTACAGGACACACCTTCCTCTTGCCATGAGGGAGACTAAAGAGTGCACGTCGCTGTCCAGGTTGCACCACCACTGCTGCATATCAGCGGCCTGAGCGGGATCCAGATTGCTCAGTTTGGGTGTGTGGACAACCTGAGTCACCTGGGAGCAGAGCAGAGAGTGGATTAATTGCTGTATGTGTGACCAGATGGTAATCTGCAATATTATGAGCTGCCATTACAGCGATTTACTATCTGCTGCTAGAGAGACTGGACCCTTTAGGAACTGACCATACAATCATTTAGTATCCTCATTGATGCCTGCAGGCTTGACTTGTACTATTCTTATGTGCACCAACAGAACAACTGGGGCCTAACACTAGCCAGTTGAAGAGTTAGGACTAAAGAATGCCCCTTTACAGCTGTTTCACAGAGACCTTCACCTATTGATTATGCTAAGAGATACCTCTCAGGGGACATTGTGCCATTTCCTAGCCATTCTTCTAGTGTGCACTCTAGGCTAGTTACAGTATTATTACTCACATTGCAGTTAATGCTTAAATGCACATTTTATTGCTGATTTATGTGTTGATTCCAGTCTAGTGGTACAGAACTCAACTCTAAGTTACCTAGTATAGTGATTATACAGCCTAACAGACTGTGTATGAACCTACTTTCTGTATACCCATTTACAGTGCCTTGAAAAAGTATTCGTACCCCTTGCGATTTTCCACATTTTGTCATGTTAACAAAAACATAAAAGTATTTTATTGGGATTTAATGTGATAGACCAACACAAAGTGGCATAAAATTGTTAAGTGGAAGGAAAATAATAAATGTTTTTCAAAATCTTACAAATTTACAAAAAAAATCTGAAAAGTATGGCGTGCATTTGTATTCAGCCACCCTTACTCTGATACCCCTAACTAAAATCTAGTGGAACCAATGGCCTTTAGAAGTCACCTAATTAGTAAATACACTCCACCTGTGTGTAATTTAATCTCAGTATAAATACAGCTGTTTTATGAAGCCCTCAGAGGTTTGTTAGAGAACCTTAGTGAGCAAACAGCATTATAAAGGCCAAGGAACATACCACACAGGTCAGGGATAAAGTTGTGGAGATGTTTTAAGCAGGGTTAGGTTATAAAAAAAATATCCCAAGCTTTGAACATCTCACGGAGCTCTGTTCAATCCATTATCTGAAAATGGGAAGAGTATGGCACAACTGCAAACCTACCAATCCACATAAACTGACAAGTGGGCAAGGAGAGCATTAATTAGAGAAGCAGCCAAGAGGCCCATGGTAACTCTGGAGGAGCTGCAGAGATCCACAGCTCAGGTGGGAGAATCTGTCCACAGGACAACTATAATGCCGCGTACACACGAGCGGACATTACGGCGGACTTTGCCCGGCGGACTTTTCGACGTACTTTCCAACGGACTTTGTGAATGAACGGACTTGCCTACACACAATCCACCAAAGTCCGTCGAATTCGTACGTGATGACGTACGACCGGACTAAAACAAGGAAGTTCATAGCCAGTAGCCAATAGCTGCCCTAGCGTGGCTTTTTGTCCGTCGAACTAGCATACAGACGGCGGACTTTTCGACCGGACTCGATTTCAACGGATAAATTTAAAACAAGTTTTAAATCTAATTCCGTCCAACTTTTGAGAAAACAAAGTCCGCTGGAGCCCACACACATCGAATTGTCCGACGAAATCCAGTCCGCCGGGCAAAGTCCGCCGTAATGTCCGCTCGTGTGTACGCGGCATTAGTCGTGCTCTCCACAAATCTGGCCTTTATGGAAGAGTGGCAAGAAGAAAGCCATTGTTGAAAGAAAGCCATAAGAAGTCCTGTTTGCAGTTTGCGAGAAGCCATGTGGGGGACACATGTGGAAGAAGGTGCTCTGGTCAGATGAGACCAAAACTGAACATTTTAGCCTAAAAGCAAAACGCTATGTGTGGCAGAAAACTAACACTGCACATCACCCTGAACACACCATGTCCACCGTAAAACTTGGTGGTGGCAGACTCATGTTGTGGGGATGCTCTTCTTTAGCAGGGACATGGAAGCTGGTCAGAGTTGATGGGAAATGGATGGAGCCAAATACAGGGCAATCTTAGAAAAAAACCTGTATGAGTCTGCAAAAGACTTGAGACTGGGGCGGAGGTTCATCTTCCAGCAGGACAACGACCCTAAACATACAGCCAGAGAAACAATGTAATGTTTTAGCTCAAAGCATATTCATGTGTTAGAATGACCCAGTCAAAGTCCAGACCTGAATCTAATTGAGAATCTGTGGCAAGACTTGAAGATTGCTGTTCACAGACGCTCTCCATCCAATCTGACAGAGCTTGAGATATTTTGCAAAGAAGAATGGGCAAAAATATCACTCTCTAGATGTGCAAAGCTGGTAGAGACATCCCCAAAAAGACTTGCAGCTGTTATTGCAGCGAAAGGTGGTTCTACAAAGTATTGACTCAGGGGGCTGAATACAAATGCACCCCACACTTTTCACATATTTATTTGTAAAAAAAAATTGAAAACCATTTATCATTTTCCTTCCAATTCACAATTATGTGTCACTTTGTGTTGGTCTATCACATAAAATCCCAATACAATACAAAATGTGGAAAATTTCAAGGGGCATGAATTTTCAAGACACAGTATGCTCAATCCACCATTTATGTGATCAAAAAAATGGGCATGCTCACGTGATCCATCTACCCCTGCTGTGCTATATGGCCAAACAGCAAATCGAGGGTGACTCTGCAGCTCTGCCCCCAACTACTGTTTGGGCAACAGGGGGACACACAGCTCAGTCCTACTTTGAACCCACCTTAGGGTTAGAGTGATGATTACGATGAGAAGGGTAAGTACCTCCTCCTCCTAATCATCACTTTTCAGAAGAAACTCTTTTTCAGAAGAAACCTTTCTTAGGTGTGTGGTGGCTCACTATAAAGACAGGTGGTTACAGCATCTGAAAAGGGATTTCATGACTTTTGAAGGGGGATACAAGTCAATGAAACTGTATTTGTTTGTGTGTTTGTTGTTGTGTGGGCAAAATCCGTGGCCGCGTGCGATAACGTCACCTGACGTCATCACGCAGTGATATCATCACATTTATTGTCACATTAAATGGTTGATATCAAATGGACTTTTTAAGAAATCATTCAATTAATAATCATTGTTTATTGTATTATATTGTATTGTATATTGAAACTGTAGTTGTATTGTATTTGGCCTGAAGGTGTTTTTAAAGTGAATCTCCGGTCAGAACTTTTTTGTTTTGGATGGAGGAGGGGAAGAATTTGAACCCCCTTTTTTATTGAAACTTTTTTCTTGATATTGTCTAACACTTTTAGTACTATTTACTGCTATTTTGAGTTTTTCTAAAACCTTTTTATTATATCCACATTAATATTATTATTATTACAATTTTAAGTCCACTAATATTACCTTGATATATATTTGAAAATGTATTATTACCTACAGTATTTTTTTTATAATTTTAGTATTATTTTTTTTTTAAACGGAATAACTGTGGGTTTTTTTTGAACGTCTACAGTGAAAGCACTCATTACATTGATCTATATATCCTTTGTGGAGTCCCACTGCAGATATCTGCTCCAGTGGAAACTAAAAAAAAGGTGGGATTTGTCCCCCACCTTTGGCAGGATTTTCTCTCGTTTTATGCCAAATCTTTGGAACAAAATGTCAGTTTAAGGCAAACTGGTTCTCTTTGCTTACTATGGTCAGGAAGGGGGGGGGGGGATTCTAAATAATATTATGGCATACCATTGTACAGATTTTATATTGTACAAACAGTTTTTACAAAATAAAGTGAGATACAGTTGCAAGAAAAGAGGGTTAGGAGGGCCCGGCTCGTAAATACAAACTACTTCACAAAATTTTGCATTCCTGATTTCAAGGAGCAGGGGGTGCTTTAGGCTCATTTTCACATGTTTTTCTCTGTATATTTTGCTCTATTGTTAAAAAAAAATGTTTACAGAGCTCAATAGCTCAAGCTGGAGATTGTACACACATGCTGTAAGTGAAAGAGACTCTGTAGCAGGTTTCAGTCAGACAAAGATAGCTTCCAAGTAAGCACCTTCCACTGTAAAATCTCTCTAAATTACCCATAGTTTTCTTTGAAACCTTTGTTTTGTGTTAAATGTTTATTTGTAAAACAAAGATTATAAACACATAGTAAAAAGTAAAAAAAAAATACATTCAAATGGTTAAATTGACATGCATGTACAGTATTATTTTTCATACATATGGACTGTATTTATTTTTTGTTATTATTTTTTTTTTTTTTTTAAATCTGAAAATTTTGTATCCAGTAACCCTTTTAACTTCTTCTGGACGCATATAAACTGCAGCAGGGCGTCATTTTTAGTTCCGGATCTGGGACACGCACATGCCGCCGGCGACCCGCTTCCGCTATGCTTGGACACAGCGAGAGCCAATCAGTGAATCCGGTGGATACGATGTTCGCCGCCAACCAGCGACCATTCCCAAAAGAGACAGAACTACGATCTGCCTATGTAAACACAGATCGACATTCTGTGAGAGGGGAAGATGGAGATCTTGTATTTCTGCTAAGTAGGAACACGGATCTCTGTCTTCCCCCAGTCAGAGCACATCCCACACAGTTAGAAAGCACTCCCAGGGAACACATTCAACCCTTTGATTGCCCCTGATGTTAATCCCTTCCCTGTCAGTGTCATTAGTATAGTGACAGTGCATTTTTTTAGCACTGATCACTGTGTTGGTGTCACTGGTCTCCAAAAAGTGTCAGTTAGTGTCAGATTTGTCTGCCGCAATGTCGTAGTCGCGCTAAAAACGCTGATCGCTGCCGTTACTAGTAAAAAAAAATGTAAAAATAAAAATTCCATAAATCTATTCCATAGTTTGTAGACGCTATAACTTTTGCACAAACCAATCAATATACGCTGATTGGGATTTTTTTTTACCACAAGCATGTAGCAGAATACATATTGGCCTAAATTGACAAAGAAATTTGATTTTTTAAAATTTTTTATTGGATATGTTTTATAGAAGAAAGTAAAAAATATTGTTTTGTTTTCAAAATTGTCTGTCTTTTTTTGTTTCTAGCTCAAAAAATAAAATAGAGCTTTCTTTTGGTGGTATTTGATCACCTCTACGGTTTTTATTTTTTGCACTATAAACAAAAAAAAAAGAAAGACAATTTTGGAAAAAAACTTTTTTTTTCTACTATCTGCTATAAAATATTTCCAAAAAAAAAAAAAAATTAAAAAAACAAATGTATTCATCAGTTTAGGCCAATATGTATTCTGCTACATATTTTTGGTTAAAAAATCCTAATAAGCGTATATTGATTGGTTTGCACAAAAGTTATAGCGTCTACAAAATAGGGGATAGATTTATGTCTTTTTTTTTTTTTTTTTTTTTTTTTTACTAGTAATGGCAGCAATCAGTGATTTTTAGCAGGACTGCGCTTTTGCGGCGGGCAGATCGGACACGAAAGCCCTTTTCAGACTGAGGTGCTTCTAAACTGCTAGTAAAAGACTAAGCGCTTTTGAGGAGCTTTTCATTCATTTCAGTGGAGAAGGGCGATTTTTCAGCGCCCTGCCAGCACACTGCCCCAGTGTGAAAGCATTCATTGATTTTAATGGGAAAAGGTTATCGTGAGCTTTTCAGGCACTTTTTTTTTTAGCATAAAAGTGCCTTGAAAAACGCCTTAGTGTGAAGGGGTTCTAACTGACATTTTTGACACTTTTTTGGGAACCAGTGATATTATTACAGTGACCAGTGCTAAAAATATATGTATGGGGGACTGTGTGACTGGGGAAACACACAGATCCGTCTTCTTGCATAGCAGAAAGACAGGATCTGTGTGATCTCCCCTGTCAGAATGGAGATATACCTTGTTTACACAGGCAGATCCCCGTTCTGTCACTGCGGGGAATGAGGACCCGCTGATTAGCTCCCCCACTGGCCAATGGGAGCGCGTGTGCGCCCACAAAAGCGAGTTCCCGAGCCAACGTACACCTACAGCGATTTGCGGGATTGTGCCACCTTGCTGCAGTATAATGACTGCGGCTGGTCGGCAAGAGGTTAATCTGCAGGGAATTCCCTTCACCTCCTGTTTTGGCTATGGGAAAAGAAGTGAAGGTAAATCTCCCCATTGGGACACAGATGGCAAAAATAAACCTTGCAGAGGTTATAACCATCCCTTACTTTATCTAAAATGAAGAAAAAAAAGTTTTGCCTATAGTTCCACTTTGGTGTACTGGGAAAGAGCAAATAAAAAGATCATTTTGGAATGGATGGATTGCCAATTACACCATCTAAATTCTTCAAGTGTATCTATGATCAATATGTAAAATCATATATTCATTTCTGCTTTGCATTTCAATTATTTCTAGCCTGCTCCTATAGATCTGAATGATCTTGAAGTTTGTAAAAATGACTTTGTGAAGATCTCCACACATTTACTTCCTGGAATTCTGGTGGGTAGCACTGCTGTGTCACACATTTCACAGAGCCGGTGTTCCGTCAGAATCTGCGACACGTCAGATTAGGTAACCGAAGTGACGTTCCGTCAGCTGAATACTTACTGCGCATGCGTACCAGCTTTGCTAATCTGACAGAACACTTGCAGTCAGAAGAAGGCGGCAGCGAACATCTTACTACACCAGCTACGTCTTGAATTTTAAAGTCATTTTAGCAATAAAGTGAGCGTATATAAATAGATATAGTATATTGACACCTGTGATGCTGTTGTAGCCTTCTGGTCCCAACACAGGGCTGCTAATAAATCAAGTTGTGCTAGGTGGTAATTAGCCTGGCTAATTGGTAGGTTGATCCACTGATTCCTGTCCTAAATCTGAATTTTAGTGTAGTCTCTCTCTTCTGTCAATAGGTGGCACTGTTGCCTTTGACATTGGAATGATGGATTACTTTAGATTCAGGTGATGGGTAAATAGGTTGTTTCAGTCAGTCAGCAGGCGTTTCTTTAACTGCTGTGTATGCTGGGATAGGATATTTGTGTATGCTGGGATGGGCTACGCTGGGATGTGACGGGAGGGCCCGTGGAACCCAGATGTTACGGGAGGGCCCGTGGAACCCAGAATCCCTCAGAAAGGTTGGGAAACCCTTGTTTCAGCTCCCCATGCACCTCCTATGTCTAAGTCACCCTGTGTCCATTAGGGGCACAGGGTGACTGAGAAAATATGGGTCGAATTACTTAAAATGGGACAGTAATATTTATCCACAATATCTCCCAGGATATATATAAAAACTATTCCTGGTTTGTTTGATTCTGAACTCAACATGTTATTGAAAGAGCTGATCACATTGGCCTCTGTACAATGTAGGAGATGGGCCGACTCCTACTGGAGCTCCTGCTATTGTGAGAAGGTGTCCTGTGTTTATACTTATGATAATGTATAATTTACTGTGTGAAGCTCTGTGACAACAAGTCTGAGCTGTAGTGAAATCCTGATTAATCACAACAATGGCCAGGTGGGAATGGAGTCACCTTGGCTGCTTTAAGGTCTTAGTTAATTAGCTCATATTAATATATGTTTCTGGTTACAGGTGTATTGTTATGCCCCGTACACACGGTCGGACTTTGTTCGAACATTCCGACAACAAAATCCTAGGATTTTTTCAGACGGATGTTGGCTCAAACTTGTCTTGCATACACACGGTCACACAAAGTTGTCGGAAAATCCGTTCATTCTGAACGCGGTGACATAAAACACGTACGTCGGGACTATAAACGGGGCGGTGGCCAATAGCTTTCATCTCTTTATTTATTCTGAGCATGCGTGGCACTTTGTCCGTCGGATTTGTGTACACACGATCGGAATTTCCGACAACGGATTTTGTTGTCGGAAAATTTTATATCCTGCTCTCAAACTTTGTGTGTCGGAAAATCCGATGGAAAATGTTCGATGGAGCCCACACACGGTCGGAATTTCCGACAACATGCTCCAATCGGACATTTTCCATCGGAAAATCCGACCGTGTGTACGGGGCATTAGAGTAATATGAGCAGGAGCGGGGACCTCCTCTTCCACTGTATATAAGACTGTATTCTTGTTCTAATAAACAGTCCATGTTTAGCAACCAAACGAGTATTGCCTTGTTTGTTGTTGGGAGCGGTTGGAATACCTGATACCTATATTCAGATTGGGAGGAAGCGGTATATGACAAAAGCACTCAAGCGGAGTGTGGGACGTTTTCGTTACAGGCTGTTTATTTGGGAGGAGTCAGATGATCGGGGTTCTTCCCGCCCGAGGCTGCGGCCTGGGTGGGTGGGTGTCGAGAAGCTCCTGGTTGCTAGGCCTGAAGCCTGAGGCCTATCCAGGAGGCATGCTGATTGCTAGTTGCACTTAAGGCCTATCCAGCAGTTCAGGGTTCCGCAAAAGAGGAGCAGCCAAGGTTAAGCCCGAAGCTTGGGGTGGAACCGCGTGTGTTAGAGGCTCAGCCCGAAGGGGACCTGATCGTTACCGGAAGTAAAGGAGAAGCAGTTGCCACAAAGGGATGACCACTCCTGTTACCGGAAGCAAGTTTGGAAGGGATGAAGTTCTGAAGGAGTACCAGAGCAGACGCTCCACTAGCCGGGGATGGTGAAGTAGTGGGAAAGCTTCAGTGGAGACTCATCCGGGAATGCAGCGCGTAGCTGTGAGTAAAGCTTGAAGGAGTATGGCCGGTAGCTGTAAGAGCTTGAAGATAAGGTACAGCGGTTAGCTGTGGGTCAAGCTCGGGGAATCCAGCGGGTGGTTGCTGAGATCCCAAGAAGTCTAGTGAGAGAGATGGTGAGCTGAGCTTAAGGATCTACAGAGGGATACTGTGAGCTAAGCTGGAAGATTTACAGTAGGATACTGTGCGAGAAGTTGTTGCCATATGAGACAGTAGTTGCTACAAGATACAGATTGCTGCATTCAGTATTCAGGCCCTTTATCTATATTATTGCTGTCTGCGTAGTTCTATTTTTGTCTGCAGAGTTTGCTTTAGTTGCGATAGCATTTGCCTAAGTGTGTCCTGTGCCCTAAACCCTCTCACCCCACTGTTCCTGTTAAGAAAAATAAAACTCTCTTTGTTCATTTTACCAAAAAGTGACTGGCGCCCAATCTTTTCACCTTGCACCACACCCACTATGCCTAGTAACCCGCACCCTGAGGAGCAATGTCAGCTCTCCCTGGCTCTGGGGGTCACCATCAGGCCCTTGGAAGTCAGGGAGACCGATACACCGCTACTGTTTTGATGTTACATTTTGAAAGAAGCTGGATGCCAGCAGTAGGAAGTTGGCAGAGGCCATATTGGTACACCCTGCACTAGTCAGCGCTAAAACTTTAGGCTTTGAAAATGTAACATGAAAACAGCTCAATCTACTGTATTAATTTATATACACTCACTTTCTCACTTTATTTGTTAAATTACTGTAAAATTCAAGACATAGCTAGGTGTAGTAAGATGTCCGCTGGCGCCTTATGACTGCAGGTGTTCTGTCAGATTAGCAAACCTGCACATGTGCAGTAAGTGTTTAGCTGACGGAACATCATTCTCATTACCCAATCTGACGGGTCGTCTATTCTGACAGAACACCTGCCTTCTAAACTACAGAGGTGATGAGAGGAGGAGTTTCAGAAGGCGAAATCGGTATAGAAATAACTGCTTGCAGGCAGCAAGGTACCATGGGACACGTAGTCCTTATAAATGGAAAGAGAAAAATCTGCAAACATGCAGGGATCCAGGAAGTTGTGGAAAGAGACGCCAGTAAGCAGGCAGAACTCACAGCATAAAAAGAGATTGTTCTAGTGAGATTATATTGGATTGTCAAGTATAATTATTGTTTGTATTGTCATTACAATTCTGATGTTTTATGAAAGTGTATGCTGTGACTATACAGTGAGGGGAAAAAAAGTATTTGATCCTCTGCTGATTTTGTACATTTGCCCACTGACAAAGAAACAATCAGTGTATAATTTTAATGGTAGGTCTATTTTAACAGTGATAGACAGAACAACAACAAAAATATCCAGAAAAACGCATTTCAAAAAAGTTATAAATTGATTTTCAATTTTTAATGAGTGAAATAGGTATTTGACCCCTTCACAAAACATGACTTGTTGGCAAAACCCTTGTTGGCAATCACAGAGGTCAGACGATTCTTGTAGTTGGCCACCAGGTTTGCACACATCTCAGGAGGGATTTTGACCCACTCCTCTTTGCAGATCCTCTCCAAGTTAAGGTTTCGAGGCTGACGTTTGGTAACTCGAACCTTCAGCTCCCTCCACATATTTTCTATGGGATTAAGGTCTGGAGACTGGCTAGGGCACTCCAGGACCTTAATGTGCTTCTTCTTGAGCCACTCCTTTGTTGCCTTGGCCGTGTGTTTTGGGTCATTGTCATGCTGGAATACCCATCCACGACCCATTTTCAATGGCCTGGCTGAGGGAAGGAGGTTCTCACCCAATATTTGACGGTATATGGCCTCGTCCATCGTCCCTTTGATGCGGTGAAGTTGTCCTGTCCCCTTAGCAGAAAAACACCCCCAAAGCATAATGTTTCCACCTCCATGTTTGACAGTGGGGATGGTGTTCTAGTCAAAAAGCAGCATTCCTCCTCCTCCTCCAAACACTGCGAGTTGAGTTGTTGCTTGATTTTGGTCTCATCTGACCACAACACTTTCACCCAGTTCTCCTCTGGATCATTCAGATGTTCATATCAGACTTCAGATGGGCCTGTACATGTGCTTTCATGAGCAGGGGGACCTTGTGGACGCTGCAGGATTTCAGTCCTTCACAGAATAGTGTGTTACCAATTGTTTCTTGGTGAATATGGTCCCAGCTGCCTTGAGATATATGACAAGATTCTCTTGTGTAGTTCTGGGCTGATTTCTCACTGTTCTCATGATCATTGAACCTCCACGAGGTGAGATCTTTCATGGATCCCCAGGCCGAGAGGGAGATTGACAGTTATTTTGTGTTTCTTTCATTTGCAAAAAATCGCACCAACTGTTGTCACCCTCTCACCAAGCTTCTTAGCGATGGTCTTGTAGCTCATTCCAGCCTTGTGTAGGTCTACAATCTTGTCCCTGACATCCTTGGACAGCTCTTTGGTCTCAGACATGGTGGAATCTGATTGATTGCTTCTGTGGTCAGGTGTCTTTTATACAGGTAACTACCTGTATAGAAGACACCTGGGAGCCAGAAATCTTGCTGATTGATAGGGGATCAAATACTTATTTCACTCATTAAAATGCAAATCAATTCATAACTTTTTTGAAATGCGTTTTTCTGGATATTTTTATTATTATTCTGTCTCTCACTGTTAAAATAAACCGACCATTAAAATGATGAAAAAACAGAGTTTTCCCCTTTGCGATGGGACTTTAAAGGCGTACAAGAGTGGTCAATATTTCCATTAAGATTCAAAGTTTAAAAGTTTCAAATAATACATTTACAATTGATAAAAAATGAGGTACATTTTACCACACCATGGTTTTTACATTTAACATCTATCTGATGTCTATGGAAAATTTTGCCTTAACAAACCCAACGCGTTTCAGAGTGTTTCAGAGTGAATTGGCTCCTTCCTCAGGGCTGGATTTGCAAATAGTGTAAGTACTGTCTATGAGATGAAAAATCCTATTAGCACATTCATCTATCTAACAGGATACAGCTCCCAAAACAACAAATGGGGTACTTATAGTGTCCTCAAAAGAACGAGGCTCAACATCGGTCATAAAAAGTAAAAGCAAAAAAGATTCAAGCAGGTGCCATTTCAGTGATTATACATCCTGATCCCCTCAGATGGTAAAAGGAAAGTTAGAAAAAAGTGCCTCAGAAAACCAGGAAACGAGTGGGGTTAGTGACAAAAAAACATGTGCAATGCGTTTCGTTCTGAATTCGTTTTTTAACAAATTTTGACAAATCTGTTAATTCGGAAATATCCGAATGAACGAAAACCAAATTAACACATTTTTCAGAATATTCGGAAATTCAAATATTCAAAAATTCAGAAAATTCGAAAATTTGAAATTTGGGAAATGCGAAAATTCGTAAATTCGAAAATTCAAAAATCCGAAAATCCGAAATTTCAGAAATTTTAAACCAGAAAATTCGAAAATTCCGAAATCCGGAAATTTAAAGATCTGAAAATAAGCATGAAAATTCAAAGATTCAAAAGAACGAAAATTCGAAAATAAGAACGAAAAGCCAAAAATTTGAAAACCCAAAAATCTGAAATCATAACTAACTAATAACTTAACTATTACTAAACTATTAAATTATAGGTATTGGAATTTCCTTTCAAATTTGGCTGTTAGTGAATGTAACAAATACGTATTTATCCGAAGTTACGAATTATCCAAAATAATGAATGCTGTATCCAAACAAATGGAACGTAATGAATTACTTTTTATTAATATTATCATTTATTATTAATTCATTCCGTTCCATTCGTTATTCATAACTTCAGATAAATTCGTATTCGTAACATTCACCAACAGCCAAATTTGAAAGGAAATTCCGATACCTGTAATTTAATAGTTAGTTATTATTAGTTAGTTATTTCGGATTTTCAAATTTCCAAATTTCTGAAACTCTGAATTTTCAAATTTTCACATTTTTGAACTGCCGAATTTTCGAATTTACGAATTCTGAATTTTCCAATTTACGAATTTTTCGAATTTACGAATTTTTGAATTTTTGAAATTATGAAAAAAAACAAAAAACAAATGAAACGAAAACAAACACATTTTTCGGTAGTGCACATGTCTAGTGGCAAATATGCAATAATAGACTGATTATTTCTTTGTCAGTGTGCAAACGTACAAAATCAGCAGGGGAACAAATACTTTTTTCCCCCCACTGTAGATCTCCTTTCAGCTCATCCACTCAATTTCATTGTTCTTTTTATGTAAAATCGTCCAGAATAGACCGAAGTCATGGTGGAAAGATATAAAAATATTTTGGAACAATGCAGTAGGTTGCTGTCTCCCAGGGGCACGTTCTCTATACGATTTCTGGATATACAGATATACTGTCTGCCTTCATTAGCCACTAGCATTGCTGGAGCCTAATTAAGGATTTGTCTCTCATACATATGGTGGACGCTATCTTAGCCCCGCTGGCCTCTTACAGACTAGGAGTACAGGCCTTTACTTGTCCCTGCTCATAGACTTAGCTAAAGAATTGTGATTTATCCAAACTTTCAAAACTCACCGTTCACCTGATCGTGGGTATATATGATATTGTAATCTAAATAAAGATAGAGAAATCTGTTCTCTTATCTGTTTCGTCTTTGAACCTTGGCCGTGTCCTGAAGAAGCCTAACGGCAAAACGCGTAGACGCACAAGGGCTCACTGCACAAAAAACACAGATGCATGTATGCTACGATTTTTTACCCCTTTTGATAATTTTGTGTGGAATGTATTTCTTTAATAAATTTGATTGTTTATACTATTTTTCTTCCCCATTGTTTCTTAGCCTATAAAGTCCGCCTTTTTGGTAACACTCAGTAGTACCCCCTACCGTTTCCTCAATATTTACGGACGTGGCTATTTTAGTGCATTTTTTTCTCCTATTTATGTCTATGGGAAAGTTTGACCATTCTTCCAGAAGCGCATTTGTGAGGTTAGGCACTGATGTTGGACGAGAAGGCCTGGCTCGCAGTCTATGCTCTAATTCATCCCAAAGGTGTTCTATCAGGTTGAGGTCAGGACTTTGTACAGGTCAGTCAAGTTCCTCCACCCCAAACTCGCTCATTGCCAAAAGTATTGGACCACCCCTTCAAATCATTTGGTGGAGGGGGGATTATGGTGTGGGGTTGTTTTTAAGGGGTTGAGCTTGGCCCCTTAGTTCCAGTGAAGGGAACTCTTAAGGCGTCAGCATACCAAGACATTTTGGACAATTTAATGCTCCCAACTTTGTGGGAACAGTTTGGGGATGGCCCCTTCCTGTTCCAACATGACTGCGCACCAGTGCACAAAGCAAGGTCCATAAAGACATGGATGAGTGAGTTTGGGGTGGAGGAACTTGACTGGCCTGCACAGAGTCCTGACCTCAACCTAATAGAGTTGGAACTAAGGGGCCAAGCCCAACCCCACACCATGATTCCCCCCCCCCCCCCGCAAGAAAATGATTTGGACCAGTGCACAAAGCAAGAGTCCTGACCTCAACCCGATAGAACACCTTTGGGATGAATTAGAGCGGAGACTGCAAGCCAGGTCTTCTCGTCCAACATCAGTGCCTGACCTCACAAATGCGCTTTTGGAAGAATGGTCAAACATTCCCATAGACACACTCCTAAACCTTGTGGACAGCCTTCCCAGAAGAGATGAAGCTGTTATAGCTGCAAAGGGTGGGCCAACTCAATATTGGACCCTAAGGACTAAGACTGGGATGCCATTAAAGTTCATGTGTGTGTAAAGGCAGGCGTCACAATACTTTTGGTAATATAGTGTATGTGGCAGCATGGAGGTGGGCCTTATTCCATACTGTATATGCATCGTTGCTTAGTGCGGGAAACATGCTCAATCCCACGTTCCTAGCACTTTGAGCTCACTACCACTGACAGCTTCTGGCCACACAGTCATGAGCGGGAATCGGTAGGAAAGGCTCCTGGTAATGGGATCACATGATTGGCAAGCCTATAAATTACCTCCGGCGTTTAGATTTCTTACACACGAAAAGGGGTTAAAATATCTGCAGTTGTCCCCCCAGTACTTCTTTTGCTCAGTTTTCCAGCTTGAATTGTGGAACTCCCTTCCTCCAATCCCAGGCTATCATGGACCCGCCCTGAGCCAGCGACTGGACAGTGAAAGGAGAAGCAGGACAGTGATGAGTTCAGCGCTCTGCCACTCTGTGCTTTCCCCCTATCAGCATGGTCCTTGTCGGCACATCAGCTGATTGGCTCCTTGTGCTGCTTCTTTATCTACCACTCTGAGCTCTGCTGTACAGGGACTGCAAGAGACGGATACTAGGTAAAGTTCAGGTACCTAAAAATACTTGCATCATCATCATGTAGTTATTTATTAATGAATGCAGGGCTGTTGTAGTTGGTGTCTTTTATAGCTGCCTGGGGTTCAAGTTTAAATCCAGCGCCGTCACGCTCACGTCGCACTTTGACAACCAACAGATTAGCTGGACTCATAGTTTTTGAAAGTGGTGGTCCTACACCAATCTCATTGCCTTTCCACTGCACTCAAGCATCTCCACCAATTCCACAGATCCCTATTCTAGCTAGCATCTGAGTCAGGCCTCACACTCAGGGCCCATTCACACTAAAGCAATGCGTTTGCATTTGTTGCCTTAAAGTGGAACTTCACTCTCCCAGTCAACATTGATTATTTTTAATCCTCATGCTGCTAGCATTAGTAAATAGATAGGAAAGTATATCATATTTACTTGTTTTTCGTTTCGATGGTTTTTATTACAAGTTTGAATCAACATACAGACGTTCCCGAATCAGTAAACATCACTGAAACATAGCAATCAAGAATAAAGCCTAGTTGGGGAGATTTCACTGTCTCCTATTGGCATCCTACCAAAATTTTGCCACACGGCATTACAAAGCTGATAACAAGTAAATTTAAAGAAACAGGGAAAAAGAAGGAAAGAAGAAGAGAAAAAAAGGGTGGGGGGTTAAGGTTTAAAGCGGGGGTCCACCTATCTATCGTTTTTTTTTTTTGGAGTTCATTCACAAACTTTTCTTCTCATGATTATCTACTCACATGTTCTGTGTAATAAGTCCGCCTGTGTCCGATTTCGTTGTAAAGAATAACTTATAAAATTCACTGCAGGCGGTTTCCATCTTCATTGTGGGCATTTGAAGCCCACAAGCATGTACAGTGCCTTGCAAAAGTATTCGGCCCCTTCGAACTTTTCAACCTTTTGCCACATTTCAGGCTTCAAACATAAAGATATAAAATTTAAATTTTTTGTGAAGAATCACCAACAAGTGGGACACAATTGTGAAGTGGAACGAAATCTATTGGATATTTTAAACTTTTTTAGCAAATAAAAAACTGAAAAGTGGTGCGTGCAAAATTATTCAGCCCCTTTACTTTCAGTGCAGCAAACTCACTCCAGAAGTTCAGTGAGGATCTCTGAATGATCCAATGTTGTCCTAAATGACTGATGGTGATAAATAGAATCCACCTGTGTGTAATCAAGTCTCTGTAGAAATGCACCTGCTCTGTGATAGTCTCAGGGTTCTGTTGAAAGTGCAGAGAGCATCATGAAGACCAAGGAACACACCAGGCAGGTCCGTAATACTGTTGTGGAGAAGTTTAAAGCCGGATTTGGATACAGAAAGATTTCCCAAGCTTTAAACATCCCAAGGAGCACTGTGCAAGCGATCATTTTGAAATGGAAGGAGTATCAGACCACTGCAAATCTACCAAGACCTGGCTGTCCCTCTAAACTTTCAGCTCAGACAAGGAGAAGACTGATCAGAGATGCAGCCAAGAGGCCCATGATCACTCTGGATGAACTGCAGAGAACTACAGCTGAGGTGGGAGAGTCTGTCCATAGGACAACAATCAGTCGTACACTGCACAAATCTGGCCTTTATGGAAGAGTGGCAAGAAGAAAGCCATTTCTCAAAGATATCCATAAAAAGTCTCGTCTAAAGTTTGCCACAAGCCACCTGGGAGACACACCAAACATGTGGAAGAAGGTGCTCTGGTCCGATGAAACCAAAATCGAACTTTTTGGCCACAATGCAAAACGATATGTTTGGCGTAAAAGCAACACAGCTCATCACACTCAACACACCATCCCCACTGTCAAACATGGTGGTGGCAGCATCATGGTTTGGGCCTGCTTTTCTTCAGCAGGGACAGGGAAGATGGTTAAAATTGAGGGGAAGATGGATGCAGCCAAATACAGGACCATTCTGGATGAAAACCTGTTGGAGTCTGCAAAAGACCTGAAACTGGGACGGAGATTTATCTTCCAACAAGACAATGATCCCAAACATACAGCAAAATCTACAAAGGAATGGTTCACAAATAAACGTATCCAGGTGTTAGAATGGCCAAGTCAAAGTCCAGACCTGAATCCAATCGAGAATCTGTGGAAAGAGCTGAAAACTGCTGTTCACAAACGCTCTCCATCCAACCTCACTGAGCTCGAGCTGTTTTGCAAGGAAGAATGGGCAAGAATTTCAGTCTCTCGATGTGCAAAACTGATAGAGACATACCCCAAGCGACTTGCAGCTGTAATCGCAGCAAAAGGTGGCTCTACAAAGTATTAACGCAAGGGGGCCGAATAATTTTGCACGCCCCACTTTTCATTTTTTTATTAGTTAAAAAAGTTTCAACAATCCAATAGATTTCGTTCCACTTCACAATTGTGTCCCACTTGTTGGTGATTCTTCACAAAAAATAAAAATTTTATATCTTTATGTTTGAAGCCTGAAATGTGGCAAAAGGTTGAAAAGTTCAAGGGGGCCGAATACTTTCGCAAGGCACTGTATTTCCTGGATGCGGTGAATGCTGTGCTCCCAGCATTCACAGAGATGTTGTGATGACACTGTTGCACAATGCATGCTGGGAAGCCTGAGACTAGCTCCCAGGGGACTGTGGGAGGTCTGGGAGAGGCTAGAAACACGCCTACTCCCATGGGAGGAAAATCAGGAAGTGCTAAGAAGATTAGAAAAAAAAAAGGTAATTACGGCGATTTAAGTTTTTTTACACAGCATGTCAGCATCTAGGCAAGGAAGAGAATGCATAGAGATAATGTTCAAAATTTGGGTGGAACCCTGCTTTAAAGAAGGGGGGGTGGGGGAGAAATCAGGAAAGAGTAGAGTTGGGTGGGTCCCTTCACTCCGGGTCTCCCCCCACAAACCTGTCACGCCCTCAAGGAGCCTGGAGATAAGCGATCCAGGGGTTCCACACTTTTTCAAACCTAGTTTGCCTATCCCGACGGATACTAGTCAGTTTTTCATTGATCATGATCCATGAGATTTTGTGTTTCACCAGGGCAATATTGATTCCAGGCGATTTCCATGCACGTGCAATAGTTATTTTGGCCGCTAAAAGGATGAAAGATATGAGAGTGCGCAGATGTCTGGGGATCTCCTCCGGAAGATCACTGAACAACCCCGTTTTAGCCCTTCTAGGTATATTTTGTCCGGTCACAGAGTAGATTAGGTTAAACATTCTAATCCAGAACCGTCGTGCAGGACCACCAGACATGGTACATGGTACATATCTCCCTCCTGTCCGCATCCCTGAAAGCCCAGGGAAGAGGTACCAGGGTATATTTTTGCTAGCTTTGTAGGAACAAGGTACCGGCGTGATAACACTTTATATTTCGCCTCCACCAAAAAGGTGTTGAGTATTCCTTTGTGCACCATGGTCCATCATTTCGTCCAGACCTCCTCCTTAATTATCACCCCTAGGTCCGCCTCCCATGCTGTTTGGTAGGAGGGTTTGGTACTGTCAGGGCTGGGCTCAGCCATTCCTTCTCTGAGCTGGCCGCTCAGCTGTCGGCTAATTGCCAGCTCCACAGTTACCCAGCTGTTGTTGATTCTGCTCGTCAGTCCTGCCTACCTAAAGCCGTCCAGCTCACTTGATCTCTGCCTTCGCCTTTGTCAACATCACAGTGACTTTCTCCTGCGTTCCTGTTGAAGACTTGCTCGGCTGACGTTTCTTCTGGCTCCTGATCCTGTTTACTGTACTACTACGTTTATCTCTGGGTCTCTGACATTTGCTTGGCTGACTACCCGATTCGGTTACTGGACTCTGGCTTGTTTTGACTATCCTTACTCTGTTTACCTTATTATTAAACAATTGTGATTTAATTTTACTTCTGTCTCGGTCTGATTCATGGTTCCTGGTACCCTGATTGATGAACGTGTTGTATAATTCTGTGATCCCTCCCCGTGCTTCCTGGCTTTTCACACACCTGTTCTCAAAGATGGTCCTTG
The DNA here is from genome assembly GCA_037952835.1 of Lithobates septentrionalis. NCBI lineage: Eukaryota > Metazoa > Chordata > Amphibia > Anura > Ranidae > Lithobates > Lithobates septentrionalis. The sequence continues at coordinate 419,237 of JBBDGP010000758.1, read as the reverse complement.
TGGCTATATCTACCCCACCTCTCTGTAAGGTTTGTAGAAAGTGTATTATTTGGTAGAGACGAAATGTTTCTGTGGGGGGCATTTCTAAGGTTTCCTTAAAGTAATTCTTACCCCCTTATGATCTATAAAATGAGCAATTCTGTATAGCCCCTTGTTGATCCACCAGGTGAATTGGGCAATCTGTTGGCCCGGGATGAAATGGGGATTGTTGAATAGTGGAGCCAATGGTGAGTGGGGTGATTTTAAGGGGTACTGTTTACATGCTGTGTCCCACAAACGTAGGGAGTGTGAAAAAGTAGGGCTTAGCACTGCCCAATGTTCTTTCGCAGAGAGCCACATAAGGTGATCTAGGGGGGTAGTGGGGCTGGCCTGTGTCTTCAAGTGGGCCCAGTCAGGTCGATATCGTTCATTAAAAATTTGAAACAATTGGACCAATTGTGCCGCTCTATAGTATCGTAGGAAATGCGGAACTCCCAGTCCACCTCTCTATTTAGACCTATACAGTGTAGAACGGGCCACCCGATAGCCCCCTTTGTTCCAAATAAATTTATAGATCAGGGATTGTAACTTCTGGAAGAAAACAGAAGGATTTGGAATTGGAAGGGATCTAAAATAGTAAAGTATTCGAGGGAGAACTGTCATTTTAAGGGCCGCTATTCTACCCATCCAGGAAATATCGTGTGTTTACCAAGTTTTCAGGTCATGCTCTGTGGAGTCATAAAGAGGAGTGTAGTTTGTCCAATACAATGTAGCAATGTCAGAGGTTAGTTTGACTCCAAGATACGGGAGCACCTGCGTACACCATTTGAATGATAAGAATGGTCGCATAGCGTCTAAAACTGTTTCCGAGATATTTATATTTATATATTTATATTTAGAGCCTCCGATTTCGATTGGTTTACCCTCAGTCCAGAGATAGTTCCAAAATCGAACATTAAGGCAAATAAATTGGGTAAGGTCGTGATAGGATCCGATATGAATAGTAACATATCATCGGCAAATAGGCCACATTTGTGCGTTTTGCCGCCACTTTCAATACCGTGGATATTGGGATTGGATCGGATAGCTGTTGCCAACATCTCAATAGCTATCACAAAAAGGAGTGGTGACAGAGGACAACCCTGTTTAGTTCCTCTCTTGATTTGCAAAAGGTCCGATGTACGACCAAGCCCAATAATATTAGCCGATGGGTTGGAATATAAAGTACTCATTAGATTAAGAAAATTCGGTCCACAGTTCCATTTCCGCAATATGTGGAACAGAAAAGGCCAGGCTATGGAGTCAAAGGCCTTATGTAGGTCCAGTGACAATAGCATGCCCCGTCGATTGTCCCCGTCGTCCCAGTTTGAACGTATTACGGAGACTAGGTCTATGGCCCTATGGTCTAAACTGATTTGCGGCCTGTCTACCCTGAACAAATCCAACCTGGTCAATGTGGATGTATTGTGTTAAAAATGTATTGAATCTATTTGCGTATATTTTGGTCAGGAGTTTTAGGTCGTTGTTGATCAAGGATATTGGACGATAATTGGCCATGTCAGTATGATCCTTGTCCGGTTTCGGTATCAAACATATGTTAGCTTTGTTAGAGTCTGCGTGAAGGGTTGCGCCGTCTCTTATTGCCATAAAGAATTGTAGAAGATGGGGGACTAACTGAGTGGCAAATTTCTTATAATATGCTGCAGAGAAGCCGTCTAGGCCTGGGGTTTTAGAGGTCATGACTTGTTTAATTACAGTCAGGACCTCTTCTACTGTGATTTCCCCCTCCAGAATCTCCCGGTGAGAGGTCGAGAGAGCAGGGAGGGCGAGATCCTTAATAAAACTGTCTATGGCTCCCGTGGACGCAAGCTCCTGCACACCATATTATGAGGAGTAGTAGTTGTGGAACAATTTCATAACCGTTCGTGGGTTTTGTGTCAGGGTGCCATTCGTGCGTCTAAGCTTAGGGATCTCCGTTCTGCAGGGTGTTAGGTTACGAGCTAACATGGTTCCTGGTTTATCTTTTAGTGTGTAAAAGGAGGCTTGGGACCACCTAAGATTTTTTTCCGCTCTCGTCATCAAACATAGATTCAATTCCAGCCGGATAGTGTCTATTTTGTCTCTAAAGTCTAAGTTTGGATTTTGCTTATGTCGGGTCAGTAGGTCAGACAACTCTTTTTCTTTATTGTGGATAAGAGCGTTTGAGTTTTTCTTGAGACGGGATGCTATTTGAATCAGGTAACCCCTGATTGTGGCTTTGTAGGCCGCCCAGTTGATCACTGGAGAGGTGTCTTCCGGTTTATTTGACGTAAATTATTCCTTAATGTGTTGTTCTATGTCAGAACAGACTGATGGTTTACTCAAGAGCGATTTGTTCAGTCTCCAAGAGGTAGGACCCCTGTGTATTTGTAAAGAGTCACACAATGTCCAGATCAAAGAGTGGTCTGACCATGTCACATCTACTATCTTACTTGCCCGGAAGAGGGGCACCATTTCAGGATTGGTAAAAAAGTGATTGATTCTAAAATTGGTTTGGTGAATGTTGGAAAAGAACGTGTAATCCTTCCTGGAGGAGTTAAGTTCCTGCCATATATCAATCAGATTGTGGTAGTGTAACATTTTTGCCAGTTTTGACCCTATTTTAGGGTAATGCTTAGTAGTAGCCAATGGCCGTCTTGTCTTGTCAAATATGGAGTCTAGGGCTACACTGGAATCCCCCGCTAAGAGTACCATCCCTTTCAGGTCAGGGGACACAGCATGAAGCAGAATTCTGAAGAAAGGAAGCTGACCTGTGTTAGGAGCGTAATAGGAGAGCAGTGAAAGTGGAGCCCTCCATTTGCCCTACCAGCATTAGATAGTGTCCCTCCGGATCCCAAATCTTCTTTTCCAGCGAGAAAGAAACCCGCTTGGAAAAGCAGATCGCAACACCTCCTGTCTTCCCTGGACCATTCGCCAAGTAGAAATGAGGGTAGTAGTGGTGCAAAAATTTTGTGTTGTAGGTCAGTGGAAAATGTGTCTTCATGAAGGAGGAGAACATCTGCCCGTAGGGCTTTGTAATGTTGAAAGGCCATCCTCCATTTTAGCGGAGAATTCAGCCCCTTAACATTGTGTGTGATAAACTTGAAGGGGACCCCGTTAGTCCTGTCCGCCATGGTGCACAAAGAAAGTGGAGGGTTCACTTACCAGTCTTCACTAGAATGAGAGTCGCCTTTCCCCGTTTACCGTATCGTTCAGCTGAAGGCCTGGTTCCAAGGAGGCACGGAATGAAGGGAGAAGGGGTAAAGGTTAAGAGAAAGAAGAGAAAAAACAAAAAGGGATTATACTCAGAAAGAAATAAAGGGTCAGAAGAGTTTCTATTGGAGAACTGTCCTGCAAATAAGAGATCAATGTATATTATGTGTTACAGTGCATTCAATCAAACAAATCCTAGACTAGGGTAAAGACTAACCCTGGTTGTCCACAAACGTCACCCTGGGCAAAGCTCAGGACCTGTTTATGAGAAATATATATGGGTGGGACTTTATATGAGCCGTGACCATCCGGTACACAGGACTCCATCCCCGATAATTTGGCACAAGAGGGAAAGAGGGCAGAAAAGGGTAAGTGGGACTTTATATGAAACAAGACACTTGGGATAGATTAAATCAATCAATATAGTAAAATAACAATAATAATTTATTGGTAACACAGAGGGAGGTAGTATAGTAGATAAATTAATGGTAAATCAATATGTAATTAGCAGAATTAAAAGGTATGATAATGACATAACACAATAAAATTCATAATACAGTAGCATTGTTACACATGATTAATAATAAACTAGCAGTACATTCCGAAGTGTGTATACAGTAATAACCAATAAATTTAATTGATGATTTAGATAGATCAAACCCATAGTAGAATCATGGTCATTGGGGCATAGCATCCAATAGTAAAAAGCTCGACGCAATGTCAATTCCACCTCCCAGTGCCTTTTGATTTTTAGCATTACTACCATTATCTACATGTATACTAATTGCTACCTATAGGTAAGAGTTGTTAGGACCATTGCTTATGCTCCCTCTCTTCCCCTTTTTTTCTATCAATTACCATTGATTTATATTATATTATTTACTACAGGTACCCCCAATACATAGCTGCTCCCGATGAGTGGAAATAATCCACGAAACGCGTCGAGCTTTTTACTATTGGATGCTATGCCCCAATGACCATGATTCTACTATGGGTTTGATCTATCTAAATCATCAATTAAATTTATTGGTTATTACTGTATACACACTTTGGAATGTACTGCTAGTTTATTATTAATCATGTGTAACAATGCTACTGTATTATGAATTTTATTGTGTTATGTCATTATCATACCTTTTAATTCTGCTAATTACATATTGATTTACCATTAATTTATCTACTGTACTACCTCCCTCTGTGTTACCAATAAATTATTATTGTTATTTTACTATATTGATTGATTTAATCTATCCCAAGTGTCTTGTTTCATATAAAGTCCCACTTCCCCTTTTCTGCCCCCTTTCCCTCTTGTGCCAAAGCCCAGGACCTGGTTTGGCTCTGGTCCTCTCGTTAGTGGAGGGAAACAAAGACAAACTGGGTGCATGACTACGACCACTGGCCTTAACCATCCTTTAAAAAATTGTCAACATCAACATAAGGAGCTATAACTGTAAGAATCAGAAGACCCTCAGAAAAACAAGAGAAACACAGCAGTAAGCCTAAAACATAAATCCCAGGGTCCTTAACCACATAGTAATGAGGCTTTACTATCATGTCCCTTGGCAGTCCATCCTCCCGGGGTGCCAACAGGGCCCTGTGAACTCTGTCCAAGTCCATCTTGTAGGAAGGTATGTCAGGGATGAGATGGTGGATAAGTTCTTTAATAAAAGCTTCAGTGTCAAGAAAGGTTTCAGGGATGCCGCGCACCCTAAAATTAGAACGGCGGGACCAATTTTCCAAGTCATCTTATTTAGCGCATCGTCCAATCTCTTGTGTATGCCCTCAATACATTCAGTGTTCTGGTTGGTTCTGGTTGGTTCTGGTAATGGTGTCTTCCAATGTGTTCTCTATTGTTCCTATGCAGAAGCCCAGCTCCTGAAATTCATGTTTCAGGTCAGAGGTTATGCGCTTGCTTGCTTTTTCAAGCCCCTGTTCCAAAAGAGTGGAAAACCTTGCCAACAAGATGGGGCCCCCTGAGTATTCAGTTGGCGGTGGTGCCACGGGCTGAGAGTTGGGAAAAAAGGGTGATCCGTCCTCTATGCTCCCTTGGCTTGCAATGTCACATAGTGCTCTGTCCAGGTCTGACTGGGAGGAGAATTTATCTCTGTCCGAGGACATGGACACAGCCTGAGAAGCTCTGGCATTAAATTCCTCTATCGAGCTCTGTCCAGGCAGATCTCTGGGCTGTGTCTGCGTCTCTGGCTGCAGCACATGTGTGTGCTTTGGGGCTGCCGCCATTTTGGACATGTGGCCTGTTTATGTGGCTATGTCTGCGGGTAGGAATGGGGGTGTTTAAGCTTACCCCTTGTCTTTTCCCCGGATGGGGGAGGCCGCAGGAGTCCGTTGTGAGGAGGGCCGCTGGTTGCTCCGGCAGGATCCGTCCGTCCGGTGGGCACTGGAGCTGGGGCCTCATCACGGCCTCCGTTCACGGGCAGCTGTGGGGATATTGTGAGCCTTCTCCCGGTCAGTGATGCTGCAGGAGTCTGATAGGTGATTTGTGAGCTCCGGCGGGGTTCGTTAGGCCAGCGGGGAGCGGAGCTGAATCGTTAACACTGCCATCTCCAGCTGCATGCATGTGCCCTCATATTTACGTGTTTTAAACTTTCATCAGTTACTTTCTGGTTTATTGCCTAGGCAAATTATGTCATACATCCCAGGAGTCTTCAGGAAGAGAGGGGAGGAGGAGGGGTTTTCTCAGCTAAGCACACTCCCCTGCATGCATGCCTGAGCTAAGGGTAGATGGATTCAAGGGAGTAAATGCTACATAAATCATTTGCCCTTACTCCAGATGGTCACTGCCAGAAATGCTAGGGGGTGTTTTTCAAAATGATTTCTCAACAAAATAAAGCATGGAGACATGGATGGATGGGGGAGTTTGCTTTGAATATTAAAAATGAATTTAATAGTGTTTTTGGTTTGTGGTGCTCAGGTGCAGTGAATATCCCCTTTAAGGTAAGCCCATTCCTTATGAATAGGCTGCCAATGCACAACATTGAACACAAAACATGCATGGTCCTATTTTTTTAACACCATTGCACTGATGAACGGTATGCACATTGTGGGGTTCTAAAGTGCATAATTCAGTGCACTTTACTGTACAGTGCGTTGGAGTGCCATTTACAGTGAATGGCACACCGTAATGCACTGCACATAGAGCAGGTGCGTTGGCAAGTGTGTCTCAATGCATGATGGAAGATCTCCCTCTTTAGGCCACGAGTTGTTGAGTCAGTTTCTGTGCCGGGGCCTACCATGAAGTGTACAGCAAGGAAGGTGAGAAACCTCTCCCAATATTCAGGCTCACTCTCTTTGGCCTAAGGGCCTCCCAGGAAACTCACACTTCATTTGTTCACAACCAAGTTGCCAAGGTCCCTAAATTCTGTGGTTACAGGTCAGGTCTACCAGAGACCACCAAATACAGGGCCTAAAAGCAAAAGGGTCATGGGGTACAAACAGCATAGTCTAGATGGTGGACTTGTCACCACCATCAGCTTTCCTGACCACCCTTCTCCTGGCCACCACCAGTTTCCCAACTGAGCCAGTCTCAATATCCTTACTTCCCAAGGTATTGGCTGTCAAATTACATTGCTAGAATATGTTTTTGACCAATCTAACTATTACAGTAGTAATATTTACATCCTCAACCAGGCTGAGCCTTGACCACTCTTGCACTGGCAAACTTCATAAAACACATCACAGAGGCACAGGTTTGGAGTCTAAATAACTGGCACCAATAAAGTCATAGTCTTGAAGGTAATACACATGGCTTCTTGAATTGGTTTACAAACCAACATACAATTTTATTCTTATTTCTTTTATTCTTTATTCTTAATCCTCCCCACATGGTCAAGTGTTGATCAATGTGTCATGAAATGGTATCTACATTCTCCGGTAGGGGAACTCCTTCCCAAAATATCAAGTATACAACCTTGCTCCCAAAAACAAACAACCATGTGTTCTTCTGCCATCTTATGCCTTCTGCCCCTGGTATGCAGTTTGGAGAGCACTACTCTATAGTAACTATTCTTTTTTTTATTGTAGGTAAATATAGATTCCAATCACAAATAATGTGCCATCATTGAGTTCTTGATGAAGGAGGGGTTCAGGCTTTCCAACATCCACAGAAGGCTACCGAACGTTTACAGAGATGACATCATTGACAGGAGCAATGTCTTGACATTAGTGACTCTTGTCAATGATGTAATCTCTGTAAACATTCTGTAGCCTTCTGTGGATTTTGCACATCCTGAACTTCTCCTTCATCAAGAACTCAAGCATAGCACATTGCTTCTGCTTGGAATCCATTATTTACCTGCAATGTCAATGAAGATAAGGAAGAATACCTATAGAGAAAGAGTTACTCTACAAACGCGAAATTTGAACGACCTATGTAAGTTAATAAAAAAGGAAAGGCCATTTTTGCATTTGTTTCTGTACAGCCCTCTAATTTAGATCACGGTCCCGCTAAAGTGGCTGTCCAAATCTTGCAGGATTTCAGTACCAATAATAAGCACAGGCCTTCCCAAATAGGTTGCCAGAGCCCAGTGTAGAGGACAAGTCAGTCCTCTACTGGATTCCCATATAGCCACGCTCTAATGTCCCACAAATCATCACCAGTAGGGTGCGCATCAGAGGAGATAGGCAATGCGCATGATCCCCCCTACATGCCAAAACCTCCTACCAGTGGCGGAACTATCAGGGTTGCAAAGGTTGCACTTCCAACTGGGCCCTGGCATTTCGCCACCGAAGAGGGGCCCCAAAAGTCAGGTAAGTGGCTACTACAGAACATGGGCTTGGTTCACACTGCTGCGACCCCAAAGTCCTGTGACTTGCTTGTGATTTCCTTGCAACTTGCTTGTGAGTTTTGTGATTGATTATTACAGTGGTACTCAAATGGCACCAAAGTAGCAGAAAATTAGTGCAAGAACCTTTTTTTTTGTCACTGCCACTTGAGTCGCACCCATTGAAATGAATGTGGTTTGACTTATGTGTCGCAAGTTGCATGATAAGTTGCAGCAGTGTGAACTGGGGGTATAAAGGGCCCCACATTGGGAGTAAAGGGACCCGGGATCAGTGGGAAGGACCCTGGGTCCAGAGGTAAGGGCCCCTTGGGCTTGGAGGTAAGGGTCCTGGGACTGATGGAAAGGGCCTGGGTGGTCAGGGGATCCCGTCATGGTTTCTTGCACTAGGGCCCTGAAGGTTCTAGTTACACCTCTGCCTCTTACACTAATGTTACCAAATGAATGGCTGAAATACACAAGTGTAAAGGGGCCCTCAGAGTTACCCAATCTCGTGTCTCTTGTTCTTGGCCACATTCTGCAAAATGAAAGGAGGAACTCTGATTTTCCTATTTATAGCTACATCCATGTATACCTATCAGTCCCGAAATTCAGAGATTACTAAAAGCAAATGAAGTTTTCTAAGTCTGGTTGTGTCTCTGCAATGTGCATGCGTTGTTTTATGTAAAGAGTGATGGGTAATGCCGCGTACACACGAGCGGACATTACGGCGGACTTTGCCCGGCGGACTTTTCGACGTACTTTCCGACGGACTTTGTGAATGAACGGACTTGCCTACACACAATCCACCAAAGTCCGTCGAATTCGTACGTGATGACGTACGACTGGACTAAAACAAGGAAGTTCATAGCCAGTAGCCAATAGCTGCCCTAGCGTGGCTTTTTGTCCGTCGAACTAGCATACAGACGGCGGACTTTTCGACCGGACTCGATTTCAACGGATAAATTTAAAACAAGTTTCAAATCTAATTCCGTCCAACTTTTGAGAAAACAAAGTCCGCTGGAGCCCACACACATCGAATTGTCCGACGAAATCCAGTCTGCCGGGCAAAGTCCGCCGTAATGTCCGCTCGTGTGTACGCGGCATAAGTGTTCTCTGTCACTGTGACATCCTAACCTCACACGTAGTGGGAGAAGGCAATTAGAGAACATTGAGGAACATTGTCAGAGAGCGTCTGTATGTAAGAAGACAGTGTCACACTGTCATCATGATTGCTTTGAGTTCAGCTGATGCCACTGCGTCTGTTTATATATAACAGCAGTCCCTTCTTGTCTTACACAATTCAATAGATTTACCTTACATGAACCCATTCTGAGTCCATTTTTTTTTTTTTTTGATCTTAATCAGAATTTGTATTGCCTTTTTACAAGTTTTTTTGTAAGGTGGTGCCACACACATTGTTCTGTTTCACATACTGCTTTATGCATTGACACACCTCCTTAGGACAGCATGGTCACCTGCTGACTTGGCACCATCCACAGGCAGCTTAACTTTTCAATAAGACACAGAAGTAGAATGTAGTTTTATTTCAGGTAATTGCAGTACAGGGGATGTTTTCCAGTCTTTTGAAGTGTAAGAAGACATGGCGGTTGATTTACTAAAACTGAAGCGAGCAAAATCTGGCGCAGCTGTGCATGGTAACCAATCAGCTTCCAGTTTTTGTTTTTTTCAAAGCTTAAAGGAGAAGTACAGCCAAAGCTCGTTTGGCTGTACTTCTATGGATCACAGTTTGTTCTGCACTCCTGTGACCCAGTTTTCAGCAGACAGCGGGCTGAAGCACTCTGACGTAACAGAGCCGATCCAGGCTCGACAAAGCCTGCGACCATATGGTCTGTGTGGCGGGAGTCACTTTGGGCGGGGGGCTTGGGGAACCCAGGTTACTTTGGAGAGCACTGGAAGCTCCTTGTCCAGCTCCCCCAGCCCCTCCTGTGTGTAAGTCACCCTGTATCTATTAGGGGCACAGGGTGACCGAAAACCCCAGTCTGATCTGTACTAATCGATCTCACTGTACAACCACACTGGAATGTTATATATCTGCAGGGCAGATGTCCTTGCTGGCCTGGTGAAGTCGTCAGATGGCTTCAGCAGGAAGACAGGCAGGTTAGGCAGCTGGTGCAGGTGACGGCAGACAGGATAGCAGTGTCAGGCAGGCTGGGTCTTACACAGGCTTAGAAAATCGGGTACAGGACACAGGCAGGAACGTAGTCAGGAGGCAAGCCGGGTCCTGAACCGAATCAGTGGAACAGGAGCCAAAGGAGCAGACAAAAGACTGGTCACAGGATAAGCCGAGGTCAGTGCAGGTGGAGTTCAAGGAATGGTCAAGACAAGCCGGGTAGATAACTGGAAGCAGGATACAGGTTCACAGAATGCAGGATACACGAAAGGCTGAAGACAAGGCAGCACTGGATCTGAGCACTGGCTGGGTTTAAGTAGTCTGGCGCCAGCATCAATGACAGGTGCGCGCAAGCGTCAGCGCACACGGGGATGCGCAATGGCTTGTGTTTGCGAGCGAGTTCACGCATGCGCACATCTATTCACCAATGCCCAATTGTTACGAGCAAAGGGAACCAGTGTTAGCTTGCACCCGGGAGTTCTTCTAGAGAGATTATCTTGTCTGCTGGCATGTGTATCCTGACACTTTTGCAGACTCTGACAGGTTTTCTTCTCAGATTGTCCTGAATTTGGCTCCATCCATCTTCCCATCAACCCTGACCAGCTTCCCTGTCCCTGCTGAAGAAAAGCATCCCCACAACATCATGCTGCCACCACCATGTTTCACAGTGGGGATGGTGTGTTCAGGGTGATGTGCAATGTTGGTTTTCCGTCACACATCGCGTTTTGCTTTTAGGCCAAAAAGTTCAATTTTGGTCTCATCTGACCAGAGCACCTTCTTCCACATGTTTGCTGTGTCCCCCACATGGCTTCTCACAAACTGCAAACATGACTTCTTATGGCTTTCTTTTAACAATGACTTTCTTCTTGCCACTCTTCCATAAAAGCCAGATTTGTGGAGAGCATGACTAATGCCGCGTACACACGGTCAGACTTTTCAGCTACAAAAGTCCGACAGCCTGTCCGACAGACTTTCGACGGACTTTTGGCGGACTTTCGACGGACTTGCGGCAGACTTTCTAACGAACTGACTTGCCTACACACGATCACACAAAAGTCCGTCGAATTCTTACGTGATGACGTACACCGGACTAAAATAAGGAAGTTCATAGCCAGTAGCCAATAGCTGCCCTAGCGTGGGTTTTTGTCCGTCGGACTAGCATACAGACGAGCGGATTTTTCGACCGGACTCGAGTCCGTCGGAAAGATTTGAAGCATGTTTCAAATCTAAAGTACGTCGGATTTGAGGCTAAAAAAGTCAGTTGAAAGTCCGGAGAAGCCCACACACGATCGGATTACCAGCCAGCTTTAGTCCGTCAGCGTCCATTGGACTTTTGTAGACAAAAAGTCCGACCGTGTGTACGCGGCATAATAGTTGTCCTGTGGACAGATTCCCCCACCTGAGCTGTGGATCTCTGCAGCTCCTCCAGAGTTACCATGGGCCTCTTGGCTCTTCTCTGGTTAATGCTCTCCTTGCCCGGCCTGTCAGTTTAGGTGGACGGCCATGTCTTGGTAGGTTTGCAGTTGTGCCATACTCTTTCCATTTTCAGATGATGGATTGAACAGAGCTCCGTGAGATGCTCAAAGCTTGGGATATTTTTTTCTAACCTAACCCTGCTTTAAACTTCTCCACAACTTTATCCCTGACCTGTCTGGTGTGTTCCTTGGCCTTCATGATGCTGTTTGTTCACTAAGGTTCTGTAACAAACCTCTGAGGGCTTCACAGAACAGCTGTATTTATACTGAGATTAAATTACACACAGGTGGACTCTATTTACTAATTTGGTGACTTCTGAAGGCAATTGGTTCCACTAGATTTTAGGGGTATCGGATTAAAGGGGGCTGAATACAAATGCACGCCACACTTTTCACATATTTATTTGCAAAAAAAAATTGAAAACCGTTTATCGTTTTCCTTCCACTTCACAATTATGTGCCACTTTGTGTTGGTCTATCACATAAAATCCCAATAAAATACATTTACGTTTTTGGTTGTAACATGACAAAATTTCAAGGGGTGTGAATACTTTTTCAAATCACTGTGTGTGCGGACAGGGATTCTTTTATCAGAGAATACGTAGATGCCGGGAATCCCCCCTTTCCAAGTCACCCCTTGTCTCTGCCCCTACCCATCTCTGAGCACTATTCTTTGGTTCCAGCCCCTACCCACCTTCCAGGACCACCCTTTTTAGAGAATACAGACGCATATAATATTTGTGGTATTACGTAATTTGTATGGAATTTGTCTGATAACAAAAACAGCAGTAAAATAGATCCCCTGCAGCCAACATCAATAGACACCCTCCTCAGCAACGAAAGATCCAGCCAGCAGCAATGGACCACCTACAACAAAACACCTTCCTCAGCAAAAATAGACCCCCTGCAGCAACAACAGATCTCCCCAGAGCCAGCATCAATAGACCCTCCAGCAGCCAGCAACAATAGACCCCTCCCTCAACAGTAGAGCCCTGCCAGGAACATAAGACCCACCCCCAGCAACAATAGACCCCTCCTTCAACAAGAGAGCCCTGCCAGGAACATAAGACCCACCCCCAGCAACAATAGACCCCTCCCTCAAAAGTAGAGCCCTCCCAGCAACATAAGACCCACCCCCAACAACAATAGACCCCCCCACTAGCAACTACAGAACTACTCAGCAACAGGACCCGCTTCTAAAAAAATAGATCCCCTCCAGCGACAATAAATCCCCCAGCAAACCCTGCAGCTCATCCTAGCACCCCTTGCCATTACATACATTCAGTGCTGGAGGTGCCCACGTTTCCCCGCGTTCCCACTGAAAAAAAGCCGTGCGTGCGGGACCTATATGCGCAATTGCTTTTGCGCATGAGTGGGGGGCTTTGAACATTTTTTTTAAACTTTATTGCTATCTCAAGAGATGAACAATATCCATTGTGATAGAGTGGGCTGTGACAGGTCCTCTTTATGGAGAGGTCTGAGGTCTTTTAGATCCCATATCCCACCTCCGGCCTCCAAAGCAGACGATCAAAAAAAGATTGGTTTGATCGGCTGCTCACCATTATGTGCCACTTTGTGTTGGTCTATCTCATAAAATCCCAATAAAATACATTTACGCTTTTGGTTGTAACATGACAAAATGTGGAGAATTTCAAGTGGTATGAATATTTTTTCAAGGCACTGTATATATACTGTATATTAGACATGTGCGGTTTGTTTCATTCTGAATACCATAGTAACAAATTTAACCAAAGCCAATATAACTAATCAAAATTTCGGACGAAATTCAAATTCAAATCGTTTTCCAATCAAATTTGTATTTCCAAAGAGGAAAAAAATTTAATAGAAAATAAAGGAATTGAAAAGAAAAGAATATAATAAATTATAATAGAAAATAAAAGAATAGAATATAAGATAGTAAAACAGAACAAGATACAAAATAAAAGAATAGAAAAAAAGGAACAGAATAGAAAATAAAAAGAATAGAGTAAAACAGAACAAAACAGAATAGAAAATAAAGTAAAAGAATAGAATATAATAAAATAAAAAGAATGTACAGTAACCAGCGGTGGCCCGTCCATTAGGGGTGCCCGGGCGCGGCGCCTCCCCCTCTCTCCACGCCAACCCCCTATATGCAATGGATGAATTTATACATAGCAGGAATCTATCCACGGCAGCCGCAGCCACCCCCTATTCATGTGTCCGGCCCTTTTCATGGCACCAGGCGCATGAATTACAGCAGCAGGGTTTTTTAAGCACCTGATTAGAGCCAGAGGCTCTAATAGGCTTCAGAATAGGATGGGCTCGGGGCGCAGAGAATGCGACCGGAACCCACCCAGATGCTTTAAATCAGCAAATGAATATTTGCTGTTGAAACACTTATCCTCAATCCAGCCAATCAGAAGCGGGTGTGAGATCTGTTTTCCGATTAGCCGAAAAGAGAAGCCTCCCGGTTGGCCACCATCGCCGTGATGACCCATGGAGAGCGGGAGAACGGGAGGCCGCCACCACTGAGCAGGGGAAGCCACCGGTGATGGGGTAAGTGCTACCGACAGACCAGGTAAGGGGGGAGGGGGTGGCCTACTGTTTGCCGCCCCCCCAAAGAAATTTCCACCCGCTGCCACTGACAGTAACCATCTTCTAAAATTCGAATAGAATAAATTTGAATAGAATAGAAAAAAATAGAATAGAAAAAAAAAATAATAGAATAGAATAAACAATAGAAAATAGTAGAATGAAATAGAAAGAATATAACAACATAACCGTTTTCCGAAATTCTAACTTCAAATAGAATAAATACGTTTTTCGAATAGAATAAATTGAAATTTTGAATAGAATAAATCTGAATTTCAAATAAAATAAATTTGAATTGGAATAGCATAGAAAAGAATAGAATAGAAAATAATTTTCAAAGATCTTTCAATAAAAATTTTTATAGTGAAATAAAAAAAAATAGAATAGAAAAAAACAATAGAATAGAATGGAATAGAAAGAATATAACCATCTTCCAAAATTCGAGTTTCAAATAGAATAAATTTGATTTCAAATGAGATTCGATTCGAATTCAAATGGATTTAGAAAAATTTTAAATAGATTCGAACAAATGAAAGGAATTCCGAAAACGAATTAAACAAATTTAACTAAACGCATTTATGTAAATAACAGATCGAAACAAAACACATTTGTTTGTTCTGCATGTGTCTACTGTATATGTTCTGGGTGACCAGTGGTTATGCCAGGAAAGCAGCTGTAGCCATGATACTGGTGGCAAAATTTTCATCTGGCGACAGGCTTTCATGTAAAAGTGATTGAGCAGCTCTACAGCCACCTGATCACTTTTACAGGGCTTGGAAGGGGGCCTCCTCCTCCTGCCACCTTCCGCCACTGTTCCCGGGCTCTCCTGTTCCACCGCTATGATCGTACCACACACATGTGAGATATCGCCGTGAACATCAGGGTGAGAGCAATAATTCTATTGCCAGGGTTAATATTTATTTCTAAACTGGCAACCTGTAAAGGTTTTTAAAATCCATCTATGGAGATTTTTAGGTATCGTAGTTTGTCTCCATTTCCCAGGTGTGTGAAATTTTAAATCTCGACACGTTTGGTATCTATTCACTCAGCACAACATCATCTTATATACTGTATTTTGTCAAAAAAATTGGGTATTACATTGTGTTTGTGCTCAATAAAATGCATTTAAGTGCATTTTTTTTTCCTGAACATTTGCATTTCATAAATAGCTGCACAAATATCACGTGACATTAAACAAATCGCAACAACCACCATTTTTTTTCCATCTCCTCTGCTTTGAACAAAGTCATTTTCTAGCAAAAAAAATCAGATTTTAACACGTGTGTAAAAAATTTCTAAATTGGTCTGGACGCAATGTGGTTAAAGGGAAACTTCACCCCTGAAATCTTTACTTCTACCCCTTTTCCACGCCGCAATCTATAGACATCCCGCACATGCGCACAGATGGCATAGACATGAAGCATGTTTGTTCATGCACCGGTTATTTCCACGCATGCGCACAGATGCCACTGGGTTCTGGTATCTGGGACCTTGCAAAGGCAGCGGCATCTGCGTGCATTTGCAGATGTGCCGCAGGTCTCCAATACCAGGCAGAAACCTCCGCCACACCTGCAGATTAGAGAAATCTTGTGGGCCCCCTGAGAAAAGCATTGCCTCCTTGGATGTGGCATGGGCAATCGGGGGCAAAATGTTTGCCTGGGCAAGAAACCAGAAAGTGCTGCACCACGAATCCAAGTCATTAGCCACTTCATTGCTGCGCTATAGCCTAAAGACAGCTACAGCGCGGCTGTCTCGTTCTGTAGGATAGCCCATAGATGTCCTCCCAGAACCAAGCCCCTGTGTGCCCCTTTGGGGCGCGCACTGGGCATGCTCTATGACCGCTGTGTCCTTAGGACAGAGCTGATCACAGATTGCGGTAAAGGGCCAATCACAGCGGCCCTTTACCATGTAATCAGCTGTGTCCAATCACAGCTGATCACATCGTCTCCGTTCCCAGTTGATGGTTTTACAGGGAAACGCGCCGGGTGGAGCAACTATCATTGACGTCACCACGCACCAGCTTGCAGTGCGAATTCCGCGGCTGTGTCTATATGGATTTTCTTTGTTTGATTTTGTGAAGTGCAATGATATATGAGAATTAAACATTCGTTTTCTACTGCACCATGAAGTTTCTCCTTTTTTAAGTTTCACATATGCTGGAGAGCATTAAGCTGACCCACTGGTGAAGTTGGAATTTTTTGAATATTATTCCTTAAATCTCTGGTGGAGTGATTACCACAGCGGGAAGAAGTCCTTATATCGGAGCTTACATAGTGGAATATCGCAGGTGGTTACCTTGATAACAAGCACGCTTGATCCCTATAATTTGGGATCCATCCTGTCAGGTAAGAGGCTGTAATTTTTCCCTTCTACAAGAGAATACACAGCTGAACATCACAGATATCCATGCTTTACACTGAATATATATGGGCAGTCACTATATACAGTATATAATTTATTTGATCATTTGATGTGGACAATATTATTATAGGAATTTTCCCTATTTTTTCACTTTATTGGTTAGGATTGCACACTTATGTTTTATATATATATATATATATATATATATATATATATATATATATATATATATATATATATATACAGCATCTCACAAAAGTGAGTATACCCCTCACATTTTTTGTAAATATTTTATTATATCTTTTCATGTGACAAAATTAAAGAAATGACACTTTGCTACAATGTAAAGTAGTGAGTATACAGCTTGTATAACAGTGTAAATTTGATGTCCCCTCAAAAAAAATAACTCAACACACAGCCATTAATGTCTAAACTGCTGGCAACAAAAGTGAGTACACCCCTAAGTGAAAATATCCAAATTGGGCCAAATTAGCCATTTTCCTTCATAGTGTCATGTGACTCATTAGTGTTACAAGGTCTCAGGTGTGAATGGGGAGCAGGTGTGTTAAATTTGGTGTTATCGCTTTCACTCTCTCATACTGGTCACTGAAAGTTCAACATGGTTGCCAAGACCCTGAAACTGAGCTGCAGCACGGTGGCCAAGACCATACAGCGGTTTAACAGGACAGGTTCTACTCAGAACAGGCCTCGCCATGGTCGACCAAAGAAGTTGAGTGCACGTGCTCAGCATCATATCCAGAGGTTGTCTTTGGGAAATAGACGTATGAGTGCTGCCAGCATTGCTGCAGAGGTTGAAGGGGTGGGGGGTCAGCCTGTCAGTGCTCAGACCATACACCGCACACTGCATCAAATTGGTTTGCATGGCTGTCGTCCCAGAAGGAAGCCTCTTCTAAAGATGATGCACAAGAAAGCCCGCAAACAGTTTGCTAAAGACAAGTAGACTAAGGACATGGATTACTGGAACCATGTCCTGTGGTCTGATGAGACCAAGATAAACTTATTTGGTTCAGATGGTGTCAAGCGTGTGTGGTGGCAACCAGGAGAGGAGTACAAAGACAAGTGTCTTGCTTACAGTCAAGCATGGTGGTGGGAGTGTCATGGTCTGGGGCTGCATGAGAGCTGCCGGCACTGGGGAACTACAGTTCATTGAGGGAACCATGAATGCCAACATGTACTGTGACATACTGAAGCAGAGCATGATCCCCTCCCTTCGGGGAGTGGGCCGCAGGGCAGTATTCCAACATGATAATGACCCCAAACACACCTCCAAGATGACCACTGCCTTGCTAAAGAAGCTGAGGGTAAAGGTGATGGACTGGCCAAGCACGTCTCCAGACCTAAACCCTATTGAGCATCTGTGGGCCATCCACAAATGGAAGGTGGAGGAGCGCAAGGTCTCTAACATCCACCAGCTCCGTGATGTCGTCATGGAGGAGTGGAAGAGGACTCCAGTGGCAACCTGTGAAGCTCTGGTGAACTCCATGCCCAAGAAGGTTGAGGCAGTGGTGGAAAATATTGGTGGCCACACAAAATATTGACACTTTGGGCCCAATTTGGACATTTTCACTTAGGGGTGTACTCACTTTTGTTGCCAGCGGTTTAGACATTAATGGCTGTGTGTTGAGTTATTTTGAGGCGACAGCAAATTTACACTGTTATACAAGCTGTACACTCACTTTACATGTACTGTAGCAAAGTGTCATTTCTTCAGTGTTGTCAATAAAATATTTACAAAAATGTGAGGGGTGAACTGTGTGTGTGTGTGTGTATATATATATATATATATATATATATATATATATATATATATATATATATATAATGTTGAATTGAGTATTTAGATTTCAGAATTGCAGCACCTACACATTGTTTTCATTTATTATTTACACTAATTCATTTTCACTATTCTTTGGGTAAGCGCAAGATATTAAAACTTATATATTGATGAACACAGAACAGAAATGGGAATTCTTCTAAAACACTGTTTGTGAACTCACTGCAAAGTATATTCCCATGGGAAATAAGTTTAAAAGGCTAAAAATAAAACCTATGTGGCTCACAGCCAAAGTTGAAAAAAGCTATAAATAATAAAAAAAGAGCTTTTAAAAAATATAAAAATGAAGGAACACTATTATTGTTTAAATGTTACAAAGAATATAACAGAATATGTAAAAAGGAAATCAACTATGAAAAAATTCAAAATGAACGACAGATTGCAAAAGATAGTAGGACAAACCCCAACATTTCTTAAAATATTAATCATAGTATAAAGGTCAGGTCTGAGCATGTAGGCCCTTTAAAAAATAATCTAGAGTGGGTGACTGGGGATAAAGAGAAGGCAATGTATTAAATACTTTCTTCAGTTCTGTGTATACAAAAGAGCATGGGGGAGCTCATGTCCATAATGGGGGTGGTAGTGACACAGCCCCAAATGATCCACAATGGCTCAAAAGTGAAATGGTCCAGATATATTTATTCACAATAAAGGTGGATAAACCTGGGCCAGATGGCATCCACCCACGGATCCTAAAAGAATTAAGCTCTGTCATTTCAGAGCCATTGTTTATAATATTTAGGGACTTGCTAAAAACTGTAATGGTACCACTGGATTGGCGTAGGGCCAATATGGTGCCCATATTTAAAAAGGGAACAAAGTCTTTGCCAAGTAGTTGTCTATAGTTTGGAAGATACTGGAGAGTTTAATAAAAGACCACATAGATGAGTTGTTGTTGAAAAAAAATATTTTAAGCAACACACACCATGGATTCATGAAAGACAGAAGTTGTCAAACAAACCTGATTTCTTTTTGAGGAGGTAAGTAAAACCTTGGACAGAGGGGTGGCTGTGGACGAGGTATACTTGGATTTTGCAAAATCGTTCGATACAGTTCCCCACACACAGCTCATGTGTAAGGTAAAGTCTACAGGCTTGGAAAGATCAATTTGTAAATGGATAAAAAACTGGCTAAAAGAGAGAATTCAGAGAGTAGTGGTTAATGACTCTTACTCTGAATGGTCTAAGGTTATCAGTGGTCTACCCCAAGGTTCAGTGCTGGAACCCTTACTTTTAATATCTTTATAAATGATATAGGGTCTGGGATTAAAAGTACCATTTCTGTCTTTGCAGATGACACCAAACTATGCAGTGGAATAACGTCCTTACATAGGGTGACCAGACGTCCCCGGTTTCCGGGGACAGTCCCCGGATTGAGGACACTGTCCCCGGACCACGTCTGTCCCCGGATCTGTCCCCGGATTCAGGGGGGTGCCTATACTTATTGCTGACAGCCTAGCCCTAGCAGGACATGCAGCAATGTCATTATCCATCCAGTGTGGTTTGGATTGATGGGCAAGCCGGGAGCGTAGGGCCGCAGTGACACTGAGAGTGAGTGGAGCTGTCAAACCCAGGCTCTGATGTCGGGGATGGGCGGGGCCGATATGCGGAGCTCTTCCCAGTGCATAAACAAATAGCCGGCGGTTTATGCATTGGTGGGCGGGGAGGAAGGTGGCAGGGGGCATGACCAATTGTAGCTATTGTATATGTACCCACAGCGGTGTATAATTCAGGTTTATTATACAAGCTGTGGGTACACATACACTAGTTACAATTGGTCCCACCATCTGCCACCTTCCTCCCCGCCCACCAATCCATAAACACCGGCTATTTGTCTATGCACGGGCTGTCTGACAAAGGGGGCGTAGCTCCGCATATTGGCCCCGCCCGTCCCGACATCAGAGGCTGGACTTGACAGCTCCATTCATTCTCACTACTCAGGCAGTTTTGGGGAGCAAATCGGAAACCCTGGGGGTGTGTCTTGGATGTCTACGATCAACATCTCTGTCCAGCATCTTTCCCTGGGGAGCTCTGACCTCCCCCTACAGAGCAGCACATATAGAGAGACCAGCTGTACCCACCAATCACTGCACCCGGGCATAACAAATCCTGAAGAGAGGAGGAGCAGTGCAGTCACCAAGCAGAGACACAACCTCTGAAGATAGCAGGTTTGTTCATGCTTCTATCAAAACTCCATCTTAACTATCTGCTGCTACACTGGCCTTTTCTCCCCCCTGCAAAGTCTTCACATTCTCCGGAGCACACACAGATTGCATGCTGCATACCTTGGCATCCCCTCCCCCTCAGACACTGTAAGCAAGACTACTCAGCTACCTACAACTTCTTTCTGTTAACTAATGATGTACCAGAAAAGTCTTTACACAAAATCATGGCTGTACTTATGGCACCTCTCACCTCTCGCCGTGTGTCATTGCAGCCTTGCCCAGTGTCTTTTCAGCCTTGTGTCATTGCAGCCTTGCCCAGGCAGGCTGATTATTTAAAATTGGCGCAGATCTCCGCTGATTGCGAGAGGAGATGAGCGAATGCTCCTCTCGCAGTCCTGCCAGTCCCACCCCTATGATGTACATAACACAGGTCCAATGGCGGAACTGGGCGTGACTGTGAGCGGAGCTGAGCCTAGCCGGGTACACTCGGCTATGTGTATATCGGCAGCGCTCGCTCCTCTCCCCTCAGCGGAGCGGGGATCGGCGTATAACACGCACCCACGCACCCAAAAAGTGCGTGTTATACGCTGATAAATAAGGTAATTGGTGTCTTTGCAGTTTAACTAATTCCTGAACCTTACACTCTGTACAATGCACTCCTGAACCGTGCACTCTGTATGTTATGCATGCCTAAACCTTGCACTCTGCACGTAGCATCCTCCTGAGCACTGCACTCTGTACGTAGCATCCTCCTGAGCCCTGCACCCTGCACGTAGCATCCTCCTGAGCCCTGCACCCTGCACGTAGCATCCTCCTGAGCCCTGCACCCTGCACGTAGCATCCTCCTGAGCCCTGCACCCTGCACGTAGCATCCCCCTGAAGCCTGCACGTAGCATCCCCCTGAAGCCTGCATGTAGCATCCTCCTGAGCCCTGCACATAGCATCCTCCTGAGCCCTGCACCCTGCATGTAGCATCCCCCTGAAGCCTGCACGTAGCATCCTCCTGAGCCCTGCACCCTGCATGTAGCATCCTCCTGAGCCCTGCACCCTGCACGTAGCATCCTCCTGAGCCCTGCACCCTGCATGTAGCCTCCTGCTGAGCCCTGCACGTAGCATCCTCCTGAGCCCTGCACCCTGCACGCAGCATCCTCCTGAGCCCTGCACCCTGCACGTAGCATCCTCCTGAGCCCTGCACCCTGCACGTAGCATCCTCCTGAGCCCTGCACCCTGCACATAGCATCCCTATGAAGCCTGCACGTAGCATCCTCCAGAACCCTGCACATAGCATCCTCCTACACGTAGCATCCTCCTGCACCCAGCACGTACCACCAGCATACAGGGGGCACACTGACCACCAGCATACAGGGGGCACACTGACCACCAATATGCAGGGCCAGTGGTTACCAGTATACAGAGGACATAACAAAGTAAAACCACTGCCATGCAACAAAAAAAATCCTCAAAAACAATAAGAGAATCTTGTTAGCTGGTTCCCTCATCTAACGCGAATCAATAAAAAGCAAAAAATGCAGCGCTGACCTACAAGTCATCTATAAAATTGTACAAATGGACTTAGAAGGGCAAAGGTAACACCTATAAATGAAGATCCAATGCAAATCAACCAATGTATTGCAATATGAATATAGTAATGATGGTCTCAACCCCTCTGCCAAAATATTTTGAGAAATTGCAGAGCTGCAATGTGCAAATCGTGGTGAAACCCCCTTTATATTAACATAATAAAATGTACAATTGATGTACATATTTTACATTTTATTACTATGATTATATAGGGGTTTTCACTATGATTTGCACATTGCAGCTCTGAAATATTTCTTACCTTTTGCAGAGATGGTGACACCATTACTACTATGTTCTAATACAGGGCTTGATTTGCATCTCTGTTATTATTGTATGTAGGGGGTTTCAACATTATTTGCACATTGAAGCTCTGCAATTTCTCAAAATATTTTTGCAGAGGGGTTGACACCATCACTACTATATTGCAATACATTGGTTGTTTTGCACTGGATATTATTTTATAGGTTTTACCATTGCACTTATAAGTCCATTTGTAGAATTGTATAAAGAAAGAGTAGAGCTGTGCTGCATTTTTTGGCTTTTTATTGGTATACAGAGGCCAGGATATACTGATTACCATTGTATGCCATGAAGAAACCTCCACTTTCTGACCACGGCAACTTGCTGGCCACACCCACTTTTGGTCACGCCCACAGGTAGCGCACCACACTAGCACCCTCACTTTTACCTCAAGCACCGCCACAGCACCCCCAAAAAAATTGTCTGGCGTCGCCCCTGCCTGGGTTGGATTTGAATTTAGCTGCCCCATCTCTCCCCTCCCAAAAAATTCCAAGAAGTATCTTTTTTTATCTCTTGGAGGAAGTGTGAGAAATAACATATATATCATTTTTACAATCATTCCATACTCACATACCACGTACACTGCATATATCATTTAGGAAAATATGCTTATAAAATATTTTACCATTTGCCAATAAAAAAAAATGTAAAAAATGTCCCCGGCTTTCATTTTAAAAATCTGGTCACCTTATCCTTACAGGATGTCTCCAATTTACAAGCCGACCTCCATGCTCTGTCTAATTGGGCAACTAAGTGGCAGATGAGGTTTAATGTTGATAAATGTAAAGTTATGCACTTGGGGGCTAAGAATATGCAAGCATCATACATACTAGGGGGAGTACAACTGGGGGGATCCATAGTGGAGAAGGATCTGGGGGTTTTGGTTGATCATAAGCTTAAAAGGTTTGTTAAACCATTTATATAAATCTACGCCAGCCCCTCTATTAGAGGCTGGCATAGCACACTATGTAAGTAGTTTTCAAAAACAAGCGTTTTAAACACTAACATTGAATTGTCTTCAGGCCAGTCACATGACTCGCGGCCGCTTTACAACTTCAATAGATGTCTTCTGTGGGATGGAGCTGTGATCTCCCTCTGGCGTCAGCTGGGGAGATCACGTGGCCGCTCGTCTCCTCTGCAGAAGCTCTGTCTCGTAGCTGTAAAGCGGACACGGGTCACGTGACAGGCCTGAAGACAGCTCAAATTCGGTATTTAGAACACTGGTTTTTGAAAACTACTTACATAGCGTGCTATGCCAACCTCTAATGGAGGGGCTGGCAGTGACAATTGTACATTTTTTTCAAGAATAGCGGGGGGGGGGGGGGCGTAGACAGACATAGAGAGGGAGATGACAGGAAGGGAGGAGGGGGTGAGGGGGGAGAGAGGAGAGCAGAGGGGACAGCTGCGTATGATGCAGGGACATACTCTGACCACAGTGGTCAGGGCTGAGCAGCCCTGATTTTCGTGGTCAGTATAGAGATTGGATACAGGAAGTGGTGGGTTCAGGGAGGTTTTTTTTCGTTTAGATGGGGGGGGATTACACAGCACAAGCACTGTGCTGTGTTATCTGCTTCAAGGGACCAGGATCTGTATTTTATATTTTTTTTTGTTGGGGTTAACAAACTCTTTAATAATAGCATGCAATGCCAAGCTGTGGTTTCCAAAGCGAGTAAAGTCTTTTCTTGTATAAGAGAGGTATGGACTCCAGAGAGAGAGATATCATTTTGCCCCCCTATACAAATCATTAGTAAGACCTCATCTGGAATATGCAGTTCAGTTTTGGGCTCCAGTTCTCAAAAAGGATATCGGGGAACTGGAGAAAGTGCAGAGAAGGGCAACCAAACTGATAAGAAGCATGGAGGAGCTCAGCTATGAGGAAAGATTAGAGGAGCTGAATTTATTCTCTCTTGAGAAGAGGAGATTAGGGGGGATATGATCACCATGTATAAATATATAAGAAGTCCATATAGTGAACTTGGTGTTGAGTTATTCACTTTATGGTCATCACAGAGGACAAGGGGGCACTCTTTACGCCTAGAGGAAAAAAGATTTCATCTCCAAATACGGAAAGGTTTCTTCACAGTAAGAGCTGTGAATATGTGGAATAGACTCCCTCCAGGTGGTTCTGGTCAGCTCAGTAGATTGCTTTAAAAAAAGACCTGGATTCTTTCCTAAATGTACATAATATAACTGGGTACTAACATTTATAGGTAAAGTTGATCCAGGGAAAATCCGATTGCCTCTCGGCGGATCAGGAAGGAATTTTTACCCCTGCTGTAGCAAATTGGATCATGCTTTGCTGGGGTTTTTTCGCCTTCCTCTGCATCAACTGCGGGTATAGGATTGTGTATATGGGATTGTATGATATTTTTTTTTATTTGTTTATTTTTATGGTTGAACTAGAAGGACTTGTGTCTTTTTTCAACCTGACTAACTATGTAAACTAAGAAAAATGTTATTGTTTTTTTTCAAAATTTTCGTTTGCCAAAAAAACAAAAAACAAGTGGTGATTAACCACTTCACATCTCTGCTATTGTCAAATGACGTCCGCAGGAGGGATCTCCCATCCTGGGCAGGCGTTATATGACGTCCTTGGCTTCCCGGCCGTCGAGGGGGCGCGCGACCGCCATGTCACTCAGGAGCTGGTGCGCGTTTGCCGCAATAGCGGTAACATGGCTATTGCGTGTAAACACACAGATCCACATCCTGTCAGGGGAGAGGAGACTGATTGTGTGTTCCCAGTACAGAGGAACACCGATCGGTCTCCTCCCCTTGTGAGTCCCCTCCCCCTACAGTTAGATTTACTCCCTAGGTAACACATTTAGCCCCTTGATCGCCCCCTAGTGTTAACCCCTTCCCTGCCAGTGACATTTATACAGTAATCAGTGCATTTTTATAGCACTGATCGCTGTATAAATGTGAATCGTTCCAAAATAGTGTCAAAAGTGTCCGATGTGTCCGCCGCAATGTCACAGTCATGATAAAAATCACAGATTGCCGCCATTACTAGTAAAAAAAATAATAATAATAAAAATGCCATAAATCTATCACCTATTTTGTAGAAGCTATAACTTTTTCGCAAACCAATCAATATACGCTTATTGCGATTTTTTTTTTACCAAAAATATGTAGAAGAATACGTATCGGCCTAAACTGAGGAAAAAATTATTTTTTTTAATAAATTGGGATATTTATTATAGCAAAAAGTAAAAAATATTGTGTTTTTTTTTTCAAACTTGTCACTTTTCTTTTGTTTATAGCGCAAGAAATAAAAAGTGCAGAGGTGATCAAATACAACCAAAATAAAGCTCTATTTGTGGGGGAAAAAAATGACAAACATTTCATTTGGGTACAGTGTTACATGACCGCTCAATTGTCATTCAAAATGCGACAGCGCTGAAAACTGAAAATTGGCCTGGGCAGGAAGGGGGTGAAAATGCCCTGTATTGAAGTGGTTAAATACCACAAAAAGAAAACTCTATCTCTTCAAAAAAATGATAAAAATGTCATTTTGGTACAGTGTTGCATGACAGCGCAATTGTCATTCGACAGCGATGAAAGCTGAAATTGGCCTGGGCAGGAAGGGGGTAAAAGTGCCCGGTATTGAAGTGCTTAAACTTCAGCTTTAGGGCCGCTTCACAACAAAACATCAGTTCACGCACCGCAGCTGAACGCCCTGCCCTTACGAACTGCATGCAACTACTAATGTATGGTTGGTGGCTCCCCAAGCACAGCTCGATTTGCCGGCACCCAATTGGATAGTACTGCATTAGACTGCAAGGGAATGCGCGGGATCGCACGGGTGTGAAACGCCTCTTGAATCTCACAAACATCTGTCTTTTTAAATGTAATTAGACAGATGAATACCTTGTAAAGAAGACATGTATCCTTGGAAGAACTATGACACAGTATTTTCTCTGAACAAAAAAAAAACCAAACTTCTCACCACTAGATGGCGCCGTGCACAATCTCTCCCCCCCCCCCCCCCAAAACACAAAACAACATGGATTAGCATTACAATAGGCGCAGAAGAAATGGATTCTGATTTGCAACCAGCGAGAACATGAAGCAGCCTAGACTGAACAGGCAATTATGTATGATGTGGGCTGACATGTTGCAGACCCCTGTGATTGCTTATTTTTGAATAACAAAAAAGTGAGAACATGGGCAGAGCCACCAAGGCATTTAGCATTTCAAATGTGTATATTTATTATCCGTCCAGTCGTTTTCAGCGTTGACATTTTTTTTTTTTTTTTTTTTATCCCTTGAGCGTGAAATGAAAGCTAAGCCATGCCGAAGTCCTGGAATTCTGTTTTATTGGCAAGAATTGCCGGGCCGCCAGACAGGACAAGCGAGATATACATTGGGGTTTATTTACTAAAGGCAAGTCCACTTTGCACTACAAATCCACTTGGAGGTGCAGTCGCTGTAGATCTGAGGGGGACATGCAAGGAAAGTAAAAAACAGCATTTTAGCTTGCACATGATTGGATGATAAAATCAGCAGAACTTCCCCTCATTTCAGATCTTTCCCTCAGATCTAAAGTGACTGCACTTCCAAGCGCACTTGTAATGCAAAGTTATTACCAAAAGTATTGGGACGCCTGCCTTTACACGCACATGAACTTTAATGGCATCCCAGTCTTAGTCCGTAGGGTTCAATATTGAGTTGGCCCACCCTTTGCAGCTATAACAGCTTCAACTCCTCTGGGAAGGCCGTCCACAAGGTTCAGGAGTGTGTCTATGGAAATGTTCTTCCGTTCTTCCGTGTTCTATAGGGTTAAGATCAGGAGGGGGGGGGAGCGAGTGGGGGGCCAGGTTTGTTTGCTGCCCCCTTCCAAAATTTTCAAAATTTTGACCACCATTCGCCATTACTGTGCAGGCCAGTCAAGTTCCTCCACCCCAATCTCGCTCATCCATGTTTTTATGGACCTTGCTTTGTGCACTGGTGAGCAGTCATGTTTGAACAGGAAGAGGCCGTCCTCAAACTGTTCCCACAGAGTTGGGAGCATGAAATTGTCCAAAATGTCTTGGTATGCTGACGCCTTAAGAGTTCCCTTCACTGGAACTAAGGGGGCCAAGCCCAACCTCCTGGAAAAACAACCCCACACCATAATCCCCCCTCCACCAAATGATTTGGAGTAAATAATGATTTTTTCTTTATTTAAACGCAATGGCAAAGACAGGTGGACACCCCAGGAGATGTCTGTTTAAGACGAAACGCGTCTGGCCATTGTCCTGTTTATGCCATTGCGTCCTGTCTTGATGTCTATAAGGAATGATATTTGATATGCGCTTTTATATCTGCTGAAATGTGATTGTTCTGCCATTTTTTTTTAAATAAAACCCTTCACCTCACGGTTTTACACTATGTCGAGCTCTCTATTTTTCCTCTCTGGATACTTGTGTTAATTGAGTGATGCTAATGGTCCTGTACAGCTGCTTTTATGCTGCAACACTGACGGTGGAATTTGACTTTTCCCCCAGGAGGTCTAAGGAGTGTACAGTGGAGTGTGGTGTGACCATCCCTAACTAGGCGTTTATACACCACAGCCTGTTTAGACCCATTAGGTGTACGCCAATTGGATCCACATGTCCCGGTAAGCCCCCTTATGTCCTAGTGGTGGTGGATCCTTCTACAGTGGTGATCCCCTAAGTGTCTTTGGGACTCATTTATGCTCGGTTTACACTGCAGCAATCCGGGAACCCTGCGAATCCACTGCGGGTTCCCCGCATCGCATGTCTCCCGGCGGCAGTTCACACTGCCCTATGAGAACTGCTGGGAGTGTCAATTGAAAGTTGATGACACCCCCAAATAAGTTTGCAGGGTGAACTGCAAATTCGGACAGGAATCGGATCGCATTGGAACACCCATGCGGTCCAATTCTGCTGCAGATCAAAAAAAGAGACCTGTGCGAGTTTGGTCCGAATGCAATGCGAATTCAGCCATACTATCTGTATGGCTGAAATCGCCCCCGCCATAGGAATCCATGCGTCCGGCATCCTGAAAGGGGCCCGGCGCATGGATAGGGAGGGCGGCGCCTGTGTGCCCACAATGCACTGGCCGCCACTGGTGTGATCAGAGAACAGGGAGCCAGAAAAGCTAGCAGAGCAGGCATGCGATGCGGTGAGTTTGTGAAGGAGGAGAGTTAGGCCGTATTTGTAGAGTGTCAGCCAATAGAAAGGGGAGGGGAGACTGAATGCCACCTACTGCTAGTGTAGCACCCCCTGACACCCCAAGGGCAGGATAGCGCCTCCAGAGGTCAGGGGCGGGTTAGCATCCATGGCTAAAATGGGGGACCGAGAATGGATATTGGGCACTAGTCACTTTTGTCTCTTTAACCCCTTCATGCCAATGTAATGCAAATATGTGGCCTTCAGCTTGAAGGGGTTGTACCGGGATGATAGGCAGCTGCAAGCATGACCCCAGTACCATTTTTTAGAGCCTTCCGCGGCTCGCCTATTCCACCAGAGGCCTGAGCAACCAGCCGGCACGTCTGCCAGCTGGCCTGGATGAAGCGTGTGTACACAAGTCCGTGGGACAAAAGTCCAAAGTACAAATACGCATGCTCGGAAGCAAGGACGAGCCAGAAGCGGTCGGTCTTGTAAACTAGCGCTCGTAATGGAGAATTAACATTCATGACGTTGCAGATTATGAAATCTCCAAATGCAGCGCACAATTCTCTTCTTCTTTAATGAGATAATAATGAAGCTGCTTTGCTGTTGATACTGATGGAGTTATTGCAAACTAATTTTCAAAGGCTTTTTTTTTTCTAGTGATATCAAGAATAATATTATTATGCTTGTTTTTTTTTTATTTGGTCAAGTTACCACAACACCATTATCCCGTAGTTTTTAAGATCAAGGATACAACTATGTTGGTGTCCCTTGTTAATTTTACATTGCATTTTATAAAATATAACTGCCAACTCCCAAAATGTCATTTGAAGTAAAACACATAGCCAAGTATTATTCTACACAATTGTTTTTATTGTGCATTAAAAAAAGGAAACAAATAAAATTAGACATGTTATCTGCCAATAGAACTTAAAGGGGTTGTAAAGGTAATTTTTTTTTTTTTTTTAAATAACAAACATGTCATACTTACCTTCACTGTGCAGCTCGTTCTGCACAGAGTGGCCCCGAACCTGCTCTTCTGGGGTCCCTCGGCGGCTGTTTCAGCTCCTCCCTGCAAGAACTAACCACCTTAATGCGAGCTCCCTCGCATGGTAGTTAGTTATTGCGGGCGTGTTTACGTGATACAGCCGGCGGCTATAGCCGCTCACTGTATCACTCGGCCCCGCCCCCCGGCGCGTCGCGTCATTGGATGTGATTGACAGCAGCGCGAGCCAATGGCTGCACTGCTTTCAATCCATCCATTGTAGCCAATCAGCGACCAGGCTGAGCTGCAATAGAGATGACGGGAGCGAGCGGCTGAGTTTCGAGGTGTCAGGTAAGTAAAACGGGGGGCTGGGGGCGGCGGTATTGTCAAAAGTTTTTTCACCTTAATGCATATAATGCATTAAGGTAAAAAAATTTTTACCTTTACAACCCCTTTAACCAAAAAGTACATTCTATGCATCCAAAAATATAGAAAATATACCAAATCAAATCATTATTATTCAACCAAAAAAAATGATGTCAAGGCAATAACTCCAAGACCAATAATAAATAACACGTTATCTCCTCCGATTCCGCAACATGGCTGGTTGACGAACGGCCGTTCAGAAATGAACTGAAAAGCGCAAAATGAAAAGCGTGAATCAACACTCACCAAACTTCTACCAACACGAAATTAGCAGAAGGAGCCCAAAGGGTGGCGCTAAAGAGCTGAAAAACCAAGTCGTACGTCCAGTACGTCACTACATTCGTAATTGTTGGCCAACATTTGTGTGACCGTGTGTATGCAAGATAAGTTTAAACCAACAACCTTCGAACAAAATTCCACGGTTTTGTTGTCGGAAAGTCCGATCGTGTGCACGAGGCATTAGGGTACTTAGAACATCCAATGCTAAGAGACCGGGGTGGACAGTTAGACAACAATAACTAACAAGTCCAATTCACCTTATATCTCTGTACAGATGTGTTTGCTTAATAACATATCGAAGTTAAAGTTTGGATCTTTTTTGCATTATTTGACAGCTATGTTATGAACCGGAGTTCCCCTTTAAGCTCACTCTAAGGAAAAGCAGTTCGGTGTCTCCCCTAGGAGATCACATGACATTCCGTAGACGTTGAGTGTTCTTCGAGACGGACGTTCCGCTTGGCTGATTTCTCTCCTGCATTGATTTTCCTGCTATCGGGATGAAATCTGCGGTGGGGTTTTCTGCCTGGACCAGGAGCGCTATTTTTAGGCGCGCAGTTTGGGAGGCTGTAGAAGACGATGTACAGCGGCTCTGCTAGGAAAACAAAGTGGTAATTAAATCTTGCGGTTGTGGCTGTCTACAGGAAGCCACAGGGACAGCTGCACTTTCAGGATGACATTCGGTGACTCCGTCTTTTCCCCGCAAATCACTGCCACAGCCATAAGCCGCGGGGGGGGGGGCCTGGTGCTGAATGTAGAGCTGAACTCCAGGCAGATATAAAAGACACATATTAATTCAGATCTGTATTCATTATTACACCATTAAATGTATTTTTTAGTGTAAGTACCTGATTGTGAACTAGTATCAGCCTCTTGTACAGCAGGGCTGGTGTTAAAGCAAGAAGAGTTCAATCAGTTCATGTGCTGACAAGGAACATGCTGATGGGAGGAGAGAGCAGAGTGGCGGAGAGATGAGCTCATCACTGTGCCACTTCTCCTTTCACTGTCCAGTCACTTGCTGGACAACCTGGGGCTCAGAGCAGACTGAGGACATCTAGTGGCAGAAAAATGTACTTCAAGTAGTGGTGCACCGAAATGCAAATTCTGAACAGAAACCAAAAATTCAGGGTGCACTTGGAAACCGAAAATGGACAGTTTTTAACCACTTGCCAACCGCAATACGTATACAGTGCCTTTAAAAAGTATTCACACCCCTTGAAATTTTTCACATTTTGTCATGTTACAACCAAAAACGTAAATGTAGTTTATTGGGAATTTATGTGATAGACCAACACAAAGTGACACATAATTGTGAAGTGGAAGGAAAATGATAAATGGTTTTCAATTTTATTTTACAAATAAATATGTGAAAAATGCGGCGTGCATTTTTATTCAGCCCCCTTTATTCTGATTACCGCCTACAGTACACACCAATACACACACTGATTGCCCCCAGTAATAAAGAGGACTTGTCACCAGCCCAGAGTACCCGAGTACCTATCTGCAGACCATCAGAGTACCCAAGTACCTGTCACCAGCCCATCTGAGTACTCGAGTACCTGTCACCAGCCCATCTGAGTACCTGTCACCAGCCCATCTGAGTACCTGAGTACCTTTCCTCAGCCCAAAGTACCTGAGTACCTATCTGCAGACCATCAGAGTACCCAAGTACCTGTCAAAAGCCCATCTGAGTACCCGAGTACCTGTCACCAGCCCATCTGAGTACCTGTCACCAGCCCATCTGAGTACCAGAGTACCTTTCCTCAGCCCAAAGTACCTGAGTACCTATCTGCAGACCATCAGAGTACCCGAGTACCTGTCACCAGCCCATCTGAGTACCCGAGTACCTGTCACCAGCCCATCTGAGTACCTGTCACCAGCCCATCTGAGTACCTGAGTACCTTTCCTCAGCCCAAAGTACCTGAGTACCTATCTGCAGACCATCAGAGTACCCGAGTACCTGTCACCAGTCCATCTGAGTACCTGTCACCAGCCCATCTGAGTACCTGAGTACCTTTCCTCAGCCCAAAGTACCTGAGTACCTATCTGCAGACCATCAGAGTACCCGAGTACCTGTCACCAGCCCATCTGAGTACCTGAGTACCTGTCACCAGCCCATCTGAGTACCCGAGTACCTTTCCTCAGCAAAAAGTACCTGAGTACCTATCTGCAGACCATCAGAGTACACGAGTACCTGTCACCAGCCCATCAGAGTACCTGTCCCCAGCCCAGAGTACCTGAGTACCTATCTTCAGACCATCAGAGTACCCGAGTACCTATCTGCAGACCATCAGAGTACCCGAGTATCTGTCCCCAGCCCATCTGAGTACCTGTCCCCAGCCCAGAGTACCTGAGTACCTATCTTCAGACCATCAGAGTACCCGAGTACCTATCTGCAGACCATCAGAGTACCCGAGTACCTGTCACCAGCCCATCAGACTACCCGAGTACCTGTCTCCAGCCCAGAGGTCCCGAGTACCTATCTGCAGACCATCAGTGTACCCGGGTACCTGTCACCAGCCCATCAGACTACTCGAGTACCTGTCTCCAGCCCAGAGCACCCGAGTACCTATCTGCAGCCCATTAGAGTACCCGAGTACCTGTCTCCAGCCCATCAGAGTGCATAAGTACCTATCTGCAGCCCATGTCTCATAGATTATACGTTTGGGGGGGGGGGTTCTTTCTAAAATTGGGTCATTTTGTGGGTAATTCCATTGTCCTGGTGCTCAAGGACCTTCAAAAGTGTAATAGGTAGGAATAAAATTAGATGTGTAATTCATGTTCCTAGAATGCCTGATGGTGCTCCTTGCATGTTGGGCCTCTCTATGTGGCCAGGCTGTGAAAAAGACTCACGCATGTAGTATCGCCATACTCAGAAAGAGTAGCAGAATGTGTTTTGAGGTGTACTCGAAAGTATGCATTTGCTGTGTGTGTGTGAGAAATAACTTGTTATTATCACAATTTTGTGTATATAAAAATAAAAATAATAATAATAATAATTTCTTCATTTTCCCAAGATTTGTGGGAAAAAATTGCAACTTCAAAAAACTCACCATGCCTCTTACTAAATACCTTGGACTGTCTACTTTTCAAAAAGGGGTGATTTGGGGGGTATTTGTACTGTCCTGACATTTCAGGGGCTCAAGAAATTAGATAGGCCGTCAGTGCTTCAGGTGTGATCAATTTTCAATGATTTGCACCATAGCTTTTAGACTCTATAACTTTTACACAGATTAAATAATATCCACTAATTTGGGTTATTTTTACCAAAGATATGTAGCAGTATACATTTTGGCCCAAATTTATGAACAAAAATTACTTATTTGCATAATGCTTTAATAGAAACTAAAAAAAAGTGGGGGTTTTTTTCAAGATTTTTGCTCTTTTTTCACTTATATCGCAAAAAATAAAAATCCCAGTGGTGATTAAATACCACCAAAAGAAAGCTCTATTTGTATGAAAAAAATTATAAAAATGTTGTTTGGATAGAGTGTAGCACAACTGAGTAATTGTCATTCAAAATGTGAGAGCACCAAAAGCTGAAAATTGGTCTGGGCAGGAGGGGGTATAAGTGCCCAGTGTTGGAGTGGTTAAAGCAAAAGATCAAAAAAAAAAATCCTTATTTTTTAATCTTTTCTTTTAAAGGTAAAGAAGAGATTTGGGTTTTTTTTGAGGAGGACAGAGGGGGACGCCGCCAGAGGAGTACAGAGGGGGACGCCGCCAGAGGAGTACAGAGGGGGACGCCGCCGGAGGAGGACAGAGGGGGACGCCGCAGGAAGAGGACAGAGGGGGACGCCGCAGGAGGAGGACAGAGGGGGACGCCGCAGGAAGAGGACAGAGGGGGACGCCGCAGGAGGAGGACAGAGGGGGACGCCGCAGGGGGAGGACAGAGGGGGACGCCGCGAGAGGAAGACAGAGGGGGACGCCGCGGGAGGAGGACAGAGGGAAGCCGTGGGAGGAGGAAGCCGTGGAAGGAGGACAGAGGGACGCCACAGGAAAAGGACAGAGGGATACTGTGGGAAGAGGACAGAGGGACGCCGTGGGAGGAGGACAGAGGGGGGTGTCATGGGAGGAGGACAGAGGGGGGTGTCATGGGAGGAGGATAGAGGGGGGTGTCATGGGAGGAGGACAGAGGGACGACGCTGAAGGAGGACAGAGGGAAGCCGCGGGAGATGGACAGAGGGGGACGCCATGGGAGGAGGACAATGGGAAGCCGCGGGAGGAAGACAGAGGGGGACGCCATGGGAGGAGGACAATGGGAAGCCGCGGGAGGAGGACAGAGGGAAGCCGCGGGAGGAGGACAGAGGGAAGCCGCGGGAGGAGGACAGAAGGAAGCCGCGGGAGGAGGACAGAGGGAAGCCGCGGGAGGAGGACAGAGGGAAGCCGCGGGAGGAGGACAGAGGGAAGCCGCAGGAGGAGGACAGAGGGGGATGCCACGGGAGGAGGACAGAGGGATGACGCTCGAGGAGGACAGAGGTAAGCCGTGGGAAGAGTACAGAGGGGGGCGCCACAGGAGGAGGACAGAGGGACGATGCTGAAGGAGGGCAGAGGGAAGCCGCGGGAGGAGGACAGAGAGAAGCCACAGGAGAAGGACAGAGGGATGACGCTGGAGGAGGACAGAGGGAAGCCGTGGAAGGAGGACAGAGCACTATTCCTCCCAATGAGACCAACAATGGGGCCCAATGACACCAATGATGGGGCACAATTTCTCCCAATGATACGAACAATTTGACCCAATGACACCAATGATGGGGCACAAATTCTTCCAATGACACCAACAATGGGGGCCAATGACACCCAAAGATGGGGTATTATTCCTCCCAATGAGACCAACAATGGGGCCAATGACACTAATGATGGGACACAATTCTTCCCAGTGACGCCAACAATGGGGCACAATTCCCCCCACTGACACCAATAATAAGGCACAATTACTTCCACTGAAACAATTGATGGGGCATTATTTTTTTCCCCACTAATGTTGGGACCTTTTCTACCCACAATTGTCACAGTCTGCACCCCCCCAAAGTCTGAAGGACAGTAAACTGGCCCTTTGTTAAAAAGTTTGAAGACCCCAATCTAATAAAAAAAACTTGTAATTTTATGGATTTTGTGTCCTTGGGTGCCTAAAAAAATCCCATCTTCTTACCTCCGTAATAAGGGATGTGGCACCCAAGTTACTATTAGTAGCCTTGATCTATTGTATATTACAACTTGTAGATTACACAGGCTTCACTTCTTCACTCCCAGCAGTGAACGGAGGGAGCGGGGGAGGCTTTACTTGAACTGAACTGCGTGGGAGAAGAACAGGTTCACTTTAAGGGACAGTCCTGGAGAACAAGTGGAACCAGTCTGAGAACTGATAATACTGCCAAGGAGACATTTCAGAAGGTTCATTCCTCGCTCCTGACCAACATACTTATATAAAGGTCCTCGGGAAGTGGTGGTTATATCAGGATCAGTCATGATTCTGGTACCATTCTTTTCAGCAGTCGATTCTGCACAAGGTTAACTCCTTCCCTCCTGCCATACTCATATATGTGGCCCTTTCGGCGGGTGGGCCCTATCGCTGAGAGGCCACATACACTCACCAGCCACTTTATTAGGTACACCTTTTCAATTGCTTGGTAACACAAATAGCTAATCAGCCAATCACATGGCAGCGACTCGATGCATTTAGGCATCTAGATGTGGTGAAGACGACTTGCTGAAATTCAAACCGAGCATCAGAATGGGGAAGAAAGGGGATTTAAGTGACTTTGAACGTGTCATGGTTGTTGGCACCAGACGGGCTGCTCTGAGTATTTAAAAAACTGCTGATCTGCTGGGATTTTCACACACAACCATCTCTCGGGTTTACAGAGAATGATCCGAAAAAGAGAAAATATCCAGTAAGCGGCAATTGTGTGGAGGGAAATGCCTTGTTGATGTCAGAGGTCAGAGTAGAATGGTTGCAGATGATAGAAAGGCAACAGTAACTCAAATAACCACTCGTTACAACCAAGGTATGCAGAATACCATCTCTGAACACACAACACATCGAATGTTAAAGCAGCAGAAGACCACACCGGGTGCCACTCCTGTCAGCTAAGAACAGGAAACTGAGGCTACAATTCCCACAGGATCACCAAAATTGGACAATAGAAGATTGGAAAAAGGTTGCCTGGTCTGATGAGTCTCGACTTCAGCTGCGACATTCAGATGGTAGGGCCAGAATTTGGTGTAAACAACATGAAAGCATGAATCCATCCTGCCTTGTATCAATGGTTCAGGCTGGTGATGTAATGGTGTGGGAGATATTTTCTTGGCACACTTTGGGCCCCTTAATACCAATTGAGCATCGTTTAAAAGCTCCAATCATCTCACCACTGGTTTCTTGAACATGACAATGAGGTCCCTGTACTCCAATGGCCTCCACAGTCACCAGATCTCATCCAATAGAGCACCTTTGGGAAGTTGGTGGAAGGGGAGATTGGCATCATGGATGTGCAGTGGACAAATCTGTAGCAACTGCATGATGCTATCATGTCACTATGGACCAAAATCTCTGAGGAACGTTTTCAACGCCTTGTTGGATCTATTCCATGAAGAATGAAGGCAAAAGAGGGTCCAACCCGGTACTAGCAAGGTGTACCTAATAAAGATAAACAGAGCTGTGCCGAAAGCGTGTACCTTGTGCGCTCCCTGCGCAGTTACCAGCAGCTAATGGAAGGCTCCCGATCTCTACTTGCTATCGGGAGCTTTCCGATCATGTGACCGCTGTGACAGCCGATCTCGGTGGTCACATGATCAGAAACCCCGCTCCTGGCATCTGAAACCTCTTAAAGGGCCGGGAGGGACCAGCGCCAAAAGGTTAAAGTGATCTGAGCGGCTATACAGCCACCCGATCACTTTTACAGGTGTTGAGAGGAGGTCCTCCAGCCACCACCCGCTATCTTTCCTGGGCTCTCTTATCCACCGGGAGCTCAGGACCAACGCGACCGGTCACATCAGATGTACTGCAAAGAGTGGAAGGGATGGAAGTTCTTTGTGATGTCAGAAACTGGGAGCAATGAGAATTTTGTCACTTTAAAATGCTGACTTGTAAAGCGGCCCATCAAACCGATCTGCTGCTTTGGAGGCCAGAGGAGAGATCTCACCATTAGACATGTACAACTCGTTTTTTAACGAATTTCGGCAAATTCATTAATTCGTAAATACCCTTTTAACAAATTTTTCTTGAATAATCTTAACTTTGAATATTCGAAAAATTCGTAAATTCAGAAATGTGAAAACCCGAAAATTTGAAAATCTGAAATAATAACTAACTAATAATAACTTAACTTTTACTAACTATTAAATTATAGGTAATACAATTTCCTTTCAAATTTAGCTGTTAGTGAACGTAACGAATACGAATTTATTCGCAGTTATGAATTATCCAAAATAACAAATGTGGTATCTAAACAAATGGAGCGTAACGAATTAATAATAATAAATAACAATAATAAAAATATTTTATTATTATTATTTATTATTAATTTGTTCCGTTCCATTCGTTTAAATGCGGCATACGTTATTTTAGATAATTCGTAACTTCGGATAAATTTGTATTCGTTACATTCACTAACAGCTAAATTTAAAAAGGAAATTCCAATACCTATCATTTAATAGTTAGTTATTATTAGTTAGTTATTCTTTCGGATTTTTGAATTTTCGAATTTCTGAATTTTCGACTTTACAAATTATGATCATAACGAATGACTTGTTACGTTCACTAACAGCCAAATTTAAAAGGAAATTCCAATACCTATCATTTAATAGTTAGTTATTATTACAGGCACACCGTAGTTAGTTCTTCTTTCGAATTTTCGAATTTTCAAATTTTCAAATTTAGGAATTTTCAAATTTACGAATTGTGATCATAACCAATGACCCGAAAAAAGGAAAAAACAAAAACAAAAAAAGAATGATATGAAAACAAACTAATTTTTGCGGCAGTGCACGTGTCTACTCTCCATAAAGGGGATCTGTCACAGCCCACGTTATCACAAGGGAAGTTGTTCATCCCTTGTGATAGCAATAAAGTAAAAAAAAAAAAAATTAAAAAAATAAATTTATAAATAAAAAAGTAAAAAAAAAAAAAGTTTAATGCTCCCCCATCCCCCTGTGCTCACACACAAATGTGATTGCGTACATAGGTCCCGCACTGTCGCACACATATGTAAACGGAGATCGCGCCACACATGTGACGTATCGTCGCGTACATCAGAGCGAGAACAACATTTCTAGCACCAGACGCAGTTTTGAAGCGTGACACGTTTTGGTATCTATTTACTCGGCGTACTCTTTTATATTTTTCTAATAAATTGGGTATTATATAATTAATAAATTCATTCAAATGTATTTTTCCTAAAAAAATTTGCGTTCGATGAACCGCTGCGCGAATATGACATTAAGAACTTGCAACACTTACATTTTATTCTCTGGGGACTTTGCTGTCAGAAAATATTTATTGTTTAGGGGTTCTCAATATTTTTTTTTTTTTTACCAAAAATATGTAAATTTTTACATGTATGTGGGAAATGCCAGAATTGGCCCAGCTTTGGTTAAATCAAAAGTCTAAAAAAAAAAAAATTGCTGGGAGGTAATAACCAAAAATATCTTCCTCTTTCTCCTTGCGATTCTTTATTTGTACGGAGCTTTGTGCGGTGCAGTGCGCACCTTTGGTTCGGATTGGGCCGGGTGTCGGGGGAGGGGCCGATGTAACTTCTGTGCGCATGCGCAGGACTTACATCATCAGTGGCCACCTAGTGGTGGAATTGGAGACACCAGGGGGTTCCAGATTACTGACAAAAATCCAGTAGGTTGGACCAGTATACTTCATCTATGACGCAGTGTAGACTTGGTGTTCTTTGCTTTCATCAAATTGAACCAACCTAAACCTTGATGGAGATGATGGGACTGTGATGTCATAAGGGGCGGGGTCACCGGATGACATCACCCGGTGACCCCGCCCCATGCCTATATAAGTTGTTGCGCACCGCGCACGTGGCATTACAGGAGGAGAGAACGTCGAGTCAACATCGGAAGAAGAGAAGAGGGAAGAAGACAACAGAGAGGACCGGGCAACCGCTAGCAAAAGTGCGGCAAAAGAGCAGAAGATAGCAGAGGAGCCCGGCAGAAGACACCGGAGAAGTTGGAAGAGAACTCCGAAGTCCGAAGAGACCCCCAGAGCTGCCTATTAAATTACTTTAAAAACCTGTGTAGTGTGTTTTTTTTATTGACACTTTTTTCCCCCAGGTGGATGAGTAGGGGTACGATGTACCCTATACTCATTCACATAGGGTGGGGGGCCGGGATCTGGGGGCCCCCTTATTAAAGGGGGCTCCCAGATTCAGATAAGCCCCCCGCCCGCAGACCCCGACAACCAACGGCCAGGGTTGTCGGGAAGAGGCCGTTGTCCTCATCAACATGGGGACAAGGTGCTTTGGGGTGGGGGGGTGCAGGGCCCCCCCTGCCCCAAAGCACCAACCCCCCCATGTTGAGGGCATGTGGCTTGGTATGGTCCAGGAGAGGGACCTCACTCGCCCCCCTTTCCTGACCTGCCGGGCTGCGTGCTCGAATAAGGGTCTGGTATGGATCTTTGGGAGGGACCCCCATGCCATTTTTTTTTGTGTGGGGGTTCCCCTTAAGATCCATACCAGACCTTACGGTCTGGTATCATCTTGGGGGGGAACCTCACGCAAATTTTTTTTTACATTTTCGCTGGGTTCCCCCCTCAAGATTCTCAGCACACAAGTCGCACCGCAAGTCGGATCCTCTTGATCCGATTTCTGGTGCGACCTCTATTCAAATCAATGGGCTCCCATAGGGAACCATTGATTTTGAATAGAGAAAGAGAAACGTGGCTGAAAGCCAGCGCGGAGTAACGTGCATTGAATTCAATGCAAAACACGGATAAAATCGCGTTTTAATGCCGTTTTTTTCCTGGCGTCTGTACTGGCTTTACAGCCCGTTTTTTAAAACGTCCATGGGCATGTAGCCTAAAAGTTACGAACTGCACAGAAAACAGGGGGGCGGGACTTCCTGCAGCTTTTCCTCCATCTTCTGGTGGGCACCGGGCATCAGTCAACCTAAAAGACAGGCGACATCTTGTGTCAAAGAAGAGGTACTGCAGGAACAGCTCCGGGTCGGAGGTGAGTATTGTAGAAGAGGCTGATTTTTGCTTTTTATTTCTTGTTAAGAAGTTGGGCTTTAAACAGATTTTTTTTTAACCTTGTTTTTAACGTGTTAACTGCAGTTTAACAATAAATAATCTGAACAGATCTTGTGCCAGAGAAGAGGTACTGCAGGGGTCAGCTCCAGATTTAAGGCGAGTATTGTAGGAGAAGCTGTTTTTTTTTTTTTTTAGGTTTTTTCCTCATTAAGAAAATATTTTGCACAAAGTTGGGCTTTAAACTGTTATTATTATTTTTTTTTTACTTGTTAACCGCAGCTTAGCAATGAATAATCTGTACATCTTGTCTCAGAGAAGAGGTACAGCAGGGAACATCTCCAGGCTGGAGGCGAGTATTGTAGGAGAAGCTGTTTGTTTGCTTTTTTTTTTTTCTCATTAAGAAAATGTTTTGGCACAAATTTAGGCTTAAAATTGACATTTTTTATTTATTTTTTTTTAACTTGTTGACCGCAGCTTAGCCGTGAATGATCTCTACAGATCTTGTGTCAGGGGACAGGGGACTGTAGGGGACAGCTTCAGATTGGAGGTTAGTATTTCAGCAGAAGCTGTTTGTTTGCTTTTTTTTTTTCTCATACTGAAAATATTTTGGCACGGAGTTGGGCTTTAAACCGATATATATATATTTTTTAAACATATTAACCGCAGCTTAGCAATAAATATTATGTACATCTTGTGTCAGAGAAGAGGTACTGCAGGGGTCAGCTCCAGGTTTGAGGCGAGTATTGTAGGAAAAGCTGTTTTTTTTTTGTTTTAGGTTTTTTCCTCATTAAAAAAATGTTTTGCACAGAGTTGGGCTTTAAACTTTTAATTTTTTTTTATTTTACTTGTTAACCGCAGCTTAGCAATGAATAATCTGTACATCTTGTGTCCGAGAAGAGGTACAGCAGGGAACATCTCTAGGCTGGAGGTGAGTATTGTAGGAGAAGCTGATTTTTTTATCTCATTAAGAAAATGTTTTGGCACAGATTTAGGCTTTAAATTGACATTTTTTTAATTTATTTTTTAACTTGTTGACCGCAGCTTAGCAAATGATCTGTACAGATCTTGTGTCAGAGAAGAGGTACTGCAGGGGACAGCTCCAGATTGGAGGCTAGTATTGCAGCAGAAGCTGTTTGTATGCTTTTTTTTTTCTCATACTGAAAATATTTTGGCACGGAGTTGGGCTTTAAACTGATATATATATATTTTTTTAAACTTGTTAACCGCAGCTTAGCAGTGAATGATCTGTACATTTACGTGACAAGCTGCAGCACGTTTTTAGCACCACACGAACCGTGTTTACTTTTTTCTCCTATCAGTTCCAAGTTTTGGCAATTGTGCAATGTTGTAGCAGCAGATGACAGCACACGGGTCCCATAACTGTCCACCCCGTAGCCTGACACCGGAGTCTCCATCCTGCCCCCTGCTGGATTCTGTCACTCATTGGGTGGACAGGTGCTGCCAAACAAGTGAGTGTCCTGACCTGCAATCCGCAGCGCCCATGCCCACTGCAGGCACAGGGCCAACTGGCTGAAATCGAACCTATCGGGAGCATCGGCGCGGCTCCGCTTGAGCTGCATTTCCATGGTGTGGATGACATGGACAGCCATGTGTTCAGACCATAAAGGTAAACCGAGTGTGGGTCTTTAGCACAGCTGCAGTCCTTCCTGGATAATGACGCACGATAAACAATCTTCAAATGTTTGCATGTCTTCATCACCAAAATCTGCACCCATTCCATTCAGGGGTGACAATGCTGCTCCTACACAAACACTAAGCCCACGTTCGCATCGGGGCAGTTTTGACTGCATTTCAAATCGCCGGCAACGGCACTGTCGGATTCCCAAAAAGTAGTTTCTGCACTACTTTTGGCGAATAGACATCTGTCTATGAACCCGCAAGGCGGTCGAACCTGGGCTAAGGCGGTGTTGGCCATCAGACTGAGGACACCTAGTGGCAGAAAAAAGTACTGCGTGGGAAATCTCTCGATTGAAGGTCATTTTTGCAGCAAAATGTATTTTTGTTATTTTTGCCTTTTAATGGGCTCTACATTTTTGCCTTGTTATTTTTGACTGGAGTTTTGATTTACAGTGTATGTAAACCCAAAATAAAAATAGGGTGTATAAACTTATATCAGGTTAGCTCCTGTGTGGGTATTCTTTTTTTTTAATTTTGGGTTTACATACACTTTAAACCAAAACTTGAGCCAAAAATAACAAGATAAAAATGAATAGCCTACTGTTTTCCCACGCAGTACTTTTTTCTGCCACTAGATGTCCTCAGTCTAATGGCTACCATCATCAGCTCACGTCATCCCGGACCAGCCCCCAACCTGTGGCTGGACAGTAAAAAGAGAAGCGGCACAGTGATAATCAGCAAGACTACAGCCTACCTGACAGAGCCCCCCACCCCCTTTTTTAAATTCTTTTAACAGCCTTGTTTTAAATCATTGATTTAATACTGCATTTGAACACTAGATGGAGCTAAGTATCATAAGAATTTATAATAATACTTAGCTCCATCTAGTGAGCAAGTGCAGTATTTTCTAGTTTAAATCAATGATTTACATTCAAACAGCACAGCCTTTGGTGAAATATCAAGGGTCTAAACAGACCGGGACTCCCCAGTGCCTTTCTCTGGACAGTGAATGAATGGGAAGCGCTCTGAGGCTCCCTGTTTATTCACAAACTGAAGCATAGTAAACACAATTTACTATGCTTCAGTGATGAATAGGCACCGTGAGCGATTGGTGCCAGTCGCTCACCGTGTTCATTCAGGAAAGAAAGGGACTCTGGTAAATAAAGTGCACATTTACCAGACACCCCCCCCCCCCTCTACATCCTGAAACATCCCCCTGTGTGCCCTCAGCAGGAGCTAAGGAGAGGAGGACTATGTGGTGGTCGTCCCGCATGGGCCCTGCATTGTACTTAATGATGTCAGAGGGCATGCGGCCGGT
Organism: Lithobates septentrionalis; assembly: GCA_037952835.1. NCBI lineage: Eukaryota > Metazoa > Chordata > Amphibia > Anura > Ranidae > Lithobates > Lithobates septentrionalis. The sequence continues at coordinate 375,851 of JBBDGP010000758.1, read as the reverse complement.
GAGAAAAGACTGCAAGCGCTGAGCTAGCAGCATGGAGGGAGCCTGCAGGAGCAGGGGATCAGGCAAGTAAAAGTGTTTTCATTTACAATTATTTAACCCTTGCAGTGCAGGGGGGCAGCCTCCCTGCAAGGGGGAATTTAAAGCGGAAGTAAACCCATCCATAAAACAGTTTTGTTTCCGGCACGTGCCGGAAATGTAACACTCCCATTGGTTGTGCTCTCAACCAAACTGTCAAACCATCCAATGGCTGGTGTCATAACTGATCACATGTGCAGCATCATGGCAGTTGTAGATGAAACAGAGGCAAAGATGGCAGCTTTCTTGGCTGAAAACGATAGTGGGGTTTACTTACACTTTAACTTTTCCCCAAAGTTGAATGTGAAGGCAATGCAAATCATTGATTTAATACTGCATTTGACCACTAGATGGAGCTAAGAATTTATAATAATACTTAGCTCCATCTAGTGGGCAAGTGCAGTATTTTCTGGTTTAAATCAATGATTTACATTCAAACAGCACAGAATATAACCTGTTTACATTTTTTTTTTCTTTTGCCCCATTTACACAGAACAGATGTACAATTACTAGGTGAATGTTTATGCAAATTCTATATAAATCAATGCCAAAGAGAGACAAAAGACTCTCGACAGACTTCTGGCTGATGCCTCGCACAGTCTGCAGAAAGAGGGTGTTACCGGTACTCATCTCTAAGCTGAGCACCCGCTTTTTTTGTACTTCAATGAGCTGCATGCCAGGTCACATCCTGTGCTGAACTCCCAGCATTTTTTGCCTTCTCTGAAAATGCATGTGGAAAAAAAAGCCCCACAGGGGTCGCCAATTAAACGCTTGTTTAGGTCTAGGCCCCTATGTGTTGGACTGTCCCTCGATGTCCAATGGAAGGCTATTTTGGGCCCTGCATTGTAGTTAACAACATCAGAGAGCATGCGATCACTGGAGCATAGATGAGAAAAGACTGCAAGCAGTAAAAGCCCTTTTACTTATGATCATCTAACCCTTGCAGTGCAGGGAAGTTGAGGGGGGGGGGGGGCAGCATCACTGCAAGGGAGAATTTTAGTTTCCCCCAAAGTTCTTTTTTTGTTTCACACATTTCCCCAAAGTTTAATGTGAAGGCAATGCACATCATTGATTTAATACTGCATTTGGCCACTAGATGGAGCTAAGTATCATAGGAATTTATAATAATACTTAGCTCCATCTAGAGGGCAGATGCGGTATTTTCAGGTTAAAATCAATTTTGGTTTACATTCGAAAAGCACCGTATATAACTGGTTGACAGTCTTTTTTCTTTTTTTTTTGCCTCATTTACACAGAACAAATGTACAATTACTAGGTGAATGTCTATGCAAATTCTATTTAAACCAATCTAAAAGAGAGAGAAAAAAACTCATGCCAGGTCATATCCTGTGCTGCGGGGCAGGGAATGACCTGGACTGTCGCTCATTGGAGTACAAGAAACGGGAGCTCAGGTTAGAGATAAGTTCGAAGAACACCTAAGCCCATTATCAATGAATTACTTATATTATATAAATATATAATATATAAATAAAATATAAATATAATATTATTAATATTCATCCTAGAAAATCATGCGGCGGTAGAGCTGCCCGACGTTGGTGCCAGATAATATCTCATTGGAGTACAAGAAACAGGAGCTCAGGTTAGAAATGAGTTTGGAGAACACCTAAGCCCATTATTAATTCATTATTTATATTATATTATATAAATATAAATATATAAATAAAATATAAATATAATATTATTAATATTCGTCCTAGAAAATCATGCGGCGGTAGAGTTGCCCGACGTTGGTGCCAGATAATATCTCATTGGAGTACAAGAAACGGAAGCTCAGGTTAGAAATGAGTTTGGAGAACACCTAAGCCCATTATTAATTAATTAATAAGATTATATTATATAAATATATAATATATAAATAAAATATAAATATAATATTATTAATATTCGTCCTAGAAAATCATGCGGCGGTAGAGCTGCCCGACGTTGGTGCCAGATAATATCTCATTGGAGTACAAGAAACGGAAGCTCAGGTTAGAAATGAGTTTGGAGAACACCTAAGCCAATTATTAATTAATTATTTATATTATATTATATTATATAAATATAAAAATATAAATATAATATTATTAATATTCGTCTAAGAAAATCATGTGACGGTAGAGTTGCCCGACGTTGGTGCCAGATAATATCTCATTGGAGTACAAGAAACGGAAGCTCAGGTTAGAAATGAGTTTGGAGAACACCTAAGCCCATTATTAATGAATTATTTATATTATATTATATAAATATATAATATATAAATAAAATATAAATATAATGTTATTAATATTCTTCCTAGAAAAGCATGTGGCGGTAGAGTTGCCCGATGTTGGTGCCAGATATCATCTTTTTGGAGTACAAGAAACGGGAGCTCAGGTTAGAAATGAGTTTGGAGAACACCTAAGCCCATTATTAATAAATTAATAAGATTATATTATATAAATATAAATATATAATCTATAAATAAAATATAAATATAATATTATTAATATTCTTCCTAGAAAATCATGCAGCGGTAGAGTTGCCCGACGTTGGCGCCAGATAATATCGCGCCAGTGCCTCCGAGTCCAAAAAACTGAGTGGCGAGTGCAAACTCTGGTGCGGCTCTGCACAGAAACCAATCAGCTTTCAGGTGTTATTGTCAAAGCCGAATCAAACAAGCTGAAGTTAGAAGCCGATTGGCTACCATGCACAGCTGCGCCAGATTTTGCACTCTCCAGTTTCAGTAAACCAACCCCATTGGGTTATCTTGCAATGGAATTTTAAAAAAATAATTAAGCGGTCGAAGACCAGATCAACAAATCTCTGGATACGGGGACCGACCTTTACCATAAAAATCCTTAAGACTCTTCCAACGCCGGCGATCGATAAAGCGTAACTCCTGACTTATTTCGCCCCCCCAAAAAAATGCGTGTTTAAAAAAAAACAAAAAAAAACGCAGGGGTCACCGGCCTATGTGGAAAGTGTTAAAAAAGAACTTCGTTAACCTGGCGGCATGTTAAAAAAAAAAGATTCCAGAGCCAGACTGTGTTATGCAGAGCGGCGACAGGCAGGAGGAGGTAGAGCCGAGGCGGCGCGTTTCCTTTTCACAAAAAAAAAAAAAAATATTCGGATAATTAGGCATCAGAAGCCCTTGATCATAACAATGCGCTCGCCAAAAGCGCCTCTCTCCTGCCATTTTGCTAGGATAAAGGCGAGAGTCACCCAACCCCCCCACCACCACCACCACCACCACCATCCCCCACGGCTATGGCTCCAGCCAGTGTGTGTGTGTTTGCGCACACGCGTGTGTACGACGTGTGTGTGTGTTCCACTCCTGTACAGCAGCAAGCACTGCTGTTGCTTGCATTGTAGCTCGCTCTGCCTGTCTGTCACTGGAGTTTTTAGTTTGCATTTGGAAGAAAGAGGAGGTGGAGGAGAAAAAGGAGGAGGAGGAGGAGGAGGAAGAAGGAGGGGAAGGTGGGGGGGGGGGGGGGGAGAAGAGGAGGTGGAAGGAGGAAGGAGAAGGAAAAAAAAAAAAGAAAAAAGAGGGGGAGGGAGAAAATGTCTTGTTTGTGGCTTGTCAGCAATTGCTTGAGACAAGCTTCTATGTGTGAAAGCTACTTGGCATGAATGCCTGGGCTGTACCAAGTCTCCCAGCGGCCAGAGGGGGAGTCACAAGAAGCGCAGATCACAACACAGGCAGACAATAGGCCCCTGAAGGGTCCCCCCCCTAAAGTTGCTTTGATGTTGTCCTAGTGTCTTCACACCAAGGGCCAAGGGACTGGCAGCCCAACTCGCCTCTACCGGTGCCCATATTGCTCTTGCCCACTTCTTGCAATGCAGCTGCCCTTGTGCTGAGCAGGCAAGGTAAGAAGATATCCATTGTTGATTTTTTTTTTTTTTTTTTTTTGGCAGCTTGTTTGCTGTGGGAGGGTGAGGAGGGAACAAGCTGAATTCCTGAGCTTACACACACACACACACACAGTAGACAGTAGTCATTGCATTGGGTGACACACTCAGCCCACTCCTGCCTATTCCTTGTTTGTCAACACCGGTTATGGCCCAAAAAAAAAAATATTATGAAAAATAAATAAAAAAATATAAAAAAAAAAAAGAATAACATTGTTGCCAGGGATCGGTGACAATGTATCCTTTTTCTTTCTTTCTTTTTTTTTTTAATGTGCTGCATGCCCACCGCAAACATTTTTTTCCAGATTGCGCACCAAGACAGTTACCCCCTCCCAGTGCCCACTGGGGCCAATCTCAGCTCACCCGGGCCAAACTTTTATTTGGCAATGGGGGAAGGGGGGGTTTGGGGGGGGGGGGGGGGAGGTGGTAGTTAATGGTTTTGGTAAGATTGTTTTCAACATAGAAGCTACAAGGAAAGAGGAGTTGTATTTGAGTGGAAGAGGATGTGATTTTCTTCTTTTTTTTTTTTTGGGCAGAGCGGAGATTGTTTAATAGTGACGGATGAATTTTAATGTGAACTGCTGCTATGCCGGAGAGCCCGGGGGATGGAGATGATGTGATCTACTTAGAGGCACGGTGTACTGCTTGTTGATGGGAGTAATAAGAATAATTATATAAGTGGCGGTATAAAATTTGATAATAAATTATAAGGTATGGTGCCTGCACTATAATAAATATAAGTAGAAATATGAAATAATATTAGAAAAATGATATTTTATGAACTATAAAAAAAAATGAGTAGAAATCTAAAATAATATAAAAAATTATATGGTATGATACTTTATACACTATAAAAAAATTTAAGCAGAAACCTAAAATAATATAAAATTATAGGGTGTGATGTTTTATATACTGTAATTTAAAGAAAAAAATATATTATTATCTTATATAATATATATATATATTATTATCATTATTATAATTTTTGTACAGTATATATATATATATATATATATATATATATATATATATATATACATACATATATATTCATACATATATATTTAATATTTAAATATATATATATATATATATATATATATATATATATATATATATATATATAATTATTATTATTGTTATCATTATTATAATTTTTTTATAGCATACATATATATATATATATATATATAGGGATGCTTTGAACGCTATCATAATATAATAATAATATTTATATAGTTATGTGACAATAACAACCTGATAATCTGCTTTCAAATATATCCTTAAACTACTTTTATGTAAGAGTTTTAATAGCATTAATTAATTAACTTTTTTGGGGTTCGTGTTAATTAGTTTCCTTTAGAAAAAAAAACGAAAGTTTTCAAGTTAAAGTTAATCAGCCATGAAAGATACAAAAGGGCTGCCTTTGCTGACCTCTAATCTGAAATTGCTACTTAAAAAAATAGCTGCACTTGTTATATACTTACATAACTTTCATATTATAATAATAATAATAATAACAATAATAATAATAATTATTGTTATTATTATTCATAATAATAATAATATAATTATGTGACAATAACAACCTGATAATGTGCTATAAAATATATCCTTAAACTACTTTAGGTAAGAGTTTTAAAAACATTAATTATCTTTTTTTTTTGGGGGGGGGGGGGGTTCATGTCAATTAGTTTCCAAAAAAAAGCTAAAGTTTACAAATTAAAATAAATCTGTAATGAAAGATGCAAGAGGGCTGCCATTGCTGACCCGTACATCTGAAATGGCTACTTACAAAAATAGCTGTTCTTATATGTTATATACATACATACCTGAAAATGCTACTTAACTGGCTGCTTTGCATTTAATGCTTTCACTGGCCCACAAGTATAGAAATAAGGACTTCTGACGTTTGCTTCCTGCATGCTTTTTCTGGGTCTGTGACTGAGAAGGATTGTAGCTTGATAAAGCCAGGCAATGAGTATTTTTAGTAAGAGGCTGGACCTACTGTTTTTATGCATGGGGTCACTGGCCCGGTGCAAGCAAGCAGATGAGAGGCCTACTGACTTTCCCCTGACGTTCAGGATCTACATTTTTAGCTGTAGAAAGAACTGAAGCCAGAGCATGGCAGCAGCCAGGGAGTTAGCATTTGCAGGAGGCAGCAGCCTTCTTATTTCTGTTATAATAGTTTTACTTTGAGGTGGTGGGCAAATATCTTTTTGGGCAAGCAGCCAACCTCCTGCCCAGTATTGGCCTAGAATTATTCCAAATTTTTCTTTTTTTGCTTTTTGCCTATTATTATTATTATTATTATTATTATTAATAATTTGTTTATATTGTTATTAGTAGTAGTAGCATTAGTAGTAGTAATACATTATTATTATTAGTATTATTATTATTATTATTATTATTATTATTATTAATAATAATAATAATAATTTATTATTGTTGTTATTAGTAGTAGCATTTGTAGTAGTAATACATTATTATTAATGTTATTAATAATAATAATACTAATTTATTTATGTTGTTATTAGTAGTAGTATTAGTAGTAGTAATAATAATAATAATAATAATAATAATGTATTAGTATTTATAGTTAGTAGTAGTAGTAGCAATACATTATTATTATTATTATTATTATTATTTATTACTACTACTAATACTACTACTAATAACAACATTATTATTGTTGTTATTAGTAGTAGTAGTAGCATTAGTAGTACTAATACATTATTATTATTATTAGGCAAAAAATTACTACTAATGATAATAATTTATTACTACTACAAAAAATAGTGTATTATTGTTGTTGTTAGTAGTAGTAGTAGTAACATTAGTAGTAGTTATAAATTATTATTATTATTATTATTATTTGTAGTAGTAGTAATAATCATAAAAATAATTTGTTGTTGTTGTTGTTAGTAGTAGTAATAAATTATTATTTCAATTAATAATAATATTAATATATTATTACATAGTTACATATTAGGTAAGGTTGAAAAAAGACAACAGTCTATCCAGTTCAACCTGTGAGTGTGTGTGTTTGTGTATGTTTTTATGTCAATAGTAAATCGTATATCCCTGTATGTTGTGATCGTTAAGATGCCCATCTAATAGTTTTTTTTAAACTATCGATGCTCTCTGCTGATACTGCTGCTTGTGGAAGAGAATTCCACATCTCTACTGCTCTGACAGTAAATAACCCTCTATGCAGATTAATTGTTAATATTATTATTATTATTATTATTATTATTATTATTATTATTATTATTATTATTATTAATAATAATAATAATAATAATAATAATGTTATTTTTTTTTTATTTTTATTTTTTTAGTAGTAGTTGTAGTAGAAGTCATTATTACTATTATTATTATTATTATTATTATAATTAATATTATTATTACAGCAACCACAGAGAATTCCACATCTCTACTGCTCTGACAGTAAAGAACCCTCTACACAGATTAATTGTTAATATTATTATTATTATTTTTTTAATAGTAGTAGTATAAGTCATTTTTATTATTATAATTAATATTATTATTACTGCAACCACACAGGAATAGGCTCCACGGCTGAATCACAAAAAATGTCAGATATCTTTATTTCGAAGGTATGCAGACATTTACAAATTTTATAAAGATCAGCAGCACATCTTTCATATAATGTTACTTTGTAACTTTTTAGTGTTTTCTTGTCTTGCAAAGTGAAGGTAGAAAAGTGTTATAAATAAAAGAGCTCCAAGTAAAATTGCCTGCCTGTGACCTGGTACACGGGAACAGACCAGGAGGGATTCCACGTGGATGTGACTTTGGTGAGCAGCCTCGGTGTCAGTGACCGTGGAAGGCGATCAGAGTAACAACTGACGATTATTCTAGAATATCCCATTGAATAGGAAGGAAGACATGCTTTGAAATGTCTGTATATTTTTGCAGTAAGGGCCGGTTCACAGCGGGTCATGCGCGTTATGCTCCATATAATGCGTGCTCGCTTGTGTGCGTTGCGTGTGCGTTGTGAAGCCGCAGTGTGGCTCCTTGTTACATTGCAACACTATGGGGGAGATTTACTAAAACTAGAGAGCGCAAAATCTGGTGCAGCTCTGCATAGGAACCAATCAGCTTCCAGGTTTTATTGTCAAAGCTTAATTGAACAAGCTGAAGTTAGAAGCTGATTGGCTGCCATGCACAGCTCCACCAGATTTTGCACTCTCCGGTTTTAGTAAATCAAACCTAATGTTTCATTTTTTTTAACAATTAACCACTTCCCATCCCAGCCATCGTCAAATGATGTCCGCAGGAGGGATCTCCCATCCTGGGCGGGCGTCATATGACGTCCTTGGCTTCCCGGGCTTTCTAGGGGGCGCGCGCCCTCCGCGTCACTCGGGAGCCGATGCACACAGATCCACGTCCTGTCAGGTGAGAGGAGACCGATCGTGTGCTCCCAGTACAGAGGAACACCGATCGGTCTCCTCCCGCTTGTGAATCCCCTCCCCCTACAGTTAGAACACACCTAGCTAACACATTTAACCCCTTGATCGCCCCCTAGTGTCAACCCCTTCCCTGCCAGTGACATTTATACAGTAATCAGTGCATTTTTATAGCACTGATCGCTGTATAAATGTGAACGGTCCCAAAATAGCGTCAAAAGTGTCCGATGTGTCCGCCGCAATTTCACAGTCATGATAAAATTCGCAGATCGCCGCCATTACTGGTAAAAAAAATAAAAAATAAAAATGCCATAAATCTATCCCCTATTTTGTAGAAGCTATAACTTTTGCGCAAACCAATCAATATACGCTTATTGCGATTTTTTTACCAAAAATCAGTCTAAACTGAGGAAAAAATGTATTTAAAAAAAAAAATTGGGATATTTATTATAGCAAAAAGTAAAATAATATTGTGTTTTTTTCAAACTTGTCGCTCTTCTTTTGCTTATAGCGCAAGAAATAAAAACCACAGAGGTGATCAAATCAAAATGAATCCAATAATTTGGGTACAGCGTTCCATGACCACGCAATTGTCATTCAAAGTGGAAAACTGAAAATTGGCCTGGGCGGGAAGGGGGTGAAAATGCCCGGTACTGAAGTGGTTAAACAAATTCATACGTTTTTCTCTATGTGCCCTTTTGGGATGAGCCTGCGATCGTCTATGCAGATCCTTGCAGCCGGCGTGACTTGTCCCTAAAACCTACTAAACACATTATGGGGTTGATTTACTAAAACTGGAGAGTGCAAAATCGAATCTGGTGCAGCTGTGCATGGCAGCCAATCAGCTTCCAGCTTTTATTGTCAAAGCTTAACTGAACAAGCTGAAGTTAGGAGCTGATTGGCCACCATGTACTACACCAGATTCTGCACTTTCCAGTTTTAGCAAATCAATTCCATTGCATACGTTTTTTTTTTATAGAATAGAAATGCCACATTGTGAGCAGAATATTGCAGCTTTCCGGGCACACAGGAATGAATTCTGTAGCGATGAGAGAGCTGGGAGTTTGACAAAATTTGGGGGAAAGATTGGGACATATTGGTAAAATGTTGGCATAATACCCTGGAGTCAATGAGGAAGACCAGCTCATGCAAAAGAAGGAAAAGGCTGATGCAATGAAAGTCGGCTAAAACAGCATTTTATTATTGCATGTGAACAGCCAAAAAAAGAAAGCCAACGCGTTTCGGCCGTCACTTTATATTTAGTTACAGCGAACAGGTTTTTTTTTTTTCCTTTTGGGATAAAGGTTTTACACAAATAAGTAAAAGCTGATCATTGGTCATTGGTATCTGGTTATCCAGCCAATAAGTCTGTTGTTTTTCCAAAAGAACAAGCCCTCTTGCAGAGCTGTAGCAGTTAGAGGGTTGAGACAAACCATTTACCACTGGCCGGGGTGCTTACAATAATCAGTGTTTTATTTATTTATGTAAAACCTTTATTCCAAAAGAAAGAAAAACTGTTTGCTGTAACTGATTATAAAGTATTAGGCCCCTTTCACACTTGTGCGACTTTTCCTGCGACTTTGGACATTAGAGTCACATGACAAGTCGCTCCACATGATTCCCAATGATAACCATTCATACCTGTGTGACTATAAGTCGCACCGACCTCTAAGTAGTCCCTGTACTACTTTGGTTCAACATTGATGCGAGACAGGTCCATAGACCTCAGGTTTACACAGGCATTCCCTAAAATCGCACCAAAATCACGGCAAAATCGCGCGACTTTCACGTTGCGGCAATGTGAAAGGGGCCTTAGCTCGAGTTCCACTTCAGTTTGTTAGAGTATCTAAACCTGCTACTACACCTAACATGCCCCTCCCCCTAGACTGACAATGCTGCTGTCCAAATGTACCCTCTGTGCTCCTTCATGCAGCGTGGGGGCGCTCTAATACAGGAGGTGTGTTACTTGCTAGAACTCCAGGTGAAAACAGAGGGTGAAAAAAGCCTAAATCAGACTAAAAACTGGGGAGAAAACGATTGCATTGAAAGTGATTTGATTTATCCACCAGAGGCAATTTCCATCCCTTCGCCTTGTGGTCGGTCAGAACCACCATTGTATGTCTGTGGTTGCTTTTCACAGTACAGAAAAGAGGAATCTAAAGTTTGACTGCTGAATCAAATTGCCACATGTATGGCTATCCCTTCCCCTAATACTAACCGTAACCTGAATGCTCACAGGGCTGACATGGTGATCACATGACATTGTTTGTAAACAAACCACGGTCCGTTTCCATTGTACTTTGTGTTAATACGCGTTACGTCATGCAAAAAAGTGCATTGTAGTAATGGGTTATCTCTTACCCTGACACTCGTCCTAACCTGAACACTCTAAGGGCTGACATGGTGATCACATGACATTGTAAACAAACCAGGGTCTGTGCACATTATTCGTTGCGTATGCGTTACGCCGTGCAATAAAGTGCCTTGTACTAAGGCAGTCAATTAGAAATAATGGGTTATCCCTGACCCTGACATTCGTCCTAACCTGAATACTCTCAGGGCCGACATGGTGGTCACATGACATTGTTTGTAAACAAACCAGGGTCTGTTTACATTTTCGTTGCGCACGCGTTACGTCGTGCAATGAAGTGCATTGTGTTATTGGGTTAACCTTTACCCTGACCCTAGTCCTAACCCGAATGCTCACAGGGCTGACATTGTAACATGCATTACGTCGTACAATAAAGTGCATTGAGTTAATAGGTTCACAGGGCTGACATGGTGATCACATGCACATGGCATTGTTTGTAGACAAACCAGGGTCTGTTTACATTTTTCGTTGCGCACGCGTTACGGCGTCCAATAAAGTGCATTCTATTAACACAGTCCGATAAAAAGAATGGGCTGACCCTTTCCCTGACACTCATCCTAACCTGAATGCTCACAGGGCTGACATGGTGATCACGTGACATTGTTTGTAAACAAACCAGGGTCTGTTTACATTTTTCACTGCGCACACGTGCAATAAAGTGTATTGTATTCACACAGTCAATTAAAGCTAATGGGTTAACCCTTAGCCTGACACCCGTCCTAACCTGAATGCTCACAGAGCAAAGTTTGGCTGCTGAATAAAATTGCCACGTGTATGGCTATCCCTTCCCCCAATACTAACCTTAACCTGAATGCTCACAGGGCTGACATGGTGATCACATGACTTTGTTTGTAAACAAACCAGGTCCGTTTCCATTGTACGCTGCGTTAACGCGCGTTACGTCATGCAATAGCGTGAATTGTGTTAAGGTAGTCCATTAAAAATAATGGGTTAATCCTTACCCTAATACTAGTCCTATCCTGAATGCTCACATGGCTGACATGGTGATCACATGACATTGTTTGTAAACAAACCAGGGTCCGTTTACATTTTTCGTTGCGCACGCGTTACGTCGTCGCAATAAAGTCTATTGTATTAACAAACTAAATTAAAAATAATGGGTTAACCCTTAGCATGACACTCGTCTTAACCTGAATGCTCACAGAGCTGACATGGTGATCACATGACATTGTAAACAAACCAAGGTCCGTTTCCATTGTATGCTGCGTTAACATGCGTTACATCGTGCAATAAAGCGCATTGAGTTAAGGAAGTCCATTAAGAATAATGGGTTAATCCTTACCCTAATACTAGTCCTAACCTGAATGCTCACAGGACCAACATGGTGATCACATGACATTGTTTGTAAACAAACCAGGGTCTGTTTACATTATTCGTTGCGCACGCGTTACGTCGTGCAATGAAGTGCATCGTATTAACACAGTCCTTTAAAAATAATGGGCTAACCTTTACCCTGACACTAGTCCTAACCTGAATGCTCATAGAGCTGACATTGTGATCACATGACATTGTAAACAAACCACGTCCCGTTCCCATTGTATGCTGCGTTAACACGTGTTACATCGTGCAATAAAGCGCATTGTGTTAATGGGTTAACCCTTATCCTAACACTACCCTTGACCTGAATGCTCACAGGGCTGATATCCCCTTGACCTCCATAAGATTTACCCCCCCCCCCCCCTTCATGACCAGGCCTTTTTTTTTTTGCGATACGGCACTGCGTTATTTTAACAGACAATTTAAAAAACAAAAAAACAAAAAAAATATATATAAATATAAAACATATCCAATAATTTAAAAAAAAAAAAAAAATCTAATTTCTTCATCAATTTAGGCCAATATGTATTCTGCTACATACTTTTGGTAAAAAAAAAAATCCCAATAAGTGTATATTGATTGGTTTGCGCAAAAGAAATCGCATCTACAAACTATGGGATAGATTTATGGAATTTTTACTTATTTTTATACTAGTAATGGCGGCGATCAGCGACTTATAGCGGGACTGCGATTTTGTGGCGGACAGATCGGACACCTAACTGACACTTTTGACACTTTTTGGGGACCAGTGACGCTAATATAGGGATCAGTGCTAAAAAAATATGCACTATCACTGTACTAATGACACTGGCTGGGAAGGGGTTAAACATCAGGGGTGATCAAAGGGTTAAATGTGTGCCTAGCCAGTGTTTATGTGTACTGTGTGAGGTGCTTTCACTAAGGGATGTGCTTTGCAGGGAAAGGAAATCCCCCACTGACAGGACAGAACTCTGCCTTGTTTACATAGGCAGAGCTCCGTCTTGTCTCTCTCTTCGCCGATCGGGTAGGGGGCGCACGTTCTGCTAGTCACAGCAGAAGCCTTGCTGATCGGCTTCTGCTGTGACTAGCAGCACTTGCGCCCCCTACCCGGAAGTGCAGAATCACTTATACTGTGTATATACAGTATCTCACAAAAGTGAGTACACCCCTCACATTTTTGTAAATATTAAATGATCTGAAGAAATGATACTTTGCTACAATGTAAAGTAGTGAGTGTACAGCTTGTATAACAGTGTAAATTTGCTGTCCCCTCAAAATAACTCAACACACAGCCATTAATGTCTAAACCGCTGGCAACAAAAGTGAGTACACCCCTAAGTGAAAATGTCCAAATTGGTGTTTTGACACACCGCAACTCCGATCTCGGTAAAGATCGGCTCTCCTCTATTCGGGTCTGTCAGGCGCGAGTGAGGAAAAGCCAATAAATGGCTCTTCCTGTTTACAGTGATCAGCTGTGATTGGATCAGCTGACGGAGACTCTTTACCAAGTGATCAACCGCGTCCAATCGCAGCTGATCACAGCGTAAACAGGAAGAGCCATGTATCGGCTTTTCCTCACTCGCGTCTGACAGACGCGAGTAGAGGAGAGCCGATCGGCAGCTCTCCTGACAGGGGAGGTCTGCGCTGATTATCAGCGCAGCCCCTCCCCCAGTGGATGCCCACACTGGATCACCAGGGATGCCCACAATGGATGGCTACCAGGTATGCCACCCTGGACCACCAGGGATTACGGTCAGTGCCCATACAGGTGCCAATCAGTGCCCATCATCAGCAAAGCCATCAGTGATGCCCATCAGTGACACTTATCAGTGCCCATCAGTGCCGCCTATCAGTGTCCATCAGTGCCGCCTATCAGTGCCACCCATAAGTGCCCATCAGTGCCGCCTATCAGTGTCCATCAGTGCCGCCTATCAGTGCCACCCATAAGTGCCCATCAGTGCCGCCTATCAGTGTCCATCAGTGCCGCCTATCAGTGCTACCCATAAGTGCCCATCAGTGCCGCCTATCAGTGCCACCCATAAGTGCCCATCAGTGCCGCCTATCAGTGTCCATCAGTGCCGCCTATCAGTGCCACCCATAAGTGCCCATCAGTGCCGCCTATCAGTGCCACCCATAAGTGCCCATCAGTGCCGCCTATCAGTGCCACCCATAAGTGTCCATCAGTGCTGCCTATCAGTGTCCATCAATGCCGCCTATCAGTGCCACCCATAAGTGCCCATCAGTGCCGCCTATCAGTGCCACCCATAAGTGCCCATCAGTGCCGCCTATCAGTGCCACCCATAAGTGCCCATCAGTGCCGCCTATCAGTGTCCATCAATGCCGCATATCAGTGCCACCCATAAGTGCCCATCAGTGCCACCTATCAATGTCCATAAGTGCTGCATATCAGAGCACATCATCAGTGCCGCCTCACCAGCAACCGTCAGTAAAGGAGAAAACGTACTTATTTACAACATTTTGTAACAGAAACAAAGAAAAACATTTGTTTTTTTTTCACAATTTTCGGTCTATTTTGTTTGTTTAGCAAAAAAAAAAAAAATACAGAGGTGATCAAATACCACCAAAAGAAAGCTCTATTTGTGGGAAAAAAGGATGCAAATTTTGTTTGGGTACAGCATTGCATGACCGCGCAATTGTCAGTTAAAAAGTGACAGCGCTGAAAGCTGAAAATTTAGCCTGGGCAGGAAAGGGGGGAAGTGCCCGGTATTGAAGAGGTTAAAGTGGCATCAAAGTCGCACGACTATGGAGTTGCCCTAGCGGGAACAAAGCCTTACACACTTTCCTGCACACTTGTGAACCGTGGCCCACGTTTGCTCGAGCACCACAGCCTATTCATTTGAATGGGCTACTGTGCCGCATGAACTGCAATAAAAAAGGTGCATGCACCTTTTTTTAAAACGCAGCCGCAGGGAAACCGCATGGTCCTGAGATCGCTTTTTTTTTCAGAGGTAACTCCTGCAGAACCTCAATTACTGAAAGAACTGATATCCGATTAATGAAAGGGTGAACCCAGGTGCATTTAGGCTGGGGAGGAAAGGCCTAGATGATACTTGACTTCCTCCAGCCAGGAAACGAGAGGGGTGCTATCTGATTTGCTGCAGCTTCTAATGCACATGGTGAGAAGCTCACAGTGTGCAGTGAAATCAGAGTAAGCAATTTCAGTACAGGAGAGGAACCTGTACAACTAACGGTCAGCAATAGCAATGGTATGCACTCTTCTTCATGCATCTGGCTCGTACTCTCCATCCACACCCCGCAGACACCCATGAGATTGCGCGATTTTGGCACATTTTTCTGTGTGCTTTTATACAGCGTTTTTGAGCTTTGCCGCGTTTTTTTTAGCCAGTGGAGAAAGCTATCATCTGCTGCATCATTTGTTGCTAGGGTTTTCAGCTTTTTTTTTCAGCTTTTCCATTAGCTTTTATTTCTTTGTTTATTATTATTCATTTATTTATTTATTTTGTTAGGGTTAGAGTTAGAGTTAAGGTTAGGTTAAGGTTTGGGGTTAATATGGTATTTACTGTCTTATTATTATTATTATTATTTATTTAAATTTTTTTATTAGGGTTAGGGTGTTAAAAATAATACTAATACTTAGAGTTAAGGTTAGTTTAGGGTTAGGATTAAGGGTTAATATTGTATTTATTGTCTTATTAATATTATTATTATTATTATTATTATTTATTTTTAATTTTTTTGTTCGGGTTAGGGTGTTAATTATAATATTACTACTATTAATAATAATAAAAATAATAATAAATAAACAGATGTAAAATAATAACACAAATATAAATAAATAAATACAATAAATGAACACTATGTAATAATAAATAAATAAATAATCCCTAACCTTAACCCTTAAAAAAATGAAATAATAATAATAAAATAATAATAAATTAACACCCTAACACAAAATAAATGTATTATTATTAATACATTATAATAATTAATATTATTATTAATTATTTTTTTTGTTTGGGTGTTTATGATTATTTTATTATTATAATTATTATTAATAATAATGTATTTAATATCTTTTTTTTTTTTATTATTCATTTATTTCATTTATTTATTATTTATTTATGATGATTTCTAGTTATCTGTGTATTTATTTTACATTCATTTACCCATATATTATTACTATTTTTTAGAATTTTTTTTTTTAATATATTTTAATTTAAGCAGAAAATCTGCAAAAACACATGCAAACCGCGTGTTTCCAATCATTTCTATGGGAATAAAAACGCGCAAATCTGCCCAATTTGCGCTACAAAAAAATCTCCAGAACTTTTTTGAGCTTCAGGCGTTTGGCTTCAGGCAATTTGGAGTGGAGATGTGAACCATCTCCATAGAGAATAATTGATTGTTTTTTTTCCTCCTCCAGCGATTAGGAGCATTGAGCTTCAAGCTGCAAAACGCTGAGGTGTGAATGGGGCCTGAAGAACCAGAGTTCCCCCCCACGACGTGTGCTCGCAGTATTTGTGTGCAGCGGATATGTTTACCTTCTCAAATGGTATTGCGTAATATTAGCACGGCATGCAATGTGATCTATATTTTTACCGCGTGCAGAACCTTGGACATATCTATTACCTATTGGCGGTGGAAAGGGTTATTTTTGAACTCAGATGTAGGACTGTGGGCTCAGCAGGCACAGCGGAGGAAGCTCGTGAACTCCCGCTCCTGCAGGGACTGAAGCTGTTCAAGTGGAGTGGTGTCAGAGGAGATCCAAGGCTCTCTGCAGCCAGCACAGAGGGGAGATGTCAGAGGTCTACCTAGATCAATGATGTCTCCATAAAGTGAACCTGTCTCCATGGGGGGGGATGACATATTCTCTGCCTGGGAAGGGGGATGGGAGGCTGGCGATGACTGCCTGGGAATGAGAAGATGAACCGATGACAGTCCCACGGAAAACCTTGATAGATCTGTCCGCTTTTCACTATGGGGATCAGTCAACTGGCTTACCTTGAGGTCTATACCATATGATGTGTGATAACATGATACAGAGCAGTGATTCTCAACTCTATTGAGACCAGGGTCTGGTAAAATTTTCCTAAACCTTCTGTGCCCCGACAAAAAAAATGAAATATGTATTGAAATACTGAAAGATGCAGTTAGGTGGTACTGTGGGGGACGAGGGTTCTGGAGGGTGTTTGGGGTCTTTGCAGCAGACATGGTGGCTCTGTAGGGGATTCTGGAAGAAGCCAGGGGCAGCTGTGGGGAATGGCATCTGTGGAGGGGGCTGTGGGTCTCAACAGGAGCTTGGGGGCTTTCTAGGGGCACTGTAGTAGACTAGAGTGCACTTCAGGGACTGGGTGGGCACTGTGGGACACCCTAGGAGGTTGGCGGGACTATGGGGGAGGGCTGGGGGCTTTACGTTAAGCAAGGGACAATGCAGGGAGCTGGGGCGCACTGTGGGAGGTTGTTGTGCACTGTGGTGGTTTAGGGCTCTTATGGGAACTGGGGTCACTGTGGGATGTTGAGGGGCATGGTGGATCCCTGTGGAAGGTTGGGTGACACTGTGGGGGTTGAGGGCTCTCATGGGACCTTGAGTTACTGTGGTGGGTTGGGGGGCATTGTGGACCACTATAGAAGGTTGAGTGTCACTGTGGGGGTTGAGTGCTCTCAGGAGGCCTGGGATCACTGTGGGGGTTGAGGGGCATGGTAGACCACAACGAAAGGTTAGGTGGACTGTGGGGGTTGAGGGCTCTCACGGGCCTGTGGGCACTGTGGGAGGTTGAGGGGCATGATGGACCACGATGGAAGGTTAAGTGGCACTGTGGGGGTTGAGTGCTCTCAGGGAACCTGCGGTCACTGTGGGAGGTTGAGGGGTATGGTGGACCACAATGAAAGGTTAAGTGGCACTGTGGGGGTTGAGTGCTCTCAAGGAGCCTGGGATCACTGAGGGAGGTTGAGGGACACAGTGGACCATAATGGAAGGTTTTGTGGCACTGTGGGGGTTGAGGGCTCTCAGGGGGCCTGGGGTCACTGTGGGAGATTGAGGTGCATGGTTAACCATTATGGGAGTTTGTGTGGCACTGTGGGAGCTGGGAGGCACTGTGGGAGGTTAGGGGATCTACAGGTGGCTGGACACCCAAGAAGAGGTTGTGGCTTGGCGGTGAGCCAAAGCCTGGTTGTTTAAAACCACTGATACAGAGTTTCAGTGCCTCATCATTGGTATAAGTGGGAGGAACAGTCCCCCCATCATTGGTATTAGTGGGAGGAATAGTTCTCCATCATTGGTACCAGTAGTAGGTATAGTGTCCCAAGTTCCCAACATTCCTGTTAGTGGGAGGAATAGTGCCTCATCATTGGTAAAAGTGGGAGGAATAGTCCCTCCATCATTGGTATTAGTGGGAGGAATAGTGCCCCATCATTGGTATCAGTGGGAGGAATAGTGCCCCATTATTGGTATCAGTGGGAGGAATAGCGCCCCATCATTGGTATCAGTGGGAGGAATAGTGCCTCATCACCTCTTGATGAATTTTGTTGGTACTAAATTGGCCTAAATGGGGAAAGTCCAAAAAAATAAAGCCTACAAACCTACGGATAGGCAGAGTTGAACAGCTCTGTCAGAACTAGACAAAGTGCATAGCTATATTATAATTTATGTAAAATCAAAACAATATTTTTAAAGTTTTGGATAGAATGTGGAAGGGTCACTGTGGGGGAGGTTCACCCTTTCTATTGATCCTGGTGACCCTGGTCCAGAACCTAATGGAGAAACCATTATTTTTTTGTTGTCACAGAAAAGGAAGGTGATCGGAAACCTTCCAATGGGGACAATTGTTCCTCTGACAACCATCTAAAACAGCTTTTCTCAGAGGAAACCTTGAACTAATTTTCAGGTCTCAAGGAACTCCTGATAAGATGTGTCCATCGGGGGGTCATAAGAAAAAGGCCCATAACATTGGTGGTGGTCAGAATTCCTTCCTGATTTGGTGGAGGTCAGAATGCCACTCTTGCTGTCATGTTGCTGGCTCTGCCAAGTGGTGTTCGCCTTGGAACTATGCAGACACC
Source organism: Lithobates septentrionalis (assembly GCA_037952835.1). Classification (NCBI taxonomy): domain Eukaryota; kingdom Metazoa; phylum Chordata; class Amphibia; order Anura; family Ranidae; genus Lithobates; species Lithobates septentrionalis. The sequence continues at coordinate 356,723 of JBBDGP010000758.1, read as the reverse complement.
ATTAGATGGGGGTCAGTTAGCCACAGCTAACCCCTAGCAACCTCTGGAGGAACCCTAGTTGAGAATGGCTGCTCTGAGAGGATGACCATACACTTGTTGGTAGAGCACTAGACCCAAAGTTAGAAAAGATAGAGGTTAAAAAAAGCTTTCTGTTAACCAGGGTATCACCGAAGTAGTCTGAAGAGTGTAGAAAGGATAAGAGCACCACAGGTCTAATATAAGTTTGGTAAGTCTTTATTGCACATAGCAAGAAGTCAGAAGAGAAAGCCAATGCATTTCAGGGGGGCTCAAAGCTTCCCCTTCATTAGGGTTTAGACGCTGGCAGTAATTGGAAATAATACTGGAAAGCAAGTAAGTCTTTACAAAGAGCAAAAGGTCAGAGGAGAAAGCCAACGTGTTTTAGGTCAAAACTCCCTCTTCATCAGGGCTTAGATGCTGGTAGTAATTGAGAATACTCTTTGAAGTAAGTAAGTCTTGCTGCGCATTGCAAGAGGTCAGAAGAGAAAACCAACGTGTTTCAGGTCAAAACTCCCCCTTCTTCACAGTTTAGATGCTGGCGGTAACTGTGAAGACTCTTTGAAGCAAGTAAGACTTCCTGCACATTGAAAGAGGTCAGAAGAGGAAGCCAATGTGTTTCAGGTCAAAACTCCCCCTTCTTCAGGGCTTAGATGCTGGTAGTAATTGAGAAGACTCTTGGAAGTAAGTCTTTCCTGCAATTGCAAAAGGTTAAACGAGAAAGCCGACGTGTTTCAGGTCAAAACTCCCCCCCCTCTTCAGGGTTTAGATGCTGGCGGTAACTGTGAACACTCTTTGAAGCAAGTAAGACTTCCTACACATTGCAAGAGGTCAGAAGAAAAAGCCAACGTGTTTCAGGTCAAAACTCCCCCTTTACCAGGGCTTAGATGCTGGTAGTAATTGAGAAGACTCTTTGAAGTAAGTCTTTACTGTGCATTGCAAAAGGTCAAAGAGAAAGCAAACATGTTTAAGGTCAAAACTCCCCCTTCATCAGGGCTTATATGTTGGCAGTAATTGAGTAGAGTTCTTTAAAGTAAGTCTTTACTGCGCATTGCAAGAAGTCAGGAGAGAAAGCCAACGCATTTTAGGGGGCTCATAACTCCCCCTTCATCGGGGCTTGGATGCTGGCAGTAATTAAAAATTATACTGGAAAACAAGTAAGTCTTTACTGCACTTGGCAAGAGGTCAGTACAGAACCCTGCTGGCTCCTCCCACCAGCAAAATAATCTGCCTGCAATTTGTAGAGAAGCACAGAGACCCAGTGATGACATCACTGGGTCCAAAATAAGGTATGTACTAAAAATAGAAAGGTGTAATTTTTAAAATGTCATTAACATATTGATGAAGGGGGGAAAGTAGGAACCCGGGAGGGCAAAAGATAAGCAGGTTAAACTTCAGGTTAAAGTGATCCGGTGATAAAATGTAACACAAAAGCTGGAATCTTACTTATGTCTGTGACAGGTTCTCTTTGCTGCATGAACACAGACCTCTGTTACTTTCCGGATACCTCCCGCCAACAGTCTGAGCTCAGCTCTTGCGGAACAAAATACCATCATTCAAGGTATCAGATTTCCATTTTTTTTTTTTCTTAAGAAAACCGCAAGAGATCCTTTACACCTGTTCAGGGCCTTCCGTCTCCCTCTCTCCCTCTCCGAGCCCCCCTAGCCAAAAATATTGAGGGTAGGCCTCAACCATATCTACGTTGTCATACAACGGGGAGTATATCTCCAAATATAATTCACCCAAGATTCACCGAGAATCGTCACATGGATCACCTGATCTATAAAGTCTATTCACACCCATTATAGGCTGATGCGTTTCACCCTTTCCGGAAAGATCTTCCAGGATATAGACTTGATTTTGCTGTCTTTATAAAGTGGGAGATTGTACGTTCACCGATATGTGGCTGCTGGTAGAAAACAAGGGACACGATGGGAGGAGGGGAAGGGGGATTCTTCCTCTTCCCTGAAATATTGGGAAATAGTTGGGACACTTTGGGGAAATTTCATCATTTCAATTAAATGCTTTGGAGCCCATATGAAGATGAAGGTGGGTTGTGGTGCTTCTTAGGGGTTCAGTTGGCTACCAGCTTTCCAATGGCTCCCGATGGTTGGTAAAGCCCCTTTAACTACTTCCAGACCAGGCCTTTTCTGGCACTTTTTGCTTACATGTAAAAAATTTTATTTTTTGCTAGAAAATTTCTTATGCCCCGTACACACGATCGGACTTTCCGATGGGAAATGTTGGATGTGAGCTTGTTGGCGGAAAGTCCGACCGTGTGTACGCTCCATCGGACATTGGTTGTCGGACTTTCCAGCAACAAATGTTGGCTAGCAGGTTCTCAAATTTTCAGCCAACAAATGTTTGCTGTCGGACTTTCCGATCGTGTGTACACAAGTCCGTCTGACAAAAGTCTACGCTTGCTCGGAATCAAGTACGAGCCGGAAGCGCTCGGTCTTGTAAATAAAGCATTTTTTTTTTTTTTGCCCATTTCACAAAGAATAAATGTACATACGCTTTCACTGGGCAGTTAGATATACAATTTTTTTTTTATAAATACATCTCTTGCTCTCCTTTGTAAGCTCCTAGTCCTTCTCTATTGAACTATATTGCAGTTGTACTGTCTCCCTTTACATTGTAAAGCTCTGCGCAAACAGTTGGCGCTATATAAATCCTGTATAATAATATTACTTCCAGATCTGTGCACTAATCAAGTGTTAAGCTCTGTGCAGGAGCTTCCTGTAATAAAGACTGCTCACTGCTACTCTCTCTTCTTGTGCAGGGGGACTGGTCTTGTCTCCGCCCCTCTTGTAGTTTTCTGCAGGCAGCCTGTAGTGTGGCCTGCTGGGGGCCCCTCTCATAGTTCTGCTTTCTCTCCCTGTGCAGGGTGACTGGCAGTGGTGGCTGGTGGTATATGGCAACCCATCTGCTGTCACCCCCCCTCCCCTGGTCGGTCGATCGGTCCCCGCACTTACCCCATCTAGGTCGCTGGCTTCCTCCAGGTGGCGGCTTTACCCTGCGTCTCCTCCTTCCTAGGCTTCATGGTGGCCTGGCTCCCCTGCATCTCCTTCCTCCTCGGCGGCCAATAGAATCGCTTCTCCTCTCGGCCAATCAGGTCTCAGGACCCGCTTCCTGAGCCGGGATTGCCGGGAGGAGAATCAGGAAGACAATAGAGAGGATTCATTTGCTATTGTCACACAACTGGGTGGGCTCGTGGGTCAGTACTCTGCGCCTTAACCCCGCCTTTTTTTTAAGCCAATTAGAGCCTCCGGCTCTAATCATGTGCTTCTAAAAAACCACAAAAAACCATTGGAATCCATGTGTCCGGCGCCCTGCATGTAGATTAGGGGCCGGGCGCATGTATTAGGGGGACGGCCCACCTCTTGTAATTTTCTGCCGGCAGCCTTTAGTGGGTGGAGCCTGCTGCTCTCTGCACAGGCTGTGTGAAGCACAGTGATGATGTCACTGCTACTTTCTACAAGGTAAAATCTGGGTTTGCAAAGGCATTTGGCGCACACAAAGTGGACATGCATCCTTTGTAACTACTGAAGAATATTTTTTAAGTGAAATATTTTATGCTTGAAGTCAAAGTTCCTGATCTGCACACTTGTTCAGAAAGCATTGAAGCCTCTGGATCAGCATGGCAGCGGGATAACCAGTATTTTGAAAAGGAGAGGTCAGCGATGGTAGGCTCTTTATTCTCCCAACACGGGTTTCCTTTAATCCGGCCGCACACTGTAGACCCCTCTCGGACTTTTCTATAAAAGGTTAGCAGGACCGGTCGTCCTCAGAGGTCCGCGGTCATAGGGGATGGCCCAATACAAGTGACCATGGGGGAGGGGGGGGTCACATAATTGAAATCTCTATCACCGAAAAAGCCCGGTGCTGCCGCAGCTTCTTCGCTCTCCTGTGTTCGTATTTTTAGCTCGGAGGAAGATAAGGAATGCAGTCTTGTGTTACTCTAGCTCATCCTTCCTCCAAGCCGTCATTCATGGGAATCTCAGCATTCTCAGCTCCTCTCTTAATGTACTTCAGTTGCTCCCGGCCCCCCCCCCCCCTTCCTCTGGAGATGTGCCGCCGCCGCTGCCGCCCGCCGCTGCGGATTGTGCGGATTTGCAGTTTTCTGCCGCTGTCAGTCTCCTATGTTGTCTTGTTGTTCAGAAAAAATGGAAATGGAGGATAGAAAAAAAAAAAAAAAATTAGCGCTTGCAAAAGTTGATCGATTTAAGTCTTGACGTGCGCAGGTAGTTAGCCGCTTCTCCGAGGCGCCGTTTGACGCGGAGGGGGTGGGGGCCCGGATGCGTTGAGAATGACCCACGATGACCTCTGCGGTGAAAGGCACAGTGGGATCGGAACGTTGGGGGTTATTGAAGCATGAACGTGCGCAGCCATACCGTGAGAACGTGTTTATTTTATTTAATAAAGCCATTTATAAAGCACCCTCTATATATATATATATATTTATAGCAATAAAGTTCCAAAGGTTGCTGCACTTAAAAATTTGTTGCTTTATTCCATCAAATCTTTAGAAAAAGATTACAAAGCAAGTAGAGTCATTCCAAACAAAATCGTTTTTTCGATTTTGTTTGGAATGACTCTACTTGCTTTGTAATTTTTTTCTAAAGATTTGATGGAATAAAGCAACAAATTTTTAAGTGCAGCAACCTTTGGAACTTTATTTTTATATAGACAAGGTCGGTGGGAGGACCTGTTTGCTGGCACTAGATTGAAAGCTGTGTGCGGTTCTCCTCTACACTTCAATCTGTATATATATATCTATATATAGATATATCTATATATAGATATAGATATATCTATATATAGATATATCTATATAGATAGATAGATAGATAGATAGATAGATAGATAGATAGATAGATAGATAGATAGATAGATAGATAGACTGTACATTCATATCAGTCGCTGGCCCCAAGAGCTTACAATCTAAGGTCCCTATCTTACATACATATAATAGGCTCAAGTCAGATAGAGAGATAGAGCCCACCTCAATTCCTGGCTGGAGGACGCCCGGGTGCTCAACCTGCGGCCCTCCAGGTGTTGCGCAACTACAAGTCCCATGAGGCTTTGCAGCGCTGACAGTTACAAGCATAGCTCCCAACTGTCCCTGATTTCAAGGGACTGTCCCTGATTTGGAGCAATGTCCCTCTGTCCCTCATTCCTCCTCATTCGTCCCTCATTTTGTTCTGATCTATATAGCTCTATATAAAATGCACTTTTTATTTTTCAAAAAAAAGTTTTTCTCAGAGCTAAACCTTTCATCCGATTTCTAAATTGCTGCATTTGTACATTTTAAAAGCCAATATAAAGGGATAGTAGTGGTAAAAAAAAAGTAATTGTGGATTTAATTAACCTTTTTTTTTTTTTTATTGGTTAATTCTCCTTTAAGGGGGTGTGGCAGGGGGCGTGTCCTATGCCTACATACATTTGTTAGTACCCTGTTTCCCCGAAAATAAGACCTAGCTTGATTGTCAGTGATGGCTGCAATATAAGCCCTATTCCCCAAATAAGCCCTACCCTGTTTCCCCAAAGATAAGCCCTACCCTGAAAATAAGACCTACAAGGACTTTAACTAGGGCTTATTTGGGGGGTAGGGCTTATATTGCAGTCATCACCGACAATCACGCTAGGTCTTATTTTCAGGGAAACAGGGTAGGTGTCCCTCATTCCCATCTCCAAATGTTGGGAGGTATGGTTACAAGCATGACTTCCAAAGGCAGAGGCATGATGGGACTTGTAGTTCCGCAACACCTGGAGGGCCGCAGATTGAGCGCCCATTATTCTAGCTCTTTCCTCCCCCAGACTAATGTCCCTGGCCCCGCCTCTTTCATTCAATGGATTTCAGTTCATGCAGCAAAGAGAACCTGTCACAGACACAACGAGATTCCAGCTTTTTTGTTACATTGTATCACAGGATCTCTTTATAACTTGAAGCCGGCCATCATGGACAGTTCCAATCTCTGAACTCGGCCTGCTGACCCGGCCGAGATTTGACCCATGTATGGGTAGGCTGATTGTACCCAAGTCAATCCATCGATTGATTAGGGTACAACCAGCATTTTTCATGCGATTTTTGCACACCTCCCAACTTTTTGAGATGGAAATGAGGGACACCTATTAGCAAAAGTATGCAGGCATAGGACACACCCCTTGCCACGCCCCCTTAAAGGAGAAATGTCCAAAAAAACAAGATTGGTTAAACCCACAAGTGCTTTTTTTTTTTACCATTACTATTCCTTTATATTGGCTTTTGGAATTTACAAATGTTGCAATTTAGAAATCAGATGAAAGATTTAGCACTGGAAAACACTTTTTGAAAGATAAAAAGTGCATTTTATATACAACTATATAGATCAGAGCAAAATGAGGGACAAATGAGGAGGAATGAGGGACAGAGGGATATTCCAAATCAGGGAGAGTAGGGAGCTATGCTATTGTCAGCGGCTGTTGCCGCCAGTAATAATCACTGTGTGTTCTTCCGGCCGGGGCGGCTCCCTGCAACCTGTGGTTGCAGGAAAGAAAATCGCACCTTTCATGGCCGACGTTAAAGTGGAACTGCAGTCTGCCCACATAATTTGTAATAAAAACATCTTTGCCATTCTGAAGCTTCCCTCCAACCACTTTGCATATTATTTTATATATACTGTGATTCTGTACTTGCCAAATATGCTGCAGAAATCTCCCTCCACTGAGTCTGGCTGCAGCCATTTTAACTGTGGGCAGCTGAAGTTGCTGCCTGGTCACTTCCTGGAATTACACAGACACACAGAGGCACGCCTACAGCTCTGCAGCTCTCATTGGCCCTCTTATGACTCATCCCCCCTCCATTCCTGGCAAACTCTCACTAGAGTGAGAGAGAGATCAGTGCATATCGTAAGCCTAGGCTTTTTTTCCTGACAAGAAACAGGAAGTGGGCTGTATAAGGGATTTACTGGCAGAAAAAAAAACCATGGTGCTGTCCATAGCTTCCTGAAAACTAGAAATGCACCGAAAATTTTGGCAGCCGAAACATATATCGGACGAAAATGGTGTTATCAGCATTTTGCCTGATAAGAGAAAAAGCTGCCAGTAATGGCATTGAAAGCGCACGCAATTTTGCTGGCAACTCTACCGCGATTTGGCAGCGATCTTACTATGCTTATGGTGTGTTGAGTCATGTGACTCAAAAACTGCATCAAAAAGGTAACACAAGTGCGTTATTGATGCGTTTTCAATTTTAATGGGATTTAAAGGGACTTATCCACATTCACTCTTTGTTTTGGACTGTTTATATGGACTCATTATTCATATTTTATTCATTTTTCATTCATTATTTTATATATTTTTAAATTTACATTATATACATATATATATATATATATATATATATATGTACAGTGCCTTGCAAAAGTATTCACCCCCTTGGCATTTCTCGTGTTTTGTTGCCTCACAACCTGGAATTAACATGGATTGTTTGAGGATTTGCATTATTTAATTTACAGAACATGCCCACAACTTGGAAGATTTTTTTATTTTTTTATTGTGAAGCAAACAACAAATAGGACAAAATAACAGAAAAAGTTAATTTGCATAACTATTCACCTCCCTAAAGTCAATACTTTGTAGAGCCACCTTTTGCAGCTATCACAGCTCCAAGTCACTTTGGATAAGTTTCTATGAGCTTGCCACATCTTACCACTGGGATTTTTGCCCATTCCTCCATGCAAAACTGCTCCAGCTCCTTCCAAGTTGGATGGTTTGCGCTTGTGAAGAGCAATCTTTAAGTCTGACCACAGATTTTCTATTGGATTGAGGTCTGGGCTTTGACTAGGCCATTCCAGGCATGTACTGGCCATCGGGACTACCGGGAGTTTCCCGGTGGGCCGATGGCTCAGTGGGCCGGTTTGAGTGACAGCCTGTCAAAGTAATGGCTGCGCGGCCCGCACAGCCATTACTTTGAGCACTGCTGTGCTGCAGGGGTGGACTGACCTATCGGCACTGTGGGGCCCTATGACAGCTGCAACACTAGCACTGGAAGCGGCTGTAATAGGACCTCTCACAGCGTACTGTTCCCCGTGGGTCCCTCCTTCACTCCCATCCACCCCGGGTGCTTGTACATGACATCATCTGGGACGGACGAGAAGAGCGGAGGGGCCAGCAGAGAGCAGCGCGCCATGAGAGGTCTTATTGCAGGCATTGGGTGAGGCTGTGTACTGTCACCATCACTGGGGAGGGGGGAGCAGAAGCAGCCAGCACAGATGTAGGGGGCCTGGGCCCCAACAGGATCGCAGGAGGCCCCATGATACTCTCCTGTTCCTCCCCCAGGCTGTCCTCCAGCCCCCACGCTGTCCCCCTCTGTCCTCCAACTCCCACGCTGTCCCCCTCTGTCCTCCAGCCCCCACAGTGTCCCCCTGTGTCCTCCAGCCCCCACGGTATCCCCCTCTGTCCTCCAGCCCCCACGCTTTCCCCCTCTGTCCTCCAGCTCCCACGCTGTCCCCCTCTGTCCTCCAGTCCCCACGGTGTCCTCCAGCCCCCACGGTGTCCCCCTCTGTCCTCCAGCCCCCACGCTTTCCCCCTCTGTCCTCCAGCTCCCACGCTGTCCCCCTCTGTCCTCCAGGCCCCCCGGTGTCCTCCAGCCCCCATGCTGCCCCCCTTTGTCCTCCAGCCCCCACGGTGTCCCCCTCTGTCCTCCAGCCCCCACGCTGTCCCCCTCTGTCCTCCAGCCCCCACGCTGTCCCCCTCTGTCCTCCAGCCCCCACGCTGTCCCTCTTTGTCCTCCAGCCCTTACGCTGTCCTCCAGGCACCACGGTGTCCCCCTCTGTCCTCTTCCCCCCACGCTGTCCCCCTCTGTCCGCCAGCCCCCACAGTGTCCCCCTCTGTCCTCCACCCCCCCACGCTGTCCCCCTCTGTCCTCCACCCCCCACGCTGTCCCCCTCTGTCCTCCAACCCCCACAGTGTCCCCCTCTGTCCTCCAGCCCCCACGCTGTCCCCCTCTGTCCTAAAACCCCCACAGTGCCCCCCTCTGTCCTCCAGTCCCCAAGGTGTCCCCCTCTGTCCTCCACCCCCCACGCTGTCCCCCTGTATCCTCCACCCCCCCCAACAGTATATATACTGTTTTTGTGCGTGTTTGCAAAATTAAAGTGGGCCAGTCTGGATGATGTCCAGGGCCAAATTTTTGTCCCAGTCCAGCCCTGGGCCATTCCAACACATTTACATGTTTCCCCTTAAACCACACAAGTGTTGCTTTAGCAGTGTGTTTGGGGTCATTGTCCTGCTGGAAGGTGAACCTCCGTCCTAGCCTCAAATCACACACAGAGTGGTACAGGTTTTGCTCAAGAATATCCCTGTATTTAGCACCATCCAGCTTTCCCTCAACTCTGTTTCCCATTCTAGACTGCTGAAAAACATCCCCACAGCATGATGCTGCCACCACCATGTTTCACAGTGGGGATGGTTTTCTTTCGGTGATGTGATGGGTTTGCGCCAAACATAGAGTTTTCTTTGGCCAAAAAGTTAAATTTTAGTCTCCTCAGACCAGAGCACCTTCCTCCATACATTTTATGAGTCTCCCACGTGCCTTTTCGCAAAAAGTAATGTCTTTCTTCTGGCCACTCTGCCATAAAGCCCAACTCTATGGAGCGTACGGCTCATTGTGGTCCTATGTACAGATACTCCAGTCTCTGCTGTGGAACTCTACAGCTCCTCCAGGGTTACCTTAGGTCTCTGTGCTGCCTCTCTGATTAATGCCCTCCTTGCCCGGTCCGTGAGTTTTGGTGTGGGGCCGTCTCATGGCAGGTTTGCTGTTGTGCCATGTTCTTTCCATTTGGTTATGATAGAGTTGATGGTGCTCCTAGGGATCATCAAAGATTTGGATATTTTTTTTTATAACCTAACCCTGACTTGTACTTCTCAACAACATTGTCCCTTACTTGTTTGGAGAGGTGCTCGGTCTTCATGGCAGTGTTTGGTTAGTGGTACCTCTTGCTTAGGTGTTGCAGCCTCTGGGGCCTTTCAAAAAGGTGTGTATATGTAATGACAGATCATGTGACACTTAGATTGCACACAGGTGGACATCACTTCACTAATTATGTGACTTTTTTAACTGACCAAAAATGCAGCAAGCACGATTTTTAATGCCACAACAGATACACAGGGGACCAGTGTGAGGACATGCATAGAATTTAAAGGGATACATTTTTTTTTAGCTTTTCTTGCGCCAAAGGTACCAAAAATGGCCGACAATAAATTCATATTCATTTAAATTAATGGTAATAATTAAAAAGTCGAATATAATACAAATACATATATTTTTTAAAAACTGTAATTTTTGGTTTTGGTTTTCGGCCAAGTGCATCCTGCATTTTCGGTACCAAAATGTCCATTCGGTGCACCTCTACCGAAAACATCACAGCGCCCTGCCCCTGTACTCCTCCCAACTGATGCAAGCACGTAGTGGGCGGTTCTTGGGAGGAGTTATGCAAATATCAAAATGCCTTGATGGGTGGATGTCAGTCCAGAAGACTGGGCATGCCTAGGGAGTAGACATGTGCACTGTCAAAAAATGTGTTTGTTTTCGTTTCATTTGTTTTTTTTCTTTTTTCGGAAATTCGGAAACTCAGAAATTCGAAAATTCGGAAATCCGAAAATTCGGATTATCAAATTTCCGAATTTTTGGATTTCTGAATTTTTGAATTTCGAATTTCCGAATTTAGAGTTTTCAGAATTTCCGAATTTCCGAATTCCTGATTTTAAATTTTTCAGATTTCCGAATTTCGAATTTTTGGATTTCTGAATTTTCGAATTTTTAATTTTCAGAATTTCCGAATTTTTGGATTCGAATATTCGGAAATTCAAAAATTAGAAAATCTGAAAAAAAGAAAGAAAATCAGTAAAATTTGAAATAATAACTAACTATTAAATTATAGGTATTGGAATTTCCTTTCAAATTTGTGAACGTAACGAGTATGAATTTATCTGGAGTTACGAATTATCTGAAATAACAACAAACATCTAAACAAATGGAATGGAACAAATTAATAATAAATAATAATAATAAAAAGGTTTTTTTTTATTATTATTATTATCAGGGCTTTTTTTCAGGGGGAACTTGGTGGAACTCAGTTCCACCACCTCTGGCTCAGAACCTTGGGGGGGCCTGCTCACCACAATCACTTGTAAACACAGAAGTCCAGTTTCTGTGTTTACAAGTGACAGCTCTGCACTTTGTGTGTAACCCCCATGAACTCTACACTCTGTATGTAATGCAATCCTGGTATTTAATGCCCCTTTAAGACCCTCCTACTGTTTGTGAAATTCGACTGACCACACCCACTATTTGATGTGATTTGGAGGGTGTGTGTGGGGGGAGGAGTTTTGGGGGGTCGTGGTTGAGTTCTAGTACCTATTGTTTGAGAAAAAAAGCCCTGATTATTATTATTATTATTATTATTGTTATTTATTATTAATAGATCTTTCCATTCCATTCGTTTAGATACGGCATTTGTTATTTCAGATAATTTGTAACTTCGGATATATTTGTACTCGTTACGTTCACAAACAGCCAAATTTGAAAGGAAATTCCAATACCTAGGATTTAATAGTTATTATTTTGAAATTTACTGATTTTCTTTCTTTTTTTCAGATTTTCAAATTTTCGGATTTTCGAATTTTTGAATTTCCGAATTCGGAAAATCCGGAAATTCGAAATTCAGATATTCGAAATTCGGTAATTTGAAAATTCGGAAATTTGTAATTTGGAAATTCGGAATTTGGAAATTTGGAAATTCGGAAATTCGGAATTTCAGAAATTGAAAAATTTTGAAATTTCGGAATCAACGAATTTGTCAAAATTCGTTAAAGAACGAATTTGGAACTAAATGAATTGCACATGTCTACTAGGCAGGCTGTATTTGCATGCAGACCGCCATGGGTAACGCCCACTTATGACGCTGAGCCGCCGTGATTGAAAGAGCTGAAATCCAATGAATGAAAAGGGGTGGGGCTAGGGGCAATCAGGCTGGGGAGGAAAGGGCTGGATAATGCTGGATGTCCTCCAGCCAGGAAATGAGGTAGGCTCTATCTGCTTGCTGCAGCTTCTAATGTGCACTGGATAGAGTGGAGAGGGGATTAGAACATTTTATCGCTGTCCACCCTGTCTTTGTCCTGGTGACCGTTATTTCGTAAATGAAAGAAAATTGCACATTTTGGGTTGTCGCTCAAACAGGAATAGAAGTGGAAGTCTTCCAACGGGGACACGAGTTCTGGCGATTTCTTCACTTCGGAAGGGGTTACCTCTCACTTCCTGTTTGGACTGTGGGACAGAAAGTGAAGGGAAATCTCCCCAATGGGAACACAGATGGCAAAAAAAAAAAAATACTCAATCCAAAATGGAAAAAAAAACATTTTTCCTTTAGTTTTACTTTAACAACCTCAATGGGGGGGGGGGGATGAGGACCACCTACCATCCATACTGTCTTGTTGTGTTATTACAGTGAGATTCCAGACAAAAACGTTCATTATAGTAACAAATATCATAGGTGGGATTTCTCACTCTGGGGAGATTTCCTCTCACTTCCTGTTGTGTCACCGGTACAGGAAGTGAGGGGAGAGCTCTCAGGTGGGGACAATTAATGCCCGGCAGTAGTTGCGAACCGTCTCTGCTTTATAAAAAACAAAAAACTATGTTTATTTTTATTTTTTTACTGGTGTTTTATCACAAAAGTATTTTTGAAATCCGTGTGCATAAGCCAGAAGTCCACCGAGAACATATATTACAGAAGAGAGGTTGCTAGCTGGAAGTATCTCTCACTTTTTTTTTTCTTTAACTCTCCAGGGATGTGATCTTTTCCCCCGATCTTTATTCCATGCTCCCTGTTCATTCTGTGTTTTGCTTTACTCAAGAATCAGATCACAAAATGCAGATGTTACTGGCTCAGTGCAAAGCGTTGAGTTGGGGTACGTTTGTCAGGCATTGGACTTCCATCAGACTTTCAGGGTCTTTTAGGTTTTATAGATCCCCGTAGGTGTTCAGTATATTGGTTCCTGCTGTCCTCACTGTGTATTTGTATCTCTTGGGGGAAGTGAGCGCCCCCCCCCCCCCCCGTCTTTATTCCATGCTTCCTGTTCATTCTGTGTTTACTTCACTCAAGGATCAGATCACAATATACGAATTCTACTGGCTCAAGGCAGAGTGGTCTTCAGGTAGGGTTGCCTCTCTCTGACTTTGGCCTTTCATAAGACTTTCGGGCTGCATTCACACCTGAGCGTAGTGTCTTGGAGCATTTTCCGGTGGTTTTTCGCGTGTCTTTAGCGTATTTTTATGTGCAACTTGCGTGTTTGTATGCAGTGTTTTTGGGCGTTTTTGGTTTTTTTTAGCCAATAGAGAAAACTATTATCTGATGGATGATTTGTTGCTAGGTATTTCAGCTTATTTAGCTTTTCCATTAGCTTTTATTTTTTCTATTATTATTTATTTGTTTATTATAATGTTTTTTTGTTAGGGTAAGGGGTTCAAGTTCAGTTTAGGTTCGGGTTAGGACTAGGAATTGGGGTTAGGGTTGTTTTATTATTATTTTATTTATTTTTTATTTTATTATTATTATATGAATAATAATAAATAAATAAATGTAAAATAAATACAAAAATAAAAATCCTAAATAAAAAATAAATTAATTCAATAAATTAATACTAAGTAACACTTACCCTTAAAAAAATTAAATAATAATAAATAACTAAACACCCTAACCCTAACACAAAAAAGTTAAATTATTATTATTATTATTATTATTATTATTATTATTATTATTAATGTATTTTTTTGTTCGAGTTTGGGTTTTTATTGTTATTTTATTATTATTATTATTATTATTAATAATAATAATAATAATGTATTTAATATTTTTTAAGGTTAGAGGTAATTATTACTTATTGATGTAATATTACATATTATTTTTTATTTTTTATTTACTTATGATGATTTTTAGTTATATGTGTATGTATTTTACATTTATTTATTCATATATTATTACTATTTTATTTTTTAAGTTTTTCTCATTTGAGCATAAAATCGTGCAAAATGCGCGAATGCGCACAAAACCGCGCAAATGGTGCGTTTCCATTCATTTCTATGGGAATAATGGAGTAGAGATGTGAACCATCTTAATAGAAAATAATTGTTTTTTTTTTCCCCCCTCCAGTGTTTTGGAGCTTCAAGCTACAAAATGCTCAGGTGTGAATGCAGCCTCAGGGTCCTTTAAGTGTCTTGAAGTCAGTAGCTGTCAATATATGGGTTCCTGCTACCCGAACCCTCACTGTTTCCTTGTATCTCTTGAGGGATATGATCTTTTTTTCCCATCTGCATTCCATGCTTCTTGTTTTTTTCTGTGTTTACTTCACTCCAGGTTCAGATGACAAAATATGGGCACTACTGGGTCAAGGAAAAGCATTCTTTTGGTAGGGTTCCCTCTGTCTGGTTATGGCCTTCTATCAGACTTTCAAAGTCTTAAGTATTAAAGGCCCAGTTGGTGTCACAGTATGGGCTCCTGTTACCCAAACCTTCTCTGTTTCTTTGCATCTCTTGAGGGATCTTTTCCCCCTTCATTCCATGCTCCCTGTTTATTCTTTGTGTACTTCACTCAAGATTCAGTTCACAAAATACGGATTCTACTGGCTCAAGACAAAGCGGTCTTCAGGTAGGGTTGCCTCTCTCTGAATTTGGCCTTCCATCAGACTTTCAGGGTCCTTTAAAGTGTCAGGGACTCAGTAAATGTCAATATATGGGTTCCTGCTACCCAAACCCTCAGTGTATCTTTTTATCGCTTAAGGGATGTGATCTTTTTTTCCCATCTGCTTTCCATGCTTCTTGTGTTATTCTGTGTTTACTTCACTCCAGGTTCAGATTACAAAATGTGGGCACTACTGGGTCAAGGCAAAGCGTTCTTCTGGTAGGGTTACCTCTGTCTGGGTATGGCCTTCCATGAGATTTTCAAGGTCTTTTAGGTGTCATTGACCCACACATTGGTTCTTGTTACCTGAACTCGCTATTTCTTTGTATCTCTTGAGGAATGTGATATTTTCCCCCATCTTCATTCCATACTCCTTGTTTACTCTGTGTTTGCTTCATGCAAGGTTTAGATCACAAAATGAGGGTTCTACTGGCTCAAGAAAAAGCAGCCTTTGGTCTTGGTCTTCATCAGACTTTGGTCTTGGTCTTCATCAAACTTTGGTCTTGGTCTTCATCAGACTTTGGTCTTGGTCTTCATCAGGCTTTGGTCTTGGTCTTCATCAGACTTTGGTCTTGATCTTCATCAGACTTTGGTCTTCATCAGATTTTGGTCTTGGTCTTTAGTAGACTTTGGTCTTGGTCTTTAGTAGACTTTGGTGTTGGTCTTTAGTAGACTTTGGTCTTGGTCTTCATCAGACTTTGGTCTTTGTCTTCATCAGACTTTGGTCTTCATCAGATTTTGGTCTTGGTCTTTAGTAGACTTTGGTCTTGGTCTTTAGTAGACTTTGATGTTGGTCTTTAGTAGACTTTGGTCTTGGTCTTCATCAGACTTTGGTCTTCATCAGATTTTGGTCTTGGTCTTTAGTAGACTTTGGTCTTGGTCTTTAGTAGACTTTGGTGTTGGTCTTTAGTAGACTTTGGTCTTGGTCTTCATCAGACTTTGGTCTTGGTCTTCATCAGACTTTGGTCCTTCCATAAGAGTTTGAAGGCCGTGGAGTAAGTGTCATGGACCCAGTAGGTCAAAATATGGGTGCCTGCTCCCCAAATTCATAAAAATTATTCAATATTTAAGATAAAGTGTAGCACTCCTCTTGTGTCCTGACGCTCCGCTCTCTGGCGGCAGGAAGGAAGGTGATTATGGTTTCTGTTTAGTCATGGACAGTTGCCAATCAGAAGCCGGCATTGCACAGCATATCCTGCCAACACATCAAGCTGCTCATCTTCAGTAGAGGAATTGTTCAGCTTCCATCTCGTATTAAGACTTTATTCTCTAAGCTTGTGCAGAGGCTATTATTAGAAAGCAGAGAGAATGAGGAGAGAAGTCACACCAACCCTCCCAGCAATGTGCGCTGGGCAAAGTGTGCTTCACCAGTTATTATCTGTGTATCTTTCTGTGTCCAGAGAAAAAAGGTGGTACCCATATCTGCTGGTATGAGATTTCCTCACCCCTGACTTCTCTAAAGGGCCTGAGCCAAATTGTAAAGACCATGGTTTATGATATCAGAATTAGGAATAGGGCTAGTCCATGCTAGGGTTGAGGGTAAGGGTACGTGTTAGGGCTGAGGATTACGGTTGAGGGTTATGGTTAGGACTAGTGCATGTTAGGGCTGAGGGTTAGGACTGGTACATGTTAGAGTTGAGGGTTAAGGCTAGTACATGTTAGGGTTAGGGCTGAAGGCTAGGATAAAGCTAATATGTCTTAAGGCTGAGGCTTAGGGCTAGTAGGGTTAGCTCTAGCCCTAATCCTTAAACCTAACACGTGCTAGGTTATAGCTAGTACCTGTTAGGGTCATAATTAAGAGTTATGGCTAGTACGTGTTAGGATTAGAACTAAGGGTTAGAGTTAAGACTGAGCATTATGGTTAGGGCTAGTACATTTTAGGCTCATGGTTAACCACTTGCAGACCGCCTCATGCTGATATACGTCAGGAGAAGGGCACGTACAGACAGATTAACATACTTGTACGTTGCCCTTCAAGAAGCGGTTTGCGGGCGCCCGCCGCGACCTCCGTGAGTGTGATCGCGGGTCTCGCGGACTCGATGTCCGTGGGGATACCCGCGATCGTCTCACGGAGAGGAAGAACGGGGAAATGCTGATGTAAACAAGCATTTCCCCATTCTGCCTAGTGACAGGACACTGATCACAGCTTCCTGTAATCGGGAGCGGTGATCAGTGTCGTGTCACACATAGCCCATCCCCCCCACAGTTAGAATCACTCCCTAGGACACACTTAACCCCTACAGCGCCACCTAGTGGTTAACCCCTTCACTGCCAGTCACATTTACACAGTAATCAATGCATTTTTAATTGCACTGATCGCCGTATGAATGTGAATGGTCCCAAAATCGCACCAAAAGTGTCCGATCTGTCCGCCATAATGTCGCAGTCACGATAAAAATCTCTGATCACCGCCATTACTAGTAAAAAAAAAAAATTATTAATAAAAAATGCCACAAAACTATCCCCTATTTTGTAGACGCTATAACTTTTGCGCAAACCAATAAATAAACGCTTATTGCTTTTTTTTTTTTTACAAAAATATGTAGAATATGTATCGGCCAAACTGAGAAAAAAAAATAATGTGGTTTTTTTTTTCAAATTTGGCGCTATTTTTTTGTTTATAGCGCAAAAAAAAATAAAAACCGCAGAGGTGATCAAATACCACCAAAAAGAAAGCTCTATTTGTGGGGGAAAAAAGGACGTCAACTTTGTTTGGGAGCCACGTCGCATGACCGCGCAATTGTCAGTTAAAGCGACGCAGTGCCGAATCGCCAAAAAGTGCTCTGGTCTTTGGGCAGCCAAATGGTCCGGGGCTTAAGTGGTTAAGGGTTATGGATAGTACCTGTTAGGATTAGAACTAAGGGTTTGGAGTTAAGGCTGAGGATTATGGTTAGGGCTAGTACCTGTTAGGGTCATGATTAAGGGTTATGGCTAGTACCTGTTAGGGTCATGATTAGGGGTTATGGCTAGTACCTGTTAGGGTCATGAATTAAGGGTTATGGCTAGTACCTGTTAGGATTAGAACTAAGGGTTAGTGTTAGAACTGGTAAGTGTTATAGCTGACAGTTAGGGTTAGTATTAGGGTTAGGGCTTGTACATGTTGGGGTTATTTCTTGGGGATCCAAGACATAATAAATTTAGGGGCTTATCTCACCAAAGCCACCCCCCCCCCCCCCAACAGGGCTGATTAAAAAAAAAAAGAAATATTAATAAATATTTCAAGGCTAAATTGTAAAAATAATTTAAAAAAACACTGACACCGTCCACTCCCCCCCCCCCCCCCAAAAAGAAAGCATTGTAAAATATATATATATATATATATATATATATATATATATATATATATATATATATATATATATATAAATTGTAAAAAATAATCAAAAAAATAAATTGTAAAAAATTAAATTGCAAAAAAAAAATAGAAATAAAAATACTACTGACACAGTCCACACCTCATCAGTGCTGCATATTAGTGCCACTGTCACATGACATTAAAAAAAAAAGAATCATATTGGAGAGTACTGGAAAAAAAGTATCAGTACTTGTACTCGGTCTTAAAAAAGTGGTATCGGTGCAACCGGTTCAGCTTTAGGCACAGAGCTCTGATGTGTGTAATTGAATGAGTGCCTCTTGTTCTGTGTATTCCTCGGTGGGGACACTAACAGCAGATGTACTCCCAGCACACAGAGTCCCCCCTGTGTATTATATCATGGAGAGGGCTGCATGGTGAGCCGTCTGTGGGGACTCCGTCTATTCCCTGCGGGGGAAAAGCTGAGTGTGAAATGCTGCAGCTGATAGAAGCTCCTGAGACCCCCGCCGTCTCCAGCCCAGTAAGAGATGGGACTGGGAGCGGAACTGGTGTCTGGGAGGTGTAACGTGTGACTGACAATCACTCTCCACATACGGCTGCATATAAACGGCAGAGGATCTGTATAATGGGACTTTATAGCATTTTGGCTTTGATTTATCAAACTGCACGGCATGCTAAAGTGACATACAGCAACATTGGCTGAGCTGCCTTGATTTATCAAACTGCAACATCGCTTGGGCTGTGTTAAATGAATATCACTGAGGCTCGGTTCACACAGGGGCAACACGATTTCAGCGCGACTTTGTACGGCGACTTCAACGCGGCTTCAACGCGACTTCAGCGCGACTTCAGCGCAACTTCAGCGCGACTTTAGCAAATTACAACGCTACTTCAAGTCGCCTCCAGGACAGGTGACTTCGGCTGTGGCCAATCACAGGATAATCAGCTCTCTGGGAAGGAGGGGTTTGCCTGGGCAAACGAAATTTTTTGCCTGCAAAGTCGCTTGACTTTAGAGAGAGATCCGACTTGGAGGCGACTTCCATTGATTTCTATGGTACAGGTCGCCTACCAAGTCGGATCCAAGTAGTACAGGGAGTACGCTCTGAAGTCGGAGCGACTTCAGTAGTGTCTATTAAGACGCTCCCATTCACTGTCATGTGAATCTCTTTCTGGGGCGACTTGGGGCGACTTGAGGGGCGACAAGTCGGATCCCAAGTCGTCCCAGTGTGAACCGAGCCTGAAGGCATGCCTTAGTGACATACAGCAGTAGTGGTTGAGTGGCCACTTTAGCATGCCTTAAAGTGAACCAGTGTCCAGGCTCTGAACATACAAGTATTTCCAGATCCTTAACAGATATTTTCAGGAGGATCATGGAAGATGTAAACGGCTCACTGACTGTTCCCTGTCTTGTTTTTAAAATCGCGACTCTTAGATAGTAGAGTTCCCTCCTTTTATCTGCCTTTTCTGATAAAGAATTATGCTGTAAGGATATATGGAGGCTGCCATTGCTTTTCTCTGATTGGATGTTCTCAGGGTATGCTTGTGTCTGATGGCCTGTTCTCAGGATATTTTCTCCTCCTGGTCAAAAGTTTTCCAGGTATTTTCCCTTCTGATTGAATATTCTTAGGCTATTTTCATTTCTGATTGAATGTCCTCAGGGTATTTTCTCTTCTGATCAAATGTTTTTAGAGTTTTATCCCTTCTGATCGAATGTTCCTAGGGTATGTTCTCTTCTGATCAAATGTTCTTAGGATATTTTCATTTATGTTTTATATTCTGTTCAAATGTTCCTAGGGCATGTTTTCTTCTGATCAAATGTTCTTAGGGTATTTTCATTTCTAATTAAACGTTTGCTTGGTATTTTATTTTCTGATCAAATGTTTTTTATGGTTTTATCCCTTCTGATCGAGTATTCCTAGGGTATGTTCTCTTCTAATTGAATGTTATTAGGGCTTTTCTCTTCTGATCAAAAGTTCTCAGGGTATTTTCCCTTCAGATTGAATGTTCTTAGGGCTTTTTCTCTTCTGATCGAATGTCCTTAGGATATTTTCTTTAATTGTTCTGATCAAATGTTCCTAGGGTATGTTCCCTTCTGATCGAATGTTCTTAGGATTTTTTCATTTCTGATTTAAAGCTCTCCGGGTATTTTCTCTTCTGATTGAATGTTCTCAGGATATTTTCATTTCTGTTTGAAAGTTCTGAGGGTATTTTCTCTTCTGATCAAATGAATTATGGTATTTTAACTTCTGATCGAATGTTCTTAGGGTATGTTCTCTTCTGATCGAATGTTCTTAGGGTATGTTCTCTTCTGATCGAATGTTCTTAGGGTATGTTCTGTTCTGATTGAATGTTCTCAGGATATTTTCATTTCTGTTTGAAAGTTCTGAGGGTATTTCTCTTCTGATCAAATGAATTATGGTATTTTAACTTCTGATCGAATGTTCTTAGGGTATGTTCTCTTCTGATCAAATGTTCTTAGGGTATGTTCTCTTCTGATCGAATGTTCTTAGGGTATGTTCTCTTCTGATCGAATGTTCTTAGGGTATGTTCTCTTCTGATTGAATGTTCTCAGGATATTTTTGTTTCTGTTTGAAAGTTCTGAGGGTATTTTCTCTTCCGATCAAATGAATTATTACGGTATTTTAACTTCTGATTGAATGTTCTCAGGGTACTTTCTTTTCTGATCAAACATTTTTAGGGTTTTCCTCCTTCTGATCAAACGTTCTTAGGATATTTTCATTTATGTTTTATATTCTGATCAAATATTTCTAGGGTATTTTCTCTTCTGATCGAATGTTCTTAGGATATTTTGATTCCTGTTTGAAAGTTCTGAGGGTATTTTCTCTCCTGATCAAATGATTTTACAGTATTTTCCCTTCTGATCGAATGTTATTAGGGTATGTTCTCTTCTGATCGAACGTTCATATGGTATTTTCTCTTATGATCAAACATTTAGGGTTTTTCTTATCTGATTTGAATGTTCTTAAGGTAGCTTCACTTCTGATCAAACGTTCTCAGGGTATTTTCTCTTCTGATCAAATGTTCTTAGAGTCATTTCTCTTCCGATCAAAGGTTCGTAGGACATTTTCTTCTCTGATTGAATGTTTTTATGGTTTTTCTCTCCTGATCAGTTAGGTACAAATCACCTCCTAACTGTCTATCCCTCCATACTGGGGATCCAACAGCTTCAGTACTCCCCAGCACACGGCTGCACAACAAGAATTTGAACCGGGTCTTCTTGGAGGGCCGGGTCTTCTTGGAGGGCCGGATCTTCTTGGAGGGCCGGGTCTTCTTGGAGGGCCGGGTCTTCTTGGAGGGCCGGATCTTCTTGGAGGGCTGGGTCTAATTGGAGGGCCGGGTCTAATTGGAGGGTCGGGTCTTCTTGGAGGGCTGGATCTTCTTGGAGGGTCGGGTCTTCTTGGAGGGCTGGATCTCCTTGGAGGGTCGGGTCTTCTTGGAGGGCCGGGTCTTCTTGGAGGGCCGGATCTTCTTGGAGGGTCGGGTCTTCTTGGAGGGCTGGATCTTCTTGGAGGGCCGGGTCTTCTTGGAGGGCCGGATCTCCTTGGAGGGCCTGGTCTTCTTGGAGGGCCCGGCCTTTTTGGAGGGGCGGATCTTCTTGGAGGCCCGGGTCTTCTTGGAGGGCCCGGTCTTCTTAGAGGGCCCAGTCTTCTTGGAGGGGCGGGTCTTCTTGGGGGGCCGGGTCTTCTTGGAGGGCCGGATCTTCTTGGACAGTCGGGTCTTCTTGGACGGTCGGGTCTTCTTGGAGGGCAGGGTCTTCTTGGGGGGCCGGATCTTCTTGGAGGGCCGGGTCTAATTGGAGGGCCGGGTCTAATTGGAGGGTCGGGTCTTCTTGGAGGGCTGGATCTTCTTGGAGGGCCGGGTCTTCTTGGAGGGCCGGATCTTCTTGGAGGGTCGGGTCTTCTTGGAGGGCCGGATCTTCTTGGAGGGCCAGGTCTTCTTGGAGGGCCAGATCTTCTTGGAGGGCCCGGTCTTCTTGGAGGGCCGGATCTTCTTGGAAGGCCGGATCTTCTTGGAGGGCCGGGTCTAATTGGAGGGCCGGGTCTAATTGGAGGGTCGGGTCTTCTTGGAGGGCCGGGTCTTCTTGGAGGGCCGGATCTTCTTGGAGGGCCGGGTCTTCTTGGAGGGCCGGATCTTCTTGAAGAGCCGGGTCTTCTTGGAGGGCTGGGTCTTCTTGGAGGGCCGGATCTTCTTGGAGGCCCGGGTCTTCTTGGAGGGCCCGGGTCTTCTTGGAGGGCCCGGTCTTCTTGGAGAGGCGGGTCATCTTGGAGGGCCGGGTCTTCTTGGAGGGCCGGATCTTCTTGGACGGTTGGGTCTTCTTGGAGGCCCGGGACTTCTTGGAGGGCCATGTCCACTGCGGTCCGTTGCTTGTTAGCGTGTATTGCCATTAGGGAAGCCATTCATTGAGATTGTCTTCTCAACGCACGGCAATGGACCAAAAACCACGCAGGCATAATTTCAGCAGTATGCTTCAACACATGACTGTCAGTGGAACAAATGACGTTGCAGAAATGCATGTAACATGCGTGCAACATGCATTTCTCGGTGTAGGATCCTCTCCTCCTCCTCCTCAGCACACAGCTGATGTCTGCTCTTTGTTCATACTTGTCCTGGAGAACTCCGGGAAGAAAGGTGTACAAAGTGTGAAGAAGACCAACTTTTGTTCTCGGGGTTCAGGTGTGATTGGCTGGACGGGGCGGAGGGGGGGGGGGGGAGCCGGTGACGTCTGATGTATATAGGAGACGTTCCGGGAACGTATGCAACGTATGCAACGCAACACCTTCTGGCTGACCTTTTATTCTTCTATTGATTCTTCAAGTCTTTGTTTTTCCTTTTGTTCAGCTAGTTTCTGTGCTGGAAATCTGAATATAATAATATTTATATATAATATACTGTGTGTGTATATATATGTATATCTATATATATTTAGATATGTGTGTGTGTGTATATATATATATATATATATATATATAATCAGAAAAGAAAAAAAGAAAAACGATCAGAAGAGAAATAGATTCTCTCTCTCTCTCTCTCTCTCTCTCTCTCTCTCTCTCTCTCTCTCTCTCTCTCTCTCTCTCTCTCTCTCTCTCTCTCTCTCTCTCTCTCTCTCTCTCTCTCTCTCTCTCTCTCTCTCTCTCGGGCAGTGATGGCGAATCTTGGCACCCCAGATGTTTTGGAACTACATTTCCTATGATGTTCAACTACACTGCAGTGTAGCTGAGCATCATGGGAAATGTAGTTCCAAAACATCTGGGGTGCCAAGATTCGCCATCACTTGTCCTAGGGGTTTTCTCTTCTGATTGAATGTTCTTAGGATATTTTAATTTCTGCTCAAAAGCTCTCAGGGTGTTTTCTTATCTGATTGAACGTTCTAAGGGTTAGTTCTCTTCTGATCGAGTGTTCTTAGGGTTTTCTGATGAAATGTTCTTAGGGTTTTTCTCTTCTGATCGAATGTTCTCAGGGTATTTTCTCTTTTGATGCAATGATCTTAAGATCTTTTCATTTCTGATCGAAAGCTCTCAGGGTGTTTTCTTATCTGATCGAACGTTCTTTAGGTTTTTCCTCTTCTGGTCAAATGTTTTTAGGATATTTTCATTTCTGATCCAAATCTCTCAAGTTGTTTCTTCTTTTCAGATCGAACGTTCTTAGGGTAGTTTCTCTTCTGATCGAACATTCTTTAGGTTTTTCCTCTTCTGGTCAAATGTTTTTAGGATATTTTCATTTCTGATCTAAATCTCTCAAGGTGTTTTTTCTTTTCTGATCGAACTTTCTTAGCGTATGTTCTCTTCTGATCGAGCGTGCTTAGGGTTTTCTGATCAAATGTTCTTAGGGTTTTTCTCTTCTGATCGAATGTTCTCAGGGTATTTTTTCTTTTGATGCAATGTTCTTGTGGGATATTTTCATTTCTGATCGAAAGCTCTCAGGGTGTTTTTCTTATCTGATCGAACGTTCTTTGAGTTTTTCTCTCCTGATCAGTTAGTTACGAATTGCTTCCTCGCTGCCTGTCCCTCCCCTGAAAATACTAGTTGCCTGGCTTCTCAGTCTGATTTCACAGCTTCAGTACTTCCCCAGCTCACTGATGCGCAACAAATAGTCGAACTAGGTCTATATCCTTAAGGTATTTGTCTTCTGATCGAATATCCTTAGGGTATTTTTTTTTTCTTCGGTTTGGATACTCTTAAGATAATTTCCGAGGGAGGTCTGCCCTTATTCTATGTCATAGCTTCATAGGGGATCACATGATCACAATCCAAGCTGATTGGATCACAGGAGCTTTCAAACACAGAGCGTTATAAACTAGCAGCGCGCATCTGTGCATGCTGCTAGCTATCAAACGATGATCGTAGATTAACCGCTTTAAGACCGGCGTTTTTTGGCAGTTTTTGTTTACATGTAACAAAAGAAACATAGAAAAGCAATGGCAGAAAAAGACCATTGAATCTGCCGATTTTTATTTATTTATTTATTTTTTAATGGGTTTTTTGGTTTTTTTTGTTTTTTATTTCGTTTTTTTTTTTCGTTAACTTTTTTTGTATAGAGTATAGCTCTATCTTTGTCCGAAGCAGGTTTGAAGCATGTGTGGGATGATCGCTGTTTGCGTGTGTGCAGGATGGGGGCACTTTAAATTTTTTTATTATTATAATTATTTATTTTATTATTTATTTATATGACCTGACATTTTTTTGTTTTTTTATTTTTATTTTTTCGTTACCTTTTTTTTGTATAGAGTATAGGCCTATGTTTGTCCCAAGCATGTTTGAAGCATGTGTGAGATGATCGCTGTTTGCATGTGTGCAGGATGGGGGCACTTTCATACTTTTTATTATTATTATTATTATTTATTTTATTATTTAAGTATATGACCTGACATTTTTTTTGTTTTGTTTTTTTATTTTTTATTTTTTTCGTGGGATG
This sequence comes from Lithobates septentrionalis, assembly GCA_037952835.1. NCBI lineage: Eukaryota > Metazoa > Chordata > Amphibia > Anura > Ranidae > Lithobates > Lithobates septentrionalis. Next base: position 331,742 of record JBBDGP010000758.1, on the reverse strand, counting down.
ATCGCTGTTTGCGTGTTTGCAGGATGGGGGCACGTTAATTTTTTTTTTATTATTATTATTTATTTTATTATTTATTTATTTTTATTTTTACACTGTCGCACTAAAAAAAAAAAAAAAAATAAAAATGTTATCACTTTTATTGCTGTCACAAGCAATGTAAACAGCCTTTATGACAGCAGCATGTGACAGGTCCTCTTTGTGGAGAGATCTGGGGTCTCTAAGACCCCCCCAAATCCCTCCTCTGCCCTTTAAAGTATTTAAACACCAAGATTGGCGTGATTGGATGCTTTGGATTTTTGAAAATGGCGCTGTTTACATCCGGGTAAACCAGAAGTGATGTCCGGCCTGGGTTGCTATATCACGGAGCTGAAACAAAGCCGGCTTGCTTGGCTCTGTGATCAGCCGGGAATACAAGGGGATAAAATCCAGCACTTTTATGTGCGTGTGTAAAGGCAGGCGTCCCAATACTTTTGACAATATAGTGTATATTAATGTCTGGGTCCAGGATCTAAGGTGAGGGAGGGCCCATCTTTTTGCCCCGGGGGAGCAATTTTCCGGATTGAAGTTTGAAGTGCAGCACTGGAGTTGTGGTATCAATATCAAACTTGGACTTGGGACTTGTTCATTTTCTAAGATTTATATCATACATTTTTGGGAGATTTACTAAAACTGGTGTGCGCAGAAGCCGGTGCATCTGTGCACAGCAACCAATCAGCGGCCAGGTGTTACCCTTGTTTCAAACGTCTGTGTTGTTTTTAGTGCGTTTAGTGCACTACAGTCCATTTAACATCGTTTCCTGTGGATTTAGTTCACAGATATGCGTTTTGATCTGGTGATTTTTTTTTTTTTTTGGAAAGGGTAAGGGACTTTTTTTTTTTCCGGCAGCAGGTTGCGTTTTGCGTGTAGAAAAAAAGTGAAGAAACTGCGCTATGAAAATTAATAAATTTAAAATATATGAAAAATAAAAAATTATTTTCAAAACTTTGTCGGCAGCTACAATTCTCCTGTATAACACCAACACAGTAAAAGTAAATTGAAAGAAAAATCATGGAATCGCGCTAAACCTTTGAAATCATAAATAATAATTGATTATATAGATTCTAAATAACTGAAAAGTCCCCCGGTGCTCAAAAAATTAATTAATGAATGAATTAATAAAGGCCATAACAACTGATTATTTAGATTCTAAAAAAAATAAAGTCCACCAGTGCTCAAAAAATATATTAATGAAGTCCATCCATGTGTGTGATGGTGTCTCCAAACGCTGGTAGAAAAAAAAAATTTGTGCTGAATCCACCACCATTTAGAAGAAATCACTTCTTACCAGATGACCGTGATCCCGCGTTACAGAGGATCAAGAAAACATGTCGTTTAAAACTCAGCTTGGTTCCAATATGCAGCAAGCACTCTCAAAAGCTCTTCAGGCCACCTCATTAACCATTCGGACAAAAGTAGCGTCAATAAAAGCCTGATGTGCCGGCCGGGGCACGATCAGACAAACCCGTCCTTGATTTATAACACACGAGGTGACGTCAGCGCGTCGCTCCGCCCTACGTGTTTCGTAAGAGATGACGTCGTCAAGGGGCACGTTTTGCGTGTGATAGACTTCGATGGACCTGCACCCCAAATGCAAGTGTTGGCTACTAGGAAAGTATGAGAGTTCTGTTCATGGAGTGCGACTTCGATGCGACTTAGGGTTAGGGTTAGCAGTAATTGTTAGAGTTAGGTTTAGGTTTAGGGTTATAGGTAGTTAGGGTTAGGTTTAGGGTTAGAGTTAGGGTTAGGGGTAATTTTTAGGTTTAGAGTTAGGGTTAGCAGTAATTGTTAGGGGTAGCCATAATTTTTAGGGTTAGAAGTAATTGTTAGGGTTAGAGTTAGGTTTAGGGTTAGGTTTAGGGTTAGAGTTAGGGGTAATTTTTAGGGTTAGAGTTAGGGTTAGGAGTAATTGTTAGGGTTAGGGGTAGCGATAATTTTTAGGGTTAGATTTAGGGTTAGGGGTAGCGATAATTTTTAGGGTTAGATTTAGGGTTAGGGGTAGCGATAATTTTTAGGGTTAGATTTAGGGTTAGGGGTAGCGATAATTTTTAGGGTTAGATTTAGGGTTAGGGGTAGCGATAATTTTTAGGGTTAGATTTAGGGTTAGAGCCCTTGCACACTGGGGCGGGGTGGGCGTCGGCGGTAAAACGCCGCTATTATTAGCGGCGTTTTACCGTCGGTATGCGGCCGCTAGCGGGGAGGTTTTAACCCCCGCTAGCGGCCGAGAAAGGGTTAAATACCACCGCAAAGCGCCTCTGCAGAGGCGCTTTGCCGGCGGTATAGTCGCGCCGTCCCATTGATTTCAATGGGCAAGAGCGGTAAAGGAGCGGTATACACACCGCTCCTTCACCGCTCCGAAGATGCTGCTGGCAGGCCAGCGCATCGCTCCAGTGTGCAAGCCCTCGGGGCTTTCACACTGGAATTAATGCAGCGGCACTTTCGGGGCGGTTTGCAGGCGCTATTATTAGCGCAATAGTGCCTGCAAACCGCCCCAGTGTGCAAGGGCTCTTAGGGGTAGCGATAATTTTTAGGGTCAGGGTTAGCAGTTATTGGTTAGGTTTAGGGTTAGAGTTAGGGTTAGGGGTAATTTTTAGGTTTAGAGTTAGGGTTAGGGGTAATTTTTAGGTTTAGAATTAGGATTAGGGGTAGCGATAATTTTTAGGGTCAGGGTTAGCAGTTATTGGTTAGGTTTAGGGTTAGAGTTAGGGTTAGGGGTAATTTTTAGGTTTAGAGTTAGGGTTAGGGGTAATTTTTAGGTTTAGAATTAGGATTAGGGGTAGCGATAATTTTTAGGGTTAGATTTAGGGTTAGATTTAGGGTTAGAGGTAGCGATAATTTTTAGGGTTAGCAGTAATTGTTAGGGTTAGGTTTAGGGTTAGAGTTAGGGTTAGGGGTACTTTTTAAGGTTAGAGTTAGGGTTAGCAGTAATTGTTAGGGTTAGTTAGGTTTAGGGTTAGGGGTAATTTTTAGGTTTAGGGTTAGAGTTAGGGTTAGCAGTAATTGTTAGGGTTAGCGATAGCGATAATTTTTAGGGTTAGCAGTAATTGTTAGGGTTAGAGTTAGGTTTAGGGTTAGAGTTAGGGTTAGGGGTAATTTTTAGGTTTAGGGTTAGAGTTAGGGTTAGCAGTAATTGTTAGGTTTAGGGTTAGGGGTAATTTTTAGGTTTAGGGTTAGAGTTAGGGTTAGGGGTAATTTTTAGGTTTAGGGTTAGAGTTAGGGTTAGCAGTAATTGTTAGGGTTAGGGTTAGTGATAATTTCTAGGGGAAGTGGTAATTTTTAGACATGTGCGATTGTTATCGTCCGCATGCATTTTTGTCCGAATTTCAGGGATTTTCGTGTTCGTTTTAACAAAACGATAACGAATGCGCAGAATCCTAATTCTGAAATAAAAAAATGCTTTATTTTCGTATCCATTATATTTTATATATGTTGCGACAACAGTTCGATATAGATAGATAGAAGATTCAACACGACGGTGACAATAGCGATTTGTGTCTATCGAACCTGCGGTGGAATGTGCCTAACCTAACTCTATTAGTCCAAGATTATTCGCCATAGAGAGAAAAGATTCGACATTATAGAGACCAGATTCGACGAAGCAGCTAAAAACATACGATCGCCGCAAGCGGACATTTATGGTCAAATGCTCCGCCCATTGGCTATAGAAGAATTCTAATGTTGTTTTGACTAGTAATAATAATTAATATAGCTTGTGGGCGGAGCATTCGACCGGAAATGTACGATCGCGGCGGCGGCATACAGCTTATCTGCTTTGTCGAATCTTCTTAGAACATCCGACAGACACTGTAAGCCTTCAATTGACAGATTCGACCTTAATTGATTCGGATTTTCGTACGAATGCATTTTTAGCGAAACAAAAGAAATAAAAACGCATTTCGGGCGTAACTAAATAAATGTATTTTTCGGACGAAACCGAAATTCCAAAACAAAATATTTCAGTGTGCACATGTCAAGTAATTTTTAGGGTTAGAGTTAGGATTGGCTGTCATTTTTAGGGTTAGCGGTGTCAGGGCTGGGCTCAGCCTTTCCTTTTCTTAGCTGGCCGCTCAGCTGTCAGCTAATTGCCAGCTCCTATGTCTCCACAGTTACTCCCCTGTTGATGATATCCTGCTCGTCAGTCCTGACTACTTAAGCCGTCCAGTTCAGAGGTTCTCTGCCTTCGCCTTGGTCAACATCACAGAAACTCTCCTGCATTCCTGTTCAAGACTTGCTGTTCTGACATCTCTTCTGGCTGCAGAACCTGCTTGCTGTTCTACTACATTGATCCCTGACTTATGGCTTGGCTGACTATTCGTTCCGGTTACTCAACTTTGGCTATGTTTTGACTACGTTTGTTCTTTTTACTTCTATTATTAAACAAGTGTGATTTAACTGTACTTCTGTCTCGGCCTGATTTCATGGTTTCTGACAAGCGGTAATTGTTAGGGTTAGGGTCAGTGTTGGGGTAAGAACCCTAACAATTGCGTCTGACCCTAATGATTAACTCTAACATTTAACTCTAACCCTACCATGCAAATTTTGGACACATAAAGGCTCCTGCACTACTGTGATGCGACTTTGACGCGACTTTACTGCCAGAGAGTGTAAAGTCACATCAAAGTTGCCACCTTGTCCCACTCCACGAACAGAACTGTCATACTTTCCAATTAGAAATAAAAAATGCAAAAACACAAGTTCGAAATTGCAAAACGCGCCAGAGGAAGGCTTCAACTGCAACCTGCATAGATGTGAACCTAGCCTTATTGTCAAAGCTTAATTGAACAAGCTAAAGGTTAGAAGCTGATTGGCTACCATGTACAGCTGCACCAGAATCTGAGTGCCTTCCAGTTTTAGTACATCTCCCCCATGGTGTTGTTAGTATTGCTGCATTTTGGTTATATTGCTATATAACGTTATGAGATTTTTCCTGAATGTGAGATACATGAATCTCAGCAGAGCACCACTGACTCTATTCATTGGGTTGCATGTGGTCCTGGCAGCGGACGGGTTAATAGGTTAACGAGCTGCAGTGTTGGCATGTCAGGAGGGGGAAAGCAGCTGTGCACACTGCAGAACACAGAGCCGGATAGAAGAGCCCTTGTCTAGCCGCGTTCCAGGTCTTGGATAAAGAGCCCCAGTAACCTTCTGGCAGACGTTGGCTGGGAGGACGGCATTGCGTCCCTGTAGCTGGTGCTCCTGGCACGCTCACCAACCACAAAGCCCCGTGCTAATCTTGGCCTGAGTGGTTACATCTTGCCACCAGCACCCCCCCCCCCCCCCCTCTTCTGCTTTTGGCTCTGAGCGGTGCCAGGAGCCCCGGGCGTTTGTGCCAGCTCTGGTTCCTAATCGGAGCGCACAATGTGGTCACCGGTCTTTGTGAGCGTCCGGCTGTCTCGGCGAATTTATGCCAAGGCTAATTATATTCTTTAGCCGTAATCCGCCGGAATCACATTATGGACATGTCACCGGCCAAGATGTGTATGGGAATGTCTAATGAGATATTACGTTGACCCCGGCACTGGCTGGCGCGTCTACTTAAAATGAGTCCAGAGACTTTTATAGAGCTATGCGAAAGGGATCAGCTTAGAGGGGCAGCTCCACCTGAAACTCACATTTCAGTTTTGCCAGGATTTTGGCTAATTCAGTGGCGTGGTTCTGTTGGGAGCTCCATTGGCAAAATGCGTAAAGAATAAAAATGGCCGCCCTCATGTACATGTCTGCAGGTTCACGCTAGGGATGAGCTAAGGTTCCAGCCATGTAGCCATATTAATTCAGTGATGTCACCAGCATCCCCCATTCTGCAGCCACGTGTTCTGCAGCCACACACCATTGGCCACACCGCAGTTGATTGGGCTGGCGGCTAGCTGTCATGTTACAGTTTTTCCGCGGGTTTGGGAAAAATTCTGAACCTTGATCATCCCTAGATGGAGAGAGACTGGGGAAACTCTGCTGGAGATGGTCAGAGACTGGGGACACTCTGCTGGAAATGGTTGGAGACTGGGGACACCCTGCTGGAGATGGTTGGAGACTGGGGACACTCTGCTGGAGATGGTTGGAGACTGGGGACACACTGCTGGAGATGGTTGGAGACTGGGGACACCCTGCTGAAGATGGTTGGAGACTGGGGGCACTCTGCTGGAAATGGTTGGAGACTGGGGACACACAGCTGGAGGTGACCAGAGACTTGAGACACTCTTCTGGAGATGATCAGAGACTGGGGACACTCTGTTGGAGATGATCAGAGACTGGAGACACTCTGCTGGAAATGGTTGGAGACTGGGGACACACTGCTGGAGGTGACCATAAACTGGGGACACACTGCTGGAGGTGACCAGAAACTGGGGACACACTGCTGGAGATGGTCAGAGACTGGGGACACACAGCTGGAGATTGTCGGAGACTGAGGACATGCTGCTGGAGATAGTCGGAGACTGAGGACACGCTGCTGGAGATGGCCGGAGACTGAGGACACGTAGCTGGAGGTGACCAGAGACTGGGGACATACAGCTGGAGATTGTCGGAGACTGAGAACATGCTGCTGGAGATGGTCGGAGACTGAGGACACGCAGCTGGAGGTGACCAGAGACTAGGCACACACTGCTGGAGATGGTCGGAGACTGAGGACATGCTGCTGGTGATGGTCGGAGACTGGGGACACTGCTGGAGGTGGTTGGAGACTGGGAACTAGGGTTTTCTTCAAGCCACACCCAAACACTTTAGCGGCCTGGGACACCTTTGAGTGCCCCAAGGAGAGTAGTAATGCGGTGTGCATAGTTTTCTGCAGCGAACAGTGGGTGTGGCCAAATTGCTTTTGCTGACATCATCCTCCTGCCCCCAGTGATGCTGAACCTGCCCCCAGACAGCTGTCTGCAGATCCTGGACGGCAACAGATTTCATCTTAGTTACTTGGGGAGCCACAGCCCGGTTTGAATAATGTGTCCAGGTTTCAGTCCGCCGGAAACCCTGACACATAATTCAAAACCTGGACTGTCTGGGTGAATCCTGGACAGGTGGCAACCCTACTGGGGACACACAGCTGGAGATGATCAGAGACTGAGAACATGCTGCTTCTCTTGTGTCAGACTGGGGACAATGTGCTGGAGGTGATCAGAGACTGAAGACACTCTGCTGGAGGTGATCAGAGACTGAAGACACTCTGCTGGAGGTGATCAGAGACTGAAGACACTCTGCTGGAGATTATCAGAGACCGAAGACAATCTGCTGGAGGTGATCAGAGACTAAAGACACTCTGCTGGAGGTGATCAGAGACAGAAGACAATCTGCTGGAGGTGATCAGAGACCGAAGACAATCTGCTGGAGGTGATCAGAGACTAAAGACACTCTGCTGGAGGTGATCAGAGACTAAAGACACTCTGCTGGAGGTGATCAGAGACTGAAGACAATCAGCTGGAGGTGATCAGAGACTGAAGACACTCTGCTGGAGGTGATCAGAGACTAAAGACAATCTGCTGGAGGTGATCAGAGACTGAAGACACTCTGCTGGAGGTGATCAGAGACTGAAGACAATCAGCTGGAGGTGATCAGAGACTGAAGATATTCTGCTGGAGGTGATCAGAGACTGAAGACACTCTGCTGGAGGTGATCAGAGACTGAAGACACTCTGCTGGAGGTGATCAGAGACTGAAGACAATCTGCTGGAGGTGATCAGAGACTGAAGACACTCTGCTGGAGGTGATCAGAGACTGAAGACACTCTGCTGGAGGTGATCAGAGACTGAAGACAATCTGCTAGAGGTGATCAGAGACTGAAGACAATCTGCTGGAGGTGATCAGAGACTGAAGACAATCTGCTGGAGGTGATCAGAGACTGAAGACACTCTGCTGGAGGTGATCAGAGACTGAAGACAATCTGCTGGAGGTGATCAGAGACTGAAGACACTCTGCTGGAGGTGATCAGAGACTGAAGACAATCTGCTGGAGGTGATCAGAGACTGAAGACAATCTGCTGGAGGTGATCAGAGACTGAAGAAACTCTGCTGGAGGTGATCAGAGACTGAAGACAATCTGCTGGAGGTGATCAGAGACTGAAGACACTCTGCTGGAGATTATCAGAGACTAGGGACTTGCTGGTGAAGATTATCAGAGACTGGGGACTTGCTGGTGAAGATTATCAGAGACTGGGGACACGCTGGTGAAGATTATCAGAGACTAGGGACTTGCTGGTGAAGATTATCAGAGACTGGGGACACGCTGGTGAAGATTATCAGAGACTGGGGACACGCTGGTGAAGATTATCAGAGACTAGGGACTTGCTGGTGAAGATTATCAGAGACTGGGGACACGCTGGTGAAGATTATCAGAGACTGGGGACACGCTGGTGAAGATTATCAGAGACTGGGGACACGCTGGTGAAGATTATCAGAGACTGGGGACACGCTGGTGGAGGTGATCAAAGTCTGATGAGAAGCCTCAGATGAAGTTAAAGGATGGAGATATGCATCAGGAGAATGGTAGAGATCACTTTAATAGCAGCTCCTCTACAAATCAATGCCCCCACTCTTGGCTCCTGGAACAGGCCGCACCATCAACACCAAAGGTCCCCCTGTGGTCCTTAAGCCGCAATTTGGGCACCAGCCCTCTACCCCTTCCCACCTCCATCCTAAAGGAATTAAAATTTTTAGCCCAGGGTTGGGCTTCATTGATCACATTTAGTAAAAAGACTATGGAGAAAAGACACTGTCTGTGTTACCAATCTCAACCAATCAGATTCCAGCGGGTACTGGCTGAGGCCTGGCAGAGAAAGTCAGCAGTCATCTGATTGGATGATGGAGCCATAGCTCACATCTTCCTCTGTGAATGTCCCTCAGCAGGCAGAATTCCATCTAACACTGCAGTCTGCTAGAGGTTTGAAAGAAGGTCTGAGAGCGGCTCATTGACAGCGAGCGTCCTGTGTGAGGGGCCGATTGTGTCAGGAAGAGACGACGTCTTGTACACCGTCCGCACACACGGATACTTCCGCCAGGAACTTGGCCTCCAGACAGCAGACACTTCCAGCGCCTGTATGGAGGGCTTTGTGTGTGAGGGCCAGGACACATTCCTCTACACTAATGTATGGAGGACTATCAGCCAGAGAACATTCTACACACAGAACATTCTACACACCGAGAACATTCTACACACAGAACATTCTACACACCGAGAACATTCTACACACAGAACATTCTACACACCGAGAACATTCTACACACTGAGAACATTCTACACACAGAACATTCTACACACAGAACATTCTACACACCGAGAACATTCTACACACAGAACATTCTACACACCGAGAACATTCTACACACAGAACATTCTACACACCGAGAACATTCTACACACAGAACATTCTACACACAGAACATTCTACACACCGAACATTCTACACACCGAGAACATTCTACACACAGAACATTCTACACACCGAGAACATTCTACACACAGAACATTCTACACACCGAGAACATTCTACACACCGAGAACATTCTACACACCGAGAACATTCTACACACAGAACATTCTACACACCGAGAACATTCTACACACCGAGAACATTCTACACACTGAGAACATTCTACACACCGAGAACATTCTACACACAGAACATTCTACACACCGAGAACATTCTACACACAGAACATTCTACACACCGAGAACATTCTACACACAGAACATTCTACACACCGAGAACATTCTACACACAGAACATTCTACACACCGAGAACATTCTACACACAGAACATTCTACACACCGAGAACATTCTACACACAGAACATTCTACACACTGAGAACATTCTACACACTGAGAACACTCTACACACAGAACATTCTACACACTGAGAACATTCTACACACTGAGAACACTCTACACACAGAACATTCTACACACTGAGAACATTCTACACACAGAACATTCTACACACCGAGAACATTCTACACACCGAGAACATTCTACACACTGAGAACATTCTACACACTGAGAACATTCTACACACTGAGAACATTCTACACACAGAACATTCTACACACCGAGAACATTCTACACACTGAGAACATTCTACACACTGAGAACATTCTACACACTGAGAACATTCTACACACTGAGAACATTCTACACACAGAACATTCTACACACTGAGAACATTCTACACACTGAGAACATTCTACACACAGAACATTCTACACACCGAGAACATTCTACACACTGAGAACATTCTACACACTGAGAACATTCTACACACCGAGAACATTCTACACACTGAGAACATTCTACACACTGAGAACATTCTACACACTGAGAACATTCTACACACAGAACATTCTACACACCGAGAACATTCTACACACAGAACATTCTACACACCGAGAACATTCTACACACAGAACATTCTACACACTGAGAACATTCTACACACTGAGAACACTCTACACACAGAACATTCTACACACCGAGAACATTCTACACACAGAACATTCTACACACTGAGAACATTCTACACACTGAGAACACTCTACACACAGAACATTCTACACACTGAGAACATTCTACACACTGAGAACACTCTACACACAGAACATTCTACACACTGAGAACATTCTACACACAGAACATTCTACACACCGAGAACATTCTACACACTGAGAACATTCTACACACTGAGTATTCTACACACTGAACGTTCTACACACTGAGTATTCTACACACTGAACATTCTACACACTGAGAACATTTTACACACTGAGAACATTCTACACACTGAGAACATTTTACACACTGAGAACATTCTACACACAGAACATTCTACACACAGAACATTCTACACACTGAACATTCTACACACCGAGAACATTTTACACACTGAACATTCTACACACTGAGAACATTTTACACACTGAACATTCTACACACCGAGTATTCTACACACCGAGAACATTCTACACACTGAGAACATTCTACACACCGAGTATTCTACACACCAAGAACATTCTACACACTGAGAACATTCTACACACTGAATATTCTATACACAGAGATCATCCTACATACCATACATTCTACTGAGAACATTCTACACACAGATCATGTCACATAAAGAGAACATCCTACACAGAGAATATCCTACACATAGAGTATTCCAGAGAACATTCTACACACATAGAACATTCTACACAGAGCCAGAGGACATTTTACACACTGAACATTCTATACACAGAACATTCTACACAGGAAACCTTCAACACTGAGAACATTCTAAACTGCACACCAGAATATTGTACTCAAGACCATGGACAGACACTATAGAATGAATGCAAAGTAGAACAATATCTATCTATCTATCTATCTATCTATCTATCTATCTATCTATCTATCTATCTATCTATCTATCTATCTATCTATCTATCTATCTATCTTTGACATATCTAGAGAGTTTTCAGTGTAGTACCTCCTGGGTTCCCCATACACATTACAATGTGTTCTGTAGTCCTATCATTTCCTGTCCTAGGAAGACCATGTTCCCCACTGTACTGAATCTATGGAGGAGCATAGGACATAGGACAGGACTATACAACCCCCCCCCCCCCATGTAATGTAGTCCATGGGTTCTGTAGTCCCGTCACTTCCTGTACTAGGATGACATTGCTCACTACTGTAGTATATCTATAGAGGAGCAGCATTGTCACCCTAATACAGGAAGTGTTCGGATTACAGACCCCCCCCCCACACCTCCATTACATTGGAGGGAGGGTTCCATAGTGCTAGGGTGACAAGTTTGATACTCCATAGATACAGTACAGTAGTGAACACGGGGTCACCCTGGGACAGGAAGTGCTACAACTACCTCCCCCTCTCCTCATCCCCATACTGTAGGAGGGAGGTATTCTGTAGTCCTTTCTGAAAGTGACAATTCTGCTGCCCTATGATTACATTACAGTATTAAGCATTTTCAACCTAGGATAGGAAGCAGGGACTACAGAACACCTCCCCCTCTTCTCTATAACATGGGGGGGTAGCGTTCTGTAGTTCTATCCTAGGATGCCAACGCTTCTCCTCCATAGATATAGTACAGCATGGAGCGTTGTCACCATAGGACAGTAAATGAGGACTACAGGACTAACTCCTTCTCCTCATCTCAGTTACATAGGCGGGAGGTGAACTGTAGTCCTGTCCTACGGTGACAACTCTGCTACTCCATAGATACAGTCCCTTGAAATTTTCACATTTTGTCATGTTACAACCAAATATGTAAATGTATTTTATTGGGATTTTATGTGATAGACCAACACAAAGTGGCACATAATTGTGAAGTGGAAGGAAAATAATAAATGGTTTTCATTATTTTACAAATAAATATGTGAAAAGTGTGGGGTATATTTGTATTCAGCCCCCTTTACTCTGATACCCCTAACTAAAATCTAGGGGAACCAATCGCCTTCAGAAGTCACCTAATCAGTAAATAGAGTCCACCTGTGTGTAATTTAATCTCAGTATAAATACAGCTGTTCTGTAAAGCCCTCAGAGGTTTGTTAGAGAACCTTAGTGAACAAAGAGCATCATGAGGGCCAAGGAACGCACCAGACAGGTCAGGGATAAAGTTGTGGAGAAATTTCAAGCAGGGTTAGGTTATAAAAAATATCCCAAGCTTTGACCATCTCGCGGAGTACTGTTCAATCCATCATCCGAAAATGGAAAGAGTATGGCACAACTGCAAACCTACCAAGACATGGCCGTCCACCTAAACTGACTGGCCGGGCAAGGAGAGTATTCATCAGAAAAGCAGCCAAGAGGTCCATGGTAACTCTGGAGGAGCTGCAGAGATCCACAGCTCAGGTAGGAGAATCTGTCCACAGGACAACTATTAGTCGTGCTCTCCACAAATCTGGTCTTTATGGAAGATTGGCAAGAAGAAAGCCATTGTTGAAAGAAAGCCATCTAAAGTCCCATTGCAGTTTGCGAGAAGCCATGTGGGGGACACAGCAAACATGTAGAAGAAAGTGCTCTGGTCAGAGGAGACCAAAATTCAACATTTTGGCCTAAAAGCAAAACGCTATGGTTGGCGGAAAACTAACACTGCACATTACCCTGAACACACCATCCCCACCGTGAAACATGGTGGTGGCAGCATCATGTTGTGGGGATGCTTTTCTTCAGCAGGGACAGGGAAGCTGGTCAGAGTTGATGGGAAGATGGATGGAGCGAAATACAGGGCAATCTTAGAAGAAAACCTGTTATGGGGCGTACACACGGTCGGACTTTTCAGCTACAAAAGTCCAACGGACGCTGACGGACTAAAGCTGGCTGGTAATCCGATCGTGTGTGGGCTTCTCCGGACTTTCAACTGACTTTTTCAGCCTCAAATCCGACGGACTTTAGATTTGAAACATGCTTCAAATCTTTCCGACGGACTCGAGTCCGGTCGAAAAATCCGCTCGTCTGTATGCTAGTCCGACGGACAAAAACCCACGCTAGGGCAGCTATTGGCTACTGGCTATCAACTTCCTTATTTTAGTCCGGTGTACGTCATCACGTAAGAATTCGACAGACTTTTGTGTGATCGTGTGTAGGCAAGTCTGTTCGTTAGAAAGTCCGCCGCAAGTCCGTCGAAAGTCCGCCAAAAGTCCGTCGAAAGTCTGTCGGACAGGCTGTCGGACTTTTGTAGCTGAAAAGTCCGACCGTGTGTAAGCGGGATTAGAGTCTACAAAAGACTTGAGACTGGGGCGGAGGTTCACCTTCCAGCAGGACAACGACCCGAAACATACAGCCAGAGCTACAATGGAATGGTTTAGATCAAAGCATATTCATGTGTTAGAATGGCCCAGTCAAAGTCCAGACCTAAATCCAATTGAGAATCTGTGACAAGACTTGAAAAATTGCTGTTCACAGACGCTCTCCATCCAATCTGACAGAGCTTGAGACATTTTACTCTCTAGATGTGTAAAGCTGGTAGAAACATCCCCAAAAAGACTTGCAGCTGTAATTGGAGTGAAAGGAGGTTCTACAAAGTATTGACTCAGGGGGGCTGAATACAAATGTACTCCACACTTTTCACATATTCATTTGTAAAAAAAATTGAAAACCATTTATCATTTTCCTTCCACTGTACAATTATGTGTCACTTTGTGTTGGTCTATCACATAAAATCCCAATAAAATACATTTACGTTTTTGGCTGTAACACGACAAAATGAGGAAATTTTCAAGGGGTATGAATACTTTTTCAAGGCACTGTACAGTACAGTAGTGAGCGTTGTCACCATAGGAGAAGAAGTTAGGAAGTTTGGACTACAGAACTACCCCCTCTTCTCATCTCCGTAACAAAGGGGGGAGTAATCTGTAGTCCTGTCCTGGGGTGACAACTCTGCTTCTCTGTAGTAATGAGCTTTGACACCATTGATCATCATTCACAATCCACTGAGCAGGCTGTAGGTGGGGTGGTGTCACGGTGTCACGCTCTGCCTATATAGACCTGACAGACATTTTTTATTTATTTTTTTTGGTTACGGCAGGTTATACTGTTCACCTGAATGTCTTCCATGGCTGTTTTTTTATATATATATATGTGGGAACTCTAAGTAATTCCGTCGCTGCCCTCCCGGTCAGAGTTTTCCTTGCCCTCTGCGTTTCGGCGGCTCGTTAGCAGTCTTATTGTCCCAGAGATATCATAACGGTATTTATTATATCAGGTGATAGATGTACCGCGCCGGCAATCACTTCCTGACCCGCAGGCCAGGTTTAAGCAAGATATACGGAGATTGTGCGAACGCGCCCTGCATTCCCCCTGACCTCCTTAGCACGCCCTGCTCTCTCTCTCTCTCTCTCTCTCTCTCTCTCTCTCTCTCGCGCTTTTCCCCCCAAGGCCAAGCTTTCCAATTCACTTAGAATTACTCCTCGCCGTCTGATTTCATGGTGTCGCCTCTGGAATGGCGCAGCCTTTGCCGGCCTTATTTACCAACAAGCAAAAAGGGAAATGCTGGCACGTGTGACGCAGGACCCTGTCCAACGCCCCCCCGGATTCCGCAGGTGCCACCGACAGGAGCCAGAATCCCCAATCCGCACGCGATTTACATAGGAATCACAAAGTGATGTCATCTACAAAATAATACAATGTAATGCTAGAATAATAATATGAATGACAATATAAAATTAATATATTTTATATAAAATTCATAAAAAATAATTAAATAACAAAATAAAATAATAATAATATTTTTTAATAATATTAATTATTTATATATCAATAATTGTATATTAATTGTATATGAATGCATTATTTTATTATTATTATTATTATTTATGATAAAATAAATAACAAAATAAAATAATTGTATTAATATTAATATTGTTGTTATTATAATTAAATATTAATTATTTATATATAAATAATTGTATATTAATTGTTTATGAATGTTTTATTTTATTATTATTTTTATCATTGTGCCTTTATAATAAAATAAATAATAAAATAATAATAAAATGTTTTATTATTATTAATATTATTATTATTATTAAATATTATTTATATATCAATAATTGTATATGAATGTATTATGTTATTATTGTTATTTATAATAAAATAGATAACAAAATAAAATAATAATAATTTGTAATATTATTGTTGTTATTATTATTATTATTATTATTATTTATATCAATAATTGTATGTATGTATTATTATTATTTAAAATAAAATAATAATAATTGTATTATTATTATTAATATTATTGTTATTATTATTAAATATTATTTATATATAAATAAGTATATATTGTTTATTAATGTATTATTTTATTATTATTGTTATTAGTATTATTCTACTTATGTATTTTATTATTAATATTATTTTATTAATTTTACATTAATTATAAGACGAGCTTGTGCCTCATCAAAATGTCAAAATGAAACCTTCATTGTGGGTTCACCTTTCAAGACCCATGAGTGCCACTCTATCTTTGGGACTATATGCACTAGTCTTTGCTGTGCACCAGATGTTTTATCTCTGATATGTGTGCAGTGGGAACCATTGGATATTATATAATTATTATATATATATTATTTTATATTATTATATATATCATTATAATTATTTAGTTATTTAATATTAATTATTTATATATATAAATAATTGTATATTAATTTATTATAATTATTATGTAATAATAATACATTAATATAGAACTATTTATATATTAAAAATAATTATTGAATATATAAATAATTATAATAAAATATATCAAATCATTCTCTGCAGCTATTACCTTTTGTACCACCACCCCCTCCCTTTAGAATGTAAGCTCTACGAGCAGGGCCCTCTTGTACCTTTTGTATTGAACTGTACTGTAATTGTGTCGTCCCCCCTCTACATTGTAAAGCGCTGCATAAACTGTTGGCACTATATAAATCGCGTATATTAATAATAATAATAATAATAACTATAATAATATAAAATAATAGTACAAAGTAGTGTGATTTACCTAGTAATTACAAAGTGATGTAATTTACAAAATAATAAAATATAATACTTTATTAATAATAATAATAATAATATAAATAACAATATAAAATGATAACATAAATAAACACATTTAAAAAAATAAGAATAATATTAATTATAATAATAATAAATGTGCAATTGTTCATATATAAATAATTATAATAATCCAGCAGTTACCAATGCACACAAAGAAAATGGGCCCAGATGTGCAGCTAAGCCTGAATTACATATAGTCCAAAAGAGAGGACGGCACTCATGGGTCTTAAGAGGTGAAGCAAAGTGAAGGTTTATTTTGACGTTTCGAGGCAATAATAGTACAGAGCAATGTGATTTACTGTGATTTACATAGTAGTAGTTTACAAAATAATACAATATAATCCAATAATAATAATATAATTAACAATATAAAAATAATATATAATAATAATGATATATAAATAATTCATATAAAATGAATGAAATAATAATAATAATAAAATAACAAAAATAAAATAAATAAACCTAATAATAATATTTATAATAAATTGATATACAATTATTTATATAAAAATAATATTAAATAATTATTATAATATACTGTATATAATAATTATATATAAATAACTAATGTAAAAATTATTAATAAAATACATAAAATAATAGCAATAATAATAAATCAATATACAATTTCTATACGATTATTTTGAAATGCCACCTTTAGTAGCCCTGCCAGCTGGTGATTTATTTGGGCAGTAGCAGAAATCAGGGATCAGCTATGAGAAGAGCCCTTTGTCTGTGTTTTCCGTACTTTAGGATGAAAATATAATAATCCGTCTTGGGCTCTAGCCAACTAGAGTGCCTGTTTGTGACCAGTGCGGCCGATAGGGGGGTACAGACAGAACTCCCATACCAGGCCTGGACCCCATTGGGACATCAGAGGGGCCCGAGCTAGCAGGGCTTGCCTGTGGGTGACCCCCCCAGTGCTGCAACATCCGTATGTCTTTTTACTTTTTGCTGCCATGTATCTAAGGCTGGGTTCACACCTCTGCATGTCGGGAACTCACATAATCGCACACTTTGCGGATGCTCTTTAGGCCTCATGCACACTGCGACTCTTCCAAATGCTTTTCTCCTGGCGATATAAAGCAGCGGTAAAAACACGCCTAAAGTCACTTTTTTTTTCAATTGTGTTTAGACGGATCAGGCGTGTCAAGGGTTTTGCCGAATTCATTTTACTCTGGCCAGCAATGAGTATTCACGAGAACGTGTGCAAATCTCAGCACCCTTGTGGTACCATTCCTTCATTCTTAATAAGAACCCAAACGCGGCAAGCAAACGCGCGACAAACATGCCAAAATGCGTTGGGAAACCCATTGAAATGGATTGGCTGCTCTGCACACGCTCTGTCACACCTGTAGGCGTCAACCTAACCCAACTGTCAATGCAGTTACTGTAACCTCTATATAAACATTTACTAACTATCTATAGTGCCTAATCCAGTAGTAACAATTAAATGTAGAGAGGTGCCTGAACATATATTTATATCTTGTTCAGACCCTGCAAATCTAAAGGGTGTCTTCATAAAAAAAAAATCTCATAGCCGTTCTTCTAAATTTATTCTGTGTGGATAGGGGGGGGGGGGGGGGATCGAACATTCTCAGGCTATATTCTCTGTAGATCAAATGTTATTCATTGAAAAAAAAGTGTAAATAGGTAAATTACCGCATTGTGGCCATAAGATGGAGCCAGGGAGCATACTTTTTTTTCTTATGATACTCAGTACCACCTAGTGGCCATTTTGCGGTATTTTCCCCTTTCACGCAGTTCTTTTATTCAAAATAGAATACATTTATTCTGTGTGAATGGAGCAAAGTCAAATGTCCTTGGGCTATATTATCGTTAGATCGAATGGTATTCATTAAATAAAAAATAAACCAGTGGGAATAGAGAAAAATACTGCATTAGGGCCACTAGATGGCGATGCGGAGTATGCTTTTTTCTTATGATACTCCACGCCATCTAATGGTCATATTGTGGCATTTTCCCCATTCACACTGTTCTCTTATTCAAAATAGAATAAATTTGTTTGGTGTAACTGGGTCAAAATCAGAAGTTCTTGGGCTATATTATCTTTAGATCGAATGGTATTCATTAAATGAAATAAAAAAATAAACCAGTGGGAATAGAGAAAATACCGCATTGTGGCCACTAGATGGAGCTGCGAAGCATGATTTTTTCTTATTATACTCAACACCATCTACTGGTCATAATGCGGTATTTTCCCCATTCAGACTGTTCCTCTAGTCTAAATAGAATACATTTGTTTGGTGTGAATAGGCTAAAATCAGAAATTCTTAGAAGGCTTTATTCTCTTCAGATCGATTGTTATTTGTTGAAAAAAGAAACTGTGCATGGGGAAAATATTGCAATGGGGCCACTATATGCAAGTGAGGAGCGCTTCTTCTTATGATACATAGCACCATCTAGCAGCCAAATGTGGCACTTTCCCCCAATCACACTGTCCTTTTTTTTTTTTTTTCAAAAACAGAATATATTTATTCTGTGGGAATGGGACAAGATCGAAAGTTCTCTGGCTATATCCTCTTCAGCTCAAATGTTTTTGATTAATAATAAGATACAGTGCAAATGGAGAAAATACTGCAATATAGCCACTAGATTGAGCTGAGGAGCACACTTTATTATTATGATACTGAAAGCCACCTGGTGGCCAAAATGCAGTATTTTCCACACTTATACTTTTTATAAGTGTGGATAAATGTGTGAATAACATTCGATCTGCAGAGATAATAGCCTATGAATAATCGTTTTTGCCCCATTCGCATCAAACAAATTTGCAAGCAATTTTACTGGATGAACTGCTATGCAATATTTTTATAAATAGTGTTCTCTTATAACAACTTTTGCTAGAAGAAAGACAGGCTAGCCCACCCCTGCTTGCCTCCTTTTTGGTCTGCAAGGGCCCCAATACATTTCTGGACCAATAGGGAGCTGGGAGGAGGTGTAGAAGAGCCATCTTCCTACCTGAAGTAGGCCCAGCTCCCGAGGATGTCTGTGGGTATGTCATTGATATTGTGGGTTTAGTGACAGCTTTGAGTGCACTTACACTTCTGTCTGATCCCACACATTAGTACACCTACACATCCAGCCGTTTATCCTTATACTATAATCAGCCAGATTACACTCCTTCCGTTTTTGAAGATTTTTATTTTTACACATAAAATAGGTGATAGGAAGGAGGATTCTAGAGAAGGTTTTTACAGACTTCACTGCAAACCGAACACAGACATGCCCCAGTCAATTACCAAACATGCAGGGTTTTTGTGTATATATAGTAAAAACAAATTGAATATATATATATATATATATATATATATATATATATATATATATATATATATATATATATATATATATATAAATATATTGTATATATGTATTCGAAAAAAGATAGCGGCACTCACGAGTCTTGAAAGGTGAACGCACACTGCATGATGAAGGTTTTATTTCAACGTTTTCGAAGAGGCACAAGCTAGTCTTCCTCAGGACGGTCCTGGTCCTGAGGAAGACGAGCTTGTACCTTGTCGAAACAAGTGCCACTCTCTCTCTTTTGTTTATATATATTCCAAAAGAGATAGCGGCACTCACGAGTCTTGAAAGGTGAATGCACAATGCATGATGAAGGTTTTATTTCGACGTTTTCGAAGAGGCACAAGCTCGTCTTCCTCAGGACGGTCCCGGTCCTGAGGAAGACGAGCTTGTGCCTTGTCGAAACTAGTGGCGCTCTCTTTTTTGGATTCGTACACAGTCCCCCCATTTTTAGGGGCTCGGATGTAATTGAACACATGAATATAATCATAAATAACATGTTCTTTTTCAATATTTTGTTGAGAATCCTTTACTGGCAATGACTGCCTGAAGTCGGGAACCCATGGACATCACCAAAGACTGGGTTTCCCCCTTTCTAACTGCAGCTATCTTCGGTTGTTCTTTGTTTGTGGGTCTTTCTGCCTTTTAGTTTTGCCTTCAGAAAGTGAAATGCATGCTCAATTGGGTTGAGATTAGGTGATTGACTCGGCCATTGCAGAATATTCCACTTCTACTCCTTCAAAAGCTCCTGGGTTGCTTTTGCAGTGTGTTTTGGATCATTGTCTATCTGTACTGTGAAGGGCCGTCCAATCAACTTTACTGCATTTGGCTGAATCTTAGCTGACATTATATCTCTAAATACTGCAGAATTCATTCGACTGCTTCTGTCTTCTGTCACATCATCAATAAACACCAATGACCCAGTGCCACTGGAAGCCATGCATGCCCATGCCATCACACTGCAAGCTCCACCATGTGACCACAGATGACGTTGTGTGCTTTGGATCATGAGCTGTTCCAACCTTCTCCACACTTTTTTTCTTCCCGTCATTCTGGTACAGATTAATCTTCATTTCGTCCGTCCAAAGAATGCTTTTCCAGAACTGATTTGGCTTTTTTAGATTTTTTTTGGCAAAGTCTAATCTGGCTTTTCTATTCTTCAGGCTTATGAATGGTTTGCACCTTGTGGTGAACCCTCTGTATTTGCTCTTGTGAAGTCTTCTCTTGATTGTAGACTTTGATAATGATTCGCCCACCTCCTGGAGAGTGTCCTTCACTTATCTGGATGTTGTGAATGCGTTTTTCTTTGCCATAGAGAAGGTCCTGCGATCATCCACCACTGTTGCCTTCCGTGGCCTTTTTATGTTGCTGAGCTCACCAGTGCGTTCTTTTTCTTTCCTCAGAATGTACCAAACTGTTGATTTGGCCACTCCTAATGTTGCTGCTATCTCTCTGATGGATTTGTTTAGTTTTTGAAGCCTAAAGCCTCGTACACACGATCGGATTTTCGTCTGGGAATTGTGTGATGACAGACTGTTTGCCTAAAATCCAACTGTTAGTACGCTCCATCAGACAATTGTTGGCCAACTTTCTGCCAACAAATGTTGGATGGCAGGCTAGTAAATTTTCCGCGGACAACGGTCTGTTGTCAGATTTTCCTATTGTCTGTACACAAGTCCGTCACACAAAAGTTGAAAGTACAAACACGCATGCTCAGAATAAATGCTCACCAAATACGACATTAGCAGAAGGTGCCCAAAGGGTGGTGCTCAAGAGCTGAAATTCCTCATAGTACGTCACTACATTCGCGTTTGTTGGCCGACAATTGTGTACCGTTTTTGTAAGCAAGACAAGTTCACAGCACACGCCCTTCGGACAAAAGTCTGATGCTTTGTCTGCGGAAAATCCGATCGCGTGTACGAGGCTTAAGAATCAACTCCAGACCTTTTACCTGCCTAATTGATGAAGAAATAACGAAGGAGTAGCCAACCTGGCCATGAAACAGCTTTTAATTCAATTGTCCAATTACTTTTGGTCCCTTGAAAATGTGGGGGATGGCAATTCTTAAGAACTGTAATTCCTAAACCCTTCCTCCGATTTGGATGTACATACCCTCAAATTAAACCTGAGAGTGTACACTTTCATCTTCAAATTATATAACTATAGCTTGAATATTTTTTGGTAAATACCTGAAAAAAAATAAAATTGTGCCTGTGTCCAAATATTTGTGGACCTAACTGTCTGTCCCATAGTTTGTGGACACTATAACTTTCCTACGGACTAAATAATATACCAGAATACATAATGTAACAGAATACATTTTGACCTAAATTTATGAAGAAAGATTATTTGCAAAAAAAAATAAAAAAAATAAATAAAAAATAAATAAGCAACATAGAAAAATTTTTCTTCTTTTTTTTCCGGTCTTTTTTCATTTATTTAGCAAAAAATAAAAAACCCAATGGTGATTAAATACCAACAAAAGAAAGCTCTATTTGTGTGAACAAAAAATTATAAAAATTTCATACGGGTACAGTGTTATATAAAACGGTTTTGTATTTTTTTAAAAAAAATTTTGGTCTTTTTTAATTTTTTTAACAAAAAATAAAAAACCCAGAGCTGATCAAATACCACCAAAAGAAAGCTCTATTTGTGGGGGGGAAAAAATTATAAAAATTTCATACGGGTACAGTGTTGTATGACCGCGCAATTGTCATTCAAATTGTGACAGTGCTGAAAGCTGAAAATTGGCCGGGGCAGGAAGGGGGTATTGAAGTGGTTAATTAGGGGTGGTCCTAGTTTTGGCTCAGATCACATAGCGCATTACGACCAACTGTAGCTTTATTCTCAACACACACACACACACGGAAACCTTTCATTTAGAGGGCTAAAATCTGATCATTGTTAGCTAAAAGGCACAATCAAAAGCAAACCGTTGTCCCCGTAAATGACTTCTTATTGAATTCTCTATTTCTCTTTCAATACACGGGAGGTTCTGTGATTGCATTGACCCTCGTTGCCGCACAGGATCCACGTAACCTCATTCTGCGCACTCCTGTTTGGCGCATGATCCCTCATTCGCTGACATGTGGGGGCTGAGGTGACATCACAAATATAGGTCAGCGCTCTGTCTTTATACATATATATATATATATATATATATATATCTATAGATATATATTTATATATCTATATATATATAGATATATAGATATCTATAGATATATAGATATATATATATATTTTTTTTTTCTCTTATAAGAGAACAGCATAAAAATAAATGACATTTCCACTTCTCGTCTTCTGACTCATTCCTGTGCACTAGGTGAACGCCTGGAGGACTCGCTTAATTCTGAGAAGGTGGAATCTTTTCTAAGAACTACATTGTAAGCTGATGAATGCCGGGTGCATTGTGTGTTGGCGGAGGTACACAATTTTTTTTCTTTTTTTTAAAGAGAGTGGGCTTTGCTGATTTTTAAACAGGAAAGGGCTATTATTTTAAAAAATAAAAAATAAATAAATAATATATATATATATATATATATTTTTTTTTTTTTTTTTACAAAAGTCTTGTATTTTTGTTTTTTTTTCAAAGAGAGCGAGCTTTGCTGACTTTTAAACCCTTTTAAACAGGAAAGGGCTATTATTTTTAAAAAAATTAAAATAAATAAACAAATAAACAATATTTTATTTTTACAAGAGTCTTGTATTTTTTTTTTTTTTCAAAGAGAGCGAGCTTTGCTGATTTTTAAACATTTTTAAACAGGAAAGGGCTATTATTTAAATAAATAAACAATAAATAAACAATATATATATATATATATATTTTTTTTTTTTCACAAAAGTCTTGTATTTTTGTTTTTTTCAAAGAGAGCGAGCTTTGCTGATTTTTAAGCATTTTTAAACAGGAAAGGGCTATTATTTAAAAAAAAAATTAAAAATAAATAAACAAATAAACAATATTTTTTTTTTTACAAGAGTCTTGTATTTTTTTTTTTTCAAAGAGAGCGAGCTTTGCTGATTTTTAAACATTTTTAAACAGGAAAGGGCTATTATTTAAAAAAATTAAAAATAAACAAATAAACAATATTTTTTTTTTTTACAAGAGCCTTGTATTTTTTTTTTTTTTAAAGAGAGCGAGCTTTGCTGATTTTTAAACAGGAGAGGTCTTGGAATTATTAAAAAAACAAACAAAAACAAAAAAAAACAATGTTTATTTTACAAGGGTCTTGTATTTTTTTTTCTTTCTGTTTAAGAAAGCGAGCTTTGCTGATTTTCAAAAATTTTTAAACAGGAGAAGGATTGGTATTATATAAAAATATATATATATATATTTTACAAGGGTCTTGTATTTATTTTTTATTTCAGGTAATTCAATTGTTTTATTCTTACTGCGTTGACAGATTCAGGCAGGGCGTTACAGAGTGCATGCCATAGTGCTCCGCTCTCCTCGTATAAATATAGACTTAGTCCTGAAAAATACAAAACGATTTACTTTAACCCCTTCCCGCCCATCCCCGCCGTCCCTTTAATAGGGTCTGTATGCCCAGGGCGTGTGGGAAAGATCCACTGATCACGTGACCACTGTGATTGGCTGTCAGAGTGGTCACGTGATGGCTCCTGATCATCAGTATAGACCAGGCATCTCCAAACTACGGCCCTCCAGCTGTTGCGGAACTACACGTCCCACAAGGCTTTGTAAAACTCTGACATTCACAGACATGACCAGGCATGATGGGAATTGTAGTTCTTGAACAACTGGAGGGTAACAGTTTGGAGACCCCTGGAGGAGCCCTCTTTGACAGGCTGGCCACGGTGATGGGAGTGCGATCTCAGCAAAGAAAGCTTTGCCACCCGTGGAGACATATCTGCAGCGGACTGCCACGTATGCGTCTCGTGGGCGACCGTGGATACGTTATGTGGGCTGCATGAATAACTACTCACCATATAAGAGAAAATAGAACCATATATTAAAAAAAAAAAAAAAAAAGCTCCAGTCCAGTAACTTTGTCTAGGCTCATATGATGACATTCTGCTGCGGGAAGGAGGAACCATTTCCTCACTATACTCTCTCTACCCCAGTGCACAGACTGTACATTGTAACTTTTGTCTAGGCACATATGTAATAAATAGTTTGCTGCAAGCAGGATGAACCATTTCCTTACTCTCCTCTACCCCAGTGATCAGACTGCAAATTGTAACTTTGTCTAGGCTCATATGATATCATCAGTCTGCTGCAGCCAGGAGGAACCATTTCCCAACTCTGTTCTACTTTAGTGATGAGACTATACATTGTTACATTTCCTAGACTTTTATGATGAGGGAACCATTTCCCCACTCTCCTCTACCCCATTGATCAGACTGTATATAGTAACATTGTCTAGGCTCATATGATGTCATTCTGCTGCAATCAGAAAGAACCATTTTCCAACTCTACCTTGGTTATCAGACTATACTTTGTAACGTTTTCGTCTCATATGATATCATCAGTCTGCTGCAGGCAGGAGGAACCATTTCCTAACTCTACCTTGCTTATCAAACTATAGATTGTAACTTTGCCTAGTCTCCTATGATACCATCAGTCTGCTGCAGGCAGGAGGAACCATTTCCCAACTCTAACTTGCTTATCAAACTATAGATTGTAACTTTGCCTAGTCTCCTATGATACCATCAGTATGCTGCAGGCAGGAGGAACCATTTTCCAACTCTGCTCTACCCCAGTGATCAGACTATACATTGTAACATTGCCTAGGCTTATGTGATGTCATTCTGCCTCAAGTTGGGGGAGCCATTTCCTCAGTCCCCTCTACCCCGTTGATCAGGCTGTACATGATAACATTGTCTAGGTTTCATATGATGTCATTCTGCTGTTGCTGTTATCAACTCAGAGCTGGTGACTCAGTCTAGGAAGTAGATACTGACTTTGGATGATGCCTGAACAAGGATGGCGCCGTCCTTCTGGAGAGAAAAGCAGGTTACGGCATTGTAATCTCTGTGACAGGTAATAAACACCTGGAAGAATTATACCCGCTACCAAAACCAGTCACAGGACCCAGGGACCGGAACCAAGGGGTGGGCAGGAGGGACGGCAGCCCCGGGCGCATTCGTTTGTTGTAGGGATGAAGGTGCCCTGACCCGAACCCTAAGGGAAGATGTGGGGGGGGGCACAGTTTGGCATCTTTGCCCTGGGCACTGGGTGACCTTGTCCCGGCACTGACACAACCAGATTCTCCAACAAAGCAACCGGGAGAGATCCGCTTCCCACTAATTACCAGGCTTCGGCGCGTTTAACCCAGGCAATTTTTTATTAATCACTCTTTTGGCTAAGGAATTATTGATGCTAAAAGAAACGTGTCTTATTAAGTAGGGGGTTAAATCGAAGGCTAATTTTCCCCGCTATTAAAATATCATTTGCAAAGTGATGTCTTCATTAGACAAGGACCTATTAAATGGGATAAAGATGGAGTTAGCTGGCACCGAAGTGCGTGCCAATCATTAGAATGCCATTATGCTCCTCACAGGGAAGGAATAATCAATTTTAATTTTAATTACTGTATGGAGCGACAGTACATCGATTGCACGGTGCCAGGTGGAGCTTCGGTCATTCTTGTCAGTTGTGGATCGGCGCATACCCGTCATGGGCCATGGGGTGACATATTGCTGCTGTGTCATAGTTGGCTTTTTTCTTGATCTCCGTGAACAACATTCAGAGAATCCTGATTCTCCGCCACATGCAATCCCACCTTGGGGGCCGAGGTGCCAACACCCTTCCTCTACAGCGGGGGGCTCCAACCTTTCTAAACAAAGGGCCAGTTTACTGTCCTTCAAGCTTTGGGGGGGGGGTATTAGTGGTATTAGTGGTATTAGTGGTAGGAATAGTGCCCCTATCATTGGTAATACTGGGAGGAATAGTGCCCCATCATTGGTATCAGTGGGAGGAATAGTGCCCCATCATTGGTATCAGTGGTAGGAATAGTGCCCCATCATTGGTATTAGTGGTAGGAATAGTGCCTCATCATTGGTATTAGTGGTAGAAATAGTACCCCATAATTGGTATGAGTGGGAGGAATAGTGCCCCATCATTGGTATCAGTGGGAGGAATAGTGCCCCATCATTGGTATTAGTGGCAGGAACAGTGCCCCATCATTGGTGTAAGTGGTAGGAATAGTGCCCCATCATTGGTATGAGTGGGAGGAATAGTGCCCCATCATTGGTATCAGTGGGAGGAATAGTGCCCCATCATTGGTATTAGTGGTAGGAATAGTACCCCATCATTGGTATGAGTGGGAGGAATAGTGCCCTATTATTGGTATCAGTGGAAGGAATAGTGCCCCATCAATGGTATTAGGGGGAGGAATAGTGCCCCATCATTGGTATCAGTGGACGGAATAGTGACCCATCATTGGTATTAGTGGGAGGAATAATTTCCCATCATTGGTATCAGCGGGAGGAATAATTCCCCATCATTGGTATGAGTGGGAGGCAGGGTTGCCAACCGCCAGTAAATTTACTGACAGTTTGTAAAAATCTGTGATTTTTTTTACAACTGCCAGTAAATGTCAGGAGCTGATAATTTCATGCTGTGTTGACTTTTTAAGTGTAAATCAAGAAAATTACTTTGTTGTAGGTATTGTCGGTGTTTCCATATCACGTTTATACTGTTCAAATATTCACTGTGTTAGTTTTCAATAGGAGTTCTGTCATTTCTCAGGTTGCCAGTAAAAAATGTGCTCGGCAAGTAAATTTTCCATGTTTTGTCAGTAAAAAATGCCGCGGGAGGTTGGCAACCCTGGTGGGAGGAAAAGTGCCCCATCATTGGTACCAGTGGTAGGAATAGTGCCCCATCATTGGTACCAGTGGTAGGAATAGTGCCCCATCACTGGTATTAGTGGGAGGAAAAGTGCCCCATCACTGGTATTAGTGGGAGGAATAGTGCCCCATCATTGGTATTAGTGGGAGGAATAGTGCCCCATCATTGGTATTAGTTGGAGGAATAGTGCCCCCATCATTGGTATCAGTGGTAGGAATAGTGCCCCCATCATTGGTATCAGTGGTAGGAATAGTGCCCCATCATTGGTATCCGTGGTAGGAATAGTGCCCCATCATTGGTATTAGTGGTAGGAATAGTGCTCCATCATTGATAGGAATAGTGCCCCATCATTGGTATGAGTGGGAGGAATAGTGCTCCATCTTTGATAGGAATAGTGCCCCATCATTGGTATCAGCGGGAGGAATAATGCCCCATCATTGGTATCAGTGGGAGGAATAATTCCCCATCACTGGTATTAGTGGGAGGAACAGTGCCCCATCATTGGTATCAGTGGGAGGAATAGTGCCCCATCATTGGTATCAGTGGGAGGAATAGTGCCCCATCACTGGTATTAGTGGGAGGAATAGTGCCCCATCACTGGTATTAGTGGGAGGAATAGTGCCCCATCATTGGTATTAGTGGGAGGAATAGTGCCCCATCATTGGTATCAGTGGGAGGAATAGTGCCCCATCATTGGTATCAGTGGGAGGAATAGTGCCCCATCACTGGTATCAGTGGAAGGAATAGTGCCCCATCATTAGTATCAGCGGGAGGAATAATTCCCCATCATTGATATCAGTGGGAGAAATAGTGCCCCATCATTGGTATGAGTGGGAGGAATAGTGCCCCATTGTTGGTATCAGTGGAAGGAATAGTGCCCCATCATTTAATGAGAGTGTATGTTGTTGCGTCTAGTGCCCTTAGTAGTGTCAATAAAAAGAATTGTCTTAAATTATAAAGTGGAAATAAAGTCTGAAACCTTCCTCCTTGGTGTCCTCGGTAAATGGTATTGCTGAATACACAAATATAAGTGGATCGTGTTTAAATATCAATATCAAAAAATCAAACACTGATTCCTAGATATAATCTAATACAGTGATAAGAATGTGAAACACAATGGGTACTGTGAAAAAAATTGCAACAAAAGGGACTGTCCATTCTGGTGTGCGGCCATCTCAGTCGTTCTACAGCGTTCCACGGTTGTGAGCCGGGTCAGGACACTCGGTTTTGGGTCTGTACATTGGATTTGGGTCTGTACATTGGATTTGGGTCTGTACATTGGATTTGGGTCTGTACATTGGGTTTGGGTCTGTACATTGGGTTTGGGTCTGTACATTGGATTTGGGTCTGTACATTGGATTTGGGTCTGTACATTGGGTTTGGGTCTGTACATTGGATTTGGGTCTGTACATTGGGTTTGGGTCTGTACATTGGGTTTGGGTCTGTACATTGGATTTGGGTCTGTACATTGGGTTTGGGTCTGTACATTGGATTTGGGTCTGTACATTGGATTTGGGTCTGTACATTGGGTTTGGGTCTGTACATTGGGTTTGGGTCTGTACATTGGGTTTGGGTCTGTACATTGGGTTTGGGTGTGTACATTGGGTTTGGGTCTGTACATTGGGTTTGGGTCTGTACATTGGGTTTGGGTCTGTACATTGGGTTTGGGTCTGTACATTGGATGCTGAATACCTACCTAGAGCGGTGTGTCTGTATATAGGACAGACTGATGGTGCTGGAAACCTTGGGTCGTTGTCCACAGGTGATGTAGTGTTGGAAATTTGGAACGTCTTGATGTTGGGGCAGGTAGCTATCATGGTCAGATAGGCTTCCATAGCCCCTTCCAGGTGGAGATAGAGGGAGAAAGAAGACATCGGAGCACCACACCAATGTCCAAAAACATTCATCCCACTGAAATCATTTTAACATTATATGTAGAAGTGTTTCGGGGGCCCAAAGCCATCCCATTCATTGGGGCTTGTATTATGTGTAGAAGAGAAAATACATGGACCTAAAGCAAAAAGAAGCAAAGGGAGGATAATGATTTTGTAGTGCAAACATTTTCAGAAATTTTACAATTTCTTTTCTATGCAAAATTAAAAGCCCTAATGAAGGGGCATTTTTGGGCCCGGAAATGCATTGGCTGCACCTATCAATTTTGTTGAAATAATTTTAGTGGAATCAAAGGATCTGTACAGCCAAAAGTCATAGTTGTAGAGTCTCATAGGCTCTATGTCACTCACTGGACTCTTTGGTACTCTAGTAGGGTCATCTCCTTGGCATTACCAGCTCTGTTCCTGCCCCGTAAACCAAACTTGGAGACCTATGTGCAAGACAGGACTGACTGATAGAACAAATGGGATGGCCGCACCTCATAATGGACTTTCCATTCCGGTGTGTGGCCATCCAATACGTTCTACAGTGTTCCACGGTTGCAAGCCGGGCCGGCACCCAGCTTTGGGTCTGAACATTGGATGCTGAATACCTACCTAGAGCGGAGTATCTATATATAGGAAAGACTGATGGTGCTGGAAACCTTGGGTCGTTGTCCACAAGTGATGTAGTGTTGGAAATTTTCAACGTTTTGACGTTGGGATTTTTGTAAATCTCTTGAAAAAAAAAATCAGGGAACAATAGGATCAGTCCACCCCAATGTGATAGTTGTAGGTGGAGTCTCATAGACTGTGTCACTCACTGGACTCTTTGGTACTCTAGTAGGGTCATCTCCTTGGCATTACCAGCTCTGTTCCTGCCCCCGTAAACCAAACTTGGAGACCTATGTGCAAGACAGGACAGACTGATAGAACAAATGGGATGGCCGCACCCCAGAATGGACTTTCCATTCTGGTGAGTGTCCATCCAATATATGTTCTGCAGTGTTCCACTGTTGCAAGCCGGGCCGGCACCCAGCTTTGGGTCTGAACATTGGATGCTGAATACCTACCTAGAGTGGAGTATCTATATATAGGAAAGACTGATGGTGCTGGAAACCTTGGGTCGTTGTCCAAGTGATGTAGTGTTGGAAATTTTCAACGTTTTGACATTGGGATTTTTGTATAAAAAAAAAATCAGGGAACAATAGGATCAGTCCACCCCAATGTTATAGTTGTAGGTAGAGTCTCATAGGCTCTATGTCACTCGCTGGACTCTTTGGTACTCTAGTGGGGTCATCTCCTTGGCATTACCAGGGCTGTTCCTGCCAACCTTGGAGTATCACTCCTCCAACTGTGGCAGTTATTGGATGTTTCCATCTTGATAGATTCTCCATAAGGTTAAAAAAGAGAAATCTGTGTCTCTCATAATATTGGGTGGCTTAGTGGTTTGCCATGCAGCAATGGGGTCCTTTGGTTTGAATCTCAGCCAGGACACTATCCGTATGGAGTTCGCATGGGTTTCTTCCAGGTAGTCTGGTTTCCTCCAACATCCCAAGGACATACTGGTTGGTTAATTGGCTCCCGGCTAAATTGGTCTTGGTACGTGCGTTCAAATTCGAGTCAGTCGCAAGCCAAGCAATTGGGGAGGGTTGAGGAAAGCCTTGGCAACCAACCACTGAAGCCTTCGGAATTGGAAGACACAAGGATAGTCATAAATGACCAATAAAGGTGGATGGAGATGGAACCAAATTAAATTCTGGTCTGGTCCCCTGTATCCTCCCCTCCACGGTTGCTGGTGGAGGTGATTGATGAAATAAAATAACATAATAAACAAATAATAATTCCTTGAAAATGCAAATAGTAATTATTATGCCAAATGATCTCAAGCGGGGAGCATTATGTTGCTCTTACATAAATTGATGAATGATTGCATCCCCTTTAAAATTAAACCTACAACAGAAACAATAAGGTCTAGGATAGCATACCTGATCTTTACATTTGTAAACACTGCTTGCCTGGTTGTCATTGCTGACCCTCTGACTTCAATCATTTTAGCCACTGATCTGGAACAAGATTTTAGAAAATGTAAACAATATTGGGTCAGGATTGCGAAAATTATCCATTTAATAAGTCTTTCTTATTATTTGTCTCTTAAACGTCTTAAATGTCAACCCTCTAATCCTGGCAAACAAATCTTTTTAATATTCTGAACATAAAAGGTGAACACTTTTTAAAAAAAATGTTAAATTATATTTTTTAATTGTATGTGTAAATACAAATATTTAATCATCCTCAGGAAACTCCAAACACAAACCTCTAAAAAAAAAAATAAATAAATAAATAAAAAAAGCTAAAAAAAAAAAAAAAGACATACAACTACCGGGGAAAAATATGAATGGTAATATATTTATTCATGTGTGAAAAAAAATCTTGACATGAAAAAATGAAATTGTTCATATTTGTTTTTTTAAAAAATTGACAAATCTTGGCACAAAACTATTCATCATCATAAAATAAATAAATAAATAAATAAAAAAATAAAAAAATATATATATATATATATATATATATATATATATATATATATATATATATATATATATATATATATATATATATTTATTTATATATATATATTTATATGTATTTATTTATCTGTTTATAAATTTAAAAAATGCTAAAATTAAAAACTCTTGATGTAACAAAATGTAGTCATCCTAAAAGAAAGAAATTAAAAAAAAAAAAACTATCTCTTCTGAAAATTATGTTTTGTAACCCCCCGGAATTGCTACTTTGGAATCTGATAAACTGGGGGCTGTAACTCCCCGGGAAGAGGGGGGTGGGGTGGTAGCAATACCCCCTTTATGTGCCTTTACATCTTTGAATGTTCATGACTGTTATTTATGTTTGATTTATGGTTATCTCCACACGGAATTGTAAGGCCTGTAGCTCAGTGTTAATCGTTGACTTTTACGTTGACTAAGTTATTACTATTTTAGTCAACTAAAATATGACTAAAACTACAACAATTGAGATTACTAAAATACGACTAGAAAAAAAACTAGTATGGCATTTTAGTCAAAAGACTAAAAATACGACTAAAAATAAAATGGCATTTAAATCAAAAGAATGTGACTAAAACTAAATTGAAATTTGACATCAAAATGAACGCCGGTCTGTAGTGCATGTACAAACCTTAACACCATAAATAATAACCTATTTGATTTTTCACTCCAGCAGTATATAATGAGTTTGGAAATTGTAGAGAAACGCTAAAAAAATGCATTATAATTTAACGAATCTATTAGATTTTAGTAGACCAGATCGTACTGGAGATTTAGTCGACTAAATACGACTAAAACTAAAGCAATTGCTGAAGACTAAAATCGGACTAAAACTAAAATGTATCTAAAAAAAAGTAAAACTCTTGGCATACAATTATCCATCATCATAAAAAATCATCATAAAAATCTATGTGTGTGTATATATAGCATCTCACAAAAGTAAGTGCACCCCTCACATTTTTGTAAATATTTTATTGTATCTTTTCATGTGACAACACTGAAGAAATGACACTTTGGTACAATGTAAAGTAGTGAGTGTACAGCTTGTATAACAGTGTAAATTTGCTGTCCCCTCAAAATAACTCAACACACAGCCATTAATGTCTAAACCGCTGGCAACAAAAGTGAGTACACCCCTAAGTTAAAATGTCCAAATTGGGCCCAAAGTATCAACATTTTGTGTGGTCACCATTATTTTCCAGCACTTCCTTAACCCTCTTGGGCATGGAGTTCACCAGAGCTTCACAGGTTGCCACTGGAGTCCTCTTCCCCTCCCCCATGATGACATCACGGAGCTGGTGGATGTTAGAGACCTTGTGCTCCTCCACCTTCCGTTTGAGGATGTCCCACAGATGCTCAATAGGGTTTAGGTCTGAAGACATGCTTGGCCAGTCCATCACCTTTACCCTCAGCTTCTTTAGCAAGGCAGTGGTCATCTTGGAGGTGTGTTTGGGGTCGTTATTATGCTGGAATACTGCCCTGCGGCCCAGTCTCTGAAGGGAGGGGATCATGCTCTGCTTCAGTATGTCACAGTACATGTTGGCATTCATGGTTCCCTCAATGAACTGTAGCTCCCCAGTGCCGGCAGCACTCATGCAGCCCCAGACCATGACACTCCCACCACCATGCTTGACTGTAGGCAAGACACACTTGTCTTTGTACTCCTCACCTGGTTGCCGCCACACACGCTTGACACCATCTGAACCAAATAAGTTTATCTTGGTCTCACAAGACCACAGGACATGGTTCCTGTAATGTCCTTAGTCTGCTTGTCTTCAGCAAACTGTTTGTGGGCTTTCTTGTGCATCATCTTTAGAAGAGGCTTCCTTCTGGGACGACAGCCATGCAGACCAATTTGATGCAGTGTGCGGCGTATGGTCTGAGCACTGACAGGCTTACCCCCCCATCCCTTCAACCTCTGCAGAAATGCTGGCAGCACTCATACGTCTATTTCCAAAGACAACCTCTGGATATGACGCTGAGCGCGTGACCTCAACTTCTTTGGTGGACCATGGCGAGGCCTGTTCTGAGTGGAACCTGTCCTGTTAAACCGCTGTATGGTCTTGGCCACCGTGCTGCAGCTCAGTTTCAGGGTCTTGGCAATCTTCTTATAGCCTAGGCCATCTTTATGTAGAGCAACCATTCTTTTTTTCAGATCCTCAGAGAGATCTTTGCCATGAGGTGCCATGTTGAACATCCAGTGACCAGTATGAGAGAGTGAGAGCGATAACACCCAAATTTAACACACCTGCTCCCCATTCACAAGTGAGACCTTGTAACACTAACGAGTCACATGACATCGGGGAGGGAAAATGTCTAATTGGACCCAATTTGGACATTTTCACTTAGGGGTGTACTCACTTTTGTTTTCAGTGGTTTAGACATTAATGGCTGTGTGTTGAGTTATTTTGAGGGGACAGCAAATTTACACTGTTATACAAGCTGTACAGTCACTACTTTAAATTGTAGCAAAGTGTCATTTCTTCTGTGTTGTCACATGAAAAGATATTATAAAATATTTACACAAATGTGAGGGGTGTACTCACTTTTGTCAGATACTGTGTATATACACACATTCATTTTTGTGATGATTTTTGTTATGATGATGGATAATTGTTTTACTTTTTTTAGTTAGGGTGTGTGAGGGGTGTACTCACTTTTGTAAGATACTGTGTGTGTATATATGTGTATATATATATATATATATTTATTTATTTATGTACTGAATATGTGTACCAACAAAAAAAAAAAATTGATTTTTTATTTATTTATTTATAGAAGTAAGTATCCAACAAAGCAGTGCATGAGAAAACAGCAGCTATGTATTTTATAATATAATAAATACAGTTCATTTACAAAAGAAATAATTCTATTAATAATTTATATGCGTTAATAATAATTCATTAATTTAAATTTAAAAAAACTAAAGGAAGAAAATATTAATCTTAGGAAAACATATATATATATATATATATATATATATATATATATATATATATATATATATATATATATATATATATATATATATATATATATATATATATATATATATTTTTTTTTTTATTAATATAACATATTTTTTTTTAATTTTAAGGAATGTAAAAGAAAACTTGCAATACAAAAAGATTCTTCATAAAAATCATGGTGTAAACTATTAATTTAAGAAAATATGGACAAATATTTATTAACGTTTTTTAAAAATCCCACTGCGGAAATATTTCCTTAAAAAAAAAAAAATAAGAATCTTGGCGTACACAGGCAAACTGAGGACCTTCCTCCACGCTCAGCTCCTTTCTTCTCTTCGCCTGTCACCAGCTCGGCCGTGTGCACCCCCCCTCTCTTCCCCTGCTTCCTTTCTCTTGTCTTCATGGCGGCTCTCCAGCGCTGCTTAGAATGAGTTTTCCAGCGCCTCTGGAGTCTGCCTTCAGCTGCCATGGAAACCGGAGTGAGAAGGCCTGCAGGAAGAAAAAAAAAAAAAAAAAACTTTTATTTTGGGGAGGGCGAGGAGGATATGGCACCCCTGCTGCGAGGCGACTGACTTATTTATTTACCACACCAGTGGAAACGATTTCCGTGCTTTTCGCCACCAGTGTAGTTATTTTATATTGATCTTGCTTTGTTGTTTTATTTTTTTTTTTATCTTTTTTTTTTTTTTTTTTTTTTAGTCGTGTCAATCAGAATCTCTCCACATATGAAGTAACCGTGCCTGGCGAAGAGAAGAACAGACAAATAAGGCCTACTGTTCCAGGAGGCGTTTAGGGTCTGTGCCAGCTGTCCAAAATTTTCAAGGGACTGTCCTTGGTTCCGATGACTTGGTCTTGCTAGTTTTCCCTCCGGGGTTTAAATGTTGATCAATTGACCTGCAGGCCAAAAGCGAAATACGCAGAAACACTGTTACCAAAAGTATTGGGACGCCTGCCTTTACACGCACATGAACTTTAATGGCATCCCAGTCTTAGTTTGTAGGGTCCAATATTGAGTTGGCCCACCCTTTGCAGCTATAACAGCTTCAACTCTTCTGGGAAGACTGTACACAAGGTTTAGGAGTGTGTCTATGGGAATGTTTGACCATTCTTCCAGAAGCACATTTGTGAGGTCAGGCACTGATGTTGGGCGAGAAGACCTGGATCGTAGTCTCCGCTCTAATTCATCCCAAAGGTTTTCTATCGGGTTGAGGTCAGGACCCTCCATGCGGGGCGTTGGAAGCATGGGTTCCAATGTGGTGATTTTTTTGGAAGCATGTGATTTAGAGTCGGAGGGTGGGCTAATGTCACACGAGTGTGTGGAATCGGGGCGCAGTGCTTAATATTCCTTATGTCTTCCTGCTTCTCCTCCTGGCCAATCAGGTAGCGGGTCCTGAGACCCGATTGGTCTAGGACGGGTCTCAGGACACGCCTCCCGTTCGGCCAGGAGGAGAAGCATCGATCGGGCCCTGGCAGCAGCAGTTTCTTCTAGGAGCACTCCCCCGGATTCAGCAGTGCACCGCCCCCTTGTTCTCCTCCCCGCACCTCTATCGCAGTATAAGGTAAGGCCATGGATCGCACGCTGTGGGGGTCATATTAGTGCGAGAGGATCACCGCCCATCGATCGCCGAGGGAGGGGGTATGTAGTGCAAGTGGATCATCGATGTGATCAATCGAGAGCCACGGGGGAGAGAGAGTGGGGGACCAGGTCTGTTTGCTGCCCCCCCAAAAGATTTTTAACCACCATTTGCCATTACTGTGCAGGCCAGTTAAGTTCCTCCACCCCAAACTCGCTCATCCATGTTTTTATGGACCTTGCTTTGTGCACTGGTGCGCAGTCATGTTGGAACAAGAAGGGACCATCCCCAAACTGTTCCCACAAAGTTGGGAGCATGAAATTGTCCATAATGTCTTGGTATGCTGACGCCTTAAGAGTTCTCTTCACTGGAACTAAGGGGCCAAGCCCAACCCCTGAAAACAACCCCACACAATAATCCCCCCTCCACCAAATGATTTGGACCAGTGCACAAAGCAAGGTCCATAACATAGGCGTGTGCCAGGTATGCCTAGGGACAACCCTAATCATTATATGCAGTGCCGATTCCCTCTACTGCATGGGCGTCCCCCCTGCCCAACAGTGCTGCTGGCTTCCCGCCTCTTACCCGGGATGTTTCAAGGTAGAGAGTGGGGGAAGGGGCTAGGAAATATGTAACTTACCAGCGCCTGCCTTTTCTAAATGAACACACTCACTCTGTGTTCATTCATACCGGAAGCATAATAAACAGTGTTTACTATGCTTCAGGTTGTGAATGAACAGGAAGCCACTCAGCACAGAGTGCCTCCCATTCATTCACTGCCCCGTGCAGCTGAGGCTGTAGAGAAAGTCATGAGTGTTTGAGCTTTTGGGTGCACACCCTAATGTAATAGGCTGCGCACATCTATGGTCCCCAAAAAACATGGATGAGCGAGTTTGGGGTGAATTAGAGTGGAGACTGCAAGGCAGGCCTGTTCGTCCAACATCAGTGCCTGACCTCCCAAATGCATTTCAGGAAGAATGGTCAAACATTCCCATAGACACACTCCTAAACCTTGTGGACAGCCTTCCCAGTAGAGTTGGAGCTGTTATAGCTGCAGAGGGTGGGTCAACTCAATATTGAACCCTACGGTCTAAGACTGGGATGTCATTAAAGTTCATGTGCGTTTAACCACTTCAATGCCAGGCACTTTCACCCCTTTCCTTCCTAGGCCAATATTCAGCTTTCAGCGCTCTTGCACTTTCAAAAAGAATTGGGCGGTCATGCCACACTGTACCTAAATTAAATTTTTAGCATTTTGTTCACACAAATAGAGCTTTCTTTCAGTGGTATTTATTCACAAATAATTTTTTTTTTGCGCTATAAGCGGAAAAAGAGCGGAAATTTAAAAAAAACAAAAGAATATTTTCTACTTTCTGTTTTAAAAGAAACCCAATAAAATCAAATGTTGTCAAAAATTTAAGCCAAAATGTATTCTGCTACATGTCTTTGGTAAAAAAAAATCCCGTTAAGTGTATAGTAATTGGTTTGTGTGATCACGGACAGATGTGCGCAGATGATCATGGACAGATGTGTGCAGATGATCATTAGGACATATGATTTTACTGTTACATATGTGGGGGACAGGTGTTTTTACTGTGTCGGGACATGTGTGGGGACAGTGTTTTGTGGACATTGTGATTTTACATTGTGCAGGGACATGTGTGGGGACACTGGGCCAGTGATCAGTGTGTAAAAAGCTGTAAAATCAGCTCATACTCACTGATCACCGGCTGGCTTCAGCGATCCACTCTCCTCTCCCCGCTGACAACTTCCGTGTGAGGAGAGGGGAGCCGATCGCCTAGCAACCGGCTCTCTATTTACATCACATGACAGCTGTGATTGGACACAGCCGTCATGTGATCAGGAGGGCCAATCACAAAGCCCTCCTGCCGAGCGGAGATGCGCCGTTGCACGGGTGGCACGAGCGCATCAGGATCACGCCGCTGCACGGGCACGATCCCCCTCCTATTGAGGGACGTTCCTGAACGCCCACTCACAAGGAGGAAGCGCCCACCCGGCCGTATATGTGCAGTGTCCGGGTGGGAGGTGGTTAAAGGCAGGTGTCCCAAGTACTTTTAGTAATATAGTGTATATATAATACATTCACATCAGTCCCTGCTCTCAAAGAGCTTCCCATCTAAAGTCCCTAACTCACATTCATATGCTAGGGGCCAATTTACACAGGAGACAATTAAACTACCAGCATGTCTTTGGAGTGCCCGGAGGAAAATGATATGGTTATTTGTAAAGTAAGAATTATACAAACTGAATAATTATATAAAAACACCAGCTTATAACCTTGTAAACCTATAAAGGAATGAAAAAGTAACCCAATATTATTATTTTTATTCAATGTTTACAAAAAAAAAAAAATCTTCTCAGCCCACTAAACTCCACCTATAACTGTCATCTCATTTTTCTGTAAATTAATGGTGTTTTTAGTTCCCTGGTCGGTTTTACTCCTCGCTCGGAGTTGTTTCGTAAAATGTGTGTTTTTTCCCCCTTGTAATTGCCATGAAATATGGTACAGTCCAGGCTATGCCCCTCAGTGTTACAAGATGCATTTAATCTCTGCAACCATATGGAAGTCATTAGGTCTTCCTGTGCCATGAGCTGAGGACTCTATGACTCTGATTCCTACACATGTGCTGGAACATTACCTGCTGCTCTTGTGCTTCAGATAGGGAGTTCTGCACGCTGCTTATTGCTAGAAGAAAGGACTTTATGATCACAGATGTCTTTGTTGTTTAAAGACCACTTGTACTAACGAGAAGGTATCTAAACCTGCTTGAGTCACCAACTCTGACCACTTGCTCCAAAACAATTCACGGAGTTGTGCTCCTTCCAATGGATTGCGTCTTCATTTTATTTATGCAGCAATACCCCCTAGGGGGCCACTGGATTTTTGGGTCCCCCTTGTCTCTGCACAGCCAGGCCACACGCATTTTCCACTTTCAGAGACAAGGACTCCGTTCATGGACTCCTTGGTGTAGAAAATATGGGATGCCCAAATTGATTTGAAGAACAACCAAAGAGGACAACTGCAGACATCGACTATATTCCCTTTGGAACAGCAACAGTATTTCAGGAAAAGGCAAAAGGAAATCCCCCTTCTAGAGGCTCTGTGTCCCCTGGGTGGAATTTTTTTTAAGCAAACTCTCAACTTGCAAGAGCTCTATGTCCCCTCTCCGGAAAATACCAACCCACCTGGCTGCCTGGTGAAATGTCCCAGGACAAGGGATTGGGAATAAACTTGTTGGCACTGTCCCAGAAAGTTTTCTGGATGTTGCATCGGGCAGCTTCCTCCCTTCTAGGCCCTGAGGGTGTAGGGGTATGCACGCTGTCCACGGAAATCCTGCTGCTTCAGAAGAGACTACTGTTCTGGCCCTCTGCTGTCCAGGTCCTTCTATGCAAGCCAGAGTGTTTCCTAGAAGAGACTGTAGGGTAGTGGAGATCCCCCTTGTTCTTTTTCCTTCAGCTGAGTGAGGAAAGGATTGCCCATAACCGGCAAGGCTGTCCGCACACTTTTTGCACTGATAATCAGAGCATTGATCATCAGTGTCCTTATTATCAGTGCAACCCCATCAGTGCCAATCAATGCCATTTAGCGCTGCCTATCATTGCCCATCACTGCCGCCTCATCACTGCAGCCTTATCAATGCCCATCAGTGCCCATCAGTGCAGCTTATCAGTGCCGCCTCATCAGTGTCCATTAGTGCAGCCTCATCAGTGCCCATCAGTGCAGCTTATCAGTGCCCATCAGTGCAGCTTATCAGTGCCCATCAGTGCCATCTCATCAGTGCCCATAAGTGCCACCTCATCAGTGCAGCCTCATCAGTGCCCATCAGTGCATCTTATCAGTGCCACCTCACCAGTGCCCATTAGTGCAGCTTCATCAGTGCCCATCAGTGCAGCCTCATCAGTGCCCATCAGTGCAGCCTCATCAGTGCCACCTCATCAGTGCCCATTAGTGCAGCTTCATCAGTGCCCATCAGTGCAGCCTCATCAATGCCCATCAGTGCATCTTATCAGTGCCACCTCATCAGTGCCCATTACTGCAGCCTCATCAGTGCATCTTATCAGTGCCACCTCATCAGTGCCCATTAGTGCAGCTTCATCAGTGCCCATCAGTGCAGCCTCATCAATGCCCATCAGTGCATCTTATCAGTGCCACCTCATCAATGCCCATCAGTGCATCTTATCAGTGCCACCTCATCAGTGCCCATTACTGCAGCCTCATCAGTGCATCTTATCAGTGCCACCTCATCAGTGCCCATTAGTGCAGCTTCATCAGTGCCCATCAGTGCAGCCTCATCAATGCCCATCAGTGCATCTTATCAGTGCCACCTCATCAATGCCCATCAGTGCATCTTATCAGTGCCACCTCATCCGTGCCCATTACTGCAGCCTCATCAGTGCATCTTATCAGTGCCATCTCATCAGTGCCCATTAGTGCAGCTTCATCAGTGCCCATCAGTGCAGCCTCATCAATGCCCATCAGTGCATCTTATCAGTGCCACCTCATCAATGCCCATCAGTGCATCTTATCAGTGCCACCTCATCAGTGCCCATTACTGCAGCCTCATCAGTGCATCTTATCAGTGCAACCTCATCAGTGCTCATTAGTGCAGCTTCATCAGTGCCAGTCAGTGCAGGCTCATCAATGCCCATCAGTGCATCTTACCAGTGCCACCTCATCAGTGCCAATCAGTGCAGCCTCATCAGCACACATACGTGAAGAAGAAAAATTACTTATTTGCAAAATTTTATAACAAAAACTAATGCCGTGTACATATGGCCGGACTTTTCGACCAAACTTGTCCGACGGAACGAATCCGTCGGACAATTTGACCGCGTGTTGGCTTCATCTGACCTGCAGCGGACCTTTTCTGTCGAAAATATGACAGACTTTAGATTTAGAACATGTTTCAAATCTTTCCGACGGACTCCAGTCCAGTCGAAAAATCTGTTCGCCTGTATGCTAGTCCGACGGACGAAAACCGACGCTAGGGCAGCTATTGGATACTGGCTATGAACTTCCTTATTCTAGTCCGGTCGTACGTCATCACGGTCGAATCCGTCGGACTTTGGTGTGATTATGTGTAGACAAGTCCGATTCGACGGAAGTCCGTCGAAAAGTCCAACGTGATTCAGTCCGTCGAAAGTCCGGGCATGTGTACGCAGCATAAGAAAAAAATT
This sequence comes from Lithobates septentrionalis, assembly GCA_037952835.1. NCBI lineage: Eukaryota > Metazoa > Chordata > Amphibia > Anura > Ranidae > Lithobates > Lithobates septentrionalis. Next base: position 289,858 of record JBBDGP010000758.1, on the reverse strand, counting down.
TTTTTTATTTGACATTTTCAGTCTTTACTTTTTGTTTGTTTAGCAAAAATGACGAAACCCGTTGGTGATTAAATACCACCAATAGAAAGCTAAAATATAAATGGAGAGAACCGCGCTTGACCAAAAATTACAAATACAAAACAGCAGCAGCATATAGTGCGATTACACCAAAATAAATAGTCCTGTAAAAAGCTGCGCTAAGAAAAATTAGCAGTCTATGCAAATGACATCAAGGGGATTTTCAAATCCTTTCAAAGTAAAAACACCACCACCGTGTTCATCTAAGCAGTAGTGACAATCCACCGTAGTAGTTAAGCCTGCTTACCAGATGGCAAGCATAAAAGGGCAAGTGGCTTTAGCCCAGCCAAGGCCTTTTAGCTTGCTGGCGCTCCCGGTGTTCATGTGGGGGGTAAATCTCCAGGCTCACTTGCGTTGTCACGTATCACCATTCGACACAATAAACACGGATAACCCAGAAGGAAGAAGAACTCACCATAGTATAAAATCCTCCTCGCCGTGTCTTCATGATGCAGCCGAACCATCGGCGTGTGAGGAGTTAGTATAACTTCTTTTGTCTGAAACCGGCGCATGCCTAGAAAGCTAAAATGATAAGAACTTCATATGGGTACAGTGTTGCATGACCGTGCAATAGTCGGCGCTAAAAGCTGAAAAATGGCCTGGGCAGGAAGGGGGTGAAAGTGCCCGGTTTAGAAGTGGTTAAAAAAAAAAAGAATTTTAGCGGAGTGCAGCCTAAATGTTTGTTGAGGGTAAACTCTGTGAAGTTACTTTTATTGAAGAATAGAAGTGGCCAGGAGCCTTAAATCAGACTTTACAGAGAGAACAAAGTCTGTCAAAACTCCATTTGCAGCTAAATCTCCGTTTCATAGGAAATGAATGAGCTGCCGCAATGCAATGCAAGATGCCGCATTAAAAATACAAGCAAAGCGTGCAGATGGGCCTTTTTTTGAAGAAAGAATTCTGGCACCCCCCCCCCCCCATTCCAGAAGTGTTAATGATTTTCTGGCTCGGGTGTCTGACTCTTTAGTACGGTGTAAGGATGATTACTGGCAAAGTCTGGCCGTAAACTGAAATATACATGAGCAGGAGGATAGAGGGGAGAGGTGGCTCATTAGCATCTTGCTGTTTATGTGTGTACGGAGGACAGAAACCGCTGCTCTCTTGTATATGCGTGATAATGACCTCTCTGTTATAAATAATAAGGTTATTAGGAATCACAGAGGAGTTCAAAGGCACAGAGCAATATGTCTCATTTATACGGCATTGACACGTTCCATAATACATCATAGAGGACACTGTACCTTTCACATGTCGCCGGAGGAGTCGCACACAAACACACTGGGGCAAATTGATGTACCAATTTGCAAAAAAAACCCCGTACAAGCAGAATAAGAACATATGATCGGTGAGGGTGTACCTGCAGTGCATTTTTGCATCTGGGTGGGTGGCAATCATCAGTATGGGACATGGTCGGGCATTCAGTTGTTGGCTCATTTTTATGACAGCTTTTTGAATTCTTGGCACTGGTTTCCTTTGGTGGTCTTCCTTGTTCTTGCCCTATTTCAAGACACTCTGCTGCGCTTTAAATTCCCTTCTTGTTTCCAACACGCTCTTGCATCTGACCATCAGATGTGCTTTCCATCTGGCTGAGCATATGTGGGCATTGTCAGGCATTCTAATTGTGTGCCCTTTTTAGGGACAAACTCAAAGCAAAAAACACTTTGTTAGCCCACAAGTGTGATTGTTGCTGTTTTTCGGGTTGACTTTTGTTGCTGACCTTCATTGGCCTGACCTTGCTTGAACTCCCCGTCCTAACATTTCTTCATTGGCTGCTCACGTTGTAACAGTCAGTTACCTCTGACTGAGACCGCTGGATGGATTCCTAGCTATGCTTCTGTCTCATCCTTTGGCACTATCTATGCCCAGCTGCTTTTGGCCCTATGCTAGATTCCCAAATATGCTCTATCAACCCTCTGGTTAACTATCATGGATCTATTTCTAGACTGCCAATCCACTTGCTGGATCTGGTAGTGTCCACCTAGCCATCTCTCTATAATCTGCTGCAAAAGATCTAGCGGGCACCCAATGCCCACCAGTGCCCACACTAATGGACAGAAAAATGGAGGCTACCATTGCTCTGGTTTTAACAGTCAGTTACACCTGGCAGTGACCGCTGGATAGACTCCCAGGTATAGTTTTGTCTCTTCCTTTGGCACTATCTATGCCCCTCTAGTTTTGACCCCTGCCAGATTCCCAACTTTACTATGTCAACCCTCTAGTTGACTATCATTTACCTATCTCTAGACCAGTGCTCTCTAAACTTCCGGTTCCTGGATATGGCCCTTTGCTTGCCTGTATCCAGCCCTTGGGACAAAATTCCTCCCACTGACATTACCAGTGGGATATAAGTCCTCCCACTGGCACCAACGATGAGGCACTATTCCTCTCACTGATATCAATGATGGGACACTATTCCTCCTACTGACACCAATGATGGGACACTATTCCTTCCAATGACACAAATGATGGGGCTCTATTCCTCCCACTGGCACCAACGATGAGGCCCTCTCTCTATAAACTGCTGCAAAATATATGGGGGCATCCAATGTCTACCAGTGCCTATCCATAAGACAAATATGGAGGCTACCATTTCTCTGGTTTTAACAATCAGTTACACCTGGCAGTGACCGCTGGATAGATTCCCAGGTATAATTTTGTCTCTTCCTTTGACACTATTTATGCCCCTCTAGTTTTGACCCCTGCTAGATTCCCAACTATATTATGTCAACCATATGGTTGACTACCATTGATTTATCTCTAGACCAGTGGTCTCCAAACATCTGGGGGCTGGATGCGGCCCTTTGCTTGCCTCTATACAGCCCTTGGGACACTATTCCTCCCACTGACATTACCAGTGAGATATAAGTCCTCCTACTGGCACCAATGAAGAGGAACTATTCCTCCCAATGACATCAGTGATGGAACACTATACCTCCTACTTACACCAATGATGGGGCACTATTCCTCCCACTGACACCAATGATGGGGCACTATTCCTCAAATACCAAAAATAGGGCACTGATGCCAGGACATTTTCTGCTCAAACTGGCCACAGTCCGGCCCCTCCTACAAGACAGTAAAGTGGTCCTTTGTTTAGAAAGTTTGGAGACCCCTGCTCTAGACTTCCAAACCACTTGTTGGACCTGGTAGTATCCACCTAGCCCTTTCTCTATAATCTGTGCAAAAGTTCTAGGGGTCACCCAATGCCCATCAGTGCCTACCCATAAGAGAAATATGGAGGCTACCATTGCTCTGGTTTTAACACCTGGTAGTAACCGCTGAATAGACTCCTATATATAGTTTTGTCTGTTCCTTTGACACTATTTATGCCCATCTAGTTTTTGCCCCTGCTACATTCCCAATTTTGCAATGTCAACTCTCTGGTTGACTATCGTTGACTTGTCTTCTGTAGGCTGCCAGTCCATTTTCTGGCCCTGGCAGCTTCCACCCAACCCTGTCTCTATAATCTGATCTGCTGCAAAAAATCTGGGAGGCACTGAATGATCAACAGTGCCCATCTATAACAAGAATAAGGAGGCTGCCGTTCCTCTGGTTTTAACAGTCAGCTACTGCTGGCAGTGATCGCTGGATAGACTCCCAGGTATGCTTTTGTTTCATCCTTTGGCGTTATCTATGCCTTGCTGATTTTGACCTCTGTTAAATTCCCAACTATGCTATGTCAACCCTCTGGTTGACCATCGTTGACTTGTCTCTAGACTGCCATTCCAGTCCACCTGCTTGAACTGGTGGCATCCACCCAGCTCTCTCTCTATAATCTGTTGTAAAAGGTCTTGGAGGCACCCACTATTCACCAGTTCCCACCCATAAGAGAAATAAAGAGGCTGCTGTTGCTCCGGTTTTTACAATCCGCTTCAGCTGGCAGTGACCGCTGAATAGACTCCCAGGTATGCTTCTGTCTCATCCTTTGGCGTTTATGCCCAGCTGGTTTTGGCCGCTGCTAAATTCCAAACTATGCTATGTCAACCCTCTAGTTGACTATCGTTGACTTGTCTCTAGTCTGCCATTCCAGTCCACCTGCTGAAACCCAAAAGTGTGATAGTTGCTGTTTTTGAGTTAACTTTTGTTGCTGACCTCCATTGACCTGACCTTGCTTGAACTACCTGTCCTAACCTTTCTTCATTGGCACTAGGGTTATTTCTGCTCTGGTTTTAAAAGTTAGTTACCTTTGACAGCGACTACTGGATTGAATCCTAGGTATACTTCTGTCTCATTCTTTGGCACTTTTTATGCTCAGCTGATTTTGGCTCCATGCTAGAATCCCAACTATGCTATGTCAACCCTCTGGTTGACTATTGTTGACCTGTCTCTTGACAACCGGTCCACCTGCTGAACCTGTTAGCAACTACCCAGCCCTCTCTCTCTATAATCTGCTGCATAACATCAAGGGGGGCACCCATAAGTACCCCCATAAACTGCTAAAAGTAAAGATCGGTGCTAACGTGTCTACAGACCCTGAGATAGTGACAACCTCATGTGTAGGTGGTCATCAAACTGAGAACCCTAGCACTGCAAGGAAACAATGCAAACCTCCTTAAAGTAGATGTAAACCGTAGCTGGATGACATTAGGATTGCTAGAGCACTGTGCCTCATAAACAATTTTCTTTTCATACAATCCAATTTTTAAAATTTCATTAGCATAAAGCTTATTAGAGATTTTAGTGATTGGATTTAGATCCACTTTAACCATCATCTTTGCCCAATGGCTATCGGCTCAAAATTATTTTTTGATGTTGCTGGTTATTATAAAGACAAATTTGTATTCATTCCGCCGCCTAAGGCTGCCCATAGATCATCAGAAAACAACAGACAGGCATATATGTACCTGTCCTCGCTTGGCTTGTTCAAGCTCTGGGACCCGCCACAACCCTCACCCGGACCATAACAGCAGCGCACACAAAGTGCTCTACATTGGCAGGTGAAGGATTGGAAAATGCTTGCTTAAGCGCTTATTCATTATATCTGTACAGGGTGCAATACAGAGGCTACAACTGCTGCCCTCCTTATGAAAATGCTAGTTGCCTGGCTTATGTATTGATACTTGATACTACACAAGCATGCAGAACAAAGTGAAGTCAATGGTCTGAAATGACAGGCAGGACATTAGGTCTGGGTCAGAGACTCAAAGTCCAAAGCCATTGGACAGCTATGACAGGCAGGAGCCTGGCAACAGTAGCCTCCATATTTCTCTCTATACAGGTTCCCTTTAATTAAGGATGGGCAGCCCCATTCTGGAGCTCTGTACTCCACACTGTGTGCTAGGTAATCAATAAAAGACCATTACGTGTACTTTTTGTACAACAGACCTGATCTGTGAAATGAAAAAGCAGTACAAGGGAGCCAGTGAAGGTTAAAGTAGAACTAAAGGCAAAACTTTTTTTCATTTTGTTTAAGAGTAAGGAAGGGTTAGAACCCCTGTCTGATTTTTTTTTTCCTGCTGCCTGGGTCCCATTGCGGAGATTTCCCTTCACTTCCTGTTCCATAGCCAAACAGAAAAAGAGAGGAAATCCCTACAAATTAAAGGTCACCAGAACTAGTGTCCCCATTGGAAGATTTCCCCTCTATTACTTTTCTGGGGACAACCCTAAATGTGGGATTTTATTTTACATTCACTTGCAATGTTAATAGTAAACAGGGCAAATAGAGGGGGTGAATCTAGGCTGTACTGATGGGCACTGATAGGCTGTACTGATGGGCACTGATAGGCTGCACTGATGGGAACTGATAAGGCGGCACTAATAGGCGGCACTGATGGGCACTGATGAAGCTGCATTGATGAGGCTGCATTGATGGGAGCTGACGAGGAGGCACTGATGAGGCTGCACTAGTGGGCACTAATAGGCGGCACTGATGGGCACTACTGATGAGACTGCACTGGTGGGCTCTAATAGGGGGTACTGATGAGGCGGCACTGATGAGGTGGTACTGATGAGGCTTCACTGATATGCTGAACTGATAGGTGGCACTGATGGTGCCACCTAGGCTGCATTGATGGGAGCTGACGAGGAGGCACTGATGAGGCTGCACCAGTGGGCACTAATAGGCGGCACTGATGGGCACTACTGATGAGACTGCACTGGTGGTCACTAATAGGCGGCACTGATGAGGTGGTACTTATGAGGCTTCACTGATATGCTGAACTGATAGGTGGCACTGATGGGCACTGATAGGCATCACTTATAGGTGCCACGGATGGGAACTGATTGGCATCACTGATGGGCACTGATTGGCATCACTGGTGGACACTGATTGGCATCAATGGTGGGCACTGTTGGGGCTGCACTGATGACCACTTCCTTGATTGTCAGTGCAGATGTCAGTGTGAGGGGAGAATACTGCTACATCCGTGATGAGCTGTGATTGGCTCTTTACCCAAATATGTGATCAGCTGCGTCCAGATCATTGTTGATGCTCGCCACAGGGGGCGGCACTGATGGGCACTGATGAGACTGCACTGGTGGGCACTAATAGGTGGCACTGATGGTCACTGATGAGGTGGCACTGATGAGGTGGTACTGATGAGGCTGCACTGATATGCTGAACTGATAGGTGGCACTGTTGGGGCTGCACTGATGACCAGTGCCTTGAATGTCAGTGCAGATGTCAGTGTGAGGGGAGAATACTGCTACATCCGTGATCAGCTGTGATTGGCTCTTTACCCCAATATGTGATCAGCTGCTGATGCGCGCCACAGGGGGCGTGCAGGCAGCGCGAGCATAGAAGGATGACATATGATGGCCCCCCGCCAAAGTGCGGTCGCACTGTAGCCGTCATTCGGCTATAGCATGGTCACAAAGGGATTAATTGAACAAGCTGATGTTAGAAGCTGACTGGCTACCATGCGCAGCTGCACCAGATCTTGCTCTCCCCAGTTTTGGTTTCTTCTCCTTTCACTGTCTAGTCGCAGGCTGGGGGAGGGTCCAGGACAACCAGGGCTCAGAGGAAGTGGGTTGAATGATGCAGGCCATGAGACTGAGGACATCTAGCGACAGTCAAAAGGTACTGCGGGGGGGGGGGGGATCTCTAGATTGAATGTGAATATTGCAGCAAAAGTTGTTTTTATTAATGTAGCTTTTAATGGGCTGTTCATTTACATTTTGTTATTTATTTATTTATTTATTTATTTATTGCAACTTCCAGCTGCACAGACTGGCCTGAAAATAAATGTGGATTTACTAGGTTATTTTTTTTTTTATGGCATTGTTGCACCCTGGCACGCCGTTCGTCAGCCCAGCGGTTAGTTGGGTGTCCGGGCAGAACATTGAACCTGCTGACTTTTGCCTGACCTTGGGATTAATGCTCAGAAAATGGGGCACACACAGCTCAGCTGGTAGAGAGCCGAGTGACCTAGATTAGTACTTGTGTAACCTGTCCGTTGGGACCGCCACTCACACCACGGCTTTGGGAAAACAAATGAATTTGCCATGGAAGCTCTTTCATATGTAAATCACACGCCTACATCTTAGCCCCGTGTCCAGAGAATGGAAATGGATAAGGGGGGGTGGGGAGGAGGTGAAAAGGGGGCTCACTGTGTAGCAGATCTTGTTACACGTGAACTTGAATTCACTTCTCTAAAACAATTTTTTTTTTTTTTAAAGGAATCTGTAGGGCTCGTTCACACATTGTCCGTTGAGCTGCGTCGGTCTGCATAGATCATCTCAGGCTGAACGCAAGGGCACGCGGAGAACAATGTACCGCCATACATGTGCGGCGTTGCGGAAAAATGCAGCATTTTTTTGCATTTTACGCAGTGCAATGAGATGAATGAAGTGTGACATTTATAAAAAAAAAGAAATGAGTAAACACGGCAATGCTTTGTAACAAAACATCGCACCGACCTTCACATTGCACACCAGCGCATACGCGTTATACAGAGCATTTACTGCTGTGAATGAGCTCTAACTTTTAAAGGTTTTTTGTTTTTTGTTTTTTTAGATAAACCTGAATGTGCTAATGTTTTATATACAGTATTATGTTTTTTTTATATATAGTTTGTAACGTAATGGGGGTTATTTCCTAAAACTGAATGCAAAAATCCTGAACTGAGTGCAAAATCTGGTGCCTAGAAACCAATCAGCTTCCAGGTTTTATTGCCAACGCTTAATTGAACAAGCTGAAGTTAGAAGCTGATTGGCTACCGTGCACAGTTTTAGTAAATCTCCCCCGATAGTGTACAGTATCTCACAAAAGTGAGTACACCCCTGACATTCTTGTAAATATTTTATTCTATCTTTTCATGTGACAACACTGAAGAAATGACACTTTGCTACAATGTAAAGTAGTGAGTGTAGAGCTTGTATAACAGTGTAAATTTGCTGTCCCCTCAAAATAACTCAACACACAGCCATCAATGTCTAAACCGTTGGCAACAAAAGTGAGTACACCCCTAAGTGAAAATGTCCAAATTGGGCCCAATTAGCCATTTTCCCTCCCCGGTGTCATGTGACTCGTTAGTGTTACAAGGTCTCAGGTGTGAATGGGGATCAGGTGTGTTAAATTTGGTGTTATCGCTCTCACTCTCTCATACTGGTCACTGGAAGTTCAACATGGCACCTCATGGCAAAGAACTCTCTGAGGATCTGAAAAAAAGAATTGTTGCTCTACATAAAGATGGCCTAGGCTATAAGAAGATTGCCAAGACCCTGAAACTGAGCTGCAGCACGGTGCCCAAGACCATACAGCAGTTTAACAGGACAGGTTCCACTCAGAACAGGCCTCACCATGGTCGACCAAAGAAGTTGAGGTCACGCGCTCAGCGTCATATCCAGAGGTTGTCTTTGGGAAATAGACGTATGAGTGTTGCCAGCATTGCTGCAGAGGTTGAAGGGGTGGGGGGGTCAGCCTGTCAGTGCTCAGACCATACGCCGCACACTGCATCAAATTGGTCTGCATGGCTGTTGTCCCAGATGGAAGCCTCTTCTAAAGATGATGCACAAGAAAGCCTGCAAACAGTTTGCTGAATACAAGCAGACTAAGGACATGGATTACTGGAACCGTGTCCTGTGGTCTGATGAGACCAAGATAAACTTATTTGGTTCAGATGGTGACAAGCGTGTGTGGCGGCAACCAGGTGAGAAGTACAAAGACAAGTGTGTCTTGCCTACAGCCAAGCATGGTGGTGGGAGTGTCATGATCTGGGGCTCCATGAGTGCTGCCGGCACTGGGGAACTACAGTTCATTGAGGGAACCATGAATGCCAACATGTACTGTGACATACTGAAGCAGAGCATGATCCCCTCCCTTCAGAGACTGGGCCGCAGGGCAGTATTCCAACATGATATTGACCTCAAACACACCTCCAAGATGACCACTGCCTTGCTAAAGAAGCTGAGGGTAAAGGTGACGGACTGGCCAAGCATGTCTCCAGACCTAAACTCTATTGAGCATCTGTGGGGCATCCTCAAATGGAAGGTGGAGGAGCGCAAGGTCTCTAACATCCACCAGCTCTGTGATGTCATCATGGAGGAGGGAAGAGGACTCCAGTGGCAACCTGTGAAGCTCTGGTGAACTCCATGCCCAAGAGGGTTAAAGCGGGGTTCCACCCAAATTTTGAACATTATCTCTATGCATTCTCTTCCTTGCCTAGATGCTGACATGCTGTGTAAAAAAATTTAAATCGCCGTAATTACCTTTTTTTTTTTAATCTTCTTAGCACTTCCTGGTTTCCCCCCATGGGAGTAGGCGTGTTTCTAGCCTCTCCCAGACCTCCCAGTCTCAGGCTTCCCAGCATGCATTGTGCAACAGCGTCATCACAACATCTCGGTGAATGCTGGGAGCACAGCATTCACCGCATCCAGGAAATACATGCTTGTGGGCTTCAAATGCCCACAATGAAGATGGAAACCGCCTGCAGTGAATTTTATAAGTTATTCTTTACAACGAAATCGGACACAGGCGGACTTATTACACAGAACATGTGAGTAGATAATCACGAGAAGAAAAGTTTGTGAATGAACTCCAAAAAAAAAAAACGATAGATAGGTGGACCCCCGCTTTAAGGCAGTGCTGGAAAATAATGGTGGCCACACAAAATATTGACACTTTGGACCCAATTTGGACATTTTCACTTAGGGGTGTACTCACTTTTGTTTCCAGCGGTTTAGACATTAATGGCTGTGTGTTGAGTTATTTTGAAGGGACAGCAAATTTACACTGTTATACAAGCTGTACACTCACTACTTTACATTGTAGCAAAGTGTCATTTCTTCAGTGCTGTCACATGAAAAGATAGAAGAAAAGATTTAATAAAAATGTGAGGGGTGTACTCACTTTTGTGAGATACTGTACACGGAGGCAGCCATAGTTGGTTGTTCAATGTGCAGACTCTGTTTCCTCTTTAGTAGTGCTACACAATGGATGTGCTTTTAAGCAGCGGTCTCCAAACTGCAGCCTGGGGGCCGGATGTGGCCCTTTCTTTATCTGGCCCTTGGGGCACTTTTGCATGCACTGACGCCAACAATGGGGCATTATTCCTCCAACGGACACCATCAAAAGGACACAATTCCTCCCACTAACACAATCGATGGGGCACAATTCCTTTCATTGATACCAACAATGGGCCCCTATTCCTCCCACTGACAACAACGGGGCCCTATTCCTCCTATTGACACAAACGAAAGGGCACAATTCTTCCAACTGACACCAACGATAGGGCGAAATTCCCTCCATTGATACCAACAATGGGCCCCTATTCCTCCCACTGACACAAACAATGGGGCCCTATTCCTCCCACTGACACAAACAATGGGCCCCTATTCCTCCCACTGACACAAACAATGGGCCCCTATTCCTCCCACTGACACAAACAATGGGGCCCTATTCCTCCCACTGACACCAATGAAAGGGCACAATTTCTCCCACTGACACCAATGATGGGGCACAATTACTTCCATTTGATACCAACGATGGGGCACAATTCCTTCCATTGACACCAACAGTGGAGCACAGTACTTTCCATTGACACCAACAATGGGGCCCTATTCCTCCTACTGACACCAATGAAAGGGCATAATTCCTCTCACTGAAACCAATGATGGGGCACAATTCCTTCCATTGATACCAACAATGGGGCCCTATTCCTCCCACTGATACCAAATATATGGCACTGTTTACTCCCACAGGACATTTTCTACTCCCACTGGCTCTAGGCCGCCCCCCTCAAGTCTGAAGGACGGTAAACTGGCCCTTTGTTTAGAAAGTTTGGAAAGCCCTGATTTAAAGCATAACTATGAATAATATTAGATGTAATAATATAATTAGTCTTCAAATAGATAGTCCACTTTTTCCAAAAAAATGAAAAGGTGAACCGATACCCTACACCCTTCCCACTCCACCCCCACCGGCATGCGCTGTGCGTACTACTGATTGGTCAGCGCCCACTCAGAGCATCATTCTCATCTATCCCAGAAGTGCATAAAGAAGAGGGAGAAGAATGGGGGTGGGGAGGGTGTATGGTGTATTAGTTCACCTTTACTTTTTTTCTGAAAAGTTGAACCCTATTCTCACCTGTCCATGCTTCTGTCAGATTCGCACTGTACGTCATTATGGAAGTTGTCCCAATGAAAGATCATCGGTGCTGGTGTTCTGTCAAAATATCCAATTCATCAATATCTCTAATTACGTCACTTCCGGTTACTGTAAACCATCAGTAATTGGAGATTTCGATGACTTGCTGTTTTGACACAACACCGGCAACCGTATATACTCCGAGTACGCAGTATTATGAGCGGATATTGTTAGTCCGCTCCGATACTAACCAACAAAATGGCCGACTCCGTGGCTGCAACAACTTTTTCCTCGTTACCCGCTGTTGTGTCAAAACAGCAAATTCTACGTGTACCGGAGTGTACACGCTTGCCGGTCGAAATCTCCAATTACTGGCGGTTTACAGTAACCGCAAGTGATGTAATTGGAGATCTTGATGAATTGGCTATTTTGACAGAACACCGGCAGACATTGGGTTCGCGCGGACCTGCTGATCAGATCAGCTCCTGCTGCGTAGAATCACAGCGGCAGCAAGCCTATGGCGGCATGCACCCGATACCCGGAAATGCAGGATCACATATATATATATATATATATATATATATATATATATATATATATATACACACATGATCCTGTGCAGCGCGGCCGCCTTGTGACAGTAAAAGTGCTATGGGGCGGTGGGCAACTGGTTAAAAAAACATTTTGCCCTCCCCATTGGCTCCAAAACAGTTTGCCAAAATGATGAAATTTTGGCAATTCTCAAAACTTTTCATA